>JAACJM010000001.1:0-1200000 GCA_013368315.1 Tetrapyrgos nigripes
GAAATGAGGAAATACATCGGATGATTGGAGAATGAAGCGGTAAATGTGTACACCGAAATGAAATGGATTGATTGTTGCGAGATTGGAGGATGAAGCGTATTTAGCTATGGGTGTATTCAGTGCAAGAGCAAAAGCGCAGAACGGAAAAGGCTTCAAAAGAGGATATCAAGTTGAAACGTCCTCTCGTGGGTGAACTCGGTGATTGAACTGTGCTGTGATTAATTGCTCTGTTGTACGATAGTGCTGTGTTACAATGCTCTTTCTATTTTCTGTATCGTTTGTATCTAGTAGGTTGTACTAGTATTCAGTATACTCAGCTGCACATATATGCTGCTGGTCAGACGACGCCAGTCAGAAGCCCAGTCTCTAGTTAGCGTCAGCTCAGGAGGCGCTAGGTTTCTGGCTGTAGGATACATCACGTTTCTGTGTAGATCAGAAAGTAATTGGGAAACCACTCGTATACATTGCCTTGAGAAACGTGACGATTCCTTGAAGTTTTATCACCGTAAGATACTTAACGGATTCTACCGAAGTGTAATCATCAAGTATACCAGCAAGTTTCTATTTCTTCCATACTTAGTGGTTCCTTTCAAGTCGAAAATGAGTTTGGATACATAAAAATGCTCGGTAGGTGGAAAACATAGCAAATCTCAAATCATTTATTAGCTGAATCTTCGTAATCGTATATTTCGGGTTTCCTTTCAAACTTTCATCCACCTAACATTCATTCCTGCGCGGCGTGGGACCATTAGTGAAGCGCGATCCCAAACCGGTTAAAAAGACTTGCCTCTATACTAGTATCATTGTGAGATTTGCTAGGAACATCTTGGCCACGAAACTCCCGAGGGCGTATGGTACGACATACATGATAGAAATCGCGGCATACATCGCTGAGCTCTAGATCAAGATGACAGCAATGCCCATGAGGGAGAGTGAAGAGTTGCAGAACATAGAGGTCGTAGTTAGTTGAGCCATGCTCCGACATGACAAAGATAAGGGCTTTAGACTTTATTCCACTGACAGATGAGCAAGCTGGCGGTGAGAGGTGATAGCATTTGAGCAAATAGTGTGTTTTTCGGATCCGGAAAAGCACATCCTTTTAGCGACCGTCTAGTGCTATGGCAGGCCCGCTTGCCAAAGTACTACTAGTTAGCCGCCCCTCATACACGTATAACCCACTAGTCATAATTCGTATAAAAGTTCTTAAAGCCGCCCACTTTGATGCCTGTAAAGCGCCGCTATTAGTGAATTGTCCAATGAAAACAGTCAACAATTATACTCACCCAACTCATTAAACAACCTCTCCCTGACCCTCTCCTCCTCTCCTCCTGGGGTGTGTTTTCTATCCTCTTCAATCACCTCTTCACCACCACAGTCGGAACTATGATTACTCCCACTGGCATATGGTGCAGCTTCTGCTTCGTGGATCCAATACCCAAATTGTCTTTGAAGTAATGCAACGGTGTGACGGCTCAGGGAACCACGGTCCGAGTAAGCGATGGCTTTACAGATAAGATAAGTCGCAGAAGTCGACCTCTCCCTCTACTTGTACCATTCCATGCTAAGAATTCCCCTTTCTCAAAAAGTACTAGCTTTGTAAAAGGTGTAGCCAATCTACAGTCCCTACTGCTCTGCAAATAGAAGTGTTATTCTGTAATATCCTCGCTTCTTCTTATCCTTCGGCACCGATCAATGATGGCTGGAAGTTCATTTTTAGCCGGCAGAAGTGTCCCTTGACTTCAGACCACTACCAACTATGCGCACTCAGTTGGGGTATGCGCAGTCGCTCATTCCTCAAGTAGTGCTCGACGCGTCCGACACTGCATGGTCTTTGCGCAAGGACTCCGCTCCGTATGGTTCTTTTTTCTCAAACATCATGCACTACCTCTCATGCGCATTTAACCGTCCAGTGTCTACACGAATACTATCCTTATCCCTCTCTACTGTGCTGCCATTTCAGTCGTCGCTCTTCTCTTGCATATTGTGTTCGTCTCGAAACCTGTCCAAAGATGGTTCGGAAAAAATTCGGATGAATCTGAACCACAAGCTGCTATACCTCTCCATGCCAGTCTCGTTGGGGAAGTGAGAGAACACATCAAGGAACACGGTGGTCTAGTCATCTTTTCGTATATGCTTGCAAGACTTGCGGGCTCGCTTGTCCTACTGGGACTTTCCATCACCTCTTTGGTTATTGACGAGGTCAAGAGATCGGGTCCTCAAGACCAGGATGACGCGTCCATCATGGGGAAGTGGGGCAGAAAACATCCCAGACACCGTTACGGGGCTCACTTTTCAAAACGGGAATGGTTAGAAGCGGCAATGTCCTTGACATACGTGAGTTCAGGGAACTCATATGACAACTTCTTATGACTCACTCTATTCTAGCTCTATACATCCCTGCTTGCTCTCATTTCGGTAGTAGCAAGGCCAAGGTGGAGTCGAGTCATAATTCGCCACCTGAATGCCGTCCTGGTCGCCACTTTTTTCGTCTACGTCTATCGAGACCTATATCCATTCGTGACATATACCTCGAGTCCTCTGGACAGACACGAAGGGTCTCTTCTGTGGGCCAAAATTGCTGTTCTTGGGTTCTCTGCAGTCCTTGTACCTTTGTTGATTCCTCGACAATATGTGCCTGTTGATCCTAAAGTGAGTGTTTCAGACGCCTATATCTGTACAACGTAGATCTCAATATGACTTTACATAGTACCCTATGGAAATACCAAATCCGGAGCAGACTGCATGTATTCTATCGATGGTCACCTACAGATTCCTTGACCCTCTTGTCTTCGCGGCCTACAAAGTAAAACATTTGGCTTGGGATCAACTTCCTCCTCTCAATGATAATGATCAAGCACACGTCCTTAAAGAGAGGAGCTTCAAGGTACTATTTCGTTTTTCTCTTCTCTTCTCAACGCTTGCTCATTTTGCCATGCTAGCATCTGGATATCTACGCTGGCGCTCCAAGGAGACACATGTTCTTTGGTTTACTACACATATTCCGTCGTGAATACATCGTTCTCGCTGTCTGCATCATTCTCCACGTCGCATCCAATTTTGCAGCACCTGTTGGTGTCAACAGATTGCTACGGCAAGTCGATTTCAGATTCTTTTTGTATTTGCCGAGGGCTGAAAACCATGTAGCTATCTCGAACCTGGAGGCCAGGAGACGGCCATTCGTCCTTGGTTCTGGATCCTCTGGATCCTCCTTGGGCCCGTAGCAGGTACTTTCGCCATTCAATGGTATGTTTTTATCACTGTGAGTATTCTCAATGCCATTTATGAAGCAAATCTATGTTCTGACTTGACCTAAAATTCCAGACACGGACTCTCGTTCGTTGCCAAGCCATCATCACTCAACTCGTCTTTGAACATTCCCTCCGAATTCGGGTCAAAGCCGAAGCTCCCAGCTCCTCTGGAAACAGTGAACCAAACTCATCGACTGATACTCCGGATACCCTTTCCGTTGCTGGCGTCGAAGAGACGTCTGCCAGTTCATTGACCGAAGAGGAAACAATTCGTGCTAGCACCGCTAGCATTACCTCGAACACTGCCCAGTCCAAGGGGAAGAAGCAGGAGCAGAAGGGAGAAAAAGAGAAGGAACCAACTTCAGACTCGAGTAATCTGGTTGGGAAGATCAATAACCTGGTCACTACTGATCTTGAAAACATTATTGACGGAAGAGACTTTTTGTACGCCATTGTCTACGTCCCGGTGCAGGTTGCTCTGTGTATTGCATTCTTGTATGTAGTCGTTGGCTGGAGGTACTGTCATTTTCTCGCCTTGTCTTTTGATTATGATGCTTATCTTTCTCAACTTGTAAATACAGTGCATTCATTGGGCTTGCCGTCATGCTTATCATGTTTCCTGTGCCAGGTCTCATTGCTAAGCTGGTACAGGACGTTCAACGTAGCCGTCTGAAGGTTACTGACGCACGGGTTCAGACAGTCACAGAGAGTGAGTGATGTTTCTGGCCGAGGTGTTTGACGTGTATTGAAAACGTTACTATAGCTCTGAACGTCCTGCGTATGATCAAGCTGTTTGGTTGGGAACAAAAAATGCAAGGTAGAATTGCAGAAAAGAGGGAGGAAGAACTAGGATGGATCTTTAAGAAGCAGATCTTGGAACTGATGAATGGGACTATCAAGTGCGATGCTGACGTTTCTCTCTGTTTTTCGCATCACTTAAATGATAGCTCAGCTTTGTGATTCCTCTCCTTACCATGATAGCAACCTATACAACCTAGTAAGTCATTAAAGCTGCTCTTTATCAACTTTTACTGACATTTTGCAATTAGTGTATGTGTACTATCTATGCTGATAGCCATCCAGCCTCACTAACGATCCCATTAGACTTTGGTCATGAAGCAAGAATTGACTGCATCCGCAGTATTCAGCTCCATGTCGGTATTCGACATGCTACGCGAGCAACTGCACATCATTTTCGACACGATTACCATGATAATGACTGGCAAAGTTTCTCTGGAGCGTGTATCCAGCTTCTTACGCGAGGTCAGTCAGATTTAAAGTGAAACAGAGCAACGCTGGATCTTACGATGACCTCATTTAGACCGAACTACTTGACAGATTCTCCGAGAAAGAAACAGACTCGAATTACTTCACGCCTGCTGATCAGAACCAAAGCGAGGAAATCGGCTTCCGAAATGCAACATTTACCTGGTCCAATGATGTGGATGGCTCCCTTACACCTTCCAAGCGCAAATTCCTCCTCAAGATTGAAGAAGAGCTGATCTTCCGGCAGGATTCTATCAACCTTGTCATTGGAGAAACTGGCTCTGGGAAAACATCATTGTTGATGGCTCTACTTTGTCTGTCTCTTTGTTGTTCAGGTCTTTCATCTTACTGACGAGTATTCTGTAGCCGAAATGCATTTCATTCCTTCCAGTCCAGATTCGTGGTACAATCTCCCTCGAGATAGTGGCGTAGCATATGCTGCTCAAGAGTCATGGGTTCTTAACGAGACCATCAAGGCGAGACACCATCATTTTCTTCTTCCACGGGATTCTTACAGCTTTCCAGGAAAACATTCTCTTTGGAGCACCTTTCGACGAAGAACGGTACCGCAAAGTCATCCACCAATGCGGACTGGAACGAGATCTTACTTTATTTGAAGCTGGAGATGCTACTGAGGTTGGCGAGAAGGGTTTGTGATATGCTTTTTCACACAAACCTCAAAAAATGTCTGACGCTAGGTCCGGCAGGTCTCACGCTTTCAGGCGGACAAAAGGCAAGAATTACGCTGGCCAGAGCTGTATATTCTTCTGCCAAGATTCTTCTCTTGGACGATGTATTGGCAGCACTTGAGTATGCTCTAAGCATCTTCTGACAGTTCTTTTTCAACTGACTCCTTTTCCAGCGTGCACACCTCAAAATGGATCGTTGAGAAATGCTTTTGTGGTGATTTAGTGCAAGGAAGAACGATCATACTTGTGGTATGTTCAGTCAATCTCTATCACTCTGATGTGTATTCCAAGTGCATTTCAGACCCACAACGTTGCCCTCGCTCGCCCGATCGCTTCCTTTGTCGTTGCTATGAAAGATGGACGGATTGAGAGTCAAGGAACTGTTGCAGATGCTCTCCGTAAAGATCATGTTCTGTCAGCAGAAGCCAAGGAAAACGAACAGATCTTGAAGAGGAGTGATCAAGAAATCGATCATCACCCACCTTCAGATGACCCCAAAGGCGATGGGAAGCTCATTGCAGCGGAAGAAATTGAAGAGGGACACGTCAGTTGGCCTGCTGGTATGTTGCTACATTGGAGTACTTCAACCACGAAACTCATCACTCTCTTAGTGAAAATGTACTTTTCAGGACTGGGCGGAAGTTACCCTTGGATATTCTGCATCGCATGTGTTTTAGCATCCTTGATGGTCGAGTTGCTGAATACGAGTCAAACATATTTCCTTGGATACTGGACTACACAATACGATGAACGAGACGATCCTTCTGAAGTCCCTGTGGTTCTGTAAGCCGCAAAAATCCGCTCACTTCATATGACATGTGGTACTGATCACCTATTTCTCAGCTACATTGGCATTTACGGTATCGAAAATTTCTCTTACATTTTTGACTGGTCCTAATCCGCTTTCAGCTACCCTTCTTGCTTGTGCCGTCATCATCTACTGTTGCGGGTATATGGTCTATCTTTACGGAGGGATTCGTGCATCGCGGACACTGCATAAACGCCTCGTTGAATCTGTTTTGGGAACTACTTTACGGTTGGTCAAATATCTCCGTCTTTGACAGATACTGACGATGATTTGCAGGTGGTTGGACACAACTCCGACCTCTCGTATTATCGCAAGATGTACACAAGACATCCGAGCAGGTACATGATTCGTCTCTGTAGCATTAGACTACTTGATCGCTTACCTATCATTGCTTCTCTTAGTGGATGGACCAATCCCGATGTGGCTCCAATGGGTCGCCGAACTCACCATGGTCATGATCGTCAAACTCTTCGCCGTCGTCCTCATCACTCCTATCTTTTTCATTCCCGGTGTCCTCGTATTCGTCTTTGGAAGTATAACCGGTCAAATCTACATCAAAGCCCAACTCTCCGTCAAACGCGAAATGTCCAACGCTAAAGCTCCCGTTCTGGCTCACTTTGGAGCAGCAATTGCGGGATTGACGTCAATTAGGGCTTTTGGTGCTCAAAAAGCGTTTATGGAGGAATCGTTGAAAAGGATAGACAAGTTCTCGAGAGCCGCACGGACGTTTTTATAATCTGAATCGATGGGTTTCTGTGAGAATTACTGCGTTGGGAGCAATGTTCTCTGCTGGGCTGGCGGCATATTTGGTGTATTTCCGGGATCAAACTGCTGCGAATACGGGTTTCTCGTTGAATATGGCTGGTGAGTTTCTTGCCACACTCGCTGCTGGAGGAACATAATCTGAGTAGATTTCATCATCTAGTCGGATTTAGTTCGCTCATCCTTTGGTGGATTAGGAATTTGAACGAGTTTGAGGTTCAGGGTAGGGCTTTAGTCCATTTTTCGTTTAGGTCATCGTCTAATTAGTTTATTTTTTCAGGCAACAGTCTCGAGCGTATCCAAGGATACCTCAAGATAGAGCAAGAACCAAAACCAGTTCCTGAAGGCGAACCACCAGCATATTGGCCCGCTAGTGGCGAAGTCCGCGTAGAGAATCTCTCCGCGAGGTATTCTGCTGATGGACCAAAAGTGCTCAAAAACGTATCGTTTACAATCAAGTCTGGGGAGAGAATTGGTGTCGGTGAGTAGAGGTGGCATCAATCCAACTATTTTAGCTGACTGGATGGTGGTTTTCCGAATGAAGTTGGAAGAACTGGTTCTGGAAAGGTATTGCGCTCACTGTTTAAAGTCTACTTATCTGTATCTCATCTCCTCTTGTCCTCGTAGAGCTCCCTCACCCTCTCCTTGCTAAGGTGTATCCTCACCGAGGGAAACGTGTATTACGACAGCCTTGAAACGAGCAAAATCAATCTCGATGCTCTACGGTCTAGTATCACCATCATCCCACAAGTGGTGAGTGTTCTCTGCTCAGTTGATGTTTTGGTCCTCACGTCCTCCCTCCCTTCTTCGCCAGCCCGAACTTCTCAGCGGCACTCTCCGTCAAAACCTCGACCCATTCGATCAATATGACGATGCCCTATTAAACGGCGCGCTTCGTGCAGCTGGATTGTTTTCTCTCCAAGAGCAGTCAGATGAGGATGGCGGAAAGTTATCTCTGGACAGTGCTATTTCGAGTGGAGGAAGTAATCTTTCGGTGGGGCAACGACAGATTTTAGCACTTGCTAGAGCAATTGTGAGAGGAAGTAAGTTGTTGATATTGGACGAAGGTGAGTATTTATCTGCTTACTTTAACTGTGTCACTTACCAACTGGCGATTTCCACCTGGGATAGCAACATCTGCGATAGGTGGGTCAATAATTTCATCAAATTTCTTGCAGGACGCTGACACAACGAAGACTACAAAACCGACTCAATAATCCAATCTTCCCTTCGTAACGAGCTGAAAGGAGATGTTACACTGATCACGGTTGCTCACCGTTTGCAGACTATCATGGATGCTGACAAAATTGTAAGCAGTCTTTCTGACTTCTCAGCTCTCCTTGACGCTGACATTCATTTATCCACGCTTAGATGGTCTTGGATGCTGGAGAAGTTGTGAGTCTAGTCTCAACCAATGCACTACTCATGACTGAGATATGTTCGACAACAGCTCGAATTTGATAGTCCAAAAGCCCTGCTGCAGATTGAAGGAGGGAGACTGCGTTCCCTCGTTGATGAATCAAATGACAGGGATATCCTGTACCAGATGGCGAATGCCAACGGGAAGGTTTGAGTGGAGGGTCAAGCAGTTAAAATCTATACACCAGATTTAGAGAATGGACCTTGTTTGATCCACTTCGAGACTACGAGTTCGAGTGCACTTTGGATGAGGCACGTTGCAAATGTACAGAATTTCTATGTAAACGACTTGCTATTATGTAGGGCCGAAATCATTTTGTGGTCTGACAGCACAAGACCATACTCTCCCACTAGTCTGGATGCCTGCACCTGCACCTGACCAAAGCCTGCAAAGATTGAGAGAGCCAAGAGCGATAGGAATGCATATAGAGTCAGAAGCTTCTGAGTGAATATCGTAGGTGAGAAGGATAAGAGAGAGAGTGTGTGTGTGTAGAGGTCCTAAGAGGGAGGCCTGAGGGATGCGATGAGGGAGTGACCAGCACTTGCTGAAATTGTCCATCGCCTGTCTTCTCGACTGACTCTCTCATTTTCCTCATCATCTTCTCACTCTGTGATACGTTGGGTTGCCCAATCTCCTCCTTTTTCTCCTGTGAAGAATGAGAGAAATAAGGATACTTTAGAGTCCTTGGTGGAGTATTTCACCTTGTTCTGATGTAGGTAGTTGTTGAACGAGGCTAACCATTGCTTCACCTCATCACATTCTCCAGTGAATGCGTCAGGTTTCCTTCCTTGTTCAGAAGTGCTATTAGAGTTGTTAGGCGCTACGTCGGACATGCCCAAGTTGTCTGGATCTGATGGGTCTGGAGAAGGAGAAGGGTTTAGACGATGAGGGGCTACAGATGGTCCTTCAGTAGACAGAATTATGGGAGAGGAAGGGTTGTTTAGTTCTAATGGATCAGGGGAAGGATTTTCAGGAGGGGTTGATGGGTTATTAGAAGATGGATCTGGTAAAGAATCTGATGCAGAAGACAGATTAGGTATAGAGGAAGATTCTGGGTTCGGTTGAGTGTTTGTGGGGGTAGATGTTCCCTGGTCTTGTTTGGTTTTGGAATCAATTATAGGATGAGCTTTTCGAATAGCAAGTTCTTGGTTGTGTGTTACAACTTCACACTCGATAGGACGGGATACAGGAAGCGTTTGGGTGTTGTACCTGTTAATACAGGGCTGATTTTCACAGAATATATAGGGGTTTGAATTCTCCGAGTTATAATTACAGTCGAGAGTGGTTGGTTTGAAGAAGACGTGTGGATGATCTGCACAGGGAAGATTTGGATCTGCAGATGTGGACTGTTGACTTGTCATATACTGCTTCTACAATCTCTTAGGGCCTTCTCTTCTGCCCTTTGAATCAGAATGAGGATTCAAAGATGAAGGAGGAAGGTGTGCTGTAGTTTGTAAGGAACGGAGGTCCTGTAGGTGTATTGTACTCTCTGAAGAACAGAGGTCCCGTAATCCTAACAAGAGTTTCCTCGGTGAGACACCGAGCATGGGGTCGAAGGCAAATGACTCAGCCAACAACTACCTTCCACTCAAGACAAGGTGTATAGTTTGGGGGTAGGGAGACACTAAAGCTCTCACAGTAGATCTAGAGAAACCAAATCTTCAAGGAAGAAACAAAAGAAGTATAATCGAAGTGAAGACGAGATGGAGTAGCACTTTGACTGGGCAAAGACTAGTTTGGATGGGTGATGACAGGTAAAAGGATGTAAAGGGTAGGTGACGGGAAGGATCGGAATGTGGTAGAGGATGGGTAGAAGGTGAGAAGGATGATTATAGATGAGGGAGAGAGGATATGTGGGTGCCCTGTGGTGATACGCCAACAAATACACAAAATGAAACTGGGGATGGGCAGAAGTGAATGGTAATACACTGCTTGAGTAGGTGCAGCTACCTCTGAAGGCAAACTAAGCGCAAGACGAAGGTGAAAACAAAACTGGCTCAGAATTGAAGAAGACTTAGTACGCCTCTGCAAGGACTGCACAATATGACAAGTGACTATACGAACACACCTCCACAAGTACGGCACTATATGACAAGTGGAATGTTTGGTATGTAAAGACTGAGCACTGAGAAAACGAAGTTAAGCAGCTCAAGGGGTATGACACCTCCCACTGAAGAAGGACTGTAGATGACTGCTTTCCACAGGAACAATACTCGTATTGCTGTTGCACTGTATCTGTATGAAGGCAGTTACAAGCGGTTGTTGTATGATAAGGTAATCAAAGTGTGCTTTTATAGTCAGCCACATGATTAGCTAAGTACTATATAGTAGTTTACTATGGTCCATCAAGCCTCTGAGTCCATACGTGGTTCATAGGTAATCGTTGAGTGTTAGTAGGAGTCAGGGATTGTAAGTACATGCTGAATGCATCATCAATCACAGTCCAGACGAGATATTTCTCGTCTGAGTAGTAAAATGAAGTCAGAAATCTGGTAAACGAACTGTTTTGTATAGTGACCTCATCCAAACAAAGGATAGTAAAGTCCAAGTGTGTTTTGATCAGCATGTTACCAACTGCGTTTATGGTAAAACTCTTGAGATTAAACTAAATGAAAGCTTTTGTCTTAAAGGGTACCCATTTGTGAGTCATTCTAGTGGACAAGCTAGACAATTCATAGGTTTGATTGTGTATATAGTGAGGTTGCACTACTTCGATTAGAAGTGCGCAAAATGATGGGGTGCATGGCCAGGTGTTTACCTGCCGTATCATCGGTATCGAGGTCGAGGGTGACTCATATGTACGAGTAAACAGAAAGGATTACATCACCTGATTCCAATTTCCAAACCCAACAATGTGTGCAGATGAAGTTTTGATCATAGCTCCAAGGATCTGCCTGGATGCCTTCCATGTGGCTACACCAGTACTCGGTGTGTGGTAGATTGAGTAGAAGGGGGAGAGGAGGTTGTTTGTAGTCAGGCGGGCTCTCAGGAGGTTCAAAGTGAATCCAAGAGAATGCGGTAGACAGGATGAAAAGAATGTATGAAGGGGAGGATGATTGTTGCTACACTGTTACTCGAAGTAGTATCTGCTAGCAATTGAAACATATTCAAATTGCAGGGAGGGAGTACGACACTTGCAATATGAATGAATGGAGATAGAAAAGGGGAAGGAAATTTGAGAATAGAGATGAGCAAGATAGATGAGGAAGAGACTCAAGATGGTGAGGTGGGTGTAGGGGAGTTCATTCAAGTGTCAATAACAAACCACCCAAGTCACACAAAATGAGATCAATTGAGAGTAAAGAGAGATATAGAGAAACAAGAGTAAGCTGACTAGGCTCTACACTGCGTAGTAGTAGTATGGAGCGGAGATGAAGTGAATGAACTAAAGGACTAACTAGAATGTCTAGTGGTTTATATAGAAGAACAATGAATAAGTGATAGGAGAAATAGGAGAAACATAGGGAAAAGATAAGATTGATCAAATGGAAGATTGATTGATGGTTATTATAAAGTTTGACAGGTTTTATAAGGTTCAAAGTCAGTAACATAAGGTTTAAAAGGTTTAAAAAGGTTTATCGAGGAAATGCAATAGACGAATGATCAGAAAATGGGTTCAATAATGAAGTAGAAGAAGAAGGAGGACAAAGAACTGTAGCAGTTCGTGACACAAACTGGTTTGTCTAGCAACTAGACCCAAATGAAGGATAGTATTGTCCAAGTGTGCTTCGATCAGCATGTTACCAACTGTGTTTATGGTAAAACTCTTGAGATTAAACTAAAGGATACCCGTTTGTGAGTCATTCTAGTGGACAAGCTAAACGATTCATAGGTTCAATTGCATATACTAAGGGTCATGAAAAGTGACGGTCCTGTGACCTTACATGCATGTAAAGTTTTTGTTCATCTTGAGCCCTTCACTTCGGTTCACCCTGAAGTTTTGGCCATAGAAACACCTTGCAGATGCCAAAGAACAATGGAGTAGAGCCTTGGCCCCAGCAGAGCTCAGTGAGGCTCAAGGTGAAGGAAAAATTTTACTGTGCTGAAAGTGTGGAAGACTGTCACTTTCTGTGACCATGAGTAAAGTGAGTTCACACTACTTCAATTAGAAGTGCACAAAATGATGGGGTGCATGGCCAGGGGTTTACCTGCCATATCAACGAACTATCATTTTCTTTGGGAACAAGTCCAGTCAGAGGAACTAACCCTGAAATACATTCCTTCTGCTGACAATCTTGCTGATATATTCACAAAATCATCCCATACAAGAGCCAAATTCATACGCCTTTGTGGTCTACTAGGTCTTACTTGAAGAGGAGATGGATTCCATGCGAGGAGGAGTGTTGGGGTATGACAAAAATACACCATGAATAGGAGCAGACACGTGATACGCTGTACAAAATCACAGTATACACACTTCGATTTTGGTCCATAATATCAGTTTTTGACGTTCTTTAAGGGAATAAGAGTAGGGTGAGCCCTGAACTGCTAGTTAATACCTAGCGGGACTAAGAAAATAACAGTACAATAATATTAAGTGCTTACAAATGGAGAAACAACTCATTCTAAGTACTATGATAGATATGTACAAGTTTGGAGTTATAATAGCAGACCCACCAAATGATAAAGATAGTCTATAAAGGCTTTCGAATCCTATTATAATGACTAGTACCACTAGCATAATCCAAAGGGACAGTGAAATGCGAGGTAGCCCCTATTCACGGGCACAGAAACGTGTAAGCAGCACAATCCTCAGCTGAAAGGTCGATCAGAGAAGACAGCACTAAGATCGGACATGCAGACAAGCACGCTAGGTCTAGATCTATGTATCAGTAAATCCCATAGTACTAAGACAGCTTTGAGGGAATCTTAAGTATCTGTAAAAGGTACATGTGGACAAAAGTAGGACAAAGTATATATGTACAGGATCCCAGAGAGTTCAGCTATCCATCAGTACAGAAGGGATAGTGAACGGACATCTCTACACAGAGATATAAGGGACAGAAGCACTAAGTTGCAGTACATCTGAACAATCGGAATACAACCCAAACAGGTAACGTTATTTCTGGATAAGGATAAATCCGTCAATAATCGTCTAGCTAGGCGTTGAAAGCATTGAAGGAGGAATAAGTATGCAAACAGGACTGCAGAAGAGCTGGACTTGTATGTAGGACTCAGTAGTAGAATGTGAATAAAGCAAGATCAGAGAAAAAGGAAAGGAAAACCAAACGGAATAAAGAAACTATGAGAAAACCCTATGTCCCTAGTGGTCATAAGTGGAGCATTCTGAGTCATAGATGCAATGCTCACTAACCAGGACGGTACACGAAAACACCAGACGGCTTACAAAGGGAACTGAAGAAAGTTCCTACGAATATTTAGATAATATTGAACAGTTTCTGTATACCCTAATAAGCAAGTCTTTACTTATGAGGAAATAGGTAGAACTTGCTAGCGGACTTTTCGATTTGTTTATATTTTCTCTATGTACCTTTTAGCGGACCTTGAAAAGAAATAGGTAACTGTATAGTTGTAGCTGCGAGTAGTATAAAAGGACCAGATATTACGAGTAGCTACCCAAGCCATGTACTGTAGAGTATTGGATCTCACTAGCAATAGTAGAGGATGTGAAACACGGACTAAAGCTTCTAAACAAACTTAACTGCGCTCTCTACGAGTATAAACATTGTGTTGAAGATAATAGAGTTTTAAAATTGAACATTTTTGTGGTTATAACTGTGATCTTTGTGTTGACCTTTTGGTCTATTAAGTGTTGATTTTAAGGCAACTGTGGCCTACAAGTGTTTGATTTTGGGACTCGTTGATCCCCTTGGTGTTAAACTTGTGTTTATTGTGTTGCATGCTAAGCGCTAACTTCATTGAAAAACCCCAATCAAAAGTACTTATAGTACAAGTAAACTGGGAGTTTGAGTACTCTGACTACTCAGAACACTCGTCTCATTTACATTTGTATATGGTTTTGTGTTTGGGTGTAGTTCCTAGCACTTAATTACAAAAACCACCTATTAACAGTTACTTACAGTTACTTATTTTCTTTGTTCTCTCTTCTTGTCCATAGTCCACATGTATCTTATTATATATACCTTAGCTTACCTTAGAGAACCTCTGTCTTTGATACTATGAGACAGAGGTGAGCCACAGTTCTTATTTCTTTCATGTTTTCACTTTACTTACATACCTAGATTTATACACTGTGCCGGTAGTATAGCATCTTTTTCATGCTATGAAATGAAGCTGTTGTAGACTACTTTCTACTCTATGATAGCTTACTCATAGGTTCTTTATCATTCTAAATGCTAGGTTAGAATCTACACTATAGGAGACGCACATCAGCCTATGGCCAATTTCAAGAATCACTGTGCTACAGTCTGTTATTCAGTCTATGGCAGCTTAATTTTTCATCCAAGGATAGCCTCAATTTGAATGTCTGTTGGTTACTTTCAAGCCTATTGTAGTTTATAAGAGAACAGCTGATTCGAGCATTACGCTCACTGTCCATTGGGAGATGATTAGCGTGATGACGCACTATATAATAATACTATATTTTCTATAAAAAGAACGCCAGATTCTAGAAGACTTCTTGATTGAGTTGCTGACGTGGGAGCAGCTGTCGAAACAACGTGCTCAACAACTCTCATCCTCTGACTGCGACCATTCCTTCTGTTCGTCTTCACCAGCACACTGCTTCCCCTTTCTGCCAGCAGGATCCTCCTCCTCCTCCTCCTCCTCCTCATCTCCCGCTTCCCAGTCCTGGCCCTGGTCCTCATCCTTCTCTTCATTGTCATCATTAGAGTCATGGCCAGATGACTCTGCATCGTGTCTCAGGTGTTTTCGTGACTGGCTGGTAGATGAAGATTTATGTTTTCGGGTACTAGTAGGATTGGTGGAGGTGGATTTTTGTTGGGTCAAGCGGTTGCATTTGGCAGTGTTTGCCTTCTAGTTGTACTTTGCTGGTGGAGTCATGGTGCCAGTGTTGTACCATTTTGCACGCTGGTTACTGAGAAATTGTTTGACGATGGCAATCGTGGCCCAGTCCCTGATAAAACAGTTGAGAATAGGGTGCCGTTTACACATCTGGGACTCTGTAAGTATTTTTTTTAGTGGCTTGTGACTTCATAATGACTCACTGCATCTTGGTATGTTGCTCTGTTGCTCACAGGCTGTTCGTTCCAGGGTGTCATAATATTCATTCCACTCTTGTAGAAGAGCTGATGAGCGCTGCTCTAGATGGGCACTGTCAGTGAGGAGCACCGGTGAGTAGCAATGACTCACGACTATTGCGTTATATCTCACTTTCTCTCTGTCTAATCCCATTTTCTTGCATATATTCCAGCTTGGACCTGAAGGTCATGGAATTTCCTGCTGGGTGGCCTGGTTTTCACCAAGTCTCCGTTGCAGCTTGGCGTTTGTGGCTTGTGTTTGAGCGAGTTCGGCTGGTCGAGGTGACAGATCAACAGGGCTGCTACAAGGTACTGGATGACTTACCTCGTAAGCTAGCGATCAACTCATCCTCTCCAGGCTGCCCCACTCCATCAGGAAGGCTCCCATTGCCACTATCCTCTTCACCGTGATTACCTTCTTCATGTCCAGCTTTGGGTTGAGGTGAAGTCAATGTTTGTTGTTGATGAAGCTCATGCTCGAGGGTTGGTGCTGTACCTCTCTGAGAGTCAGTTATGTTTTGAGAGGCTTGCTTTAGTTGTTGGGCATGGTGTTGGTCGAGGACGGGAGCTCTTGGCTGCGCTTGTGGAGACATGCACATGTACCTCGTTGTTGATGGCGGGAACGGTTTTCCGAGACCTTGGCTTTCTTGAGAGCCTCTGTTGAAGGGATAGGACTTCGGTAAGTGTTTGCAAGTTCAGGGAAGTTTACTAGTACTCACTTTCCATTTCCTGGTTCTTTTTAAGCAGTTCTTCATATGTCAGCTGCTCTACGTTGGCGTTGGCCCTAGCAGCCAAAGGGCTGCAATTGTTTTTGTTGGTAGCCCTGTGATTGGAGGATTTGCTGACATCCTTTGAAGAGCTATCTTTTTTTTTCCCTGTTGAGCTGCTTGTTGGCTTACTTTTGCCAGGTGTGGTAGTGGCTGCATGGGTCGCTGTTGGGGCTTTGGAAGCAATAGAGGATGTGGTGGCCTCAGAAGTACTTCTGGTGGCTGCCTCCATGGTGGTGAGGGTAATGACAACACAACGACGTTGTGAGCGTTGGCAACAGAAATTTTGTAGTGCAATCATGTGACTATATTTTTGTTTTCTCATCTAAGTCCTTCCACCTGCGTACTGCTCTCATATATACCCTTCATTTCAACATGCCTGGCTCCAGAAAGCAATGGTGTGAACATTGCAAGGAATATCAGTCAAAAGCGTGCAAACAAGCACCGCGCTTTCTTATTTGACCCGTACCCGACTCCCTCTATTCCTGACTCGTCAACTCGCATACCACACACTAACCACGATGACAACCTTTAGCTGCCTTTCTCATCTGGACAACACAGCTTTACTGGCAGTGGACTACACAACATCCGGGCTTGGGTCGAAGATGCTGATGATGAAGAGGACTTGATGGATGCCGAAGACTGGACTTCCAAGGAACTGGATGACAAAGACAAGAGTAGTGAAGGAGATGAAGAAGAAGATTTTGACTGGGACACTTTTTTAGAACGGTATCGTGCTGTACATGGTAACCTCTCTGCAGAAGAGCAGTTCGGGGCATCATATGAGCAGGAGGCTGCAGGAGGTATGTCTATCCTCTATGAACATTGTTATAACCCCTTCTGAGATGTCCTTGCAGCTATACTGAGTGAATATGACCTCACTATATGTCGAGCTTTTGCTTACAAGCTCACAACACACACCATTGACCAAGCCTTTGCCAAAACCCCATATGCTTTCCCTCGGCATCCTTCTGACCTTCCTCTACCTAAGCTGGATGGTATATGGTCACGGGTCACTGCCCTCGCCAGCGTAGAGCCCTGTCTTTTTGATTGCTGCCCCAATTCTTGTTGTGTGTATACTGGACGACACGCCAACCTCGACACCTGCCCTTATTGCCCTGAAAAACGACTTCGCTCCAACGGCAAGCCACGGAAGCAATTTACATATATTCCACTCATTCCAAGACTGCAGGCCTTCACTCAGAGTCAGGAAATGACAACAAAGATAGAGTACCGGGTGAAGGAGCACAAGCACAAGCCTGGCCATCTCAGTGACATTTTTGACAGTACAACATATTGAAAATTGCGCAGACGCCATGTCTACGTTAACAGCCAGTCCCTCCTTCACAAGTATTTTGAGGATCCCCGTGATATTGCTCTTGGACTCTCGACTGATGGTTTTGCACCCCACAAACGATGAAAAAAGACAGCCTGGCCATTAATCCTTTTCATCCCGATATTTGTTTCCACATCGAAAACATCCTCTCTCTTGGTGTAATTCCGGGCCCCAAGAAGCCTCATGACATCGATTCTTTCTTATGGCCCCTTCTAGAGGAGTTGTCTCTCCTGGCGCATGGTGTGCACTCTTATGATGTGGTTAACAATGTCATTTTTGCACTCCAGGTGTACCTGATCACAGACTTTGGTGATATTCTGGCTGTATATGAAGGGTCACAACGCAAAATCTCCATGTCGCATGTGCACCATTGTCGGAGTCGTTGGCCCTAATGATCCCCAAACCAACTATGTCCCTCTCAACCGGACATGGATTGACAAAGACAATGAGATTAGAGCATATGGTCCCAAAAACCTTCCTATACATACCCATGATGACCTTCTTGCCCAGGCTGCTGAAGTACAGGCAGCTCCTACCAATGTGCAGGCAGAACGCCTTGCTCGGCAATATGGCATCAAGGAAATCCCAGCGTTATCTTTTCTCGACTCCCTCATTTTTCCAACGTCCTTCCCTTACGACTTTATGCACCTTATATGGGAGAACCTCATCAAAAACCTCATTCTCCACTGGACTGGCCAGTTTAAAGGTCTTGACGATGGGTCCGAGAACTACACAATAGAGAAGGCTGTTTGGGAGGCTATTGGTGTGGAAGCAGCAGCATCAGGTGCTACCATTCCTTCTATGTTTGGTGCACGGGTACCTGACATCGCAAACAACAAGACCACCATCAACACAGAGATGTGGTCCTTCTGGACAATGTATCTTGGGCCAGTTCTTCTGCAGAAGTGTCTTGGCAAGAAGTTTTACGACCATTTCATACTTCTCGTCAAACTCTTGACCAAATGCCTTCAATTTGACATCACGATT
This sequence comes from Tetrapyrgos nigripes, assembly GCA_013368315.1. Taxonomy (NCBI): domain Eukaryota; kingdom Fungi; phylum Basidiomycota; class Agaricomycetes; order Agaricales; family Campanellaceae; genus Tetrapyrgos; species Tetrapyrgos nigripes. The sequence goes on from JAACJM010000001.1 coordinate 18,465, forward strand.
GAGGAAGTCAACAAGATTCGAGAGGGGTTCGTGGAATGGGTGCAGAAATGTGAGAAGTGAGTGACACCATATTTGTATCATGTCTGCGTTGGCTAAAGTGGATAACTGCACAGATATTATTATCAATACTCACCAGAGCGTGTATCAGCTTGTCCACTCACAATACATGCACTTCTTCACATTGCGGATAGCATTGAGACTATGGGACCCGTGTGGTGCTACTGGGCCTTTCCTATGGAACGTTATTGCAGTTCCCTTCAACCAGCTATCCAAAGCCGGCGTTTTCCATATTGTTCACTGGATCGTTATGTGTTGGAGACTGCACAGCTGACGCAGATCAAACTTTGCTACAATGTCATTGAGGAGCTGAAGTTAGGGCCATCCAAAGCCAATCCACCACAAGGCTCATCAGAGCTTTGCTCGAGTAAGTCCACTGTTCCAAACTCAATAATTCTTTCAACTGACTTATCTCAAACTTTATTGCAGCTCCCGATTACCTTCTCTGTCCTCCCAAGGCACAGTCACCTGAAGGACATCTGTCTGCAGGTTTAATTACTAGTATCTGCACAGCACTTGTCACCTGATTCAACATTGAACATGTACCAGGCCAGAAGAAGAAGAGAATACCAATTGGAGTGATCCGACAGCACTTCAAGTCAGTGTTAAGTCCGGGCAGATCCTAGCGTTAGGAAACACGTCGGACCCGAGCGGAAGTCTTATTGGGGTTTTTGGGAAAGGATAAAGACGAATCCGGGTGGAACCGGTAGTCTCTGAGATTGAAGTATAAGGAAGACATGGAATGGAATCCGTTAGGACGGTACTATGTTGTCTGAAGTCGGATGAAGTTAGGAGACCAGCTAATTCGATTTTAGACTTAAGCTATCTACTACAAAGTTGCTAGCTTAAGTACTACTTCGGAAACTATCGGAATGAAGAGGAGTAAGATAGGGATGGTTCAGAAATAAAGGAAAAGCACATGGTGCTATTGGAGATGGATGGAGTACTGCAGAACGAAGTGGAAACAAAGTGGAACAAATTGGAGATGAAGTGGAGTAAGTTTTGGAGATTAGATACGGGCTATCCGGTAGTTATCTGAAATGAATCACGGGTTCCCAGATGGGATCCGTTTGTGGAGATTAATAGTGGAGTTCGGATATGAAATCGGAAATGAATTATTGGAAAGTGTTCGGGATGAAAGGGAATGAAGTCTGAAATAAAAGAAAGAGAAGTTCGGAAAAGAATCGGATGCGATCAGAAAGATGTATGGAAGCATAGATATTACAGTCAGCTGAGGTTGAAATCTGGGGATGTGTGCGCCAAGTTGACTCTGAGGAAGGTGAAACTATTCGTGCTTCATGCATAGGTGGCACAGCTCAAGAAGATTCAAGAGATGCTACATTTATATGTGTAAGTAAGAGTGTCATTCTTAAAACTTGTCAGGTTCTTCTCAGCTGATGTCTATCTTTCCAGTATCAGGCATATGTTGATTTACATGCTCAGATGACCAACCATTGACAAAAGCTTGTTCTCCAGGACTTTTACGGTCAGCTAGAACAGATCATTGTTATTCGTTTCACTGAACAGGCAGTCTGTCAAGCACTCAAGCTGACCTCTGGAGAAGACATCTGCCTCGCAGCTATCCGTACCTGCAAATTGGACAAGAAGCAACCTCTTAGTGATACTGGTATGGACATGCACTTCTATTCTGGGTTTGGTGCATTGGATGTTATTGGTATTGAGAGCATCCAATCTCTTATGGGTAGGGTCAGGGATAGGAATAAGGCAGGTTGGGTGTTGTTGGACCGTAGTGGTACACTCAGAAGGACTCTATATATAGATTCAGATGAATGAATGACAATTCTTTTACTACTAAAAATCATCCTACCAAAGGCTAATTTCTTGGTTCATTACTTTTTCGTTGTGTAGACTATTTACTTGTTTACTTTTCAGCCTATGTTTGTATATTTGGTTGGTTACTTTCTAGTCTATGACATAGCGTGTCTTTAATCATAGGCTGATCTGGCCTATCATTCTGCGATAGACTAGATTTCAACCTATGCTACCCCCACAGTGATATTCTCTCGTATTCTATCTAGGTACTTACATTCTGTCTTCGATACTACGAGACAGAGATTCATATTCTCTCATATTCTATCTAGGGCTACATTCTAACACTTGTATACTGGTATCTGAATACATCTCGATTCCATCCACTGCTGAACGAATCTCTTTTGTTTTTGCATGCTTATGGTCTTTCTCTGGAGCTTACCCTTCATCACAGCCAAGTTGTTGGGGTTTGAGGTCTCCAATGACTTCCTGCTTTAATCTCATCCCATGTTTGTCACGAACTGCTACAGTTCTTTGTCCTCCTTCCTCTTCTACTACATTATTGAACCAATTTTCTGATCATTTGTCTATTGCATTTCCTCGATAAACCTTTTAAACCTTATATTACTGACTTTGAACCTTATAGAACCTGTCAAACTCTATAATAACTGTCAATCAATCTTCCATTCCATCGATCCTATCTTTACCCTACATTTCTCCACTTTCCCCTACATTTCTCCTATTTCTCCTATCTTTCTCCTATCACTTATTCATTGCTCTTCTATATAAACCACTAGACATTCTAACTAGTCCTTTAGTTCATTCAATTCATCTCTGCTCCGTACTAGTACTACGCAGTGTAGAGCATAGTCAGCTTACTCATTTCTCTTTCTCTATCTCTATCTCTCAATCAATCACTTTGTATCTGTCTTCAAACTGTGTGACTTGGGTGGTTATTCAAGTGTATCGACAACCTTGACAATGTTTCTCTTGCAAACCAGGCTTGTGTGCTGCTTGGGAAAGTGCCTGGAACCCTTATGTTGCTTTGAGTGAGCGTTGTTCATTCTTGCTATAATTACAACAACACTACCCCAGTTTCGACCCATGAGTCCAATTTGCATCAATATTGCATCCTTTTCAGTGTCAGATTCACTTTCATCATGTCGTGTCTTGACTACAAGTTTTGTAAGGTACTGTCCTATGTTGTATTGTCTTGACTCACACTGTCACCAAACAATAAATTTGACTCTCAGTACCATAACCACATGACATCAACCATTTGCCATGCTATACTCGAAATTCTCTTTGTGTGACACAGCAGCATAATATCCAGTCATTCTTGTTGAAGATGCCCTGGAGTCTCTGAGTCACTGTCTCAAGAGAATGAAGCTGCCTGATGAAGCAATTGGTTCACAAAGATTGCCGTAACTCATAGGATGGGGTTGAGGTGAAGAGTATGTTGGTAGAGTTGTTGATGAATGGCTCTGAATTACAGTATGCTTTTACAATTTAATATGTTTCTATGTACTTGACTGACAACTCTTCTAGCAAAATTGCTCATTCCCCAGTCTTTTTCAAAGTCGACTGTCCAACACCCTTCATTATACCATGGTCCTACTTTGATTAGGAGCCTTGGACTAACTGACAAGACCGTCACACTGCTGGCATCTGGAGGCATTGGAATTGCACAATTTCTCGCATGTTTACCAGCTAAAGTGGGGTATGTTTGGCTCACCATCTTTGTAACTGTGGCATCTACTGACCAGGCTTTGATAACTTGTACCATGCTAATAGGAAGGAAACTGTTAAGTGCAGTCATGGTGTTGTCTCATTTCTCCATTGCTATCCTTGTAAGATTGACCAAGCTTCTACATGTTACAATACCTTACAATCTGTGCAGATCTCTCTTTTCTTGGATAGTTGGACTAATCATTCTGCTGCTGCTTGGGCTGCGATTGGGTGAATACCAAGGCATACCTTGTTCTTTTACCTGTCGCTGATGCTTAAAAGGTGAGAGCAGCATCTGTCACTCGCAGTGCAGGCAGAGACAACATAACTGTGATGAAGAGCTGGTGCTAGATTTACAAAGCCCTGTGTAGTGTTAAATGTAGATACAATAAATGTTCTTCAGTATTGGGTCTTGCGTCCTGTCAGTGGTGCGCTGCACTAAATTATTTTTTTGCTTTGTAAGACTCATACTCATGAATTACATGTGATCAAAAATTTGACTACAGTTAGCAGCTGTCCAGTTTAGAAGACTAGGTACATTCCCCAGGCAGTGAGGATAACACCAGGCTGGCTGACTCCCATCAGTGGCGACAAGACCGGAGCAGGACTGTCATTCCCACGTCCTCAAATTTGCCTGTTGTTGAGCAGCAACTTGAACAACTCCTTCTACAACCTTGGGAAAGCTGGAAACTTCATTGTGTGGAGGCTGAGGCTGTTCCTCAGGCCTTTATAACTCTTTTCACTTGGCTACAAGCCTTGAATCCCAAACTTCTCTTGCTCATCACCATGCTGCTGTATTTCACCCAACAAGTCCTCGCACAAGCACTGGTCAATGATGTCATCTCTTGGCTGCCTGGATTACTATTACTTGCAACCGTGCTTTACACTGCATTAGGGACAACTTCTGAATGATTTTTCGCCATCAAACTGGTTGCTGGGTTGTTCCTTTTCTCCAGACTACCCATGATATTGCTCTCCAGGATGCGAAAAGTGACTTGGGTGGTGAAAGCCTGTCATTTCATTTTGGGAATACATACTGCTCATGGAAAATACAACTTTTGGATCAGAGCAGATGACATCATGTCTGATGTGAAAACAGAAGTGCTGGAAAAGGTGACAGATATTCTTCATTGTGTGGTGTGGGAGGATGTAACAGGCAAATTTCCAAGCTTGGATGAACAGTGTCACAAACTGCTACAGTTCTTTGTCCTCCTTGTTCCTTTACTTCATCATTAAACCCAGAATTCCTTCATCATTTGTCTATTGTGTTTCCTCGTTAGTTTATACTCAGATTCATACTCAATGAACCCTATAACTTCTGTCAAACTCTAAAATAACTGTCAATCATTCTTCTATGACTTGGTACCTATATCTATCCATATTTGATCTATTATTCTCATCTTTGATACATCATATGGCCATTGCTCTATTTCGTTAACTCTTTCTTGTCCCTTAGACTTTCTCATATATACTTGTGATCTTTTGTAATGATTCCCCAGTTTCCCCAGTTCTTTCACTTCATCTCTGCTCCATACTACTACTACACAGTGTAGAGCCTAGTCAGCTTACTCTTATTTCTCTATCTATCTCTTTACTCTCAATCGATCTAGTTTCTGTGTGACTTGGGTGGTTTGTTATTAAGTGTAATGGCAACCCTGACAAACAGTTGTTGATGTGGAGAACGAGGAGGCTGCAATTCAGGCCATAGCAGCACAGATGGTTCACCATCCACATTCACAAAGTCCTCTTTGAGCTTTGGCCATGCAGAAAGCAGATGGAGAACCATATGTTTTAGATCTTGACCAGATCAATTTGGATGCCACTGCTTGTTACATTGATTTCCATTCATATGCACCAGAGTCTGCCAAGGTCTCTGCATTGCTGTGTGAACTTGCACACTCTTACTTTGTTGTAACCCAACATATCAAGCAACATGCTTTGACATGGTCAGGGGGCACTGCTCTGGAGCCAGGAACTCTCGTGTGAATTAAAGTGGGCCAGTCACTCTGGATTGCCATCCTCAGTGGTGCTCTCTTGGAGAACAGACAACTCATGTTCCAGAATTTAGCTGGAAGATGGTCTTGTAGAGGTGCCTCTGCAGATGAAGCCTACCTCACTCGCCTGGATGCAATTCTGGGGGTTTTACAACCTTATGCGAATACACCAGAGTTCTTTGACCTCGTTTTCAGTGGTAGATTAAGTCGACAAACATACATACCTTTCCTGATAGCAGGTATAATAGGACAAATCATCATCTGCTATTTCATAAGTATCGGTACCACTGCTAGAGTATGGATGAGTGTTGCATTGGCAAACACACTGTTTGCAGGGAGGCTGGTGGATTAAGGCTGCAATCTGTTAAATACTGTTATGCCTCAGAGTGTAATTAACAGGTAACAGGTTTAATATGTTATAACCAGTTATAATTAGTTACTAACTAGTTCCCTATGGGCACTTTTTTTTGACTCAAATTTCCATCTGCTGATAATCTTCAGAGCCCATTTTCAAGTGAATCTGTTTTTATACTTTACAATAGTCATGTTTCTGACTTAACCACTCATCTACAGTGTACACACAGAGTTTTCCTTTCACATAACCATCTCCCCTCTCCCTCATTTCAGATAGTATTTATGTAGGCTCCTTCTGTCCTGAAAATCCATCTTTTTCAGGAGTGTCACTGTTACTACCCCATGCTTGCCTGTCAATATGTCCTCAATCCATGACTACATTACCATGCAAAAAGCAAGATTCTTTATTTACATACTTAACGTGCTCAGACCTAGCTTAGGGCACCCTCACTGCAATAAGTTGGCAGAAAGTGAAGGATTGGTGAAGGAAGAATCTTTGTAAGCTTTCCAAGGCCAGCTCTTGATGGTGGAATACTCTTGCAGGTTAGTAATTGGTACTCTGACAGGTGAGGTTATCTTTATTCAGGTACTGAAGAGGTATGAATATATCTTATTTTCAGCTCCCTGGGCCACCAATTGAGACCAAGCAGTTATAACAGGTTATAACAGTTAAAACCTGTTACTGGACTCAGGCATAACATGTTAAGTAATTAACATGTTATTAACCTGTTATAACAGTAATTAATAGTATTTGGTCGCAGCCTTATGGTGGATTGGCATAGTGTTTGGTTTGGAAAGACGGCGGATTCTTCAGAGCCGGGATTTAAGATGTATGTTCCTGGGACCCAAGATTTAATGTGCGTCACTACTGTACTATTTCAATCAATTCGCGAGTCACACGTCACGGCCCCCAAAAATTCGCGAATTTTCCTGAGCTGTCCGTGGTCACAGAGGCCCATTCGCGAAAGGGACAACCGAACTGTCACTAAATCTACCAAAAACGGTGATAAACAGGTCAAAATTTCGCGAAATTTGCGAAAAATTTCCTCTGTCACAGGTCACTCAGCTAGAATCGCGAAACAGGGTCACAGTCACAACCCCGTCGCGAATTGATTGAGATAGTACAGTACATTAAACCGCACGTCGCCAAGGAAAGGCGAGCTTCGCCAGGGGTTCCTTCTCAATGCGTTCGGTCTGGCCACGGCGATCTGTGGGGCGATCTTTGCAGTGCCAACTCGAGATGCTCTTGGATTTGGACCAGTAGAGCCATCGGCTACATGGGTGTCATACACCTCAATTGGGTTATGTGTCAGGACGTCCCTTCTCGTCGCGACTACTGTCATTTCCCAGCAGGTTAGGGAGAAGACGTGGTTTGATGATTCTGAGATGCCGACCAGATGGGTGATGTTCTCAACAGTCCTGTGTCGCTCGCGATAGAAGCTGGGCTTGTGTTGTTGTTTGAAATCAAACAACTTTATTCTTTCTGGCCAATATTGGATGCTCTAACATGGGTGTCGGGGGTTCCGTTGGCGATGCTTGAAAATGGGAGGATGGTTTCGATGGACGAGAGCTATCTACACTTGGTTTTGTTGAATAGGTGGATTATGGGTGCGGTTGCGAGTTCGATTGGAAGTAACGCGAGGACCTGAAGGTTGCGCCTATACGTTTGTATAAATTCCCGACCCTGCCCCTGTACCCAATGGGTGCTAAATCTGAATGCCCGGTTGAATCTTCTTGTTGGAATTTCCTTTCATACCGAATGCTGATAAAAACCAGAAAAAAATCTCTTGACTGACCAGTACTACGTAGTATGTTGAGGAGTACTAATAAATTATCAGTGTTGTTACATCCATATCGAGACGGCAAATTGCTGGTGGTAGTCATATTTCGAAAACGAAAACAATGATGTTCCAGGATAGATCTAGTACTGTAGGGTTACAATTACTGTCTTGGAAGTGAAAAGGCTCGTATGCTACTAGTAGGTTATTTCCGCTCGACTTCGATTATATGAGTAATAGTTTCATTACTATCATGATCATCGTTCTCACTGCCATGGTCGTTGGACGCGGCTGTTCTGACCGTGGTGCTATATTGTTGAAATCTCAGTGTTGGCATCAACAGTGGAGAAAGTACTGCGGTTCCATGCTTCCTGTCGAGGAATTGTACGCGTACGTAGAACAATCTGGAGAGGCGCGAGTGCCCGGGCCTGCCTGTCTTCGTCAACGAGGAAGGGAAACTTCCGAATCCATGGACCATTAGTGAAGCGCAATCCCAAACCGGTTAAAAAGACTTGCCTCTATACTAGTATCATTGTGAGATTTGCTAGGAACATCTTGGTCACGAAACTCCCGAGGGCGTATGGTACGACATACATGATAGAAATCGCGGCGTACACCGCTGAGCTCTACTAAGGGTCATGAAAAGTGATGGTCCTGTGACCTTACATGCATGTAAAGTTTTTGTTCATCTTGAGCCCTTCACTTCAGTTCACCCTGAAGTTTTGGCCATAGAAACATCTTGCAGATGCCAAAGAACAATGGAGTAGAGCCTTGGCCCCAGCAGAGTCACGGTTCAGTGAGGCTCAAGGTGAAGGAAAAATTTTACTGTGCTGAAAGTGTGGGAGACTGTCACTTTCTGTGACCATGAGTAGATCAAGATGACAGCAATGCCCATGAGGGGGAGTGAAGAGTTGCAGAACATGGAGGTCGTAGTTAGTTGAGCCATGCTCCGACATGACAAAGATAAGGGCTTTAGACTTTTATTCACTGACAGATGAGCAAGCTGGCGGTGAGAGGTGATAGCATTTGAGCAAATAGTATGTTTTTCGGATCTGGAAAAGCACATCCTTTTAGCGACCGTCTAGTGCTATGGCAGGCCCGCTTGCCGAAGTACTAGTTAGCTGCCCCTCATACACGTATAACCCACTAGTCGTAATTCGTATAAAAGTTCTTAAACCCGCCCAATTTGATGCCTGTAAAGCGCCGCTATTAGTGAATTGTCCAATGAAAACAATCAACAATTGTACTCACCCAACTCATTAAACAACCTCTCCCTAACCCTCTCCTCCTCTCCTCCTGGGCTATGTTTTCTATCCTCTTCAATCACCTCTTCACAACCACAGTCGGAACTATGATTACTCCCACTGGCATATGGTGCAGCTTCTGCTTCGTGGATCCAATACCCAAATTGTCTTTGTGTAACAATCAAAAGGTCGTCACAAATAGGAGCACGGGCGTCCCACCGGTAAGAATGGGTACTACTGAGTCTGACGACTCGACAATCGAGCCCGATATCCTTTTCTTGGAGAAGAGGTAGGAGTTGAAGTCGAATGTTGTGTTGTTCTGCCAACTCGGAGGAGGAGGAATGAAAACTCTCTCTAAACCAACGTCGAGCTTCTTCGTTGGGGAGGAGAAGACCACCGATGATGCAGCCGAAAAGACGACGAGGGCGAGGGAGTTTGGGTTCTCCAACGCCGAGAGGAGATATAGAGTGGTAACTAGACCATGCTGCCATCGTACAATTCGGAAATGATAGTTGGGTTGACATGGAAAGGGACTCTAGAAAGGGATGCTAGCCATAGACTCAGACTGAGGGGTATACCGCGATAGAACAGGAGGTGGCAGTGCTATGCGCTTACGCGGAAGGTGACGCGTCTCCCAGTCTTCAGGATGCATGTACGCGTTGAAAGATTGGGATGTATTGCGGTCAGGTATGATACAAATTATAATCTACATGCGAAGCTTTCTTTCCATGTCCTTGTGAATGTCGAGAGGAGGGCCTGATATGGGTCCTAGATGCCAAAAATGGCATCAGTGAATGAGAAGAAAGATGAGAGGGATGGACGCACCAGCAAAGACATCGGCGGCTTCGACAGTCTCATCGCGGCCCATGAGAATGTCTAGATGGATGTTGGATTGGGGAAGGACTGGCATGTGAGGTGACTGGAAGGCGTTAGGTGGTAGTTGGGAATTTAGCGGTAGCGAGTAGGACATACGGCAGAGACCATCTTTCTCTCCATCAGAAGCCTCATAGGAGCATGCAGACCATGTACGTTTCGCATCATGGTGAGTTTGAGGTTGTCTTGTGTTTCCTCCCACTATGATAGATTGAGTAGACATCGAGAAGGAGACGGGTGTGCATACATTCTCTACCCTGTTTCTAAGAGCACCGGATGGCTGAGAAGCGATGGTACTGGGACCATGCTCGAGAGTATCGTGGAGACCGAGTGAATTTGTGTGTTTGAGGGCTGCCGCGTTGGGCTGAGTGGGTGGAACGATAGTAAGAGACATGGTTGCATGTGACTTTGAAATTGCTCTCCAATGTCCAGGTCGTCTCTGGACAGCATCATCCCCGCCCGCTCCTTCACCAACCGTCCCGCCCCCATCTCAGTCCGCCATCCACGCGTCATCCGCGCAGACGACTCCCGCTCCATCGACCCCGCCTGTCTTCCTGCCCAACACCCGTCCTCATCTCCTCCGACTCCCAGGACCCGCCGTACATCCTCTTCCGCAACCAGATCACACCATCCACCACCAGCCCCTCCTCCGTCTTCCCCCGTCTCATTCCCAGTCCCTTCTTACCTCGACTACTCTGCTCTCAGACACCTTTTACGCACAGACGTTTCACCCACTTTTGGTCTTGCTCCTTCCGTTTCAAGGACTCGTCGGGCCTACTCTCCGTCTTCAGACAGTGATGAAGAAAGCAGTAATCTCAGTCCTCCTCCTAGAGAGATGAGTATTGGTCAGGCTGTCTCCCCGGATCAACCGCTGCAGCTGCCTACGAGATGGGATGCAGAGGCCTGTCATAATCATCTTAGTATTTCCGACAATGGAAGAGAATTGACGTTTCAGGGTAATTCTCCTTTCTTTCATACTTGACGCTCTTTCATTGACGCTTTGTAGGCACAAATTCGAATGGCTCTGATAGCAATGCTGCCGCTGCGAGGACCATTCAGCCGATACCACCTGCTTGTGGGATTTATTACTATGAAGTCAAGATACAGAGCAAAGGCCAGAAGGCGTGAGTCTCGTCTCCTTTACTGTTTTGCTATTTCTCTTACTGACCTTTCTCTATAGTTACATCAGTATTGGGTACGAGAATCCTTTTTTATTTCCAAACTTATCCTCACCACCCTCTAGCTTCGCAGGTCCAGACGTCCGCACTTCAAGACTTCCGGGCTGGGAACCCAATTCGTGGGGATACCACGGTGACGATGGATGTTCTTTTGCTACAGAGAAAAAGGGTACAGCTTTCGGTCCAACTTATGGTAGTACGTGTCGTGTGATATTTTCTCTGTTCACAATCATCCAATTCACTCTTCCTTTCACAGCGGACGACATTATCGGCTGCGGAATCGATTTCACCACCCACCGCGCCTTCTATACCAAAAACGGTTCATTCTTAGGCTACGTCTTTGAAAACGTCGGTAAAATACCCAACACTGGTGCTCTTATCCCTCTATACCCCGCCATCGGCCTCCAACATACTGGAGAGTCTATCAAAGTCAATTTCGGACACGAACCTTTTAGGTTTGATATTGATTTGCATGTCGCTCAGCAGAGCAATCAGACTTGGGAGAGGATTATGAGTACACCATTGAGTGGGAGGGCGCTGAGGGGGGTTGTGGGTGCTGCTACTGGCACTGTTGGGAGCGCTAGTGCTGGGATGTCCGGGACTAGGGTAGGGGCAGGGACAGAGAAGGAACAAGTCGGCGACTCAATGGCGACCTCGACCTCAGACCTGGACTCTCAAACCAAACTTACCCTTAATAAGCTCGTCATTTCATACCTCGCTCATCATGGGTATGTCAAAACGGCAAGGACGTTTCAAAAGGGGATTCAGATGCATGATGATTCGGCTGGGTCTGCCTCTGGGACGGGGACGGGTGATATAGAGATGGCCGAAGCTAGCGCGTCAGGTGCCTCTACCTCTGCTGCTGCTGGCGCGTCTGGGTCTACTTCTGGACCTGGATCTAGCCGTGGATCCGGCTCTCCAGACCTAGGTTTCGATTTCGACTTTGATTTCGAAAAAGACATTTCCATACGTACACGTATCGTCGATTCGGTGTTGAAAGGTGATATCGACACTGCGTTGGAGGAGACGGGGAAGTATTATCCAAGGGTGTTTGAGGAGGATAATGATGCTGATGAGGATGGGGATGGGGATGGAGATGGAGATGGGAGTGGGGATGTTTCAAAGAGAACTGGAAGAACTGGACGAGCTGGAGGTATGGGTATGGTCGTTGTGGCCGCAGAAGATGGGGCTGGGGATCGAAAAGCCCAACAAGGGTTGATGTTGGTGAAGTTACGATGTCGAAAGTTTGTAGAGATGGTGTTGGAGGCTGCGGAGATGAAGAGGAAGATGGGAGCGTTGGATGACGCTCAGTCCCACTCACAGCCTCACTCTCACTCTCACTCTCATGGACATAGTGCTCATGATGGAATCTTTGAGGAAGATGGGATGGATATGGACGTTGACGATGATGGGGACCCCCATCCTGGAAGTGCGATGAATGGCGTTGGTGCTGCTACTAATGGTGGGATGAGTAGCACCAGCACCAGCACCTCCACTATCCCACATCCAAGTTCAACGTCGTCATATCACTCGACATCTACCTCTTCACCTTTCCCCACATCCACATCCGCGTCCTCCTCTACCCACATATCTACCATACCTCGTCACCAATCTCAATCCCAAACCCAACCTTCGACCTCAACAATCACCACCGCCACCGCCGCCGTCCCAACAACCCCAACAACCCCAGTCGTCCCAACCAAATCAGCCTACGAATCCGCCCTCCAACGCGCCATCTCCTACGGTCAATCCCTCGATGCCGATTATCGTAAAGATTCTCGAGCATCCGTTCAATCCATATTTCGTAAATCCTTCTCGGTCCTAGCGTTCTACGACCCGTTGGAAGCGGGCGGAACGGTAGGAGAGGTAGCTGGACATGAGGCGAGGGTAGAGTTGGCAGGGGAGTTGAATAAGGCTATATTGAGTGAGTTTTTTTCGAGTTTATTCACTTGTGTTGGGGCTTTTTTTTTTTTTGGTTTTTTTGCGATTGGTTGAGTGCTGATTTTTTCTTTCTTGCTTTTTTTCCCTTTAGAATCCCAAGGCCGTCCAACACGTCCTACACTCGAAACGATATACAGACATACGTCTGCGTGTATACACTACCTTGGAGTTGAAGGTGTGGGTGCTGCTGCGTTTGCGGATATGCAGAAGGAGTTTTTGGAGGGTTAGGGGTCTCGGGTAAGAGGAAGGGCTATAGCAAGATCAATGGCTCGATTATGTCTATGCTCCCGATATATATATATATGTTACATGCAACATACTAAGAGAGGCGAAAGGCGAAAGGCGAATAGAAGGGGAAAGGAAGGGAAGAAGTTGGATAGGATAGTCAAGGATTGCTTGGGCTGTCATGTTAAGGGTTCCATGTTTATCGTTTATCTCCTCTCATCTCAGTTTGCGAATTTGCTGTGGACGTTATTAAGTACCTAGTATTACTATTAGTACTGATGTCGTTGTCGGTTGTCGGTTGTCGTTGTCTGTGGACATGTACAGTAGGACTCGAGTGATTAAATCTCCACTCTCATCTCTTAACTTTTTCTCTAAGTACTCTCGATTTGCTGTGTCTTCTTTTCGAGGTGCGTGTAATGATTAATACTTACAATGCGTTATGTACATACTTGAGTATTGTACTGTGTTAAGTTGTAGAAACTCTAGTTGGTTACACCAAGTAGGTACTTATTATTACTCAGCTGTACATGTACAACCCGGACGCTTATAAGTATGGTACAGCACGACTACGAGTTTTTCGTTTTCCTCATGGATCCTTCATTAGTACCCGAACTCACTCCATCGCAATAACTCGAGTTGCTGCTCAGCACTCAGTGCTGACGGTGACTTGGTCATACCATGCAAGCTTGAAATGTTACTTACCATCAAGTGGCGATTAAGCGCGAAAGTTCAAACCTCTTGCAAACTTCTCAAAATAATGGCATCAGCCGCAAAGACCCCATGATCCCGACTGAATAGAAGCAGTCGGCTCGACGCCGGCTTCAAAACTTTGAGTTTCGCGCAAGTGATCAAATCCAAGTCACGCACCCTGGAAACTTTCTGGACCGCGAAGTACTGAACCACATCAACGCGTACAAGGCATGTTGTTTTGATCTCTGGATAAATTTTGGGTTTGTGCGCATTGCTGATGGAATCTTTATATGCATAGTATCATTGTTGAATATGCCAAACACCTTCAGCAGACAACCTAAGCCAAAAGAGAAGGATGCAATTCCTTCTGGCCTTAATTGGAGTCATGCGAAGACTGCTCTATCACTGGCTGCCAGTGTTGGAAAGGCAGCAGGAGTTCCTTACCTTGAGGGAGCTGCTGAAATAGCAATAAAGATTATTGAAATTGTAGAGGTAGGTTTGCTTTTACACTTGTTGCTTCAATTTTGCTCAAGTTCGCAATAGACAATGAAGAAAAACAAAGAAGACTGCATCAGTATTGCAAAGGATATCACAGATCTCCTAGATGGCATCAAGGATATTATGGAGAGAGGAAAGGATATCGAGCAAAATGAGATCCTGATTAAAAATGTGCAAAAACTTGAAAGGTAGGAAAAATCTTTTTACACTAAGTTAGTGTGTAATGAAAATGCTTGTTGCAGTGACTTGGGTATTATTGAAACCAAATTACTCAAGATTAGCAAACGCAAAACAAAGTTTCATGTGATTAGTGATGCAGAAATTATAAAAGAATGTAAAGAGAAGATCAAGGGTTATATGGAGATCTTCAATGTAAGTAATGCTCAATTAATAAAAATTCTCTGACTTTCTTCTTCAATATCAGACCAAAGCAAGTGTCAATATTTGGCAAAACACTGGAGAGCTTTTGCAAGGCCAACAAGATATTAAAAAAGACATCAAAGAGGCAATGGCTAGCATTGCCAAGACTCATAATCAATCCACTATTACTTATGAGTAGGTTTCACTTTCATTGCCTATCTGCAAAATAATGCTTATGTTTTTTTCCCCCTTCATTAAAGTGACCTTGAGAGAGTCACTCCTACAGTGCCTCTAGTCTTCTTTGGCAGAGACAAATTGGTGGCTGAAGGAGTTGACCACCTGGTTAACAATGACCAGGCATTTCTGGCTATCCTTGGAGCAGGAGGAATTGGAAAAACATCTATTGCTCTGCATATCAACAATGCTGCAAAAGTGAAGGCCAAATATGCAAAGGCATCATATTTCCTGCCTTGTGAAGTGCTGCCAGACACAAAGCTATTGCTTGAAGGGCTTATTCAGAGGCTGGGTATTGAAGTTGGACAAGGTGAAAGTCACCACAAAAAGTTGGAAGATTATTTCAGGGTCAACACTCAGTCAATCCTACTGATATTGGATAATTTTGAGACTCCTTGGAACGAGGATCCAATGGGTATTGAAAACCTTCTAGGAAAGCTGGCTTCATTTGATCAGGTTTCAATGATAGTTACAATGAGAGGATCAAAAGGTCCAGGCTCTCTTCACTGGAAAAGACTGGGATCAGAATCAATTCCTCCTCTCTCACTTGAATCAGCCAAAAGAGTTTTTCTAGAAATTTCTGGAAAGGAAGAATTGAAGGAAGAAAATCATATTGTTGAAACAATATTGAAAGAGCTTGACTGTGTTCCTCTTGCTATTACCCTTATTGCAAAGAGATCTGTAGAAATTCCTCTCAAATCACTGCTGAGAATGTGGCAACAAGGCAGAACAAAAATTCTCAAGCAAGGAAATATTGATGGGAGATTAACAAGTGTTGATTATTCAATTGAACTGTCTACAACACTGCTAAAGCCACATGAAGCTGAACTTCTGGCAATTATATGTTTTCTGCCAGATGGAGTGCCTCATTGGGTAGATAATCTTTGTGAGATGTTAGTGGGATGGGAGCACTTGGATCAGTCTATTAGCACATTGCTAGGAAACTCTCTAGTTTACAGTCAAAATGAAACCATCAAGGTTTTGGCTCCTATTTGTGAATATATCAATGGGACTGGCATGAATATCCTGGGAGGAATTGCACTGCTAGAATCTTTCTATGTGTCTTGGCTCAAACAGCTTTCTGGCACAGAGCAGGAAAAGCAGGAGCAGATTCAACCTCATATCATAAACATCACAAAGATACTCAACCAGCAGGCCAACTCTCTTACTGGGACACTGGATATTGAAGCTCTGTATATCCTTATTGATTTCACAAAGTTTTACCCATTTGCACTGGATATTCTCAATAATATTCTCAATAAATGGTCAGGACCTGATGACACAACCAAAGTTGAGTTAAGATTCCAGAGGCTGTATATGCTGGGATGGTTGGCCATGTGGCAAGAAGCTGAGATGGAAGCTAAAGAAATGGAACATAGTATGACAAATGACACTAAAATCCATGCAAAAATTCTTTCAGAACTTGGGGAAATATATAGACTGCAGGATAAAAACACTGAGGCTGCTGAAATGCTAACTGGAGCTAAAGATCAGTTTGAACAAATTGGAGATCAACTGGAAGTTGCAACATGTCTGCATAGGCTGGGAGAGATATATCGATTGCAAAGCAAATACACTGAGGCTGCAGAGATGCTGAACACTGCCAAAGATCAGTTTGAACAATTTGGAAATCAGATGGGAGAGATGGGAGTTGCACAATGTCTGCAAAGGCTGGGAGACATTTATCAATTGCAAAGCAAATACACTGAGGCTGCTGAGATGCTGACCACAGCCAAAAATCAGTTTGAACAAAATGGACATCAGCTGGGAGCTGCTCAGTGTCTGAAAAGCCTGGGAGACATCTATCGCATGCAAAGCAAATACACTGAGGCTGCTGAGATGCTAACCACAGCCAAAAATCAGTTTGAACAAATTGGTGATCAGCTGGGAGCTGCTCAGTGTCTGCAAAGCCTGGGAAACATCTATCAAATGCAAAGCAAATACACTGAGGCTGCTGAGATGCTGACCACAGCCAAAAATCAGTTTGAAAAAATTGGAAATCAACTGGGAGCTGCTCAGTGTCTGCGCAGCCTGGGAAACATCTATCAAATGCAAAGCAAATACACTGAGGCTGCTGAGATGCTGACCACAGCCAAAAATCAGTTTGAAAAAATTGGAAATCAACTGGGAGCTGCTCAGTGTCTGCGCAGCCTGGGAAACATCTATCGAATGCAAAGCAAATACACTGAGGCTGCTGAGATGCTGTCCACAGCCAAAAATCAGTTTGAACAAATTGGAAATCAGCTGGGAGCTGCTCAGTGTCTGCAAACCCTGGGAAACATCTGTCAAATGCAAAGCAAATACACTGAGGCTGCTGAGATGCTGACCACAGCCAAAAATCAGTTTGAACAAATTGGAGATCAACTGGGAGCTGCTCAGTGTCTGTGCAGCCTGGGCACTATCCACGACATGCAAGCAAATTATAGTCAGGCTGTTGCAGTGCTGAGTATGGCTAAAGATCAGTTTGAAAAGATTGGAAATCTATTTGGAGTTACAGACTGTATGTATCACCTGGGAATATCCTACACAAAACAAGGACTATATGAAGATGCAAAGTCCGCAATTGCAGATGCAACTTTCAAATTCCAGAGTCTTGGAGATCTCTGTATGATTGGATGGTGTTTGTATCACTATGGCAATATTTTCAGGGATGAACATCAATATTCAGAGGCTAGAAAAAAGTTTGGAAAGGCTGCAGATACTTTTGCTTCTCACGGAGAGTTACAGGATCAAGTTGAAATGTGTAATTGGGCATTGGCTTCCCTTGATCAGCTGGAGCAAGCTCAAGCTCAAGATTTCAGTTGAAACATTGGTTCCAGTTATTTGTTCACTTGTAATATTATGTACATTCTGTATCTGAGTACAAAGTAAACTTCAATATAAGTATTGAAATTTTTGAGATTCTTAAAATTAAAAGAAGCTGACTTAGCATGCTATGCACTAAATGTAAATAATAACACCAGTTACTATTCATTTTCAAACTGCCTGAAATTGGCCTGAAATAATGTCTATGATCCATCTTGCTCATAGGGATTGTGGTGCAAAAAGCTTAACCCTGAATTTTTCACTTACAAGGAGCACTGTTTCTGTGGTGTGGCAGGGGGATACAGACAGTGAGTATGGATGCAGAATAGCTAGGTGCACTTACACTACAGACTGTTGCAGACACCTACCCCATAAGGGTAATTTCAGTAGGCTGACTCTATATTTGCTCTATATATTTGAGATTCTGAGGCAAATTTATACCAAAAACAAGCTAAAGTCATACTATACTTACTGCTGTTTAAACAGTAAAAGGCACTCAAGCTTCAACAGATTAATCAAATATTTATGCTTTCTCAGAACCCTACAGGTAATAGGACAGTTATGAAAGGATCCAAATCTTCAGACAGCTGATTGTTGAATGGTATGTATCATCGTAATGTACCGTACCATATTTGGTACTATAATTATACACCATTGAAAATTCTGGAGCTGAGGCTACAGTACAGATCTCTACAACCCCGTATTGGATACAGAGTCATATATATATCCATTATGGTACAGTGGCTTGACAGTGGACAGCCCTTTCCCTACTTGAAGTTGCAACACTTTTGTAACCTGTAAAGCCTATGCCTTTCCATAACTCCTTCCAATTGCTTCTGACTCATTTCCAACTCTTCCCTTTCGTTCCATTTCATTTCCAATTCATTTCCGAGTTGCCACAAATCCATTTAGTTTACAATTCCCATCAGATCCTATCCAACTCATATCAGGTACTAACCAGACAGCTCGCATTCATACTTCTTTCATTTCTGCTTCATATCTCGTAGCACCTTGTGCTCCTGTTCCTTTTCTTTCCAAAGGGTTTCCACGCAATGATAGCAAATTGAGCGTTTCCCTTTGTCTTTACCATTTCCAGTAGTTTCCATATTCATTTCCAATAGTTCCCTATCTCATTCCATTTACTTCTGATATAGTACTTAAGCTAGCAATTTTGTAGTAGATAGCTTAAGTCTAAAATCGATCTAGCTGGTCTCCTATCTTTTCCAATCGATTCTGATTAGACAACTAGCGAGGTGGTACCAATAGTGCCATTAACCTTCCGTCTTGACTTCCTGGTCGTTCTGACTGGATCCTCCCTCTTCCAGTCTATTCTCTTCCAGTCTGGTTCTATCTGGATCTATTATTGTTCCATCCTTTCCCTTAGACCTCCACCTGGGTCCATAGTGTTTCCTAGTACTAGGATCTGCCTGGACTCAGTCCTGAGTCATCTAGTTTCCATCGGGATGCATCTGGATCCTGAGCAAGCTTAAGACCAGCTTGAGATTCCAGATCGGAGGCATAGAATTCCTGAATAGTGGAATGATGACTGATGCACAGAGCATTGGACCTTCCAGGATAGAGGCTCGGAGCAACTTGGAAAGTTGTTCGTGAGTAAAGACTGGACAGAAATTCTATTATTTCTGGCCAGGCAAGCATTTTCTCAGTGTTTTTCCATGTCCTGAATGTGTTTTGGATCCATTCAGACCCAAATGGCTTGCTAAAATGTTGCTATATACCCTCAGAACCATGATGTACTTTTGTGTCATAAGGTCTCCCCAGACCCCCCCTCTCCCCAAGGTCTGGTCTCGGGTAGACCATCTGCAGACCCCTTGAAAATTGCCATGGTCAAGAGGAATACCTGGTGTCTCAAGGACTGGTACATGACTGTAGCTCAACTTGATCAGCTGGAGCAAGCTCAAAAATAAGATATCAGTTGAAGGATTGGTAAATTCTGTATCCAAGTACAAAGTAAACTTGAAATTTTTGAGATCCCATTTTATCATAATCAAATCAAAATAAGCTGACTTGGCATGCTATGTAGTATGCACTGAATATAAGTAATAACACCAGTTACTATTCATTTTTAGACTGCCTGAAATAGTGTCTATGATCCATGATCTGTCTTGCTTATAGGGATTGTGGCATGAAAGGCTTAACCCTGAATTTTTCACTTACCAAGACCACTGTTTTCATAGTGTGGCAGGAGGGGGGAGTGGGAATTACAATCTGCTGGAGACAGCTGGTTTTGGACTTTTCCATAAAACTGTATAGTACACAAACTTTACTTTCTTTTTACATTCTATTCTTTATCTGATTGCCTCACTGTATGCTACATAGGACAATTGTATATTTTGTTGCTGCTTCTCTCTTTGCTGTCACACTCTTGCCATTGTGCTCCTGCCCTTGTCATCGATTTTCTCAACAAGTGAGTACAGATACAGAACAGCTAGGTGTCTGTATTGGCCATAGTGGCACGTTATAGATGCCTGCCCTGTGAGGGTAATATACTCAGTGTCACAGAAAGTCACAGTCCCATGACCTGCATTAAACCCCTTCCCATAAAAGTACATTTGTTTTGTACCCTACAACTACACAAATCCATGGTCCACATACAACACTCCAGTCCAAAGAAAAACAGGCTTGTTGGTGCCATAAAGGCCAGAAAACTCGTCAAAGAAGCTGCTGAAATGACCAATATACCCTATGGAACCACCAAGAAGATCTGGACCTGATTTCGCAAAACTGGCTCAACGAAAAACTCACCACATAGTGGATGTCCTTCAAAGGTGTTGGACCGCACCAAAAGGGAGATGCTTAGGCTTGCTTTGAAGGATAGGAAGGTGCCATTTAGGGAAATTGGGAACCTCGTGGAACCAGGGCTGAGCACATCAACTGTTGGAAAGCATCTGGCTGATGAAAACTACCACAGGAGGGTTGCAAGGACAGTGCCCTTTCTCAAACCTGACCAGAGATGAAAGAGATTGGCATGGGCAAGGGACCATCATAATCAGGATTGGGAAAAGGTCATTTGATCAGACGAGTGCTATGTGTACATTGGTAATACAAAAGGGTGGGTTTGGGTCACGTGTCGTCCTGATGAGGAATTGTCAAGAACGTTGTCACTTAGCAAAACCACCCAAGTCACACAATGAACAAGATAGATTCGGCGAGTTATAATGAGACGAGGTAAGGAAAGAATGATAGAGGCGAAAGAGATCGAGTAGCTGACTATGCTCGACACTGCACTGTACTAGGAGCGGAGTGGAGACGAAGTGAACAGACTAAGGAACGTAGCTACGAGATCTACAATATATATAGAGAAGAAGTGAATATGTGAGAATGTCCATGGAGCCTAGGGATCGGAGGAGATAAGAGTGTGAGTCAAGTAAGAAAATATGTACGTGAGAATGTCCATGGAAATAAAGGAAACGGAGAAGTGAGTCATAGATCCAAGAGCGATGATGAGAGATAATTAGTATTTA
This sequence comes from Tetrapyrgos nigripes, assembly GCA_013368315.1. Classification (NCBI taxonomy): domain Eukaryota; kingdom Fungi; phylum Basidiomycota; class Agaricomycetes; order Agaricales; family Campanellaceae; genus Tetrapyrgos; species Tetrapyrgos nigripes. The sequence goes on from JAACJM010000001.1 coordinate 39,676, forward strand.
TGGGTTTATGAAAGGTGATAGAATGGTGAACAAAAGTGAATAGATAGTAGGAGAGATTAGAGGGGAAAGTGAAGGGGGAAATGAAGGAGACGGAGGCGATTCATGACAGGAATGGGATGAGGAATGCCTCGTTCCAACTTTCAAACAGTCCTCCATCCATGTTATGGTCTGGGGATGCATCATGAAGGGGAAGAAGGGGCCACTGGTGGTGCTGGAGTACCCAGAAGGGAAGGGAGGTGGTATGAATGCAAAGAGGTATCAGGAGCAGGTTTTGGATGGGAAGCTGGCAGCCTTTTTTGAAGATATGAAGTCAGAGAGGGATGGGGTACTATTCCAACAGGACAGCGCACTGAGTCATACTGTGAAATCAACAAAGAAATGGTTCAGTCATCATGGAATTGGGACGAACATTGCCATGCATGGCATATGCTGGCCATGCAAAGACCATCATGATTTGAAGATGGCAGTGAATGGTATGCAATTGCCATCAGGGTGCCATGTTATGGAGTGCGATGGCAAGCATATACCATCGATGGTGCAGTTTACCATGTTTGTCCCAGTTCCGTGATGCAGCACCCATGGTATCCCTCTGTTCCCACACCTGCCATCTTCACCTGACTTTAATCCCATTGAATGTGTTTGGCATGAGCTCAAAAAGCACATCAGAGCTAAAAGGCACCCTCCAACATCTATTGATGAGCTTATTGCTGCTGTAAAGGAGGCTTGGGACTCACTACCCATTGAGGATGTTGACAAGTACATTGACTGGATGGGCAATATTGTTGAGGATGTCTTGGGGCAAAGGGGGTCATACAAAATACTGAGTGTGCAGTAGATTATATTGGGCTGTAAGAATAAGTGTACAATGTTTTGTAGCAATCCATACACTACGTCATTGTATAGAGCAATTCCCGATACTTTAGTATAAGGGTGTGTAGGACTGAGCTTTTTTTTTTTTAATGAAACGTGATCTGTCACGTGTTCACATGATTTCCACTACTCCGTTCTCCAACCAACCTTAGTCGCTCATTGTTCAAAGCTGTAATGCTTTGTATTAACATTACGAGAGTTAGAATTTTGAAAATTGTGTGTGTGAAGAACACTGCTGGAGGTCGTGTCAGTGGCTTTCTCTAACAGCCTCCTTCATGCTAACTTTTCCAAAGCTAACAATGTCACCTTCAAGGGTGTGGTTACTCCTTGGGAATCACCCGCTTTGGACTTGTCGTTGTTGACTGGGAATTGGTTGGGTGAGGATTACATCATTGTTCACTGGACGTCAGAGACTGTGTGTACCAAGCATGACTCCATGAACGTTGCCCGTCTGGATGACAACTTTCTATCTCCTTGTGGTTTTTACAACCAACCTGACCTCTGTTACGGCAGGGGCTATCATCAATGTGTCCATTCACGTGGATTTTCGTTTTGTAGTCACTGATAGTATTGAAGTGACCATAGGAGGATGCAATTGGTTTGAGATGACGAGTGAACTGGTTGTATAGGTAGTACATGTTTTTACAAGTCAGCAGTATGAGGAAGATGGTACGACAGTCGAAAAATTGCTGTCACATGTCACGGGACCGTGACTTTCCGTGACACTGAGTAGTATACGATATATCTCAGTAGTTATGTGTCTTTATCAAATTTCTATTTGTTGAGTCTGAGGTAAATTTATACCCAAAATGAGCCAGAATCATACCATACTGTTGTTGAAATAGTAAAAGGCCCGTGGTGACTTACCTACACTCAAGCTTCAACAGATTAACCAAATACGCTTGAACAGAACTCTACAGGTAACAGGACAGTCATGGAAGGACCCAAATCTTGACAGCTGAACGCTGAACAGTAAGTATTGCCCATATCATACCATACTATATTTGGTACTATAACTTATTATCAACTGTCTATACTGTTGAAAATTCTGGAACTGAGGATATAGTTCCACAGATACAGATATGGAGTCTGGACCAAGCATGTCTGTCTGTACCACCCCATACTGGATACAGTACAGTGGCTTGGCAGTATCCCTACTAGCAGCACAAGTTGCTCGTAACTTTGTAACTTTGTGACTATCTCTCCATCACCATAGGCATAAATGATAAAATAGAATTCAAAAAAACAAATTGTATACTGACATCCTTAGGACATGCACATTGCACTGAACACAAATCACAGAGCTAGCTGTAACAACATAACAACATACCACCAGTACCACCAAGATCCAAGACCCAAAACAGGTCACTGTTTTACAACTGCTCAACTCCTCCCCCACCATCCACCCAACAAACTACTCAACCCTCCCCCTGCTCCTCCAGTTCTCAATGTGGCAGCAGCACCTTGATTACCTGACCCTGACCCTAACGCAGACGCAGACGAGGGCTCAGGCGTCCCACTCCTACTCTGCATATCATCTTCATGGTCTAGAGCAGCGGATTTTTTCATCGGGTTTGTGTTCATAGTTGTCGTTGTCTGTTCAACGGGTTTCGTATTTGTCTTCGTGTTGGTGTTGGTGTTTGCCGAAGACTTTGTAGTGTTCGTCGTTGTCCCAGCCCCCATGGTAGCTTTACCCCCACCCCTCTCCTCTAACCTCTCCATATCCAACTCGACATAGTTCAAAGCGATGTTGAAAAACAACGGAGGCTTCTTCTTGTTGGTCCTCTGCTTCTTACTACTCTCCTCAGAGCCATCTGCCGCAGTGACCTGACCAACACCCCCATTCCAAGCAAACCAATCCCTCTTAACTCTCAACCCAACCCTCCCCAACTCTCTTTCCAACAACCTAACTTCTAATTGAGAGAGCGCGTAAAAGGGGATTGTACCCGAGTTGGGTGGGGGTGAGGAGATTAGATCTGTCAAATCTGCGTTGTCATCCCCATCCCCTTGCCCTGATGAAGAAGCTTGAGATGCTAAAGATAGATGTGAAGTAGTCTCGCGAAGGTGTAAGTTGGCGTGTTGAATCAACGTTAACGCCTCAGCGTATTTTCGGATGGGAGGAGAGGCGTAGCAGTGGGCTAGGTTGAGACATCTGTGAGGATAAGAATAGGAAGAAGAAGAGGTAGTTAGCTACCGTCTTCACGAAAAGGTCCAACCAAACCAAAAACAAAAAGAAAATAAATAAAAGCGAAAGAACGAATGAACGAAAAAGATAAACGACAACGACACCCACCTCCTCCCCCTCGTCCAGCTCACCCTCGCATCCACCGCCTCTGCCAAATCAGGGTTATCATCCACAATACTAAGAGTTCGCATTTGATTTAGACTCTGAAGGATTGTATCGAGAAGTTTGAGGGTTGCTGTTAGAATGCGGGGATGGACGTCCTTCGAATTCGCGTCTTTGAGACCTGAAGTCGGTTTGGACTGAGACGTAGCAGCCCCAGGTCCAGTGGAAGGAGTTTTGGATTTGGTAGAAGCAGACTTAGACTCGCTCTCCACCTGAGCCTGTGAGATCAACGCCGAGCCGAGTAATAAATCTCTCTGGATACGTCTTGATAAAAGTTGGTAGACGATGTACGTGTGGACAAATTGGACGTCTCGGGTGGTACCACCACCACTAGCTCCTGGTCCTGCGCCGCCGACATTGGACGCAGGGATACCCGAACCTCCAGACCCCTGCGACTCGGCCAACCTTCTCGCCACGTCCTCTGCGTCACTGAGTGCAGAGAGAATAGCGTCATACGCTGCGATAGATTTTTTTCGAACCCGTCTTATGCGCTTCACCTCCGTCCAACTTCTTCTCCGCCTGTTGCACCTTCAACAACACATCTACCAATTCTGGATTCCTCACAGGAATCGGCTCGCCTTCCCACATCAAGGGCTCGAGAATACGTTGTTCCTTTTGGTGGTGGCCTCCCTTACTCTCCGTCACTTGTTCCTTGTACTTTTTGAGAATCTCCTCTACGCCATCAACCAACTTCGCTCTCTCTTTCTTTCCTACATCCTTCACAATACTATCCACATCCCAAGCCCTCTCCATACCCAACTCATGCGCGCAATACCGAATCTCGGCACCGATCTCATCTGCGAATACACTCGCTAATGCTTGATCTCTACTCGTCGGAGCGTTTAACGGGTCAGCTAGTTCGTCTAGAAGGGAACGAGCGACGCTCAATTGGACAAGGGCACTGTCAAAGTCGTCTCTAAAGCGGAGAAAACGACCGTTGAGGATGAGAGTGTAGATAGTTGCTTCGAGAAGGGAGAGGGCTGATAGACGAGAAGATGTGTACAGGGATTGACACGTCGAGAGGAGTTGAGTTGCCCAGTGGATAGCACGACGGAATCTGCCTGTTGCATGATGGCGGAGGGAAGAAGCAGAAGGGGAAGCGTCGGGGGGTTGGTTCAGGGAAAGAGTCAGGAGATCTTGGGCGTAAGACCAGGCTCGTTCAGATTCAAACAGAAGGAGTTGAAGATGTCCGTCTTGTGTTGGTTCGTTTTTTTTTGTGGGTTTTTCTGAGAGATGATCTCAGACGATGGGTGCGGTTTGCACAGTGTTTTCTACAAAATCATTAGAAGAAATAAAAAGAAAGAAATTAAACAAACCTATAACGAGCATAATCATGATATCGCAGACCATAAGCTGAACGTTGTTCATTTGCTAAGAGCAGAGCTCGAAATGAAAGGCGCTGCATCGTGGTTGTTGTACAAGTGTTTGTTTACTACTCCCATGGACTCGGAAACACTTCCCCCAACCCTTCAAAACATTCTTGACCAGACCACTCTCAAGTGGATCTTTTGTGGTGGGTTTCATTTTTGACTATTGGAAATGGTACTTAGTGTTGTATAGGTGGAAAGGGTGGTGTAGGTATGCTTACGCGTTCCTCTCTTCAGCTATTCCTTCATCAGTCCACCAGGCAAAACAACTACATCCTGCTCTCTTGCAATCCAACTGGCTCAAGTTAGAGAATCTGTATTATTGATTGTACGTTCGCGTCCCTCTCCTACCTCCAAGTCTTTTCTCATTTATGTGTGCACATACAGTCCACCGACCCCGCACACAACCTCTCCGATGCCTTTGGTCAAAAGTTCTCCAAAGACGCAACCAAAGTAAACGGTTTCGATAACCTCTCTGCTATGGAAATCGATCCTACTAGTGCTATTCAAGAGATGGTTGAGCAATGTCAGTTAGTCTCCCTTCTTCTGACTTCTTTCTATTCCTATATACCTAACCGTCGTTCTATCGTTCATCCAGCCGACTCGAATGGTATGATGGGCTCCATGATGCAAGATCTCGCTTTTGCTATTCCTGGTGTTGATGAAGCTATGAGTTTTGCTGAGATTATGAAGTGCGTGTCTTCTTCACCGCAACTAACCTAACTAACTAACCCTCATCCCCACCCAGACACGTCAAATCAATGGAATACTCTGTCATCGTCTTCGACACCGCTCCCACCGGTCACACCCTCCGCTTCCTATCCTTCCCCACCGTCCTCGAAAAGGCTCTAGGCAAACTCAGCTCTCTAGGTTCTCGCTTCGGTCCTTTGATAAATCAAATGTCTAGCATGATGGGAGGAGAAGCAGGGTCCCAGGAGGATATGTTTGCTAAATTGGAGAGTATGAGGGAGGTGATTACAGAGGTGAATACGCAGTTTAAGGATCCGGTACGTGTCTGCTTGCGTTTTATTTTACCTTTACTGTCGTTAACGCTTAACGTGTTGTTTTGTTGACAGGAAAAAACAACCTTTGTCTGCGTCTGCATCTCCGAGTTTTTATCTCTCTACGAAACGGAACGTCTCGTGCAAGAGTTGACGTCGTATGAGATTGATACGCATAATATTGTCGTTAATCAGTTATTGTTTCCTAAGAAGAGTGCGTGTCCTCCCTTCCTGCCCTTCTTCTTCTCATTCCTCTTCTATCCAACCAGACTCGACTTGCGAGCACTGCTCCGTCCGTCAAAAAATGCAACAAAAATACCTCGCAGAAGCACACGAACTATACGATGAATTCTTCCACATTATCCAACTGCCTCTGTTGACGGAAGAGGTTAGAGGACCAGACAAGCTGAAGGAGTTTAGTAGGATGTTGGTTGAGGCTTATGTTCCCCCTGATGAGTGAGTGGGAGTAGAAACGTATACACATATACACACGTAGATATGCTGGGATAGATAACTCTGTACATGTTTTTTCTTGGTCTTCAATACAGTCTGATGCGTAATGGTAAACGAGTTACATATTATGATAGGACAGGTCACGGTTGACTGGTTTGCGCGTGCGGTGCAATGAAGTAGGTATGTAAGTTGTTGACACGGAAGTTTAGAACCAGAATCAGAACCAGCACTTGACCAGAACAAAGATTACGATAACTTTAACATACGCAGACAGAACAGACAGAACAGACAGATCTAGACACCCAAGGCTGAGCGCTGAGGGAAGGGCAGTCGACAGGGAAGACATAGACATAGACTAAGAATAATGAATGAACCTGAATGAATGGGATTCTACAATTCTACAATTCTACGGATTCCGATTCTACAGTAGCAGACATAACAGACAGAACAGAACAGAACAGAATAGAACAAAGTGCGCACGACTCACGAGCGAGCCAGAACACGGAGAGACAGTCCGTCTATCAAAAGTTCAGAACAGAACAGACAGAGGTAGACAATCGCAATTGGAAGAGATAGGGGGAGAGACGATCAGGACAGAGGCAGACAGAGACAGATTCCACATTCGTCAAGGGGTCATGATTAGGCTGAGCATCCGTCGACAACTCTCAGCCAACCCAGAATCAAATAACATCTCCTACTCCCATACACCCACACCCACACCTCCATCCACGCCCACGTCCACGCCTCCTAGGCCTCCATCTCCAAACCCTCCAAACCCTCCAAAACCCCCAAATCGAGTGAAATTATCAAAGTCGTTGTCGAGGAAGAAATTTGGGTCAGAATCATCGTAGGCTGAGGCATAGATATCAGTATCAGTATCAGTGGTACTGGTACTGGTACTGGTGCCGGTCTCGGTCTCGGTCTTGGTCTCGATGTCGACGTTCCTAGTCCCAATCCCAATCCCAGTCCCAGTCCCAGTGCCCACGATGCTCCTGCTCCGAACATCATCCACAGTGGCGCTTCCAGTACCAGTGCCAGTACCAGTAAAACTTCCAGCATGACTGGAACCGGTACCGGTACCGACGGGACTGGAACTGGAACTGGAACTGGAACTTGTACTGGAGAATGACAATGGCGACGACGCTGACGATAACGATGACGAAATAACAAAATCAAGCTCAGGTTCCTGAACCTGGTCCTGGTCAAGGTCAAGCCCTCGAGCTTGAGACAACGTGATAAAGCCCAAGTCCGCCTGAAGGTCAAGTGGGCATCCGAATCCGAATTGGAAAAGGTCCATACTGGAACTAGGAGCGAAGGGGGCCATGTTGGTGTAGCCGTAGTCCATGTGGTTCTGGTTCTGGTTTTGGAGTGAGTATTTCCGATGAAGAGGAACATGAACATGAACATGAAGGTATGGAGGACGAGAGAAGAACGAGATTGAAGAGATTGAAGATGAAGAGAGAAAAAGAATCAGAAAAACGCGTCAGTTTAATGACCAGAGCCACAAAAAAGAATAAGTCAGAAGTACGCGCACGCACCATTAGGATTTCGTTCATCTCATTCATCTCTAGCGAAGCGAGCTCCTGTGCAGGCTTGAACCCAGCTTGCATGTAAGGAAGATGATCCCAGCTGAACTCGGACTGGTCGGTTGGCATTGGCATTGCTCCAGTAAAAGTCATATCCCCTGGAAGAAGACAATGACCATCCATGTAGTAGTCGGGGTTGTCGATAACATCTGCAGCAGTAACAGCGGGCTGGTCAAGGTAAAGAGGTTGCTGGAGTTGGGCAAGGGCTTCGTCGTCGCACTCTTGTTTAAATTCTGCTTTCACCGAGGAAGAAAAGGATGGTGAAGGGGATGATCGAGAGGAAGGTGAAGATAACGTAGACGATGCTGACGGAGAAACAGCGGCAGCATCCCCCCTCGAGTTCGACCGCTTCGCCCTCAGCCTAGCATTCTTCCTAGTCTTCTGCTTAGGCTTAGGCCTATACTGATACTCAGGATACTTCTCCTCATGTTCCCGTTTCTGGACCCTCGCCAATTCCCTATACACGCTCTTCTCCTCCTCCGGCAACGCCTTCCACTCAGGTCCGGCTATCTTGCTAAATTCCTTAGAGTTCATACCCGGAGGGTATGAGTCTTTTCGTTTTTCCCATTGTTCGGAACGGTAGACAAAGTATGGGTTGGATGGGCGGGGGATTCCGTTTCTGCGGGAGTGAGATTTGGAGCGGTCGATCCGAGGGGGAGGGGAAAGAGAAGGAGAAGGGGAGTGTTCGTTGACGATGACAGTATGTGAAGTTGGTGAAGGGTTATCATCATGATCAGCGTTAATTTCTTCTACTACTTGAGTGACCGGATATTGATGAGCGATCATTGAACGACGGGTACTAAAAGGACAAGCGACATACCATGTGCGTCAAGCTGCCCAACTTGAACTTGAACTTGTTGTTCAGAGAGTCTCCTGGATCTTCTAATGGCTTGTGCGCTGCGTACAACAGGCATAGTACTAGTAGAGGGAATTCGTTTGAAGAAGAAAGACACAGAGACTGGCAAGGGAGGGAAGAAGAAACGCGACTATAATCAGTATTTGGGGATAGATAAAGATTCGCAAGGCCTCTTTGTCGCGTTTCTGAACGTGAGTCCATACCGAGTGGCACTGGCCAAAGCCGAATCTTCTCCCTTTGGTGATTCAGATGCATTGTTTCAGCCTCGAGACACAACTCTGACAAATTATCCGCTGTGTGTGTGGAATGCACAGTTCCCTGTTTGTGAATAAGGGCAGTGAGGACCAGAAACAGATAAATTGCTCAGAAACATTGATAAGTCTTCTCGTTTGTCTGTCTTTTTAAAAGACGGGAGAATTGGATTTGAGTGACGTCGAACAATGCAACGATTTGCTGTGTTCAGGTCCAAAACTGGAACAGACTGGAGAGCAATGTGATAGAATGTGATCATGAGGGAGAGCGGAGGGAGACGGAGGTTCGGACTTCCGACCCGCACTGCCAAATCCGGAACTCCGAGATTTCGACACAAACATACATAAGTACAGTATGTATGTTGGTCAAAATCTAACCTCGGGTATCCAAAGGAGAACTGTAACAAGCATTTTTCGCTACCCATAGACTGTCCGAATAAGCTCAACGCAGAATGAGAATTACTCGTTAAATTTCTTACGAGTTATCGGAAGTGTGACAAGTGAGTCACGCGAGGCTATCGATATCCAAACCTTTTGCCTTCCGGTTCTCTTTCACGCCCTTGCCATTAGGTGTCTCTTTGTTTGAGTTCGTAATCCAAGGTTCCGCAAAACCAAGACAACGAGTGCGGTCGTTCCCGCTTCGGCGAGTCCGAGTAGAAAGACTTGTACCTTTGTCCTCATCCTGCCTCTACTTTCTCAAATATGGATGAGCTACTTCATCACTGCTTGCGCGAATTGAGCTTTGATGGTGACCTCGGTGAGTTTATGTTCTCATTCATTCATTCATGTGATAAACTTCTGCCGAACTCTTGGACAAAGTGAAGAGGGTTCGAACCCGCTTTCTGGCTTTTACTCATAAACATAAACCGCTTTTTTCAGGTTGTAATGTTTCTAGACTTGGCGATTTCATCAATGATTTCTACAACCATTCGTTCACTGCTCGTGGTCAAAAGGTCGACGACGCATTTTGTGCTTTTGTATGGTCTTTGGTGGTGCAGCAGCCTACGGTTCGTGTTGGGACAATCCCGGATGGAATAACGTCGGAGGTGTGGATTGCTCCTCAAACGAGTGCGAAAAGGAAGGCAAATGCAAAGGGTGAAGAACATGTCGAGGTGCAACCGGCTGAGTTGATTCTAGTACCTGATGCAAAATCAACACCGTTGGCGGAACTTCAGGAGGAGTATGGTGATAAATTGAGGATTGCTAGTAATCCGGATGCGATATATGCTTCTATTACCGGATCACATATTCGGGTCAGTCTCTTGTGCCTTTTACTATGTTTTTGTACATTTATCGTCCCTTCCTTTCTAGTTTCCCAAGATGAGTCCGATGGTGTACTCTGCTCTCCAGATCATCACGAGAGGAAGGGATGACGGTGTCACAGTGGTACAGCTTGGTCAACAGTCCAAGTATGACCAGAAGACATGTTTCTACCTTGTCAAGCAACTGACAGAACTCAATCTCGTGTATGTTTGATATATCTCCATCATTCTTCCCATCCTTCTAATTCTTGTCTCCAGCGTCAAAGTTCGCCGAGGTGGTGTCGGCACTCATTTCGTCATTCATCGCTACTTCTTTGAAAGAAGTCCCTCATGGAAGGCTATCCGAGAAGAGGAAATCTCAGCAGAATTGACGAGAAAGGGTGCTGAACAACCAAAACCCGACGTGCCAGATGAGGAAGAGAAGGACAAGGAAACCGCAGACTCGCTCAATTTTACACCGATAGATGCTCGTCACCTATCAAGTCTACCACTGGTCCGTGCTCGTGTGGTGAAGCTGTTGAAGGCCTCTAGGAACCATATGCATGTTTCGAGTAACATGCTGTTGACTATCGTAAGGTTTCTTAGATATCAATGGTCTGCTTTGTCTGATAATTTGGTCAAAGGGATTTTCAAACCCCACCAAAACGGATCGTCGTTTCTTTCAAAGTCGAATCAGGGAACTAGTGCAGCAAGGAATTCTAGAGAAGGTCATTGTGCCAAACAGTCGGAAGAAGTCGTCTTCAGTTCTTTGTCTGCGTTTGGTGGACGAAAAGGGCTCAAGCGAGGGTAAGGATGATGATGATGATGATGATGATGTCGTTGTGCTACGACCTCAAGACGACAAAGACGAAGAGGATTTTTGTAAGGAAAAACCTATCAGCTTTTTTAAAATAAATTCTGACCACCATTCGCTAGCTCAAGACGGTGTCAAAATGAACATGACCATTCACAAGCAAATCATCGATCTTCTTGAACAATCTGGCACTACTGGAATGACCTTGAATGTGAGGTTTGCAAGCCTTTCCTGCGTCTTAGTAATTTGTCTCATGTCTCATTCAGGAACTTTCATCCGCCCTCTGCAATTTCGATAAGCGTACCATCGAGCTCCTCCTTACTCGTGCCGAAAAGTTTCCGCCCCCTACCCACTTGAGCGACTTGGGCATTGCCGGCTTGATGGAAACCAGTGGTCGAGAACGAAGACACCGATACTTCACAGTCTCAGCTTATCGTACTCTCGTTGCTCGCGAAGGTCTTGATCAATCCACAGCTGGATATGGCGATGTCGACTTGAGTCAGGCTGAACAATTCATGTCCGTGGAAGCTGATGCGTTTTACGATAACGAAGCGTCTCTTGAAGCGTATCAGGATGCTTTCAAAGAGGAGATCAGTGGGAAAGGTGGGAAAGGCAAGAAATCTGCGTCTACTGCTTCAGCCAATGCTGTCAAACGTACCAAGTCGAAGAAGAGAGCGCGGGAAGAAGATGGAGAACCGAGTGCTTCAACGAGAAAGGGGAAGAAGCGTAAGGTGGCTGCAGACGATGGTGAAGGTGCTGAAGGTTCTATATCAGTGGGTCCGGTTGGGATGAACAACGAAGGTACGTGCTGGTAGTTTCGAAGACTCTCACTTGGCTCTAATTACCTGTTGGCTTTACAGCTGCGTCTAAAACTCCCTCAATCCCCAAGAAACGTGGACGTGTGGCCAAAGATACAGCTGCATCTGAGGGGGCCGAAGGGTCAATCAGCTCTGCTCCCAAGAGACGTGGTCGTCCTCCAAAGGACCCAGCTGGAGCTTCTGCTACCCCCAAGAAGCGTGGACGGCCACGTAAGAATCCTGTGGTATCCGCTCCTGCGGAACCCTCTGGAGAATCAGCTGATACTCCAGTTGCGACGTCTTCAGTTGCAATTACACAAGACGTTTCTGGCATCACACCAGAGAATGGAGATCAAGACCGGGAAAGGCTACCATCCAGCGCTGCCAGGAATAGCAGAGTACAGTCGGAGATGCCTGACGGTGAAGACCCTGCGCCTCTACCAGAGAGTACGCTTCCCGATGGACAGGTCGCCGGTGTCCAACCAATGCAGGAAGAACGAGATGGTACCGAGCAACGTGACCTCACTACCTTGCCCGTTGATGCATCAGCTACAGAAGGGCCTGATTCTGGTCATGTTCAAACTATGGATGTCGATACGGTCGCTGAATATGATCCTTCTTATGAAAGTATGCATATTTCTGCCGATGAGCCCGCTCAGGTCAATAGACAACCCGACACCGACGTGCAGATGGCTTCAGATGAAGCAGCACTTTCTGGAATTTCACCAGACCGACCCGCAGGAGTCTCTACACAGCAGCCCACCAGGGCAGCTTCCCTCGCACCAGTAGTACTGGCTCAGAGTCAGTCTATGACTCCACGGCTCTCTCAAGCTGCTCATGATGTCCCACAATCCGGTCCTAGTCGATTAATGCCCGGAACTCAGCCTGCTCAATCACGTGGCAGAGTCAATGTCTCCAACCTTCGGCGCGAAAACGAGCTTCTTCGAGTGGTGGAAATCATGGGTGGGATTGTCAACATCCAGACCAAGGAGATCTACGATACACACATGACTCTATTGGAGACACTAGCCAAGGAAGGAGAACCCACGAGTTCCCCTGTTGGGATTAGAACCGATAAACGTACTGTCGCGTCTACATTCAGTAGTTTGAAGAGCCGAGGCAAGATCAAGCAGGTTACTACCTCTATTCCATCCCACCTGGGCATGACCCGTCCTACCGTTGTCGTGTATCTACCCACCGTCGATCAGGAGAAAGTGAATTCATTTCTCGCCGAGCTCAGTCGAAGTGCTCCTCCCCCTGTTCCCTCACCCTATGGCAGAAAAATCAGTGAGCCTTTAGACTATGGTGCTGATGCCACGCGACTTACCAAGAACGCGCTTCCGTTGCAACTACTACAGCTGGAAAAGCCGGGAACAGATAATAACGAAAGGTGGATCAAGAATGCTGCCAGGGCAGACCAGCTATTTGCCTTGGACGAGGCAACGATCAGAGAGGTTCTGCTTACGGAACGGACCACTATTGGGCAGTATCATGGGACTATCGTTGCCAAGATGTTGCGAGCCCGAGAGCTTCACCTGTCCCTTTTGAAGGCGTTCGAGACTGGCGCTTCGTCTGCGCAGATAGTCTCTCACGGACAGAGGATCATCAAGATCGACTACTTGTGCCAGGAGCTCCCCCTTGGACTGTATTGTAAATTAGTCCCTGCGTTACAGCATTGTGATGAACTTGCTCGGTTCATGTCCACGGAAGAGGGTCTGAACACCATTGTAAAAGACTTGCCTGATAAACTTCTCAGTGCGCTTCAGATAGGCAGGTCGAGAGCCCGTACGAGAATTTTGGATTCACTGGAGATACTTCGGTGTCTATACCTCGCTACTCCCCTTCGACCATCGACCTCTCCAACTCCTTGGCTCACGTGCCAACCCAATGGAGAACATCCCGTCGCTTTCGACAAGGATCCTCTAGATGGCTGGACTCCAGGTACGCCGAGCGCAGCCCCCAGCTATTGGGTCCTTACAAACAAAGCCCCAATCTACCACTGGGCTCGCTCGGAAACGACTCCACCGTTCCTACAAGACGTGTCCATTGACAACTTGAATCATGCTTTGCAATATTGGTCCACATTACGAGAAGCATGTGTCAACAAACAGCTGGCCGTCATCGACGCGGGATGTAACAGTTCTGTGGGGCCCCCAGAGGCTAGTCAGCGTATCGCCAAAGCGTTGCGACGACGAGTCTCCTGGAATACCGAGTACGTCATGACATGGCATCAGACACAGTACCTCAAGAAGTTTTACGAAGTCTCAAACGGAAACACTCCTCTTGATTTGGACGATGCCGAAGATCAGATTAACAAGATCTCCTGGGTTGTCAGTGCTCCTCAGGAAGTGGTGCGAGAGTACTATGCATCTATCAGGATACGGTTGAAAGCAGAGATGGCAGAAGTTCGCAAGAGACGGAAGAAGGATTCTGAGAAATGGGCAGAGCTGGAAGCAAAAGCCTCGCTTGTGAAAAAGGCTCAAGAAGCTCGACAGCACCGCGAGAACGAATGGGAAGGGTTGATGAAACGAGTACATCCAGAGCCTTTGAGCAAAGCTGCATTGGCTCGCGTCAAACGAATCCAGAACCAATTCTTCCAGTCAACCGCCATTGACACTCAGAAATGGGAGATCGAGATCCAGGAGGCTGTCCGAGAGGCAGAAATTGTATCGAAGAAACCATTGAAGCCTAATCGTCGAATTGCACCAGCTGTACCGGTGAAGAAAATGGTAATGCTGCAAGGTCTATCTGCTGAAGCACCTCCACTAGCCTCCAATCCTCCCGAGAAGTCTATTACGAGTCTTATTGCCGAGCAAGGTCCTGCGGCTCCTCCAAAGCCACCTGCAAAAAAGAAGAGAAAAAGGTCCGATTCCGAAGCTGGTAAGTTATAGCTGGGTCATTGATATGTGAAAACCCTAATTGTTGGCAGATCAAGAAGAGACCAAGAAGACTCAAACTCGTAGACATCGTTTCCAATGGAACAGAGATTACGATGAACTAGCCCGTGATGCATCTGCTATCATCAAGGCCAGATGTCGTGATGCACCCCGTCTTGACTGGGGTGCGTATGAACAAGTACTCCCTGCAGTACCGCGAAACACGGTTCGGCAAAGAGTCGCGCATCTTCGTGAAATACCTGGCAACGAAACCTATCTGAACCGCTTGGAACAGCGCTGGTATGAGCTTTGGCAGCAGCACCGGGGCACAGAGCACCTACCTGATGATGATCCCACTCACGCAACCAATTTTGACCTGATCAAACACATCGAGTTTCTCCGCAAGCACATCGACAAAAATGCTTTGTGAGTAATGTTTACAAGGGAGTGTTTCTGTACTGACATTCTCCAGACGTGTTGGCTATGCTCAGCCTCAGCATAACGTTGGAGTGACGATTCCAGATACGGTAGAAAAGCTGCTTGAGCAATATGACGTCACCGAAAGCTCAACCTCCGGACCCACTTACGACTTTGTGTGGAACGCGCTAGTCGAGGAGGGCCGTGAAAAGAGATTGCTTAATCAACCGTTTGTCACAAAGTTGGACGACCTGTCGTTTGAAGATGCCTCAACGGAAGTTGTCTCTCTCGCGGAGTCTGCTCTGAAGGTATGCCTTGTAATTCGGTACTTTCTTTTTTTGCTAAGCCATCCCTTCAGATGGTATTGGGGACACCGAACGAAGTCTACGAGTCTGACGCCGCCTCTCAGTTGTTACATAGCGTTGGTGAAAAAGCCGGTGCAGCAGCTCAAAGTAATCTTCTTAATCGAGGGTTTCTCTCCAAACTCGTCCGAGATACTAGCAAACCTCGGCCTGGGCGAGTCCTGAAGATATCTGAAGTGTGAGTTTATGATTCTCTTAGCCTGCTTCTTCACTGACCGACATTCTAGCAATCAAAATGCTCTCGGTGGACCCATTAACCGTGACATTTTTCAGGACGCTGCCACTCTTGAAGATTTATCTGCCGAGGAGGAAGGCGTCTTCCGGGAATGGCCACTACTCGCAACGGATGGTGATATGGCCAGCTTGATCCAACTGGTCTCTGATGACAAGGTCGCCTTTGAAATCGACACTTCGCATCCTCAAGCTATGCGTCCCGCTCTTGACTGGAACAGCAAGAAGGCTGGTACGTATATTCGGTTCTCATTCTAGGGTTCTACTCATGAACTCTATGCTAGACGATGACCAGATCGAAACAGCTATTCAAGTTTCTTTCCATGGCTTAACTATCCCAACTGCAAATTTGGACCTAGGACTAGGGTCACCACCAGTGGATATCTCTATGACAGTGGATGGTCCTTCAGCACCCTCAGCGCCCTTAGCAGTTCACGGCAAAATGGTGGATGGAAGTCCTGGTTGCTGTAGGCACTTTGCTGATAGAGGGGTTATTGACTGCTCGGCTTGCTTGGATGAAACTTGGAACGCACGCTCTGCGACCCTCACTCCGGCTGATCAGGAGACAGGCCAATTCGTCTTATTCCTGGTAGCTCAGGCTGGAGAAAACGGCGTGACAAAGGAGGAATTCTTGGTGGGTCGGCAGATAAGATACCACCTGGACACATCTGATCGCATTGTCATTTCTAGGTGAACACTAAGGTGTCTGAGGAAGACTTGCTTCGTGTCTTGGCAAAGATGACAGAAGAACCTGTCCCCTTGTTGAACTGGATCGGCTACAATTCTTCCTTCCTTATATCCTCAGCTCAATCAAGACTTTGGACAGTATCTGTATCAGAAAATCCCATGATGAGGGTATTACCAAGACGTTGGCTGGACATATTTGGAGGCAAGATTAGTGACGTTTGGGAGGCAGCATTGAAAGCCGTGGTGGGAACGATTGTCTTCCGACCCGGTATCTCTCAGGTATGATTGTTTGGTGTTCCTGTCCTTGTATTCCGTTGCTAATTGACAATCCCCGTAGACCGAACTTTATTGGCGGCTTAGGTCTGTATACGACAGGCAGGAAATAATCGACCTCCTACGTGCTCTATATGAGGAGGGTTTCTTGAGGAACTATAGAGTCATAGCATGCTCTGTATCGAAAATTGAGAGTACCGCTCTGGGGGCATTGGGTAGGGAAGAGGAAAAGAGAGTTTTCTGGTTCGTTGACGAATCCAAGCATTGGTATCATATTTAAACGATGTAGCAAGCTAAGAACCGTGTAGCATGATTGACAAAAGTACTGTAGAGTATATTCTTTTTAGCAATAGTCAAGTATGATGTGTAGCAATATATTCATGGCCAAGTCATGTCGGGGTGCGCGGTGAACATCCTTTCACTTGACGTAACAAAATGCGAGCGTCGGCACAAAGCATGGTCCTTTTAGCCAAAAAACTTTTTTTCTTCCAACTTCTCAGTACAGTACACTGAGTCGCTTTGTCTGCTTCCCTCATCTTATCCTAAGCGAACGCCACTCTGTTCTCATCTGAAAGTCTCAGAAGTCTCGGAAACTTGACTTAAGTGAGCCAGCGAAGCTGTCGCTGGCATGCACGAGTCCGTCTAGCCTTGGTCCAGTCTGTGAAGACCACAGTAGCGACTACACTTGCGGGTCTGTGGAGTGCATAGTCCGAGAATCAAGATGGTGATGAGGTGAGGGACCTGACTGACAGACTTGGAGGTTTCTTCTATGACGATTACAGTCCCGGGGTGAATGCCTGATACTGAGCAGTTATGTACATAGCAACGCAACGACAAAAAGAGAAAAAAAGTTAACGCATTCCAGTCATATCATCAGACCCCTAGCTTTAGCCTCTGAAAGTCGTCACCTGCGAGGTCGTACTAGTAATGCTACCAGAGAACTAAAAGCTACTAGTACATGTAGTTCATAAAAACGACCATCCTATCGTACACGAGTCTATCCATATTTACAACGCGCTCTTAAACATAACTATATCCTGAAAACCCTCCCTGACCAACTCCAAAAACATATTCCACAATTCCTGAGAGGTTGAGTCACCCACCACCTCGATCCCTGGATATTAACGTTCAATTTCCCATTATACTGCTACGCATGTACGACTCTCGCAGCAGAATTGACTGTATGCATTCCGAATCTCGAATTTATCAGGGTATTTGTCTGCGTACAATGGGCGGTATTTGGTGAACCATCTGAGTTTCTCGACGTCGCCCAAGGAGGAGGACATGATGCCAGGTGCGGACATGACGAAGCCGTCGATTTTGAGGGCCATTTGTTCCACAGTGCTGGAGACGAGGTGATATTGATGGGGTTTGACCTATCACGAAGATTTTTCATCAATCATGCTTCAGTTAAAAAGCATTACGACGTCAACTCACCTTAGATATCCTTCTTTCAGAGCGGCTTGAGTATCCGTGGCGACGTCTTCCCAAAACGAGCTTGGAGAGAGACTCTTGTGAACGTTTCGATCATTGCCAATATAAAGGCATTGACGAATAAAGTCCGTGTCGTGCTTAGTGGGGAAGCCAATGTTGACCAAACCTCCCGTTCCACAGTCACCCAATCGTTTCGCAGAGAAGGGAGAAATAGATGTACGCTGGAAAGACGCGCGGGACGTCAGGATCATTCAAGTATAAAGAGAAAGAAGCATAGCGTACCATATCAGCAATGTTTACCGTGACGGTACGAATCTATGCGTCTTTGAGCGATTTGAGCACCCTCTATTGTTGAGCAGGTGTAAGAGTAGGGACGGAGCGTAACATTGTCTTCAACTCGACTAACAAGAGTACAGAGTTGATAGCAGAGGTCATGCTGATGTAGTATCTCTTGTAAAGCAAATCGGAAGACTTGGTCTCTGTCGGTGAGTAAAAAACAGTTTCTTGAAGTCCTTCAACGCTTGTGAAGAATCGGACCTTCAAGGAGGATCGGACGAATTACCTCTGTATATGTTGAAGCAAAGCAATATCAGTGGGTGCCCAGACACAAATGGGATAATAGAAGGACAAAGCTAGCATTGGTAACATACCGGGGACAAGAGAAAGGGAGTCTTGTGCGTCTCGGCACCTTGCATTAGGAATAGGAATAGTCCGTGTGGTAGTTGGGCAGTTGACCTCTTCTCTCCACCTCAAAGACGCACACGGGGTTGTATCCATTCCGTCCATTTTGTCATGAAGGATGCGGAACATGCGCTCGGCAACAGGGAATAAGTCGCGACCGTCAGAAGTCCAGTGAGAACCTGTACGTGGAGACGACCATGAGCTATGTCCGTGATTGAGAAAAGAAAGAAGTATAACACACATGAGAAACCAGCCCTGCCCACTCCCCATCGGCCACTTCGCAAGACGCATCTCCAACCCAAACTGTCCCGCACAAGGCTTCCAGTGCCTGTCTTTCATCTCCACCTCCCACTCATTCAACGTCTTCGTCTCCTTCCTCCATACAATTGTCTCACCAGCCCATGCTTCTGTTTTTTCTGGACCAGATGATCTCTTATACATGAACATATACGAATTGTGCGGAGCGTTAGGTTGGCTTGAAGTCCGGACGGCTATCCAAGGTGCCACAAAATGTGCTTTAATCCAAGCGGAACGGATAAGGGGAGCGAGTTCTTCAACTGTGTATGATTTCTTGAAGTGCATTTCACTGATGGCCATGATATAGCCCCAACCGTCTCCAAGGTCGCTGAGGACGAGGATGAGGTCAAGAATGTTAAGAACGAAGATGGACGCGTGAAATGATGTAATGCAGAACAGCCATCTAGACAACACGCCGAAAAGACAAAAATATCCACTCGACGGATAGATCACATCACTACTACTGATACGAGCTGTGAACCCGTGCCTTCGGTACGATGACTCGCTATCGCTCGCACCTGCCTACAGCACGGATTCACAGCTCGGCTGGCGCCTCGTTCTCGATAATAGGGGTATATACAGGGTTACTTATTATGAGGACTCACTTGGCACTGCACACCTCAAAAAAGGGTATGGCCATTAGTAACGTTGCAGCCCCATCTTCTCATTCTAACTAACTCAGGTTATAATCCACTCGGACCTTCAGCCCTCACTCTTTTTTATTATTAAGCTCTGGACTTCCCTCACTCAGCACTGCACACCTTGAAAAAGGGTATATACATGGTTATTATAAGCATTAGTTTTTGAGAACTTGGTTCAAGCCTACATTGGTTTAGTTTCAGTCTGCTCAAAATACATGAAGTAAATATACTCTGTACTGTCCTTCATAGTCATTAAAATTTGAAAAATTCTGTGCATTAGTGTTGAGGATGTGCAAGGATACTATCAGCCACCCCCACCCCCATATCTACCCACATCCTCCCACTCACACCTCCAAATCTTCCTCCATCATTAGTCACCTGAGGAAAGTATGCTTTCTTACAATTTACTAATAGTTGACCTCAGTATGGTAGAATCTAAGGTTTTTTTGAGCTATTTACATCTTCATATATTCTACAGGGACCTTTTTGCTATATTCATTGAGGTATGTAGCATATATGCTGTGGAACATAGGTAGTGAAGTTTGCCTGGGAAAACAGACGGACAGGGGCTTATTACCGGCAGTAAGCGCGGCCGTCAGTGGTGGCAGTTGTTTCGAGTAATAGGTAGATCGGTACAGATCGACTATATTAGGTGATGGTACCTGGCACGTGATACGCGGCAACCGGACGGCTTGAACACGTGACCGCCGTACTGGTCCGAATTTCGATTGCCACCGTGACATTTCCGCTGACACCAAAAGGATGACACATTGGCACCGGCACAGTGCCACATCACCAGCGGCATCGGCACTCTGCCACATCAGCATCGGCGCGGCAGTTTGCCACCTCATACCGTCGGCCACGAAATCAATTCATCTCCACTGCTTAAAAGCAAGCTCCAGAGCTAGGGAACCCGTTTTCTCTCCCTCTGCGCATTCTCTCCCTTTGATGCTTGCATGGCAGTGCTAATTGGAATGGCTGGATCATACTGGGTGGGATGGGAGGATTATGCTGGGTAGGATGGGGAGATTATGCTGGGTAGGATGGGGGGATTCTGCTGGGTGGGATGGGGGGATTCTGCTGGGTGGGATCTGCTGGGTGGGATGGGGGATTCTGCTGGGTGGGATGGGGGGATTCTGCTGGGTGGGATGTGCTGGGTGGGATAGGGGGATTCTGCTGGGTGGGATGGGGGGATTCTGCTGGGTGGGATGGGGGGATTCTGCTGGTTGGGGTGGGGAGATTCTGCTGGTTGGAATGGGGGATTATACTGGGTGGGGTGAGGGGGTTCTGCTGGTGGGGATGGGGATTATGCTGGGATGTACACTACTTGATATAGCAGGGCATTTTGTACTAGGGGAAACAATATTATTATATGTGTTGAGAATTTACAATTTGTTCTTTTGACTGTGCTTCATACCTTATGCTACAATGGCAACTACAAATCCAACGGAGCTATAGTATCTTCTTTTCTTGGAGACCTAATTCCTTGAGATTGCCACATAGTATTATAAGTATTGAGCAGTTCTGGACTAGTGATAGGGCATTTGGTTCTTCAAGTTACCACTTAGGCTACCTTAGCTGAAGTCAGCTCAAGTTAAGCTTAACTGTCCATCCTTGACTGGATGAGGTCTAAAATTGTTTGAAAATGCAGTTACAAGCTTAGAATGGCTAATTTTTACTGCCTGTGTCAGATGATTTTCCTTTTGGATTACAGCGATTCCTGAATGTAATGGGAATCATGTTTTTTTTTTCTGCATCAACCCAATAAGGAAGGTGGCCAGCTGCTAGAGGTTATTGAGCTCTTTCTTGCCTCTTTCTCTTTGGATCCATAATGAGATTTTAAAGCAGCAAAATACTTTTGATAGTTTAGCATGTACTTATAATATGGCTGGCCAGATTATAGTCATTACCATGAAGTGTAATTATTTGTGGCAATATAATACTGTTATAATATGCTAGCATCTTATAATATGATTATAATACTGATTGTAACCCTGTTACAACATCTGAGATGTGATAATACCACTATAATGAAGTGGCTGTGGGCCAACGCTAATGCGTGGCGAGTACGAGGCCTCAAGCCCGTCATGTGGATGATGTTGAGACAGCATAGTTATGAGATGTTGGGCAGCAAAAAATAAATGATGTTGGGCCATAGTGGAGAGACAAGAAGCCACAATAGATAAACGATGTTGAGCCATAGTCAATAGGCAGAATTGACCTGTAATCAATATCTGGAGTTCATAGGTGAGAATAATTGCACCAGAGCAACAAAGCAGAGAAGTCCCAGTCAACATCATGAGCAGAACAAGGAAGAAATATCCAGGAGGATGCATTGAACCCAGCTTTATCACTTGGAAATGCAACCCAAGGGGTGAACAGGCAAACAGATGATTGACCTCAGGAGAAATCAGAGGGAAGAAGTTGGGAACACAAGAACATAGCCACAAGCAGAAAGGGAGTGTAAACAACTCATCCGACAATGGATTGAGTATCTGGCAAGGGAAGAGTAGGTAATCTTGAATATGCTGAAAAAAGAACACTTGACTGGAATCTCTACCACCAAGCAAGGATTGATATATGGACAAGTAACTTTCTATTTCCAGCAGAACATGATAACAATATGCCAATAAATTGAGGGTGTAATATAGGGTACAATAATCCACCAGAGCACCTAGTGATGTGACTAAATTACTCAGGAATCACTGTAAGGAGTTGAAGCAGAACAAGTGGGTTTTTGTCAATGAGCACTTATAGTGCAGAGTCAGTAGCAATAATTCTGTAAGTCAAAAACATTCAGAAAAAAATTTTAAGTCAAATAGCACTGTTGACACTGTCAAGTGAAGAGCAATATCAAAAGCATTTCATGGGCATATAAGTAGCTTAAAAGCAGTCTGAGATGGCTTGAGTGTTTGAGGTGGCTTGAGTAGAGCTTGAGAATGTCTTGAAGAGAGGTTGATGACAGTCTGTATAACATTGAACTATAATCTTGCTTTTGACTAGAAAATAAAATTTGTACCTTTGCTTATTAGTCCTGCCTCAAATCAATGGATTTCTCACATCACTGCATTGAGAACCTCCTGTAGAATGAACATTATTGGAGCAGTAGAGTTTCCTACTAGCCAGTATTTATCTGGAACTTGGAAGCCTTCATTAGTTTCTGATTTTTATTTCTGTATCTCTTTTTCTTCTCATGATTCACTCCAACTCAATGCTTTACAGATGAAGTATTGAAGACATCAGTTTGCAATTAATATCTACAAATTTGATTCTTTAAGAATCTTACATGCAGTTGTGACAAGTTAAGAAAGTGATGCAAGAAGGAGTTTCCTCATAGTTCACAGGTACATCTACAGACCCATTGCACATCATCAGAAGGATATTGACCCAGTTGACACTGGTTGGAGCACAGTATTCTCCCTTTGGTTAATGATAATGTGAGTAAGTGGGTACAATGTAGTATACTTATAACTGTGGTAGGAGTCAGGAGCAGTCACTAAATGTAGCAAACAGTCCATGAAGTTCTGACACCCCTATGCATGGAATTTCTCAGTCTCTTCAGGCTTACATGTAAGTCTCACAATATATGGATTTTGCATTGTTGGATGATGCCAATGGTTATGAAGAGTGTGGAAAATGGCATATATATTACAAGACAAACATGGATGATGTGTCTACAGCAAAAAAAAAATAATCGAGTGGGGGATTGACAATGCGTGTAGTTGCGGCCAGATACTTGTACTCATCTGCGCTGTGCCGTGTGACGCGTCCGAATTGTTGCGGCGCGCTGACGTGCTGAAAAATACAAAGCCAAATAACCAACAAATGATGCCGCGCGACGCGTCAGAGCAGAAATGCCGTGATCATGTTAGTCTATGCGTCAGACAACACATCTACGTAGTGCCGTGTGACGTGTTGCGGCGTGCTGAGTGCTGAAAAAGATAAAGTCAAACGAGGACACGTCAGAGGAGCCGCCGGAATGCCGCGGAGGCGATCACATGACTCGGTGTGACAGCCTCTGGCCGCAGGCCAGACCGAAGGGCGCCGGAGGCGCCTGCGAGCGCCCAGGCGCTTACAGTCAGGTACAGTCAGGTACAGGGTCTCGGCAATCGAGTTGTACCGATCTACCAGTTCCTCCAGTTGTTTCCGTCGGAAGGTTATGCAGATCACGTGACTTTGTGCCTTACTCGGTTAATTAGCCGTCGAAATCCTCACACGGGTAGTCGCATTCTATATAGATAAGATATATCTGTAAAAAAAGTGTGTTTCTGTATTCCCTGAATAGTAGTATTATGAATATTAAACTTAATTTTTAGTACATTCATTAATTTTACCACTTCTTGTATAGTAAAACTATCTGAACATAATACTAAACCTTTGTTATTTTTAGCACCATCTCCCATTATTCAATGTGCTAATGCTATGCCTTTCTGCCGAGCGGATATTTTTGTATTTTCGGCGTATGTACAATGATAGTGATGAGAAGAGGATCTATACGGCAATGATAAGTTCGCTGATTGGAAGTTCTTACGCGGAGTCATTGAGTCAAAAATAAGCTTACTATACTGTACAGCTATGCACGGCCCATACAAGACTACAGTACAACTTGAAGTATATATCGAATAAGTCATCAAAAAAAAAAAACATAGTACCATTACTTTTTACAGATACATACACATAGTCTAAATAAGAGGCTACATTTCTACGCACGTAGTCGTAGCATACATCCTCTCCTTCCCATAAACCCCCCTAGTAAAATGAACGTCATCCAAAGATGTATAATGTAATTCTGGAGTTGTCGTTTTGGTTGCCGTCTGATACGGTTGTTGAGGGTCCGTTTAGTACTAGGGCCAGCTGCTTGCAGCTTGCAGTGAACTGGAGCCTGTATCCAATTTGAGCTGGGTTGAGCCCATTTCTTAAGATTGACACGAAAATTCTGGCGAATCTCGACCAAAGACCAGACGTAACGTGACTATGACTACATATAGGCCAGAACGTTATGAAGAGTCCTCGTAGCGTCCGTGGATTCCAGCTGAACTCTGGTGCCTTTGGTGATTAGAAGGTCCAAGGCAAAAATCGGTGGCTATACCAAGTTACTCTCCAGTCTTGGCACGTAGAGATCTTTTGATTGACCCACTCGTTTTCCAGTTCCTAGTTTTCCGGATGAGGCCAGAGTTTTGAATGAAGGCAGATTCTTCGGCGAGCGCAAAGGCTGGCATCTACCTGGCTTTGATACGTCGTCCTGGGATACTGTCTCGGATCTATCATTGAACGCCTCAGGGGTTGGGTTCTTCGTCACCACATTCGATCTGAACGTCCCACAAGGTCAAGACGTAATGATGAGCTTCAATTTCATTGAGTCAGGAGAGCAGGGGTATCGGGCACTGCTCTTCGTGAATGGATGGATGATGGAAAGCGTGTCGCAAATCTGGGGTTCGTTGGGAGCTCTATCACATTTAGGCTTAACCAAAGGGCAACGAACTGATTCTCCGTCTTATCACAGACCTCAAATCAAGTTCCTGTGTATTCTTGACTATCAAGGGGAGAAGTAAGCATCGGTTCTTACTCTCATGCTCTTTTTATATCTGACAGTACTCTTGCAGTCGCTGTATGGTCGATGACAGATACGCCGGTATTACGCCTCAACTCACAATTAACGGTTGATGGGGTGTTCGATGGGACCATACAAAAGAACAACCCGGCCTGGTCTGCTGACGGCCGAGAGTAAGAATAGCGGTGGGCATTTGGGTAGCTGTCGGTGAGACTCTGTCTTTAGTAAACCATTGCAACGATGACAACTTTTCAATGAAGAACACAGGAATAGCGTGGGGATAAATAATATATATCGCCCAGACCTTTTTCTAATGTCAGCAGCCCTTGGTAACGATCGGATGTGCTTCCGGTTCCGTCCGCTATCTATCCGAATATCGCACTTTGATCGCACTCCCTGGATAGACTTTATCGTGATGATCATTTCTGGGACCGTCAGCCTTCAGGTAAAGTTTATCGACGCTTTCGTGAACTCCACCCAAGACTTTGCTTTGAAGCCTAGCACTGGGGCTCAGGTCGTCCACGTTCGCCGTAGCATGTCTTTCAACTCGCTGCGCAGAGCATTCTGATCAAGAGCACCTTCGAGGACGAGCTGGTGCTAGTGTTGGGTCACAAGAGTTGTGCTCGGGTGGTGCCTCGGATCGACGTCCTGGCAGCTGTCAGTGTCGAACAATCCGATATAACCTTACTTAGAGCTACCAATGAGCACCGTGAAGCACAGGGCCTGCAAATTTAGCTGGACGAAGTTATACATAAGCTTGGCCATGCTTCCAATCTTCCTTGGGGTTCTCTACCTTGCCTCCTACCACCCGCTTCATCGATTCATCCTCAACGAGAATGGCTACTCCGATGCCCCCCCCGTCCTTGGAGCAAGAGCTAGAGCCATGATTCACCAATGAAGTCATGATCGTACAGCCGTTAGCGTCCCTGACGGTGAGCAATACGAATTATGGGTACATGGACTTTTGACTGACCTTTGACATGGCATTTTCCCGGAACCCAACCAACCAGGTAACATGGTTTGTCTATGGTGAGTTTCGTTCTTGAAACCGGAAATGAACCCGACCCTTTTCACCTAGGCTTTTACATCGCCCTATTTATTCTCGCCCTCAACAGTCTTCACAAATACAGTCGACCAAACCAGCGTCTGTACCTGACCTGGACTGTACTTCTATTCTTCTTATGCACATTGAACAATGTCTTCGAGACATGGTACCGTGTACGCCAGGCGATTAAAATTTACACTGGCGAGCATACAAAGGACTATCCGACATTGAATACATACGCCCAGCATGATTTGATCAAGACCATCCAGAGGTGTGTACTCCTTTTGGCCAAAGAAAACGTCATACTACTTCTTACGACCTACTCTGTAGGGGATTCTTAATGATCTTGCCAATTCTTGCCAAGTGAGCGTTGCTCAGCCTCTAGAACCCCTGGATTGCATAGCTGACTACCATATCCAGTCTTGTGGCTGAATCCATGCTGGTACGCAGCTGATTCATTTCCTTGCCCAACTCTGGAGTAATAGATACCTCTCATACGTCTTCCGAAATAGATTCATCGGTGTTATGTCGTCTGGTTTGGCAACAAATGGGTTGGGATAACGCTTCTGGTCGTTTCAGTAATCTTAAACAGTACGTCCCTCGTGTTCTGCCCTTTACATCTCTGCCGATTACCCTACTCTCCCTCCGTCTCTCGAATCCTCATGATCAACAAACTAACGCGTGGTTCTTCTCGAAGGCATAGGACTCGCCGGCTGCATAATGTTCACTGTTGGATTCCGGGATACACGATTCCTCGAGCACGTTGCCCTTCTCCTACGAGGAAATAACATCAACAACGGCTATCTAATCGCGAACGTGGTCTTCAATAGTCTTCTGACCGTATTGACAGGTTTGTTCGCCTCGGTTGTGCAGTTGTTCTATGTCTCAAGTATTGACACCGTCTCTCACAGCTGGACGGATCTACATTATTAGTCGTGAAGTGAAGAAACATCTTGGCGGGTCGATCAGCACGACTTATAACACCATTGTGGCTGTAATGTGCGTCGGCCATTCTCTATCTCTGAAACTTGCTCAGCTCAGACTATGGTAGAATCGAATCGGGAGTCCTTTATCCCACCGCACTGATTATCTATATTGTGATTCTAATTACCCAGGACCCCGACAATCAGAGTCTACTCCCTGTGGACTTGAGTCCTTTATTTATGCAGGCCGCTGTACGTGCTCGTTCTTTTCAGCTTCTTTAAACTTTCGGTTGACTCATATACTACAGGGCATCGCACCCACGCTGATCATTGTTCGTGCACTTCAAGGAAAGACGACCGATAGCGTTAATCAAGTAGTCTCCGCAAACAATCCAAACAACCGTAACGGAACCGCCACAACCACCACGAGGAGCCGGATTCGATTCGCTCATAGTAATACGGGGGTGACCTCAACCATAGATGGTACGGCAACTCATCATGCGGTTAATCTCCTCGATGCAAATTCGGCTTCCGGTGCCAGCACGGGTGATAATGAAAAGGCGGAAAGTCAGAATGGAAAGGAGGAGGTTTAGATCGCGGTTCTAGCCGCGTCGTGTAGGTCTCAGCCTTCGGGATTCATAGTTCAGGTCATGTCTGTTGAGTTAATTAACGAGTTACTTACGCTGTGTATTTATGTAGCTAATTATGTGTGTATTACCCTCTCAAAATCCTCGCATGAAGTTGGTATCTGTATCTCGCGAGTCACACTGCATAGAAATAGAAACCCGGAGCATGAACGCACTTCCACGGCACATTTAGCAACTGACCATAACTCAGTTGGAAGAGCACAAGACTGTAGATTGTAGATTACACCGCTCCGGAAAAGGGTTCCGCACAAGTGCGGGAACTTACTCTCCGTGGTCCCAACAAGGAACAGCGGGTACTCGGTAGCCGCCGTGGGGGCAAGCTCCAGGGTCAAGCTAGCCCAGTGAAAAGTCGGTTTCCCTAGAGCGAACCAGAGCGAATGTGCACCCGCAAATGATCGGGGAAAAAAGAGTCAGAAAGAGTCCGAGCGAACTAGGTTATACATATGCTAGGTATTGCACTAGATAACTACTAGATAACTGCTAAAGTATGGCTAATTCTCCTTACTTTGTTGTCAAAGCAACTAGTTCCTATGAAGTTAGGCTAAGTTAGCCAGGTAACTTCACTCTACTTGTCCAACTTATCATTATGTATCCTACGTACTGCGTAGTACAATGTTATCTACACTGTACAAAGGCATAGCTTCGTTTCGTCAACGACTTCGGCAGGTCCCGAGCATCTTAGAAACACTCGACGTCATTCAAGGACTTCGCGCCTTTCTCTTCCTTCTACCATCACCATTGCCAGTTGACTTCTTCTCTTCCATGTTCGACGCGCAATCCGCCTGGCCAACGCCGTTACCTTCAAAGCCTTACGCGTCTCTGATGTGAACGATGGATGGAATTGGTTGTACAAGTGGGTTTTGTTGTCCGGTGAGTCCTCCGTTGGTCGCGCTACCATCTTTCTCTAACCCGCCTTTTCCATCAGGTGTGTGCTAGTGGGTATTTGTATTCTGGGTACGTCTCGGACACATTCTGTACGCTGCCCGCTAACTCCCTGGCCAACATCGTCGTGATCTGCAAAGGCGTTTTCTCATCGTTCAGTGAGTCTTCCGTGTCGCGTTATCTTCTTTCTCTAACCCGCCTTTTGCATTAGGCGAATTTGTATGGATATCTGGGCTCCCGGTGCGTCTTGTATGCGCCACCGTATCGTTGCAGTACTGATGGACTTCTTGTGCAGCTATTTTCCACTTTGCAATTGTCCACGTCGAATTTTTAGGTACCTCTTTGTGGACTTGTACTGAATCCTACTTTCCTCTTCAGGCATTTCCAAGTCATTGTGAGTTCCCTGCAAATGTCCTTCACTTCGTTCACTAACTGGTGCCGTTTCTAAGTCTAGATTTTGTATGCAAGTTCAATTTTTCATTTTACAACCACAAGGAGTGTATAGAGAAAGCAGGGAACGAGAACGAACGAGAACGAATGAGAGCCATTATACAATGTAATATTAAGTAGAATCAGAGTGAATCAGAACGAACGTGTACATTAATTGGATCAGAACCAGAGTGAGCCAGAGAGAACCAGAGCGAGCGCATCAATTAGTGCACCCTATTCAAACCAAACGGACGAGAGCGAATGAGAGCGAATATACTCAAAATCTTCCAAAAAATGCTCGCTCGGACTCAGTTTGACTCAATACAGATAATGAGCGGTGCACAATTTTGTAACGAGAGCGAACACAGGCGAATCAGACTGAGCGTCTTTTGAACATTCGCTGGGGTTCGCTCTGGGCCCATTGACTTTTCACTGGGCGGCCGGTCAAGCCTCGGCTTATAAGAACCGTGTAGCATGATTGACAAAAGTACTGTAAAGTATATTCTCTTTAGCAATAGTTAAGTATGATGTAGCAATATATTCATGGCCAAGTCATGTCGGGGTGCGCGACCCTTTCACTTGACGTAACAAAATGCGAGCATCGGTAAAAAAACATGGCCGTTTTAGCAAAAGAACGTTTTTTCTTCCAACTTCTCAGTATAGTACACTGAGTCGCTTTGTCTGCTTCTCTCATCTTATCCTGAACGCCACCCTGACAAACCACCCTGTTCTCATCTGAAAGTCTCAGAAGTCTCGGAAACAAATCACAGCTCTCTAACTCCGCCAAACTTCATCACTACATCCCAACTTGACCCTAAACGAATAAAACTAACCCATCTATCTCTATGGAGTTCATATTTCTAGGCACTGGGACCTCTTCGAGCCTTCCTAGCATTCATTGTCTTACAAATCCTCCCGGAGAACCATGCAGAACGTGTCTATCGACCCTAACGCCAGAGGGGAAAAAGAACATTAGACGGAATACTGGTGGAGTCATACGGACAGATGCTAAGGATGGAAGTAAAGTGTGAGTACATCCTAGTATTCCCTTATTGGACGATGATAGTTACTGAGACTGAAGCTGCTCCTCGGATTGTTCATAAATGATTGTCTCTCTTCCTCGACCATGATAACAATTTGCGTACTGGCGCTATTGGAATACCCACTTGCACCATTGCGGAAATCGTGGTGGATCATGATGTACACGTTACAGGACAATCGTAATCGACGCCGGAAAGACCTTTCAAGCTGCTGCAATCGAATGGTTTCCAAAATATGGCTTAAGGAAGATTGACGCGTTACTCATTACCCATGCCCACGCAGATGGTAGGCGATCTCAAGTGCACCGTCTACAAACAGATATTCGTGTCTAATGCCCGAATTTCTAGCAATGAACGGATTGGATGATCTTAGAGGCAAGCTTGTTTTGTCTGCCAGTTCGACATGCTGAACTGAGGGTGGAATAGGATGGACTCTGGGCCAACATATCCAGTCTCATATAGACGTCTACCTCTCACAAAGCACCTTTCGAGAAGTCCAGAGGTCGTTTCCGTATATGGTATCAAAAGAGTTTGCTTCTGGGGGCGGTGATGTGCGTAGTCGATACACCAGGCGATCTTGTGCTGATTTTTGTGCAGGTTCCCGAGTTCGTGTGGCACATTATAGAGGACAAAGTTCCTTTCGAGATAGGCGATACAGGGGTTGAAATAATACCGTTTTTCGGTAAGTTCATGGACACATGTGGTATTCCTGCAGTTCTTTGACCGTTGTGTCCAGTCCAACATGGTCGTCTTTTCACGACACTCGAAGTTCCTGGGTATGCTCCAACACCGACATACGATCCTGTCGCTACGGCTAGTGCAAAACTGACTTACATGTCTCTTAATGGCAGCAACACACCAAAAGGTACCCAGAAGGTGGAAAAGACGATTCAGCCTTATTTGTGCTTTGGTTTCAAAATCCAACAAGAAATAGTATATATGTCTGACGTCTCATTGATACCAGACGAGGCATGGCCGATTATTAGAGAGCAGCCAGAGGGGGGTCCTCTGCCTGTTTGCGTCCTGGATTGCTTACATCTTACGCCTCATACATCCCATCTTGGACTAAAGGATGCAGTGGAAACTGCACGGGAAATAGGAGCTCAGCGGACCTATTTTACGGGCTTTTCCCATGCAGTCAGTCATGACGAATATGTAACGCTGACGGAGGCTGTTGGTGGAGCTGTGAAAGACGAGGCCAACTTGACGGATACCGAAAAACGAGGGCTTGCTTTGATAGAGGAAGGGAAGAGCATATGGGTGAGACCTGCTCATGACGGCCTTAGGTTGTGGATAGAGGATGGAAATGTACGAGACGAGACGTATGTCTAGAATTGCACGTAGTAATAGATATTATTCTAGACCCGTGAGACTCGTGCCGAGGCTTTGTGTCCGTGCGGCTAGAAGTACTATCTTTAGTCTTAGTCTACTTCACTCCACACTGTCTGTCCTTTAGTATCGTATAGCTCCCTCAATACTGCCTGCAACCACTTTCTTCAGCTTCTTCTCATCCCTTCCGGGACTTTTCTCATGAAAGTTTACGCGCAAACCTTTCTTTACGAGTACGTCCAACATTCATCATTTTCTCTGCACTGGTACCAATGCTGACAATCTGGACGCAGTGATCCCTGGCCTATCGTTTCACTAGCGTACTTTTTGCGCTACCCGAATCCTCTCGCATCCCACATCGTTTCTTGCGACGTTATATCCCGACACCAAACGCCCGCTGGTACACTTCTCACTACACGTCTCATTCTGAAGCGAGGTTCACTACCAAGATGGGCACCAAGGGGAATCATTTCGAGAGCAGAGTCATGGGTCATTGAAGAGAGTGAAGTGGATCCCATTGGCAAGGTTGTGCACTGCACTACCAAAAATTTGGAATTTACCAAGGTGATGAAGATGGAAGAGTCGGTGTTGCTCCAGCAGACTCCTGATGGGTGCGTCTGTTCTCTATCTTACGCATGAACATGCACTGACACGCGTCTCTCACTGTAGCAAGACTCTGCAGACATCCGAAGCGAGGGTTCTGTCTGGTTTTGGCTGGGGATTGACGAAACGGATCGAATCCCATGGTGTCAACAGATTCAAGGCTCATGTTCAGCGTGTAAGTCGAGTGCTGTTTCTTGTTCCAGAGGCTATACTCATCCTATCATTTCAAAAGTCGCGTGAAGGCATTTCACTCATTCTCAACCTGCTTCGCGAATCTCGTCTGCAACCCATGACCCTAGGAGGCACACCTGCTCCCTTTACTGCTCCCGTTCACGAAGAAGAAGAGAAACGAACCACCAATCATCACCAAAAGGGTCCTTGGTCCAGGCTAAAATCGTGGTTCTCTCCACCCAAGCCTTGACTCGCTTGTTGTCTGCTTTTCTCCCCTTTGTGTAATTGTAGTCCCCCGAGTTTGTCTTCTCGACCCAATATTACTCAGCATTATCATATCTGTATACCAATAGTAAATATTGTTCGCAATCCCGCATAGTGAAGTAAGCGCCTCTAACATAACATGCATCATCATTGAACCCGTACTTCCATGTCGCTGAGGTGACACGTCCTTTATTCTATGTATTTTCCGACCTCGACAGCAAGGCAGTTGTCGACCATTCCAGCTCTTCCCAACCTCCCTCCGGAACCCGTTCTTGACCTCTGCCCCAGCCCCAAGAAATCGCTCTTCTGTACCTTGACCAGGAACGGACTGTCTGTATGGCGCGTTAGGGTCAGTCAACCTAGATTCGACTGGCCTTATAATTGTTAATGCAAACGTGTCGTTCTAGCCCTCTGCTCTCTTAGCCTTCCTTTCCCGAACTCCGACTTCGATCATCGACCATGGCGAGAACAGAAAAGCTCACTGGTCTCCGGACGGCAACAGGGTTGTGATTCAGGCGTGTCTATCTCCTCAGCTCCACTGGGCAGTTCCCAAGAACTCACTTGCTTGCAGACTTCAGAATCGTATCTTGTCTTGGTATCCGTCATTTATAGCCCGGATGAACCAGTGTATCAGATCCCACCCCTTCCAGTTAGTGCGCGGCGAAACTTTCTCGCTGGTCCCGGAGAAGGCTTTCCGTTGAATGCTATTCATCTACATTTCGAAGGAGTTGTACGTATTGAAGGAACACTTCTTAGGTGCGTGTTCTATATTCTTCTCCGCAAACTCGCGACTAAATGTTTCATTTGCAGTCTTTCCCCTCGGAAAGATTGTATTTATTTATCCACTCGAAATCCCCCGTCAATACAACGTATACCCTGGCCGTCACAGGGTGAAGACGAAGCAGAAGAATATGATGCTGGAGAACATGGCAGGAGAAGGCGGCAGTTTACTTCTTATGATAACTGGGTCATCAATGAATATGACTTTCATTGGCTGATCGAACATGAAGGTGCGCAGCGTCTCATATATGTGGACTAGGTCTAAGGCTGACCCTTCGCCCCAGTGTCAGTATCGAAGATTCTCTTCTCGCGAGCAACAGGTGTCGAGACATGGATTACCTCGGATGGGCGGGCATATTTTGTTCATCTGACTGAAGTTCCAGTAGACGTGCAGGATTACGAAGAGGGTTTTAGCCCGGAGGATGACACCAGAGCTCGAGTAAGTGAAAAACAGAAAATGCTTCCTGTCTGTCCTCTAAACTTGTTTTGTAGACTCCTCGTCCTGGAAGAAGATCCTCTTCCTCTGACGCTGGCTTCCCGCAAGACGATGACGTCTCGTACACGGAGGTCTGGCAAGGGATGTGTGTGCACGATTTCGACACACCGAAATGGGTCCAAAAACAAAGACGAATAGACCCTGATGAACCTTTACATCAACGGGATAGGAAAGTTTACGTTGAACCCAAACGGGCTGTTCTGATTGCGGTCAATGCAAAGTTTTCGTTGATAGCAGTCGGGATGCTTGGGTGAGTTTTCTATGCGACAACAGAAGCTCATGTATTGATGAAACCGTCTTTGTAGAGGTGGAATCCAGTTTACCAATTTCCCTTCCCAAGAGGGTGTTTTACCCGCTTCACAGACCATAGAGATACCCAATGCGATTAATAAAGCAACCGGAGCTGTATGCGCTATGGAATGGAGCTCGGACGGTTATGTGCTTGCAGTGGGATGGGAGCATGGATGGGGCATTTTTAGCGTTGGGGGTAGATGTCTGGTGTCTGCATTTGGAGCCGATGATGTTGACGACAAAAAGTATGAGACGCTTCTACCTCACTTAATGGTAATCTAATCCAGCCCTTTCCAGGTTCCAGGATGTGTTTATGAACGGTGTCTCGAGCCTTGTAAGTCTTTTTCTTCGGTTCTCGAAAGGTCTGCTTCTGACTTCCCTAGTTTTGGGCTCCAGGTAACTTCGAGCTCATAATTCTATCTCGTCGGTCATTAGAAAGTGAGCCTGATTCTGGGAAGAGCATTCATAAGATGATGACCTTGATTCAGCGACCGATGGGCAACTTTTTGTGATCCCTTTTGCAAAAAGCGCTACAACTGGTCAGCATTCACCGGTACGGCGTCCTGACCAACTTTCTATCCCCGAAAGATACTTATGTCCATATTTTAGGACAACACACGCTACGCTTTTCTGCAGCTCGACGACCGTGCACTTGTATATCGTGGGGCAGACCAACCTGATATGAGTGTAATCAACCCCGAATCCGATGTCTGGCAGCATATTGAGGTAGAGTACGGCCTTGCGTCCATCTCCTGCAGTTCTGAACATCTTTTTAGATTCCACAAACATACCTCGCCGCGAATTGGCCGATAAGATACTCTTCCTTGAGCAGCGACGGACGCTTGATTGCTGTTGCTGGCAGGCGTGGTCTAATTCATTTCAGCGCAAGCTCTGGCCGATGGAAAGTATTCTCGGATGAAATACAAGAACAAGCATTCGCTGTGAAAGGTGGATTGATATGGTTCCATCATGTCTTGATAGCTGCCGTCGAAGTCTCCAGGACTTACCAGGTAGGTCTTGTCTCGCGTCGTTAATTGCCTTTCTGCATTACCTGAGACGATATATCTTGTTTTAGATCAGACTGTACTCTCGTGATCTGGAGCTAAGCAATCAAAACGTTTTGCATCGAGAAATTATGTCTGCTCCAGTCGTCATTCTCTCGCTGGTGGACAATACCCTCCTTGTGTATTCAGCAGATAACACCCTTTCGCACTTTTTGATCGTCCCGACACCAGATACCATCAAACTCCATCTTTGTGGTAGTATCACATTTAATGGGATCATTGCTGCCCCAGTGCGGTGAGGATGCTCAGTTGGATGATACCCACAGCTCAGAAACGTGAGTTCTGATGCGTTGTCCTCTGGAGTGTTACTAACCAATGAATGATTCCAGAACTGGGAGATCCAGTCAATGATCTTGCAGTTGCGACAGTTCTGATGGTGGTTGGGGGTCAGTTGGTCCTGCTGCGTCCACGGAAGGTACAGCTGTCTTGCCACCATTCGCATCTCAAACTCTTATTGACCATCTCTCTCTTAGTCTGCGGATCAAGAAGTCAGATACGACATGCAAATATTCGCTGACCGAGTTGAGTTTTGTTGGATACATCTTCGAGGGATTACGTCGTTGGAAAATTCTCTCTGGGCCTTTGATGGGAAAGGAATCAGAGTATGGTTGAATGCTCTGGCGATAGAGGCACCTAATTCGGCAGTGGATGGAGCAAGTGTGAAGGAAAGCGTGAATATTCCGCTGGAGTTTTATCCGTTGTGTATGTGGTCTTTGGTCTTGTTACTTCTCGCCAGTTGACGACGACGTTCCAGCTGTGTTGATGGACAAGGGCATCATAATTGGAGCAGAGCATGAAGCTGCTACTCGACCAAACCTGTCGTTTGTGATGTTCAGGCATGCTACAAGCGTGAGTTTCTCAACATCAGGACTTCAACATTGGTGCTCATTGTTTTATGTCCTACAGTCTCATCTCTTCCTGCATCACATTCTCAAATACCACCTGGAAGCTTCTCAAGTAAAAGAAGCTGTCGCTTTCGCTTCTCATTACCAGAATCTCGTCTACTTCGCTCATGCTCTGGAGATTCTCCTGCACACCGTCGTAGAGTCGGATGCGACTACTGATAACGAAAGTGATACGGATGATTCAGTGGTTTTGTCCAATGCTGTTGAGTTTCTGGATCACTTTGATGCTGCGCTGGACGTAGTTGTTGGATGTGCTAGGAAGACGGAGGTGACCCGATGGCGACGTTTGTTCGACATTGTTGGAAATCCAAAGAACTTGTTCGAGGTTTGTCCATTTCCCGCTCCCTTCTTGAGCGCGAGGACTCATAGTTGGTCTAGACTTGTCTTGTCTCTGGACGCCTGAAAACAGCTGGGTCGTACCTGCTCGTTCTACACAATCTGGAGCAATTAGATGAGAAGAATGGCGACGCGACTCGTCTGCTGCAGAGTGCACTGGAAGCAAAGGATTGGCAGCTTTGTCGTGAGCTGGTTCGTTTTCTGCACTCTATTGATGATACCGGGGCAGCACTTCGACACGCGTTGGTGCAAACGGACGTGATGGACATTGACATGGACGATACCACAAATGTTACTGTGTAGATTAAACTGTTTTGAGTTGTGGTCTCAGTTTCTGGGTCTAGAGAGAAACCGCTGCAAGCTGCCTTAAAAAAAATGTACTAGAGACGCTCTCGGAACTAATGGTAGAATATTTGCAGTCAGTGACTCCCATTCACTCTGGGGCTATCCCTGTACGGGGCCCCTGAATATCACAAAAACTCCAGCGCTCAACGGGCGTTAAAGCTTCTCCCGCAAATGAGAGAGACGAGACCCGGACACTTTGCTGTTACTAATAAAAAATACTTTTCTCTTTTGTTTCTTTTCCCCCCGTCTTCGCTTTCTGTCTCGTATTTTTGAAAAAATATGGAGTAGTTCCGGCGCCGAGCAGAAGTTCGAGATTTAAGGTTGCACAAAAATGGATGGCAAATACCCATTGCCGTCCGCTGTGTGACTCCCACTGACCTTATTCTGCATATGGCTATTTGAGTTTTCATCCAGTGACTCCATTCCCATTATTTCCTTAATAGGTCTTCGAGGAAGTAGATACTGCTGTAAAGAAAATATATTTGTTTTCAACACAGTACATATTGCCTTCCACTACCTTGTTGAAGCACATGTTGCATTCACCATGCTCACCATTGATGACCTCACTAGACAGCCTCTTTTCCAACGCAGTGAATGGATTGGAAAAGGACGAGTTAGGCTCATAGACACGCTGGATTTTTATGATTTTTTAGGCCGGTACCCCAGTTCGGACAAAAATTGGAGGCCAGTCCCAGGCTCGGACAAAATTTTCAAGAATGGGTTCAGGCTCCCAGTAGCCAGCCCTCGATATGGCGAGGGTATTAATCCGAGAATGAGGGTACAGGAAGAATATTATTAGTTGTTTGCCAACAGCTTTAAGCGGCAGCCAATCAAATGATGGGAAGTTTGAGGACCCTCGCCATATGAGGGCTGGAGGAACTGTTCCGGCATCGAAATCGGCTGACCCGCCGGAGTTCGAGATTTCCCCTTTTGTCATATACTAACTCGCATGGGCTCCAAAGCATTATCGACGACATCCTTCCCATTATAAATAGAAAGCGCAGTCTTCACCTGCCAGAGACAGGGCTTTTTCTGAGTCTTCTGATATACGAGGTCCCGGATACTCTTGATGTCCCAACTTGATGTACGAGTTTGATCAGTAGTAATAGCGGCGGGCATGTATTAGACGAAAATTAGAGTATAATATTAGAGAGAATGTAAAAGGAAGGAATGTGAGGTTCTGGAGGGAGCCGTCACCCGCACCAGCGTTGAGAGAGATGTCGGAAACAGTCAACAAACGCGCCCGCGTCGTGTCGCGAGCTAGTGTTGCGCCGGGTCGAGTTAGAGTGGAGCCCGAGCGCTCGGCTAATTGAGCTCGAGCTGGGCTCGAGCTCGCTGACAAATCCTTCCGCATTAGGAAGGATCCCCCTATTCTCTGTCATTCCTCGACATATCCACCGTCTGCAGAAGTTTAGGTCTACTTCTAAGCTTCGGTATGTATGTAATCTTTGTTATATAGTCTATGGGGGTCTACTGGCAAAAAATCACGAGTTGCACAAGCAATACTATAGTACATATGTACTAGTGAATAGATGTAGATACTAGACTAGTAGACTATATTATCGCGATGGCAGTAGTTACACAATGTGAAAAGCATTATACATTAGATCCTGCAGTAGAAATACCGTACGAAGCATTGATCAGTCGTGCAATGTCCTGAATTTGCCCATTCATCAGCATATCCCGCAACTTCTCTTGCGGTATGTCCGTCATAGTGACATTTTCGGTCTCATCCATCGTACAAGTCCCATCGGATTTCTCTTCACCCAGCTCAGAATTTTTAGCAACCCAACTCTTCGTGAAATCTAATCGATCTTCACGATGCATAGCTTTCAAGATCTGAAGCACTTCCATGAAGACCGGATCAAGTTGAGACCGTCGATCTGCGTCAGTCTCTTTGCTTGAGGAAAAAGCTCGTTCGCATGGTACTGCAGAAGCTTGGACTGGAATGACATCGAGGGCAAGTCGGAATATTATTGGAAAAGCAATCTTTTTTGTTTCCTATCAAAATTCATTAGTATCCTGAGTGCGAGTTGATAAGGTATATGACCATATGGTGGATGGTAAGACCCATTCATCGAGAGAAAGTCAGAAAGGATTGGAAAAAAAGGCTAAAAGCCCCCAAAAGCTCGAGCTTAAATATCAGAACCGTTGTCAAGCTAGCTAAAAGCTCATATATTATCACCGAATTTGAAAATATGAAACAGATGGGCAATATCAGTAGGTACAGGTGCAGAACGAGGGCAGAGAGGTGGACGAGGAGGAGAAGATGCTTTCAGCCCCTATCTGAACCAGTGGAACGGTCCCACATCATCATCTAATGCCGGATTGATGCGGTTGATGGGACCTTCCATATATGGGGGCGGGCTCGACTCGAGCTCAGCCCATGTGAAGGGCGGACTCGACCCAGCGCAACACTATCGCGAGCTGACGCCTGACTTTGTTTGCTTTGATGCCGAGTCAGGGTGCCGGAACAGTTCCTCCAGCCTTCTGTTGTGAGGGGACCTAAACTTCTCGCTCTCTGATTGGTCAATCCCTAATTTTTTTTCCCACCCTATATACACTCAGTATTTACACTACCCCTTCCGCCCTAGCATATTGTCCCCTCACAAACGGCTACTGGGAGCCTGGAATGGGTTCCAAAATGGTTCGGACAAAAACTGGCCAAATCGGTAGTCTCGGTACCAGACTGCTACGCGAATATTCGTCCCAAAAAGGAACTCATTGCGTAGCAGTCTGGACTAGAACCCCAGAAGGACCCCAGAACCACGTGCCCTTTTGCCCACCACCGTCGTCGTCGTCGCGTCTCGTCCACCAACGCGTTTGACGCGTTCCTCTCCTCTTACTCTTATTCAACTCTTATAATACCTTTCTAATATACATAATGCTCTAATTATGTCTGAAAATTTCCACCCTGACGACCCAAGACCTCTGAAAAAACCTCGTCGCAAGGCCTCTTCCTATCGGTTTTTGCTCTCCACCAGTACCAAATCCTCATTACTCCCATCTACACCTCTCAAAACCACAACAATCCACTCATTAACCACATCATCCCCTGCTCCCTGCCTAGAAACACCTATTCACTCTCCTCTCGTGTCCATCAGTAACAAAAAAAGACCTGGCAAAATGGTTATCAAAAGACTGAAGCCGTTGAGCTTTACACCATATGCTCTTAACGAGCGCAGATCCTTCAAACGGAAAGCCTTGTCTTCGACACGTTCAGCGGGTGAAAGTCGCTCGGAATTTGTGCTGTTGCAGAAAGGACAAGTAGACTCCATTATGAAGCTGTATGTGGTACAAAGAGAGGTTTATATATGGAGTAAGGTGTCTAGATGCAATGCACGACGACGACAGTGGTGGGCAAAGGGTACACAGTTCCGGGGTCCTTCTGGGGTCCTCACAGTCCCCGGGGTCCGCTTGATTGATGTAATGTCTGTCACGGTGAATACACTCGCTCGGATGTTCTATCACGGTCACGCCACAGTCCCTGGAGGTCTGCCTGAGTCCCTGGGGGACCGCCTGAGTCCCTGGGGGTCCGAACATATAAAACTGTCTTCCTGGGGCAGGTGCATATTATTGCTGCCCAAGATATCTTGCAAAACAAATACTGTCTTGTCCATATTGTCTGCCAACATCCTTCAGCATTCCTTCAACATCCTGCACCACTACAAAAACTATTGCAACTCATCTGTTTCTTCGTTCACCGTCTCCCTGCCATGCACAAAGTCAGCAAAACGATATTCGGCACTTGTTAGCAGGGTGAGCCCACCTTTCTCTCACCACTTGAGTGATGCTGAAGAAATTTTCTATATTTTCTATCAAGTGGACAGTCCTATTTCCTGTTACATGTTGGCGCCTCTGGTCTCTTGCTACTGTGTTGAACATAGACTCTGAGACGTCAACTGCTGCTGCACCTGTAAAGGAGGACTGCATGCTAGACGGCGATGGCCAAGTAGTTGAAGCAAAAGATTGTGGTGCATCTGGTGTTCTGGTGTTTATAGTGCGTGCTCTGCCATTGTTATGCTGCGTCTGTATGCCTGAGATCACCCTGATAGCTCTCCAAATGGTCTCAATCTACAATATATTCCAGTTATCAGCATATCACAATACCTCAATCAGCCTACTCACCCTGAAGTCTTTCCCCCATTTCTCAAGGCTCTTCTGGTACCACGCTATCCTCTTTACATCCCTCCCCCTGCAGAGCAAACGAACAAGATCCCATTGGGCATTGTATTTGCGAACATATCTCAAGATTTCGTCAAGGAGACTGAAAGAATTAGAGTGACCCCGTCAGATCTGAAAAAGTTTCCCTTCCGTCACCTACCGCTTGAGCGCTTCCAAACGCAGGTTCAGGAATGGTTCCGCATCTGCTTGTATTCGCATTACTTCCTGCCATTGGCTTTCAGCATTGCAGATTATACTTTCAATCGATTCGGCCATGAGCTGGAATTCCTCTCGATATCTGGAACTCCTCTATGCAGGACGTCGCTATCAATCTCGACTCTGTCATGCTAGGATTGTCAAGAACACGGACCTGGATTTTGTCCCATATGTTTTCTGCTGTAGAACGTAGTGTCGGGAGGATTGAAGACATCTTGACTGGCGGCCTTCCTTGATATTGCGAGATGTTACTCTAGACGGTTCCTTGATATCGCAAGACGTGTTACTCTATACGGATATGATGTTTGTAATACATATACATGTCCATGAACAATTTATATGCATGTCCATGAACAATTTCCTTTTTCTCTCTACATTGATTTCATCGTAAACTCCGTCGTTGCCTTTTTCATGGTACATCCAGTCAATCGCTAGTAAACACTGTCTTAATAGACGGCCCCTCATTCTGTTCTGTATATCTGACGAGGGTTACGAAATCTAGTCAGCTCTTGAAAGATACTTATACTACACCCACACTCACCTGAAAACCCAAGCAAGCATAGTCCTGAATAGTCTGAAAATAATGTCCTCCAAGTATTTCCCCCAAGGTAAACCCATTCTGAACAGATAAAACTGACACCCTAGCTGAGCACAGGAACCGATGTCCAACATCAAAATTTCGGCTGCAAAATGAGAATTTGACATCAAAGCTGCCTGGGAAGCACACAATCTCGTATATCAATACGGTGTACTAACCTATCTCTCAATTCTAGAACTATCAGTGCTTATGCCTTCTGAAGAACACGC
Organism: Tetrapyrgos nigripes; assembly: GCA_013368315.1. Lineage (NCBI taxonomy): Eukaryota > Fungi > Basidiomycota > Agaricomycetes > Agaricales > Campanellaceae > Tetrapyrgos > Tetrapyrgos nigripes. The sequence goes on from JAACJM010000001.1 coordinate 81,446, forward strand.
GGAAAGTGTACACCTTTCTTCGGTAGGTAACTGAGATGACCATACCATGGACGTAAGGGTGTGTCCGACAGCTAGAAATCATGTCAAGAACAAGGAGCTGGATATCATGTCAAAGACACAAGGCGATCTGGAGGTCGGAATCAAGGAGGTGTATATCATGTCGAAGGCACTAGGAGGTCCGGAGGTCGAAATTAGGGCTCCTAGCGGATCGGATGATCCGGCGCCATCCGAGCGATTGCTGCTTCGGATTCGGATTCGGATGGTGCTCCTCCTCCTCCTCCATCTGACCAATCCGACAGTAATCCGCGGATGGAAAGCCCAACACTGGAAGTTTCAGAAGTACTATATAGTACTATTACCAAGTAGAGAAATACACAAAAATAAATAACGGCCACAACCAGTAGTATGTGTGGCTTCAACAGACAGCATTAATCCTTCATGGCACTGACTGGTTTGAGTGTTTTGCGAACGCTGGCGCTCCGATATTGAAGGCATGGTGTCGGGTCTGAAACCTAGACACATACTTTTCTATTCTTTAATTTATTATCTTTTCTCTCCAGCTCATATCCTTGGTTTATTTTCTGTTACTCTTTTGCATTCATTGGCCGCCACCATGTTGTTTATCTTATCTGTATGTCATGTGATCGTAGATATACTATATAAGGGAAGCAGAACTCATCCAGCGATCATCTGTCGGATGCGGATTGGGATTTGCAGACCACCCATCCGAGCGGATGGCATCCGAATCTGACACAATCCGATCTGATAGGAGCCCTAGTCGAAATCATGTAGAAAACGATAATCATGTCGAAATCATGTCGAGAACAAGGAGGTGGATATCGTGTCGAAAACAAGGATGTGGAAGTCGAAATCATGTAGAGAGCAAGGACAATCATGTCAAAAACATGTCGGGAACAAGGAGGTGGATATCATGTCGAAGACACAAGGTGGTCCGGAGGTCGAAACCATGCAGAAAACAAGGAGAATCATGTCAAAATCACGTCGAGAACAAGGAGGTGGACGTCGAAATAATGTAGAAAACAAGGAGAATCATGTCGAAATCATGTCGAGAATAACGAAGTGGCGCTGGCCGGGTAGTGCTGGATCCTCGTGATAGTATGTGGATATGAATGATGGTTCAAGGCTGGTGAGGAAGCAAATGTAGGCAAAGGCTGGGACGCGAAAAGGGGAAAAGGGAACGGAAACATATACACGTCTGTGGCATCCCCAGTAGGAACCTTCAAAATTGGCCTTTGTCAAGACCAAGTCAAAGAACAAAAGATCTCTTTGTTTGTGGGATGTTGCATCATTTATACATGGTGAATGAACATCCAGAGAGGGAGTGAAGGGGAAGGGGGATGGGAAAGGGAAGAGTCGGGGAGGATAGAAGCGCCATGACGATGCGTGTTCTGTGGCCCTACGAAACTAGCGCCACTACTAGAAAACTCCTCTTGAGAAGTCTTCTGGAAACAGCTTTCAGCGCTCTTGAAGCTGGTCAATTGAAGTGAAAGTTGTTGACATTTCAGTTGTTGACAACCTCCACATGGTCTCTGCCTGTACTGATAAACCTGGAGTCGGAGAACTGTGCATTCCTCATGGACGACAGGACATTGGAAGTCATCGCCGCGTCGGATATGGAATGATTCTTGTATAAAGATGCCCAACAAGTAACCTCCCTCTATAAAAATCAATATCTGCCCAAACTCAATGGTAACCATCCCGACTCACCGTAAAGCGTTCTGACCATTTCTGAAGTTCCTTAAGATAGCAGGCAATTTTCATTGCGTATTGCCAGTTCAAAACCAAACCAACAATGCCTTTACCGCCGTTGTGGCTACAAACGAAATCCAGGATGTTTTGGAAGAGGCTAAATTGAAGCTGGTAAATATAGTTGACCTGAAGGCTTCCTTCAATACACACCTACTGAGGTCTACTAAGTATTGGTGTAGAACTGATTCGGCATCTGTTCTTAATTCTTTGAATGCCCGAAAATTTTCCTCTGCGCTGTCGAGAATGGTACCAATGACGTTGATTAGAAGCTGGTGACAATCTCGGTGCCTCAGTCCATTCTCCTTCCGACGACAAAATCAGCCCAGTTCGAGTCTGATAAAGCCATCATCACCGACCTGTAGTAATACCACATTCCGTATTGTCTCTGCTGGAACGCAATGCTTGAAACAATAGAGATCCTTGTTATTGCGACATGAGTAATGTACTCGTCAACAAGGGGAGGGAGAGAAAGGATATGAGGAAGAAGGGGAAAGGTGAGATCTGATACCATCTACTAACGTGTGCCTTTATACAGCGTCTGTTCATCTACAGCTTTCGACAAACCTCGAATAGATCCTGTGAAGCCATTCTATGCCGGCTAGATGCTGTCAACGAGGGAGAAGCATCTTTTGGGGGAATCATGTATCTGATGTCGTTGATTCTAGTTCGAACTCTTGTCAGATGGTCTAACGGACGGTCTTCCACATGATGGACTACATCAAGCCCTCATTACTAAAAAGTACCTGGTAGAATCTGTACATTATTCATTTGAGAGACCATACCTGTGGCTTCAAGTTGCTGCCTAGGGCGTTGAGGCCTCAAACCACCCCGCGGCATCCTCCTACACGGTCCTCCCTGTACTGGAAAAACGCATCTCACACACGCAATTGCTCAATCTACCAAATCCAATGTGATCATCATAAATGGCCCTGAACTCTCCCCTGCATATCACGGAGAAACCGAAGCCAAACTCAGAGATGTTTCCAAACAGGCTAAAGAGAAAAGTCCTTGTATTGTCGTTTTGGACGAAGTAGACGCGCTAGTACCCAGTCGAGATGGTGGAGCTGGAGATGGAGGAGAAAGTGAGGTTGAGTCCTGTGGATGGCCACACACGATGCATATATGATCAGCTCTCATTGGCAGAGAAAGAATGCAACCGCTGAAATGAAAAAATGAGCAATGTGCATACACTGCGACGAACTTGAAGACATGAGTCACGTACTCACTGGTTGCCGCTCCCCTGGTCAAGCACAGATCTGGACCCTAGTTGAGCAGCTGTGGGCTAAAAAAAGTCAGGACAACCTCCTCGACATCCATCCTCGGCTTGGTGATATTCTCGGCTGCGGGCTGTCTAGTATAAAATCCGAAAAGACCGGAAAAAGGAACGCGAGCATCAACCGACTATGGAGGATACTCATAGCCGAATCTGCGTACCTAATTTGGATCCTACACTGCGAGAGGGTGATTGCGAACGAAGACGAAGCATTCTCAGAAATAGAAGTCGAAAACCGCTGGGTAAAAATGGTCAACGATAGACTCGAACTGGATGTTAGAATGACGAATAGAAAGTATGGAAGGAAAGCCATACCAAAGCAACTAGTCAAATCTACCTGGAAGGGACTTCTAAAAGACGAGCACAAACTCCCAGACAATTGGTTTGGGCTAACCGGAGTTTTAGTGGGTATTGAATCAGATTTGCGGTGACGGACAGGGACGAGAGAAAGGTAAGTATATAGGTAAGTATCTCACGTCCCCAGTGAAGCCTGCAAGTATGAACCGAGTCCCACACTCAGTGCGTAAATGCATTTCTCCAGGGAGGAAGACATGCGGTTCAATTATGGTTATGGATCTATGCTACATGATTATGTCTCTACAAGCAAGGACCACGTCCCTTGCACCTACCGCGCGGTTTGAGTGGGCAGCCACTATCTGCCTGTCGTGTCTACGGACTTAACAAACCACAGAAAGCGCTCCTCAAAAAAAAAAAAAAAAAAAAAAAAAAAAAAAAGAAAGTGAGGTTGAGAAGAGGGTAGTCACTACTTTGTTGACGCTTCTTGATGGAATGGAAGGTGAAGAGGAAGGAGAGATTAGGGCACTGCATTCCCCTGGATTTCCTCAAACCCACATTTGCGACAAGTTTCGCCGATTTCTTCTTTACAGGACAGGGTAATGCGGTACGTCTTGATTCTGATGTCTCAGTTGGCTAATCTTTTGTTTCTTCTGTTCTGTTTGCCTGCATAGATCCAGTACCGAGGACGATGAACTTGCTGTACTGGAAGATGGATGGGAGGGCACCGGGTTCCCTGCCTGAGTAGTGAGAGTGCAGGTAGATTGGATCTGCAGGGAGGTCCGCCGCAGTGGTAAGATTTGAAGGAGATGATGACGTCTGGCTGAGGGAAGCTGGAGAAACATGGATTTGGGAGTTAACTGTTGTGAGAGATTGGTGGTAGGAGACTGTATTTGTAGTAGACATTTTGAATATACAGGGAGTTCATCTATGATTCCATGGTACAAACGGTGCTCTAGCGGGTTTTTGAAGACCGGAGGTGTTGATTGAGACGCCGCCCTGAATGTGAAGCCCTTCATGAGGCGCACCTTTGAGTGCGTAGACGATAGACAACATAGATGAATCATTGCTTGAGCTTGAGGTCAAGGGGTGTGCAGGACCTTATTGCTGCATATCACCTTAATTTGCGGCCATAAGCCCTCGGATGACCCCCCCTCCCCCCTCCCTACTAAAAAAGGGAATTTCCCACGCTATTATGTTCACGTGAAAGCACAGCACTGCGTGTCGACGACACGTCACTTCTCTTCCTCTACAACCGCCAACTTCTAACGTCTCAATATGCCGTTACTCTGGTACATGTACGTCTAATGAACAGTCATATAAACTAAACTATGTTGTATTGCTCCACTGACCTCTTCTTTTCTGCTGTAGATCAAGCAATGCATAGGCTACAGCTACCTACCAGTAACAGTAAGTGAAAATTTCTATCTCCTGCATATTTTGAATGCACGTTGACCTGCATTCTTCTTACATTCATCATCACAAAACCATCCTTTCTCCAAATCCAAATCATCCAAGCTCAGGATTCCCTTGCAATTGAGGTGATACTAATTGGCATGTCAGTTTCTTCTCAGGTATGTCTGACTCGACACCTACCTTGAGATCACAACCAGGACAAGAACAAGTTATGTATCTCTCGTCGTTGATTTGCTTACCACAATCCTCAGCAGCACAGTCAATCTCCGTCATTTGGACTGCCGCCGCAGTTGGTTTTCTTTTCCTCCTTGTACGTCCACTACTTTGCTCTTCATTGTTGTGATTCGGCTGACTTGTATGCACTGGATTAGTGTGATCCTCTGCAGTGAATTGAGCATTCTCAGGAGTGAGTACAGTGCCTGAGTGATTCCTCGACTCCTCATCCTAATCAACCATGTTTGGTCCAGAATTAGGTCCATCAACGGGAAACTCAGGTACTCCTTCAATGGCGAAATCAGCTGAGCCATCGACGTTGATATTAGGCTCTTCATTCATGTCAGTGGCGATGTTATGCTCTTCATCAACTTGGGTGAAATCCAGCAAGTTTTCATCCTCTTCATCATCTGGTCCACTCCCTTCTGACTCTAACATCGTGTCACCATCTTCAGCATCTGCTCCACTGCTTGTCTCGCTAGTAGCATCATTGTCATCGCTACTCAGGAATGAAAGTGAGCTTGATTCTCTTATACATAAGTACAATAAATTCTCACTGTAATGTCATTTGTGCACTGTGGGCCTCGGAGATGAACAGCTTTGGCTTCATGTTGCTACGGTGTTGCCTTTTTGATTTCCAGGGTTTAATTAGGTAAACCCCCTTCAATTGTACTTTCTCCTCGTTCGTGATATCAAACAAGTTCTGATAAAGTTCCGTATTTGATCCTGGGTGCAAATTGCAGATATGCTTTTTGAGGTTGTACTTCCACACTGCTGGAGCTCCCAAAGGGCAGAGAGGACACTGAAGAGGATGGTTCGTACTGGGGGACTTATCGGTAGAAGATTTCGCATCATTTAGGTTGATACGCCCAATCAAAGAACATGTGGACTTTGACTCGTCAACACCCTGTGGACCGCGATGAGAGGATTTCAGATATATGTGGCAAGTAGAGTTGAGACAAAGACCACAGGGATGGTCAATATCACGAAGCTTGGAATCATGGAGAATATGGGCAGCACAGTGCTGAAGTCTTTTGGGAAGGGTAAGATCCGTAAGTGAGATTTTGCAGAAGGGACAGGCAATTCGACTGTCACGCAGGTTACCGGATTTTTGCCCATGATCCGGTTCACAGAGAAGACAGGCCTCTCCGTGGTCATTTCGATATGGAAAAGAGTCGGAAATCTTGTGTTTTGGGAGGCTGATGGAGTGGGTCTGAGCTCGTTCGTAGATCAAGAGACCTATCGCCGTCAGTTCTCGAGTCCGGAACGCATAAGTGAGTCGTTCTTGCAAATTCAGTGATTGACTGCGCTCTAGATCGGGATTCAAGAGCTCGAGTGAAGCTTCTGGGAGGTTTCGTTGGTGGGAGACAGGTATGTATCGTCCATTCCACTGCCAGTCATTACCGTCTGGCTGATTATTTATATCAACGAGAACCAGCGACATGAGCTGGCAGTTGGCAAGGACATTAGGCTCATGAAGGAACTGAGCTGAAAGTGACTGTACGCTTGACCCGCCATGATAGATTGCCATTATTTGAACAATGGCAACAAATACTCGATTGTTGCACTCAATGAGAGTCAACGCTGGATCCTTGATAGCAATTTGTCCTGCATCATCTGGTTGCAAAGCTAAATGTAGTGATTCTGACATGTTGGACTTGTTGTACTTGCTGTAGCCACGGTATGCCTTGAGACGATCAGACGAATGGATAATCGAATGTGGGTTGGAATAAATGCGAAGAATTGCTGATTTGTGAGCTTTCTTGCCGTCCGCGGATGCTTCAATAGAGACCCAAGCTGATTGAGCGCTTTTAGCATCCAAAGTTTGTTGTGCATCAGCCGCAAGCTCGTCAACGTCCGGTTCGTTGTCTGATCCATTTGATGGAATCTCTGGCACATGAACAGGTTCGTCATCCTCGTCTTCCTCAGCCTCTGTTCCTTCCATTTCCTCCCCGTCTGCCAATATCATTTTACCCTTTCCAGAAGGGCAAAGTATGTCAAAACCCCCTGTCTTCTCCATCTCTGTAAAGGGTACTTCTATCTCCCCTTCCTCTAGAATGGACTCTGCTCTGGTGCACCCAATCTGCCAGACACTTTCAAGGTGGATGTCAGAAACATGGTGGTCTCTGGTAAGTGTCTTAGGGTTGATGTGATCGTGTTTTGATGTGACATCGCTCCCTAGTTCACGAAGACCTTTCACTGTCAATCGGCGGCCCTGACCTCCCCAATCTGGGTGCTCAGAGAGTATCTGAATACACTGAACACCTCTGTTGATCCGGTTTGTGAGTTGTAGCTGATCCACATGAGTGTCATTGCCAACCATTGTCCAAACCATCCCAAACACCTTCTCAAGTCCATCAGTCTGAGCGTGATGATGAAGAATTCCCCGTCTGGATCATGTAGTTTCTTCTTCACAATGCAGAAAAAAACATTCTTGATCATAGACTGTACATCGAAATATAATTGACTCGGTATGAAGCGGCTCTTGTCCTTGGAGTATACAGCAAGTAGTATGTGTGAAGCTGTACTGAGATAGGTGAGTCGTTCCTCCAATGAAGGATCAATATCAAGATATGCTGAGAGTAAGCAGTTGAAGAGCTTTCCCAGTAGTATGAGGATTCGACAGGTGGTCTGGAATGTTGGGGATTCTGTTGCAACGGGTGGTGATAATTGGAAAAAGGAGTTTAGAAGGCGGATCATCAAGGTAACGTCCTGCTTATCATTAGGCTGTAGCAAGGACCTGATGGCTGACTCGGATAATCTCAACGACTCCAGGTGTTTCTGTAATATTGGAATTGTGATCATAATTCCATTCACAATAACACCTGAAAGCCGAAGTAGTGCATTTCGAAAACGCTTTAGAACATGCTTCCAATCACAATCGTTGGTAATTGCATCGTTGGGGCCACATGCGAGGTTGAAAAGAGTAAGATTTCCGAGGAGGGAATAGAGTGGATGATCAGATGAAAGGGGCTGGCGTAGAAACATGTTTATGAAAGAACGGCGCCTTCGAGATTCACCATCACTCGTTATACAGTACACACGTAGGCTTGTGCCACTGATAACTTTGTTAACAGCATCCAAAACTGTATGTAGGAAGTTTTCGTGTGCAGATGCATCTTCAGTCTTGCAAGTGCCTGAAATTGCGAATGGTTTGGCAGAATACTCAAATGTAGACTGCAATGACGGTGGCCTGCAAACAAAATCCAGTGAGTGTTTGAGGTAGAATTCTAAAAATGAAGTCTTCTAAGTACCTCAGATGCTAGGTGAATACGTTTCCCGATCAATGCCTCTTTGAGAGCGTTCGCTTGAGATATAGTCTTGAACTCAAGTACGTGTTTTCCGCTATGTTCTCGACAGACACCTAAAATCATATTGGTGTGGGGATCCCAGCGTAGACGCTCCTGAATTTTGATTTCGTCAATGCAGATGACCAGACCCTGAGTGGATCTGGATTCAACAGTGCATGTTCCATTTGGTAATGGGTTCTGCTTCAAATTCCCAAGAGAAATCTGTAGGTTATGCTGCATTTCATCGACAGTAGGTGTGCGGGGAGAGGAAAGAAGGGGAATAGTGCCAATGTGGCGCTTGATGTTACTGATTGATGGCATACCAAGTGTGCGATGAGCAATGTCTGCAGCAGCACGCCCTCCCAACTTGTATATCAGGAATCCACGATGAAACTCTATCTCTTGATAATCCTTTGGGCTGTAGATCTTCTTCGCCACATTATCCACCGCTTCCAGCATCGAATAAACACTACGCCCTCACCAAAGCTGAACAGCAAAAAGTGCACGGATACGAGCAATGTCTTCCTCTGAAATGGCCATGGCAAGTCCCTTCCAGGCATCGAGCTCGTTATTCCGTCGCAACAGCTTGTGACCAGTGTTGAGTGCTTTGAGCTTCAAACTCCGTATTTGCGTTGTTTTCCGTGAAATAACTTCATGGAGTTGTCCCATCGATAGATAATCCCAAGGAGTGCTTTCGTGTGCACCCATCAAAGCCCTGTTCTGGATTCCCATGACAGTATTGTGTCTGTCCAATCCTCGGCAATTGACGCAAGGACGAGACTGACCATTGGAGGGATCAATTGAAGCCTCTTTAAGACAGTCCCGTGCCACCAAAGTAAGAGACTGCCCAATTGCCACAAGTTTTGACCATGGTAAGTCTCCACAAACATTCATGAAAAACGGATATGCAAGAACAGGAGGGATATCATCAGGAATAAAGAGGCTGTAACCAGGACATTCATTTGTAGAGGGTGGGAGATCATTGGAGACTCGATCATCATTAGCTTGAGTGTTCACAATATCAACTTCAACAGCGGGAAGAGAATCTGAACTGATAGCGGCCTCAAAATTATCTGTGCCACCAATCCTGTATGACCATAAGCTCACTGCTATTGTTAAGGACGTATCGAGTGCTTACACGTTTAAGAGAGCTCGTTTGACACGTTCTAGCCTGGCATCAATGATCCCTCCATCAACTTTCAAATCTTCTATAGATTTCTCAGCCCATGAGCCCAGACGAAGGACACCATCTCGATTTTCTAAGGTTAACTTCTCTATATCCTCGTCCTTCAAACCCCAACCAAAAGCGGCATGAAGCCTGGCATTGATATACATCTCTGGCTCATTGTAACCATTTGCTGCAGAGAGAGGGTCTTCTGAGAAAGAAGACAACACATTCTCGACTGATTGGGCCAGCGGTATGAAGTCAAGAAGCTGTCGAATTTGGGATGTGAGATTTCCAGACGTATTTTGATGATCCGCAGATGGTGTATTGGTTTGAGGGGTATAAGGAGGGCGTGGGGAAGAATCAGAGCCATTGTCTGAGTCCGGGAAATCGACACGTGGTATGTCAAAGTGTGGTATTGGAAGACGCGAGGGGCCTGGAACAGATGTGATGGTTTTTTTGGGTAAAGCCTTTGAGAAGAACGAAGTGATAGTCTTCCGAACGGGTACATCCTTAGACTTGTGGCTTTTACTTTGAAGGTGGTATGTCGGAAAAAGTGCAATTGTCTGATCAGGCCTGACTGCGTGATCAGGTTGCCCGGGTAAGTGGTCATGTCGAATCAGAGCTCGTCAGACCGAATCACCTCTGATAGGGCCAAGGTTTGCAACTGGTCAGGATGGAAAGGAAGGTCAAATTCATCTAATACCAGTACAAATTTACAAATGCGATGATAGACTATGCCATGATGTATATATATATGTGTGGTCCAAAAGTCCCAATCCGCATCCGGCAGATGGCATCCGACGGATTGTATGCCGAAAGTAACGGCACTTGTCTTATCTCACGTTAAAAACTTTAAAGTGAATTCTTTTCGTTGTTCTTTTACACCTACATGAGCTGTATGCCCGAAGGACACAACATTTTCAAGTACTGACTATCTCCGACCGTCTAAGAAAATATCGGCATGTCGAGGTGTCAATTCACACGCTGCCGCAGTAGTGCCAGAGAATTTAAAACGTACTTTTCTTTGGTGCTGCTGGCCATGTGGCTGCTCGGAAAAGTCCGAGAGCACCTAAGAATAATTAACCCTCCACCGTCGTTCTTCATTTTCTCTGCCACAGACCAATTTACACGCCCCTACCCAATCCGCGGATGATCCTCGGATTGTCGGATGGTAATCCGTTCAGATGGGTGGTCTAAAAGTCCCAATCCGCATCCGAAATCCGACTGCCCTGCCCATCCGCGGATGATCGCTGGATGATCCGATCCGTTAGGAGCCCTAATCAATCATCGAAGTCCTCTACAATATTTTTTTCGCCAAGACTGCCCAATTCAATTCGTCCGGAGTGACCTTGGTGGTTGTGCAAACAATGTCGGTATCCTTTGGGTTGAGGAAGTAGCTTTCACAAATCCTCTGTTTCCTTGAGATTGGTAGAGTTCTGAAGAGGAGATTTGTTGTAGGGGTAAATCCCAAACTGCCTTCCCAAATTGGGAAAGCATCGAAGAAGGAACAAGTGTTTACCTAAAGGAGAGCTGAGACTGCGCGAATGGAAATCAAAGAGAAGCGTTCCGAGTATCCAAACAGAAGGTTCCATGCAATGAGTAGGCCGTAGTCAGTATATGCAACTGAGGAGAGGCCTGGCAGTCTGGATTCAGGTATTGGACGCAACGGGAGAGCTCAGCCTAACAAAAATGGAAGGTCCCCGTGAGTTCTACGCAATCAAAATCGTTAAGATGACGTAGCTTTTGCCCAGATGTCAAGTAACAAACAACTAATTGTTTACTTACGCGCTCAGTGCAAGTTGCTCCATTACCCTATATATATCTTCATTAGTGTAGACCCTTCATTACCTTTCAATACTAGTAATCCTTATGTATACGCATGTACTCTTGACTCTAATACGACCGGTGCGAATTGAAGTCGATACCGGTGAACGCGGTACGTGTACAGGGGAAGTGGGCGAATTGCTTTTGGATATTGCTCTGCCATCCACTGATCAGGCCTTCTCAGTTTGGTCATCCTGACCAGTATGATCATGCTTATCAGGACTTTTTCGTCCTTATCCCTCTGACCACTGGGGCGTTTCGCACCTGTCATGACCAATTGATCGGACTTCTATAAGGCTTCGATGGGTACCTGAAGCGCCTCTCACATAAGGCGTTTAGCGTATTTCCAGGCAGTTTGATGCCCTTTGATGCATTGATGTATTACTCCCGCCTCTAAGTCGTTATTCACTTTTTAAGGAACGAAAAGCGTTCAAGTGAGTTATTAGAGTATCAAATCTGGTTAGACTTAGTACATCACTTGTCGACTTCCATTGCGTGTGGCGCTGATGCCCCGGCCGTGACCACTGACCTTAAGTGCCTTCACTGAGAAGTATAACCAAAACGATACCTTATCAAAAATATAATTCTACTTGCAGTGAGTGTCCGGTAACATGCATTTGGTTGTATGGCGTTAGTGAGACTGCGGTCTGTGGTAAGTGCGCTGGTGCAGCGGTCAGGACTGAGCTGTGAGAATTCAATCAGGCATGATAAAAAAGGAAGGTGCGCACTTCGGGATCTGTCGGGGTGACCATTTGTATGACTGCCTTTCGTCATAGCTTCAACGATCACATATATTTTCCCTTGCGGTTATGTTCATTAGGGTAGTATTATATACACTCTTTATTTTATTGGATATGCGTGAGTATATAGAGTGTTCAGGGCATGTTTTCAGCATCATTATGTGCGCCACTGCGTACAGTCTGTCGTGCGGGTGGTCTACACCATCAATAGAGGGTCATATGGTACCACTAAATTACCCATGTAGGCCAGGTATATCATATAAGTCATGTACAATTTACTGGAATGAAAAATGCCTTCAAACCTACGGGATCTTGTTAAAGAACATTGTTCACCTTGTTGCAAATTTGTGACTTTACGACTTTTTCAAAAAGAAACATTGCTTCATAATTACTTTATATATTGAAAGTATGCATAAATTTACCATGCTTGCCATCATTGCTAATGCTAGCAATGACTGTGGAAGATGCAAGAGAGTTGCTCGACTCACAGAGGAGGGACTGGTGATGATGTAAGCGTGCCAAGACGTTGCAAGGTCATCGGTCATCGTCAACCACGTCGGACCCTTCAATGGCCTCAGCGTCCACCTTCCATTGATCTCGACCCTTCACACAGCTACATTAGATATTCCTTGTATCCATTTGTAGTACCATAGCTCAAATTGCCGTTGGTAGACTTAATCTGCGTGCTACCCCTATTCTCAGACTTGGATATTCCTCAACGAACATAAGTCTGCTCGAGCTCGGTTCGATACCATGATGCTATTATTCCTTGCGTACTAATGATATTCCTCTTTATACGAAGCTATAATTACAAATAAATTTACACCCTATAGCTAGTAGCAGTTGTTGTAGCTATCATTGTTTCCATCTCAAAATACAGGGGAACACATCTTATGAGTGGCGAAGAGTTATCATGTTGATTGACTGACCCCTGAGTCTTGAGGACCTTAGAGGACACCTAGGCTTCTGGTTCATTATGTCATGATGATGCTAAGTCTATGTTTGTAACGGTTTCGTTACCATATTAGTATTATCTATATCTTTTATCTATTTTCCCACGATGGACAGTACTTAAGCTCGGGTAGCTACGTAGTCCTGACCCATCTTTACTCTCACTGCAATCATCTCTCGACTCGCCTTACGCGCCTGTACCTTCGCCCTCGGGCAAGAATAAACCTCCGTCTGGATTTACTCAGGCCCTAGGCCCTTCGCGAGAAACCCCGCTTTACAATGTTCCTCAACCTACAGCTAGCCCAATACTGGAACACCACTCAAAGTACTCTATAAAGACTTAAAGGCGGGAGTACCCATCGAAGGGCATCAAACTGCCCGGAAATACACTAAACGCCTTATGTGAGAGGCGCTTCAGGTACCCATCGAAGCCTTATAGAAGTCCGATCAATTGGTCATGACAGGTGGCGTTTCGCTGATGGATTCATCAGGAGAGATTAGTCGATTGTTATAACTCGATTAGCTTTGCTTCTATGCGTACCGCCGGCATCTGGCTCCTGACGGGCTAACGACGGGCTCTGGCTGGGGATGGACCAAACATCGCCATACTCTGTGACAACCATCACACTTGTCGTTGTTCGCTTCCTCGGACTTCGTCCTCCCAAATCCTACTTGACGTGGACTGCTGTACTCAGGCTTCGACTTCGCCCGCCCCCAGCCAATCTGGACGCGAGAATCCCGACGGCATCGACCTTTTTTCTCAAGAGCGGACTCTGACTAGCATGGTATGGTATGGCAACTGCTCTGCTGTACACGGAATTGCGATGCCCAACGGCTCTTGTTACTAGTACTATTGTATGTCAAGCTTTCCCCGTCCTTCCACTTCTAATTGCGCTTTCAGAATCACTGAAGACTTCGTCCTCCCAAATCCTACTTGACGTGGACTGCTGTACCCAGGCTTCGACTCCGCCCGCCCCCAGCCAATCTAGACGCGAGGATCCCGACGGCATTGACCTTTTTTCTCAAGAGCGGACTCTGACTAGCATGGTATGGTATGGCAACTGCTCTGCTGTACACGGAATTGCGATGCCCAACGGCTCTTGTTACTAGTACTATTGTATGTCAAGCTTTTCCCGTCCTTCTTCTTCCACTTCTAATTGTGCTTTCAGAATCACTGTAGCTTAGGCACTGTAATATGATTTTTATTATGCAGAAAAACTTTCCAGCCGAATACAGGAAAACTCAGCGGATAGAACGCCAACACTACAGCCAGATCGCGATGTACGCGTACGCCTTAACGCATAAAGGCGTTACCTTGCCCTCTGCAGCTGGGTCTCATACTTGCCCGAATGCCAGCCCTACCTATCAGTGCACTCGTCGACTGTCCTCCAGCTTCTTGCCGCATCTCCAATCTCCTCAACCCAGCACCAGGCTTCCTATCTACGCCCTTATCAACTTCTGTTCAATATGATGTCGCTCTCAATCGTCAAACTCGCCTGTTGAAGCTGTTGCATTATCCGGAAGGTACAATACTGGAATATCCTGAGACTGTGCTCGGAGACGAGTTGGTGGGCCACTTTATACCTATTGATATCAACAATTGGTCCAATCCTATAGACAACGTTGCTTATTCTCTTGGATCCTCCAGAGGCGCAGTCAATCAGACATGTGAAGTACTGCTTGATATCAATGGAGAGAAAGTTTTGTGTTGGAAATCATCCTCTACATGTAATTTTTATACCTATTCTTCAAGCAGACTAATGAACATGCATTTCAGGTCAAGGTGTAAAGGTCTGTCCTTTCCTGGACACGAAGTACAGTCTTTCCAGTCACACCCTAGCTACTCGGGACGAATTGGAGATCCAGTTGACGTATCAACGCTATCAAAACAAATCCAACCCTTCTCGTGATGTATTTGAGAAGACGCTTGCATATTGGGCATCAGTACGAGACAAGGGATGCATGGCGAGTTTACAGGAGGCCATGTACTTTACTCAAGCCGAGCAGGCGGAATGGGAGAAGATCCATCGTAGCCCAACCAAGGCCAAGCGCGGAAATATGGGGAGACCCACTTGCCAAGGACGAGTGCAGCTACATTTCACGAACAGCGGTGAGCCGTATCTCCGGTGTGTTTCCTGTTATTTGTGCATTTGGGGTTTATTGATGATATTTTCTTAGCTGCGAGCACTATCATCCGCAGACATCATGGAATCATCTTGTCGACTTCACCATCTCTCATGGAGCTGTTCACCAGCTGTACCTAATGGCTCTCTTCCAAAACGATGTTGAAAAGATATCAATCTATGAGGAAGAGGCGCGATCAGCAGGATATGGGCCACTTTCACCATGTACCAATATACAATCCAGCAGTAGCCAGAGGGTCAATTGTGGTGTGTGTTGAATTGAGATTCAACTTTCAGATTTCACACTAACTCGCCTACAGTTTACCAGCACAGATCTCCTTCAGGAACAATGCTGATGTCTGAAATGATTTCTTTGCAGTGTTCTTGTAGATTTCATGTCTATGAGCCACTCCCTCAGTATCGCCAATGCTGTCCCAGAGTACTTATTGTTTGCTCGGGCATCCATTCACATCCTATTCCTACTCTGTCCAAAACTCTGGCAAGATTGAGAGACGAGATGTTACAGTTGCTGTATTCATTTGGTACCGAGCTCGCTGGTCTGACTCCCCGTCGTCTTTTTCGGCATCCAGTGGCCCAGTCCTTTTTGCAACGTAAATTTCCACTGTCGAGATTGGGTGAGATGACTTTCGCAGATCTTCACCCTTCGCTCACAAACGCAGAGCATCTGCGTTCATACATTGAGCGGGCTCAAGCTTCTGCATTCCCAGAGGGAACTGGTTGGCATGGTGAGTGTTGCCTCTCTTGTTTATTCGACTTGGACTTAACTACATCTACACTAGGTCTTATACACCTCAAGATGCAGCAAGACTCGAACATACCGGCAAGTCAACATTATATACGACTGGTTGAAGAGTACAATCTTCAAGAAGACTCTATCGACGTGGAGGTTGCTGATGGAACACTCTCCTCAAAATTATTTCGTCTTGCAATTTTTATGACACCTAAGCAAAGTCAGCTTTTGCTACAAGCCTCCTACGTGCAGAGTGACATTTCCTTCAAAAGAGTAGCAGGTCTTATGGAGTTTGAGTTACTAGGGCGGGTAGACGATGCCTGTAAGTCATCGTGTTTAATCTCATTGACTTGCTCTTACCTATCTACCAGGTATTGTCTTTGCAAGGGCCTTTCTCAACAGAGAGTCCGCAGAGGCCCACTGTCTCGTTTTTGAAAAGATCCATGATATTGTCATGCATGATACTGGGTGCCCAATCAAATTCCGCCATCTTCATTCATTATCGCTACGTCCTGAAGATATGACTGGTATTTTGTTATGGACGTTGGACCAGGGTCGAGGCCAGGCCAAAGGTCGGTATCACAAACTCGTTAATTTCTGTTCGCTTATTGTACTCACTTTCTATAGGTCTTGGACTCTATCTTTGTAAACAGGCTCAGCAGCTGGGTCCAGACCGACGTGACCTTTATGAACCTAATTGGAAGCTTTCAGAATTGACTCCATACGAGCACCTTCACTGTTTGACCAGATTGTGCATTACCCACATACACCGGAATATTGACCAGTCCTCTGTTTCGGAACAGGTGAAACATGCCATGCGGACTCTGATGTGTATTCAGCATTATGATTGGGATGGAACAGTGTCATTCATTCAGCAGCAGGGTGGCAAGGCTGGCATAGGCATGTGTTCCATTTGCATCTTATTGAGACATTGACTGACATTGATGTAATTACAGATTGGGTTGGTGATAAGATCAGCAGCAAGTTTGCGTTCGAGGCTATGTGCTGGCAAAAGAGCAAGATTCCTTTGGCTGTCTGGCAGGCTGGGGACGCTACCACCAATCCTGCTGAAAGTGCTCATCAGGATGCCTATCGTGAAGGTATAGAATGCTCCGTTGTTGAGGCGGCTTTGAAGGGTCAAGTCCATGATAACTGCAAGATTGCAGAACATGAAGTGAGTCTGTAATTGTTCATAATATATTGATAGTATCACTGATGGTTGTCAAAGACATCTGAACGAACAGGTGTCACAGTCAGACCTCTCAATCGTGCATATTCCAGTACCAATCTTAGTCGTTTACGAAAAGGTAGGTCACTGAGGCGAGTCTTATACCATTTGCAACTAATGTTACCTCATAGCTCACAAGCTGGAGTCAAAGCTGGAACGTGAAGATCTCAAAATCAAGACCCAGAACAGACTATTGAAGAAAGCGAGAGACACACTGGGCCGAGCATTCAGTCAGCTGAATAGGACACGGAGTGTTCAGGATTGAGAGAGGGCTACGAGAGCTGTTGCAAATGCTAGACTTAAGTATGAGCGAGTATGGAAGGCCAGCAAAGACATGTCTTTGCTTCGTAAAGGTACTGGCAAAGTTCATTTACTATTATGATATTCTAGTACATGTTTAGTATATGTCCTTGTCAATAACGAGTTCTTCAGAGTGTACCGGTTTCGTGATGTGATGTTTGAGGACAACGGTGAAGCAGATGATATAGGAAAGTGAAAATAGGACTGCCGGCCATATCCTCCATATCTATGACAGCCGTCAGACATGCTAGGCGAGATATGACGAACAGAAGAGGTGTCCTAAACGAAAGTGGCCAAAGACATATAACACCAAGAGAACTAACCACCATCACTGTACATACGCTACCCAACCCTTTAGCCAAGAATTTGAACATCAGAGCTTGTGTCCGTATCTCCTTCTGCATCATCATCATCATCATCACCACTGCCATCTTTGCCACAGACATCTAGGTGATTGTGGATCTTGGTATACCAAAAGTTTTTGTCACAGACGCCGCATTTGCGATAGCAGCTATTGACTTCGGCGTCTGAGTACCCAACACCTCGAGAGAGACCGTCCATCATCTTTTTGCCTTCCACCTGCTGAGTGGTAGAACTATGCAGAGGTCGTATGTTGGCCGGTAACCCATAGTACCGTGGACGGGGAGGAGGACGCGCAGCAGGCCTAGAGAAGGGATCAAGTGGGGGCCTTGAAGGACCTGCCACTACCACAAAATGTGAATGAGAAACAATGGCGGACATATAGAGTACAAATAAATCTCACCTGGTTCAAATGCAGTAGTCTTGGATTTTTTACAAGCAGCAGAGACATGTGCTGTAGAGGGGCATGAGAGGCAGAAGAAAGACAAGAATGACCAAACTTACCAACTTTCCGCTTTTGTTTTGGGGGGCGAGTGTCATCTGAGCTGTCATCAATGACTATAACTGTGAAGAATATAAGATAAATGAAAAGAGTGTCACTGAGATATAAATATACTTACCGTCAGGCTTAGAACTCGCTTGGTTTCGATTGTCACCACTAACGCCCAGCTGCACCCTCTGTTGCCGAGGCAGTCTACTCCGCTCCAAAGGGGTGAGATGTGACAAACGAGACGGTTGATGACGTTGAATTAGAGCTGGAGGGAGACCCTGAGGTGGGGTTGGCAGCTTTAAGGGAGAGATAGATGGCCTGGCTGGTGAAAAAGTACGTGAATGAGGAGGGGAGTGAGCTCTGTTGATAGCTTCTGCAAGTTGGAAAGATCCATGATTTGCTGCATCCATGGAGGGATCCAGGTCTTCAACTTGCACCCGCCATTTTTCAATTCCAGTTCTGCGAGAAGCAGCATGTTGTTGGCGTCTAGCGGACATGTCTGGCTTCATGGTCGGCAGACATTGAGAGGAAGGACTGAAACCAAGATCAGGACCAAGCACCGGTGATGACAGAATCTGCGCAACAGAGCGGGCACTAGCTGGGGTGGGAGTAGATGTGGCTGTGGGTAATTGGATAGAACAGTCCTGGACAGGCTCAAATTTTGAGGGAGTAGGGGCCACCGATGACTTGTGCTGGGCAGCAGGAAGGTTGGCACCAAGGGCGCCTGTGAGGGAGCATGGAGAGGACATAAACGAGTATGGTAGAGCAGTGAGAGGTGAGGAACCCATTGCCGGGGGATATCCACTTCGTCTTTCTACAGTAGAGGATAAGCAAGTCAAAATCAATGGAGGTAGAGGACAAGTTACCTGGATAATCAGTTTTTAGAAACACAAGACCTTTTTCGACCAGAGCCGTAAGAGGTGCAACTAGATAGAAAGAGGATCAGTAAACAATGAAAAAGAGAACAGTGAACACGTACTGAAGAATTGACACCCAGTTCTGAAGCGTCTACAACCAAAATAATACTCTCCATACAGTCGACCATCTGGATCTGAGCCTTTGGCGAGAATCATGGGGATGTAGTCCAGTTGTCCAGGGTCTGCAGCACATGGGCAACAGGGATACCGGATATGGTGAGATTCAAAGAATGCACGGAGTTTTTCAGGACGGATAGGAACTATGATGTCTCGGCCAGTCTGGGGGTCTTGTTCAAGGGTGGCTGGACTGGTAAACAGAAATCATCAGTGAGTGGGTCAAACACTGATGAGAAGTATGGCAAACTTACTAATACCAAACCTTGCCAGCATCGATAGATTTATCATACTCGTAAATTATATCGCCAGGTTCGTCATTGAGCGAGCGCAGTAAGTTGACTCGTCTGGTAACTTCTGCAGAAACCGGCATGACCAAGAAAGAGGAGGGCAAGAAAATGAACAAGAAGAGTTGGATGAGAAGGAAACTTGATGTTTTGTGAGAAGGGAAGCTGCGAGAGAGGTGGGTCTGAGTGTCGTACAAAGGAAGAAGGATAAGAACAACAAAGACCAGAGGTCCTTATAACCATGCAGAAAGATCTGAGCGGCAGAGATTGGGAAAAAAAGTCTGTCAGCAAAAGCAGAGCCCGCTGAAATCGTAGGGTACGGTGAGAAGACTGTTGTAACCCGCGGAATGAAGCGGATGGCGCCCATTAGTTGACCTAAAAAGTCGAGGAAATGTAAATTTCCTGCCTTAAAAGGACTTCGTTGCTCACCTTTGCTTTTGAGAAGGTATTTTGAAAGCAGATGAAGGTAAACAAAACACGGAAGAGAGCTGTTGCCAATGAGACCAGTCTTCCGAATGTCTGTCTTCCGAATGACTATTGTGGCCTGCGGAATGAAGCAGACGGCGTGCATTGGCTGGTCTAAAAAGTCAGAGAGAAGATAAATTAGCTATTTTCAAAACAAATTCACTACTCGCCGTCAGTCTTTTTGAAATGCCGTTGCTGTTGGATGAAGCAGGAAAAAGAGATGGCGTGAACCAGAGGAAACATCCTGGTTGGTCCATCAAGTTGGCACTACAGAAGATGGTGGAAATTGGAGAGGGAGGAGCAGAAGGAGGAGAGCATCGAGGATGATCACCAAATTTGCGTGGCGGATCGACGCAACTTGTGGTTGTTTGTTTGTCTCTTTGTAAGCAAGGCTGTAGCTGGATATTGCATAGAAGTGGTATTCGTACGGTAAAGTTAAGTAGCTACTACACATAAGAAATACAGGGCTTTAGAGACTTTATGGGAGGAAGGGATAGATAGAATGGGATGGGATGGGAGTAGACCCGGCGGGATAGACCCTTGCGGTGGACGGTCCGAAAAGAACGCGCAACCCGAATAGAGGGTGGGAAACCCACTCCCGTAAAAATACTGTCGTAAGCAGGATGGAGCGATTGCCTGATTGAGCTATGTCGTCAAAAAGCGTGACGGACGCGTCATGGCATCGCTGGCCCACTCGCGTGTCTGCTCCGGCCGGGGGCGCTCGGTTCCACCAGGCACAAGAACCCGAGCTTATCGAGTTATAACAATCGACTCTAGACTCACTCGCGTGTCTGCTCCGGCCGGGGGCGCTCGGTTCCACCAGGCACAAGAACCCGAGCTTATCGAGTTATAACAATCGACTCTAGACTCGATTCATCAGGCCACATCAGCCCAGGTAAGGCCTGATTCGGCAATTGTATTTTTTCCGACATAGCCCCAATTCATTTCACCTCCGAATCCTATCTTGACGTCTACTTTGCATATCTCGCAGTAGCGGGTGCTTTCTGCTGTAAACTCGGACTAAAGGGAGAAATTAAGTATGCAATATCTGGAAAGGAATTATAAGAACGCACGGAGGGAGCCCCTTTCTTCTTTCCCTTTCCCATGTATACAATTTTTGTGCGTCCGAAATGAATGGAGAAGTGAAAATTTTAGGTCACATGCAAACCATGTCACATGGTTTGCGAGCTGTGGTCTGGCCTTGGACCTTCCTGATTTGGTGTATCGGTTGGTTCCCACATGCCCTAGGCGCGTCTTTGTTTTAAGAACATTGAATTGAGTGTTTTCCAGCTACAGCAAGTACTACGGACCATTTCTGGGGCGCTAGGACTAACTTTGTCATTCTCGGTCATAAGGACCCCTTGACCCCCCCCCCCCCCCAAGGTGATATACAGCAATAACATTTTGAACACCCCTTGCTTGAGGTAGCCCCAGCCGTTTCCCTGACGTCAGCCGATTACCTAAGGTAATTAAAGCAGTATGATTGCAACTGACTGCAACTGCTACTTCCATAAGTGCACAGCCATCGTAAAGACCTTCCGCCCCAATTCCGCCCCGTCATCTGGCTTTCCCTGTCATTGTACGCTGTCGTATGTACTCAAATATGCATATTTTGTACTTCTAGGATGCTATATGTGGCAGGTACCTGATTATAAATAGTAATTGACAGGGACATTGGTACGTTTGGCGGATTTCATGGGCAGTGGCTTTTCTCGGGGTTTTCCGATGTCGTACATAGACTGCGTCCTAGCAAGCCCTTCAGCCCTTCAGAGTCAGGTCAGCCCTGACGACCTTTTATAAGGAGGTAGCTGACGCATGGACCTCAAAAATGCCGATATGTAGCACAATGGAATATCATCGACGACATTTTATCTTGAAGATACAGTCATCAACCACCCAATGGCACACTTTTTTATTATGAGACAGATGTAGAGTAAATTGTAAAACTGAGTAGTGCAAGTACATTCTATGTATTAATACTTCTTCTCGATGAAGATATGGGTTTTTAAGTACTGAGGAAGTGTGCTCGTCGTCATCGTCGTCGAAATCGAGCATTTGGCACAAAGCCACGCGAGCAAATCAGTCACATCACACGCTTACAAAACCATATTTTTGGCCGGTCCGCGATCATTCCATTCAAATTTGTTGCCTTTTATGGCTCTCTGCTTTGACCATCGCATTAGGAAAGATGTACTAGCATTAATCGCACAGTATATAATGGCCAAGGTCTTGTATTAGATGTATCAAAGAGTACAAATATAAAAAAATCTCGATGAAATTTCACAAATAACTGCACAGCCCTCGAAACATTGTCTGGTACACCAGTAAACACCTTCTGTATTTTTAAGTACTGTTTCGAAGGTATTGAGAAGCCATTGAAAGCTTGGTAGAATATATGATTACTTCTTACATATGTATTGAGGCAGGTAGCTACAGCCCAGAAGACACCACAATCATTTGTGCCATTGACCAGTGGTGTGCCATTAGCCAGTTGATGACTGTACTTCTCTTGATGATAAACGGGCTTCAAAGTCCATAGCAATATAAAGAAAGCCTGCTACAACTCGCACCGAGTCAGATCCCATTGAAACTTCGTTCATTGCCCAAGGTTTGAGGCATCCAACAGCACATGTACGATACCTGGCCCTCAATTTCACTAGAGGCCTCACTTGAAGAATTCCTGTATCCTACATTTACCTACTGAGAAGAGCCTCATCCGACCTTTAGCCCATGATCACGCAAACAGAGTACACCACCAACCTGAAAAAATACAAATTTGATTGCCCTTTGTTAATATTGAGACGACATTGACCTGAAATGACGAGTGGACGTACAGAGGAGCTCGAAATGACCTTCTGAGCCTGCGAGGTAGAAATGAGATACTCGTGAGACCTTTGACCGACCTTGAGGCAAAAATGTCGACGCGTCATTGTAAATGAGCTCTCAACGACGTCTTCTCGAGCTAGCTTTGACATTCTTGTTGTCTCTCATTTAACACTCTTTGGACCAGCAATTTTTCGTTTGCCAATGTCGATGAGTATCAATACTTTCACTTTCTGTCATGGACTCTGGCTCACCACACGGCCGCTTCACTCTTCGCAGTAGGCCAGCATCAAATGGAACCGGTCTGCCGCTAAAATTGGAGGCTAGTCCTGAAGCCTCAGCGCAAATCTTTTCAACACCGAAACAGTACGTTGACCAGCTAGAGAGTTCTTACACTGTATGCGCTGAAATCTGTCCTGATAATATAGCAGGCCTCAAAATGACCTCGAATGTGTTCGTTCATCATATTCACCTGAAGAACACTCACCCCTGGTCCCAACATTCCGTGCAAAGACATCCCTCAGCAATGTCAGGCAGAACCCATATCCCAAGCGACAGCATCGCAGCGCCTCCTTACCGCCTTCTTGCCGCCTCCTTGAAACGTCCACAGCGGATCTCGGCGCGACTGACCCCTTCAATCTGGAGGAACATACTCAGCCTAAGCCTGAGTGGAGGAAACCATCTTTGATTAATGGGCTCAAATATAAACGTATGTCTCTAATACTCACATCCGAATCAATACTGACAGTATCTTCAGGTGTTCCGCCTCTTGTCATACGCACTTTCAATGCTCCTGGCTCACCATTGACTCAGACCAAACGACGAAACAACCACTTGGCAAAATCTCTCAAGGAAAGCCGCGAGCGCTGTTCAGCGCTGGAATTACATATGTGTGCTGCTGATGCGTTGCGTCGAGTTGCGGAATTGGAGCGAGATGCAGTCAAGAGGGAATTAGCAGATTTACAGAAACAGTTTGGGGTATAGGGGATTACTGGCCACTACACTGTATAACGTATTAACAAAAAATGATTGACTATTTTTCTTGCCAAAATGATACATCATTGTATTCTAAGCACAATTTGCCCGAGCCGCTGTTGCTTCCTTCGCAAGCTTGTTCCTCTTCCTCGTCTCCGCCGCTTTCCTCTTGGTTTCCTCAGCTTTCTCGGCCTGCTTAACCACCAATTCTTCCGCTAATCCACGATGCCATGCTACTCGGTCAGCATACAAAGGTCGAGGCACAGTAAGATATCGAGGCAGAAACTTCCTGAGAAGTGAGGCATTGTGCAGTGCATGTGTGTTGATGATGAAGTGGCGGTCGTCATTGTGAACAATTACACGTACAACGGCACCAGAATCTTGCCGTTCTTGACGTTTGGGCACTGTTTTTGAAGCCTGGCAGTCAGAAGCACGACAATCATGTTGCACATTGACAATAAACTGAACGGCCTATAATCAGAGATGTCAGGCACTGTCGAGAGGGTAAAAGTCAAAAAGACAGACTTGTGAAGGAAGCAGAACATATTGTGGTTGTGTACCGCCTGCAGGAGATGTTACGGGCATTCCATACTTGGGATGGAGGGCCTCGCCGATCTTGAATTCCTCAATTACCAGAATACCCTGTTCCGAGTTCCGACTTGGCAGTAACATCTGGACAATTCGCCCAAACAGCGCCAAAGATCCATTAATCTGTTTTTGGGTCTGAGGCAAGAGGCAACCACAACATTTGATGCTACTCACCATGGATTGAGCTCTGAAAACTGCAAATGAGCCGACCCGACACTGATCCCCAGTGACTGCGGTGACATGAACTGCGTCTAACCAGTCTGAGTCTCCGTGAATGAAAATACCACATGGGTTAGAAGCTTCGAGGACGAGAGTATCTGTGAGGGAGCGAAGAACGGACTTTCTTTGAGGCACCGCTTTCATAGACCCGGGCACCCATACAGCTTTTGGGCTCCAACCCAAGTGCTTTTGAAGTAAAGGAGACCGTCGAAGTAAGGTCTGGACCTCCTTACCACCCTGCACCCATTTCCCGCTCGAGTCTTTCCAAAACCCTCCGCTGAAGATATGTTTGACTCGGTCAAGATCGGCAAATTTGACTGCGATGTCACGACTTGGTGCTTGGTGGTTACTGAGAACGGAACACATGCGAAAGATAGCATTAAAGCATTCAAATATCTCCGTTGCAAACCTCACAGCAGGTCCACGTCGGCAAATATGCATTGGGAGGTGTATGAGTATGTGAAGCTTGATCTTAATGAGAATTTTTGACGGGTCGATGTTGGCAAATGCGTCGAGTACATTTCCAATCAAAATCTCGAGATCCTCCTATATTGACCTTCAGAATATCATATCAAAAGAAGCTCTGCTCCACATACCAGGTATGTATCCAGGTCATCAATCGTACTCATCCATACATGTGCGCCAAGCTGTCCAGTTGCTTTGACAAGGTCAAGTTGATTGGCATCAACCAAATCTGCAACATGAAAAATCAATGTTTGCATCAACGTTTTAAAATGCTTTCCGATTAAACCATTCCTGTATTGCATCATGTAAGCTGCACGGATAGGAGGAATGAGGAGGCCGTCCGTGTTGGTACTCTGTAACCGAACTGTGAACAAGCTTTGCTGCTGTTCGGTCCAAGGCAAATGTAAACCGTGCCACTTGTACTTTTCAGTGCCAAGAAGGATGGTGTGCAAAATTTCTACCAGCGTGTCTTGTGACGGGTCCAGGTCTATGGAAAATAGATAAGTCTTGGAAAAAGACGTGGATTAGACTAACTCACGGTCTACATCAAGAAGACAGCTGTACGGCTGGTCTGTCTGCGCACCGAGCCACTGCAGAAGCTCATCTGAGATGGTTTTCTTAGACTTGTTAGGTTGCTCCGCCTGCATGACTCGGGCCTTGGGTATGAGAATGTCGATCCAATGCTGAGCAATTTTGTCCTTGGTACCAGTTCTTTTTTGAAGTTCTTCGACATGCGACTCGATCCCATAGGTTGCCAGGCGTAGCTGCTCAAGGACACAGGAACGTATGTTGGTCACATTTCGAGGCGCTCCGGCCTGGTGCAGATTCAGTTCATATCTCCATCATAAAATTGCATTTTCCTCTTACCTTATAAAAGTTGGAGTATCCCTCAACCGAGGCATGAAACCCATTCTCGCCATCGGGAAAGCACTGGCGACATTTGCACAATCCTTGATGTCCGATGTGTGAGCTTTCCTCTGATTGTTGGGGATTATCTGCGGGAAGGTCAGGTACTTGCAGTCGAGCTCCACATGGCCGTTGAGTAGCTACGTTGAAGCTGCGAATGGGTTGCTTGTGGGTACATCTAGCACTATTTTTAGTAATCAATTTCAAAGGAATAAGAGTACAACTCACTTGATTTGTTCCATAATTGGTTTCAGGAGCTCGAGGGCACTTGCCAAGGGCGAGGTCGACACAAACCGAACAAAATACTCTTGATGCAAGAGTACTCCGGGTAAATTGGCGTTGAGCATATAAACGTTCATATGTTTCTGATATTGCTTAGAGACAGCTCCAGACACATCGTCAGCCCAAAGTGGAACCCAAATAGTATACAAGTCTTCGCCGTTATCAATTTGACGATTGACGTTAGGGATCCGAGCTGCAAAACCAGCGTGACATTCTGTGTGGGTCTATGGTAAACTTTTAAGTCTCTACACTTCCGGAAAAAATTTCACCGTGGAATTGCAACGGCCCATGAACCCGCGTCAACTCCTCATGGGTCATACAGAGCTCGGAGACATCAATACGGACTGTGACGTTGTCAGTCACCACAAGATGACACTGCAAAAGATCAGAAATTACCAAAGACCCCAACAAGTTTGCGCACCTCGTTATCCATTAGAACATGGAAACCATCAGCATGTGTTCTTCCTTGGTAAACCAGCCATAGTTGTGGTATAAACCAAGATCCATCACGAAGTTGCGCAACTTCGTGGATATAGAATCGCTTTTCATCAACAAGGATGGATGGGGGAAGACAGTCCAAGGGCAACTCATGCCAACGACCACCAGGAACTTGCCATGTCTCTGATATTGGGCCCTTACCCTTGTCTTCCGGATAGAGCTGGATGTGTGGGGCAACTTCAGGATTGGCCAGGTCCTACTGAGATGTCAGTATGATGCTCATATGGGCGACATGGTGAGAACATACTCTTGAAATCAAATCACGCACGTCTGTGGTATAAAAGATATTTCCGAGGTCAGAGGTATGGGGTGTAACTGAAACTCCACAAAGTTGACGAATATGCTTTTGAGTTTCTCGGAGCTGAGAATAACACGGTACATCCTTCGCTCCGCATTCACGCATTATCCACAGAACCATTTTCATCTGACTGGAAGAGAGGCGTAGACGGGGAAGGTTGTTGAGAAGATCTAGATAACACATCTGTAAACAGTGTGAGTAAATGAGTGCCATCAGGGAAGAATACATACAGTTTTACTTTCATAAGGTGCGTAATCAGGATTATTCTTGACTCCGGTGAGTCTCTCGACAAATTGTTCATAATCGTCTTCATCTGAGTCCCTTCCTGAAGGAGGAAAGGTCAATCAAATGGAGGCGCTACAATGAACCGGAACAACTCACCTACAGACTGGAATTCTTGTATAAGTGCAGGTACAGTGTCGTCTTGATCGCCAACAAAGCCATCTTCCAAAGCAATAAACCGGAGCCTTTCCAGCTCTTCTTGCATAAATGCTTCCTGTTGGACCTGTGTACTCTGAGGACTCGCAACAGAGGGAAAATATGCGGCAGCCTCTTCTGGAGTCAGTTGAAAATCCGTATCACAAACTCCGTTGATGTCAAAATCAGAGGACGACCCCCAGGCCGGTAAAAAAGTCACCAGCGGAGGCGGATTATCTGTCAGAGTTATTGCCGGAGCATTGTACAAGGACTGGTATTGCTGCTGAGCCATTTTGCAGTTTCGGTCTTGCTCAGTGAGTATTTTGATTGCGTCTGTGTGTTTCTTGCTTGAAAGATGACGTTTCCTATAGCTGCCTTCTAACATCCAGCTGGCCAATTCCATGTAAGCAGTCTCACAGATATTGCATGAGACTTGACCTGTAATTGGATGACGACGTGCATCTGAAGAAAGAAAAATGAGTGGGATCACCTCAGCCCTACAGAAACAATGGGAAACAGATCAGCAATGCGGTCTCACCTGTCCCAAGGTTCTCTTTTTGTGTTTTTCTTCCACGAGCCATGACACAGGGAAAAGACAAGTAAAAAAGACGACACGTCCAGGAAACGCGTCTATTTATTCACCTGACCTGTGCTTACATAACACTAAACAAAAAAAATTTCAACCAAGTCCATCTTCGTCTTCAACCAATGTCCTCCATGAACCCCACAGAAAGCGTACGAGACAGGGTACAGGCCCTGTATGAGAGTAGGTTCACTGCCCAAGTCGACCCCAACCAAGAGTCTGCCTTGGACCCCACATTCCAGTCGGCTGAAGGTTCTCCCTCTCACAGCACCATCCGTACCCGAAGCGAATTTGAAGGCGATGAAGAAGTAAATGCCACAGAGCTGACTGTTGCTGCAGCCCCCTTTACTATGGAACAAGCTCGAGAATTCAAGAGGCACAAAAACTTGTCCACTGATTCAGACAACGAGGCGGAAGCCTTCATGAAAGTGAGTCAGTGGGTGAACCAATACAAATGAAGTCACTTACAGCATTACGGGGCAGAATGCAAATCCAATAGAAGGACTGTATCGCCTGTTGGTGGTCAACCTGGAATGTCGGGATAAGCTGGACAAGCTGATCCACGAGAAGGATGCAAAATATCGTGTTCCAGAGACGTTGAAGGTGAGTCTCGCACTGACCATCATGAGATGCCAACTTCCCACCAACCGTCAACAGGAGTCTGTCAAGGATTACACGAAACTCACGATTCTATCCCCATCATTGACTGCCTACCGAAGCTCTAGACTTCCGAGCAATGTCGTGGTCAGTGTCTATGATTACGTTCGCCAATACCTGTGATGCATTGACAATCATCAATAATTATAGCAAACCATGCGCCAACTTGGTATTCAAGACTTACCCAAGGCTCAGGAGACTGGCCGGTGCAGTGCAGTGGAGAGCATGGTCATCAAGGCAGCGACAGAGGCTCGCTACAAACTGAAGAGTGAGGTAAGGGCGGGTACTGCAAAAAAAAAAAACGCTTGTTAACATGACAACGATTATACGATGCCAGGTTATCAGCAGTCTTACCTCCAAGATCGATATCGCAACGTTGGTCAACAAATGTATCCAGGGTTCTCGTGCCAAGGCGACCCTGCCGTTGTACATGCGGATCGCATGGCTGGTGAGTATCACATTATTCCCTGCGTGATCGTTTCTGACTCTTTGTGCAGCGTAAAACAGCAAAAGAGACTCGCATCAACCCGGAGACACCTGAGAAGGAGGGAAAATCGGCAAAGGATGACGCCTGGTGGGTGGATATTGACAAGAAACTGGCCGAGATGCGAACAGAGTACCCAGAATCAGCTATGCAACAGTTGTGAGTATTGGAGTCAGAACGCATAAGCATTGAACTCACCAGTTACACAGGTTCTTTGAGGTGGTGTTGAGCGACGACCGGAAAGAGTATCCAGCGTGTGCAGAAGCTAAAGCAAATACCAACACCGTCTCCGTGTCAGAACTGGAGGATTGGCTGGTAACGGTAAACCAGCAAGCCAGCAAAATTGTAGTCGAAATGGCTCATAATTAGAGTGTTTTTTGGGGATTGTAGTAGCCCGTTTTGTGAATACATGCTTGAGCAGTCGTTTTTGCGTCGCAATGGTCGTGGTTTGGTCTGATCAGTGATATGTGCTGGCGACATGTGGTTGTCACAATAGTGTGACGTTTGTGTGACGCCCGCAAAGGCATTGCCATAACAGCCTGTCCATAGCTTTCTGAGGTATTCTGAAGTGATTACATTGATATCAGGATGATGTATCTACGAGCTCCTGGCTGAGGTCTCCAGGACATGGGTATCGGCTGAGCGTTTTTAATTCCGGGACTTGGACGTCGAACGGACGTCATCTGAGGTCAAATTGACCTCAGCCTAATGTCGTCACGAAGTTGACGTCAAAACGTCCTTTCGACATCAGTGCAGGAGGGCGGTGTAGATACGTTAATGTACATTCAAAGCAAGGCAAGTAGGGCAAGCATAGTTTCTAAGTGTTTTTCTTGGATTTCAATAAGCTGCCGCGCGAGCTTCACTGCTGAGCACAACTCGCGTGGCGGAACCAAAGAAAGTAAAATAGTTATTTACAACTTCTCCGGAACGTCCACCATCCTTTGGCCTCTTCATTCAACCGTGAAGAAACTACCGCCGCACATCGCCCTCCTCATTCTCCCTGTTCTCTACCATTCCTCTGCTCTCACCGGGGTCAGCGTAACAGCCTTTGGTAAGCAAGGTAAGCCCACCTTTCTCTCATCACTTGGGTGATGCTGAAGAAATTCTCTATGAACTGGACAGTCCTATTTCCTGTTACATGCTGGTGCCTCTGGTCTCTTGCTACCGTGTTGAGCGTAGACTCTGAGACATCAACTGTTGCTGCACCTGCAAAGGAGGACTGCATACTTGGAGTCGAGGACGGCGATGGCCAAGTAGTTGGGGCGGCAGAGTCGACTTGGGTATCCTGTGACCCGGTGATTATGGTACGTGCTCTACCGCTGCTATGCTGCGTCTGTATGCCTGAGATCACCCCGATAGCTCTCCAAATGACCTCAGTCTACAATATATTCCAGTTATCGACATATCGTTATACCTCGATCAGCCTACTCACCGTGAAGTCGCTCCCCCACTTCTCAAGGCTCTTCTGGTACCACGCTATCCTCTTTACATCCCTCCCCCTGCAGAGCAAACCAACAAGATTCCATTGGGCATTGTATTCGCGAACATATCTCAAGATTTCGTCAAGGAGACTGAAAGAATTAGAGTGATCCCGTCAGATCTGAAAAAGTTTCCCCTCCGTCACTCACCGCTTGAGCACTTCCAAACGCAGGCTCAGGAATGGTTCCGCGTCTTGTCGTCTTCGCATCACTTCCTGCCATTGGCTTTCAGCATTGCGGATTATGTTTTCAACAGATTCGGCCAGAAACTGGAATTGCTCTCGATGCCTGGATGTCCTCTACACAAGCCAACACCATCTATTTCGACTTTGTCATGCTTGAATCGTTAAGAGTACGCACCTGGACATCGTTGCGTATACGTTCTGTTGTAGAGCGCAGTCCCACAAAGATTGAAGACATGGCCAACCAAACTCGCGTAGCTGTCGCCCTAGCTGATGGATATCGTAATACGGATGGGTTTTTCATGGAAAACACTTCATCGAAAATATACTGTTCAAATTTTGTTGCTACTTGTAGACACTATGTGAATGGATTATTGCTGGATAATAAAAGTGGTGTCAATGTAAGAATTGACATGGTCTGCATTGAAATCTACCCTTCAGTGAATTGGGCCTCTTCTTTCCTACACCAAATATGCGCTGCAGGCCCGTATGCCTTCTGATATTGGGCCTCTTCTCCTCTCTCTTCTACAGAGTTTCTGCTGCTGAAGAGGAGTTCGAAGAAGAATTAGTCGTCAAGCCATTTGCAGACGGACGAGTTGCCTCTACTTTCACTTTTAAAACTCTCCTCAAAGACGCGTCGCCTCGAGACCCTCGAACACTTGCGCTTAATGAAGATGAACGTACGCTGCCGAATTCCTTTCAGAATGAACGTATTGCTGACCCCAAACAGCCCAGCATTATACGTTGTTCCCGCTCACATTAGGTCAACTACTACGACAATATGCAATCACTGAACTGCACTTGACGTTGAATGCTGGCAAATGGAATTACGATGCGTGGGGTTATCCAGAAGCTCCTGGGGTTGGAACGGGAGCAGAGTTATATGCTTGGCTTGCTGATGGTGCTCCTGCGAGGTGCGTTTCAGTTACTTGGACTCTGGTTGAACTAACCTAGAATGAAATTCTAGTATCGACGAACGTTGGCAAGGTCTTCGTAACGCCCTCGCTGGGTTATTCTGTGCATCTCTAGGCTCACTAGACGAACAAAGGACTACATCCCCTCATCTCTCATTCCCTCCTGAAGGACTACTACCAGACTGGGACGGTCTACCTCATCAAATTCGGCATGCCTCTCATGCTTCTGAACATGTCTGTACAGAAAACTTGACACCGTTCCTCAAACTCTTGCCTTGCAAATCCCTATCTGGTCTCGCAAGTCTCTTGAATCCACACCGTATGTTTGATGCAGACTGGCACGGGATGGGGTTGCACGTTCTTTGGCGTCCAGAGGGTGTCGAAGTTAAGCTCAATTTCCAAATGGTGTCTGACCCCTTGCGACTCTCTGGAAAGAAACAAGGTGAGCGGTTTCGTTGTTGATCGTTGTGAAAGCGTTGCTGAGGTTGCATTGGTACAGACTGGTCGTTCCATTCATTATACGACAGGACAATTGATAGGACGTGTCCTGTCGCGAAAACCAGTCAGGCAACTGTATCTTTACCGTTCAATTCGATGTATAGAATCACACCAGAGCCGCCGACGGTCGAAGGGAATAAGGCAGTATACGACTTGAAGAACAAGGACGGTGAGCTAAATGTGTTTCCTTGCGAATGTCGTTCATGAGACTGATACTCAATACCAGACGAGTCGTTGGACATCAAGATGGAGTGGGGAACAGATTTTGAGTATCGTAAGCAAGCCATTTTACAACTTTGGTTCCCGAGCTCAAATTTCTGTCCATAGCTTTGACTCCCTTCCCCTCCCTTGTACCATTTTCAGTGCAACGCAAACTGCATGGTTCTACCCAGGACAGGGGACATCTTGCTCTTACTCTCAAGAATCATGAGCCCAAAGACATAAGCGTTTCATACCTGGAAACCATGCCTTGGCTTGTGCAATTCTACCTTCATACAATAGAAATGCGAGTAGACGGTGTCAAACGAGGTACTGCATCTCCTCATTATTCCACCCTTTTCAAACTCATAATTTTGTTCTCTAGACGACCTGATATCAAACATCTCATACGTCCTCCCAGTCCCTCATTCCCGACCAGCAACATTCCACTCCATCTTAACCTTACCCGCTCACAGCACAGTCACTTTCACCATCGACGTAACCAAAGCATTCCTCATGTATACCGAACACCCACCCGACGCTCAACGTGGATGGGATCTTCCGCCAGCCGTTTTCGTTCTTCTTCCGTCGCCGTCTGGAGAGGACTACACCAACACTGTTGGTGGAGCTCAAGAGGGATCTCGAATTTATACCCCATCTCTTCTTGTGGATTTGGCTACTCCTGATTTCAGTATGCCATACAACGTTATTATTTTCACTTGCTCGGTTGTTGCGTTTATATTTGGGAGTGTGTTTAATCAGTTGACGAGGAAGTTTGTGGTTGTACGATTAGAGGGTTAGACAGCGTCGTTGGATAATATACATAATAAAAGCTTTTATTCCAACACGTCCTCGGAGCATCAGAACGCACTAAATTTGCTGCAAGCCACTCTGTACCTTCCATGACTCAAACTTTTCGAGCATTGTCGGTGTAATTTGTCGTTGCATAGATTTAGCTGCAGTGAGGAACGCTTCTTGAGGTACCTATGAATGCAGCAGGGTGTCAATGAAATCGCCTGCAAGAAGAGTAGGCTTGAGGCTACTCACGTAGGAAGCATTCATGTCTTTTTGCATGGTGAGCAGAGCTGCTTCCTGACAGAGTGCAGATATTTCTGCACCAGAGCATCCTTCGGCCTATTCATGTCATGCTGAGTATTGTACGGCGCCAAAGTAGCTGTAGCATGACATACCAGTAGTGCGATTTTCTCTACGTCAATTCCATTTTCTACTTTCATGCTCCTCATCCTAATCTTCAATATCTCCTCTCTTCCTGCCTGATCTGGGGAACCGATGTAAAGGATACGATCTAAACGACCAGAACGCATCAAAGCTGGGTCCTGTATTCTCTTCTGATCAGTGGTCACTCCAAGCTGACAGTGAAAAAGAACATACGATAGCTTCTGGTCTGTTAGTTGCTGCAACAACTGTTACACCCACTAACTCTTGTACTCCATCCATTTCGTTCAATAGACTAGTCAGCACTCCCTCATGCGAGGACCCGACATCAGAATCAGAAGACATTCGAGAGGTTGCTAGTGCATCGATTTCATCCTGCAGATTTCGGTTCAGTAAACAACCATTCTTTCGCCTATCTATCTGTCACTCACGAAAAATATGATGGACGGAGCTGCTGCTCTTGCCTTCCTAAATATCTCCCTTACAGCACGCTCTGATTCCCCCACGAATTTGTTCAGGAGCTGTGAAGGTGCGTTAGTAATTAATCGCCATGGGTGTGTATGAAATGAGACCCACCTCTGGTCCCTTGACAGCTAAAAAGTTGACTCCACTCTCACATGCGCAAGCTCTTGCCAGGATAGTCTTGCTACACCCTGGTGGGCCATACAACAAAACTCCTTTTGGTGGTTTGACACCCAACCTTACAAACGCCTCTGGATGGCGTAGCGGCCATTCCACCGCTTCGCGTAGCTTACGAATAGCATGCGTCTGCCCACCAATATCATTATACGTGATACGAGGAGCATCGATAAAGATGGAACGCATAGCTGATGGGCGAACAGTTGGGAGTGAGGTGACAAGATCAGGAAGCGTGAGGAGCTGGGATGAGTTTGACGAATCCGGGTCTGCCAATAATCGTTTGATCGCGACAGTGCCAGCTTCACGAATAACTGCACTGAGATCAGCACCGACGTAGCCGTGTGCTTTCGCAGCTACTGCACGGAGATCTTCCAGAGAGATGTTGTTGGGTGTTTTTGAGAGTAGGACTTGAAGAATGGATAGACGAGCTTCTGCATCGGGTACACCTGTGTACGTGTTAGGATTTCGGATGATAGTGTACAAAAAGATCACCGTACCAATCTCAATTTCCCTATCAAACCTTCCTGGTCTCCTCAAGGCCGGATCAATTGCGTTGGGCCTGTTCGTCGTTCCAATAACGACAACCCTACTCTCTCCTTCCTCTTCACCTTCCATTCCATCAAGAAGCGTCAACAAAGTAGCAACTACCCTCTTCTCAACCTCGCTTTCTCCTCCACCTCCAGCTCCGCCATCTCGACTGGGTACTAGCGCGTCTACTTCGTCCAAAACGACGATACAAGGACTTTTCTCTTTAGCCTGTTTGAAGACATCTCTGAGTTTGGCTTCGGTTTCTCCGTGGTATGCAGAGGAGAGTTCAGGGCCATTTATGACGATCACGTTGGATCTGGTAGATTGAGCAATTGCGCGTGCGAGATGCGTTTTACCAGTACCGGGAGGACCGTGTAGGAGGATGCCGCGGGGTGGTTTGAGGCCTTGGAAAGTCAATCAGCATGAAGTAAGAGACAAGGGAATTGAAGCACGACATACCAAAGTAACGGAAAAGATCAGGCCGAGTAAGAGGTATCTCGAGAAGATCTCGAATTTCTGATATTTGCTTGCTCAATCCACCCACAGAAGCGTAAGCAGATTCTGAGGTGGCCTCAGGGTTGTCTTTGAGAACCTCGACATCGTGCTGAAAGTAAAACGAAAATGATTGAGACGAGTTGATAGAACTTTAGGAAGGACAAAGTGTACCTTTGCAGGGCTCAATTTTTGCGAGTCTTCGTCTTTTCCAACAATGACTACGCTAGAGTCCCAGGATGCTGCCCAAAGACGTGCAGTAGGCTTTTGATTATCCACGTTTAGTGATGCGAGATTTGCCGCAAGGTCGTCAACCGACCCAGCTGCTGCTTCATCGGACGACTTGCCAGTAGAGACAGAAGAAAGGATAAATCGTCGGGGTACACCTTCATAAGTGACCTGAATCGTTTGTGTGGGTGTTAGGTACTTTAGATCCACTGTTATATAAAGTCAGATAAACAGGCCTGGTACATGTAAGTTGTAAAACACACCCAAGGTTTCTCTGAGCAACAAAGTCAACCAATCCCTCTGCTTTTGTTTCGGATCTTGCTTTTGTATAATTCTGGATGCATCACTTCCGGGAACCGAGATTTCCTTGAGGCGAATGAGACGGGCATCTTGCATTTGGCGTAACGAGGGAAGGCCATTGGGAGTTTTCTGTGCTGTCGGCAGAGGAAGAACAAATATTTCTTGATTGAGCTCAATCTGAGCAGTAAGCACAAGTTCGGAAGATAGATAGACGGCTGCAAATTGTCGTCGGTTCAAGCTTGGAGTATGATACGATGAAAAATGGAGATGAAAAGTGGATGGCGATGATGAATGCTACTTACAGTCCGAAGACTGCTCTATTGAAGGCCATGCGATTCCAACAGCAAATGCTGATGCAGGTGCATTGATGTTCTTGGTGATTGCGACGACATCGCCTGTAGATAGCTTCAAAGCCCTGAGAACATCGGCATTCAGGAAGACGCGTCGGACAGCTCGAGAGCTTGTCTCCAAGTCATCCGCAAGTTGGACTTTGAATTTTCTGGAGGCCATTTACTACCGGAGTGGTGTTTTAGAATAGAGATGGTGTTTTGGAGTAGATGCTAGCATCCTACATGCAAAAATTATCAGAATTATATGCGTGATATATCTGTAGCAGATCCAGAAAAATCGTCTACTGCAAGCCGGAAGTATTCGAGGATAATGCAGAAGAGGAAAGATATGTAATCACGTGAGGGTGGTCAAACCTTCAACTCGACGTTCATTTTCAAAAGCTTTGGGACAACAAGGGAGCGTAAGACTCTGACGAAGTCACCCGCTGCGAGGTACTTTGGTCTCAACATGATCTTTCGCATCTTTCTTACTAGGGCTTATCTCAGAACTCGGGCCTAAAACACGCGTTTTACGCGACAAGCGTCCTCACTCACCATGTTCTTCATTGCAAGTTTCCTTCTCAAGCCCACGATCACATAACTCAACCTCGATTCCGTGTTTTCTTGACATGTTTCCAGAAAGAGCTAACCCACACTATTCTCCTTCACCCATCCTACTTTGGTCCTCGGATGCTCAACTTTCTCGAATCCAAACTCTACTCCGACGTTGAAGGGACATGTTCTGGACAGTTTGGGTATATCATTGCCGTGGTATCTATTCTGGATATAGGAAAGGGTATGGTCTTGAGCGGGAGTGGACAAGCAGAGTTTATAACGAGATATCGTGCGATCGTGTTCAAGCCGTTCAAGGGTGAGGTGGTTGATGGTGTGGTCAATAATGTCACGAAGGTACGTTCTCTGCTATACCAGTGATATCTTTGATACTACGGAATGTCAACAGATGGGCTTTTTTGCGGACGTGGGCCCATTACAAGTCTTCGTCTCGCACCAAGTCAGTTGCAACAAAATGACTCTGCGTACGCTATCCTGAACACGGTTTTTCTAGTTGATACACCCTGACATGAGGTTTGATCCAAACTCAAATCCCCCGTCGTTTGCCTCCGAGGAACAGGTAGTACCTTTTCCTGTCCTCTCTGACAAACCACTCACAAAATATAGATCATTGAGAAAAACACTCGAGTACGGCTAAAGATCGTTGGTACCCGAGTTGACGCCACAGAAATTGTCAGTCCTGTGTCTTTGTGCTTAATGATTTGCCACAATCTGACGCTGTGTTTTTAGTTCGCCATTGGCACGATCAAGGAAGACCACCTAGGGGTAATTGACTAATGAAGGATACGTTCTCTGTGGTCGTGATGACCTCTGACAAAAAGAATGCCCTCAGCGTTGTTAGGTGACTGTTGGCAATCTATAGCTATGCAACATCATCCGTCAAACTGCCGTTCGATGGTGTTGTTGCAGTGTTGAGGCCAATGATATCAAGGCGATGGACTTGAAACGAGGTGTATACGTCTGTGCTTTCGTCTGTGCTACATGTAGCTTATTGTATGTACATACCTACTTACAACTTAATTGCCCTGCTTGTGACCAATTGCCCAGCTTGCGGTGTTAAGCCCAAATGAGTCTCCAACGCTGTGTGGAACCACCTGTGGAAACGGTGTGGATACGGATGTACTGTCTCACGATTCGCCCCGATTTCACATGGATGACATCAACAGAAATACAAATACCTTTCGGCCTCTTACATCGTCTTGCCGACTCACACGAGCGCTTTTTGCTCATAGACCTCACCCTCTTTTACTTGTATATCCTTAAAGCCCTTAATTCTTACCGCTCCTCCTCTCAAACCATGCATTTCTTCAACCAAGCGTTCAACTACGAGTGAGTCTTCTCGTGTGACCTTCCTGCTCGTCAGACGAGCTTATGAAAAAATTTTCTACCAGCCATCCTTGGTCTCACGTCGTTATCGGGATGTGGCACAAGTACCCCAATCCCAAATGTTCGCATGTTATCAGCATAGACGTCTTGGACCGTTCAGTCGACCCCAAGACCGGAATGATTAGAACGGAGAGGGTACTGGGCTGCAAACAAAAAGCGCCGACATGGATTCTCAAGGTGAGTCCCTATGGTCGTCAGTCAGCCCAACCAGGTTTCCTTACCGGTCTTTCTCGCAAATTTCAGCTCTTCGGCGGTTCAGAAGACGCTTTCGTCCGAGAAATATCCTTCATAGATCCCAAAACACAAAACGCAATCATCACTTCCGAAAACCTTTCCCTCTCCCAAGTCGTGACATGTTTTGAACAAATTCGGTACTCCCCATCTTCAGAGTCACCGCAACGGACGGTGTTCTCTCAAACGGCCGAGATACAAGCACGAATGGGGCTTTGGCGAAGTGCAGCTGATGGTTTAGAAAAGTGGCTAGTCCAACGATTTGAGCAGAATGCTCAGCTAGGGAAGACGGCGTTCACCGACGTCCTAGGGCGTCTCTGGGAGGAACGACAGCTACAGTCGGCATCGCTGTCCTCATAAGGGCGGTGACTTGCTGTACTGTTGGCTGCCTGTTTATGCTTATGTCGTTCATCTTTGCATTGTTTATTACATACTTTTGGGCTATATGGTCTCCCCTCCTAGATTTTTCTGGATTCACGCCGTAGATTTACAAAATCGTCCGTAATGGATGCCCCCCTATACTACACACTAGTTACGCGTTGTTGACGATCGAACAATGAAGTTTTGTACACTATAGACATCTCTTCTACCCCAATCCTTTCATTGGGATTACTTTGGAGTCCTATCGAGGTTGTGGTAGCAAGGCGACTCTTGTGAAAGCTTGCGCTGCATTACGAAGCACTTCGGCCGGGGTACTTGCTCATTTGACTAAGAGCGTAGGCAGTAATGGCATTTCAATAATAGTGTCCGTCGGTACATTTACATTTACATCCAATATTCCTTCTTATTCTTTCGTCTTGAGCCTCTTGCAAACCCCGGAAGCTCAAGGAAGTCCACGGCCGGTGTTCACAGCGTCTGCGACCTGACTGGTATTCGGTCGGTTGAAAGCATACCTAAGTGCGAGAAGGTGTAGGTAAGTAAAATTGACGTCACTAGAGAAGATGATAAACGCACCTCTCATAACTATCCAGATACAAATCCTCTGTGCTGCTAGTAGACTTGAAATCAGGGTGGTTGATCAATTTGTTGGCCCACTGGGTGAATCTTTCACCAACAGGCATCTCAAAGCCTCTGTAATACTTCAGAACGATGGTTGACCTGAAGATCCCTGTAAAGTTGTGTATGTATCAGACAAATTTTTTCTAGGAGAAAGACCGTGACGCTCACAAGGTCCAACCATGACATCAGCCATTCCAAGATCCTCATTATCCTCAACCCACAATCCAAGTCCTTTCGCTAATGCTTTCTTTTCTCCTTCACCCGTGGCTGCACTTCCAGTCTCCCTCACTATCTCTTTCTCTGTACGCTCAAAGAGAGCGATGAGAGTATCCAAGGCAGCAAGGTATTCTTTCTTTCCTTCCAGTTGTTTTTCGGGGTCTTGTGGGATTAGGTAGCGGAAGAAAGCTGGAATGACGGAACGAGAGATGTGGTCACATTGGAGGCGGACGAGGGCACGGGCATCTGCGTAACCAAATTAAGTCTAAGTCTGAAGATAAAACAAAAGAAGATTAACGAGACGGACATGGGTTGGTTACGGGAGGTAGTAGACTGCGTCCATTGGTTTGTTCCGCTACGCTGTGGATCAATAATGTCAATGGGAGAAGAGAAAAATGAAAAGAGAGGGAGACTGACTCGTTGATGTATTCAAGAATGACAGTGCTCTCATTCAAAGCTCGGGGTGGGTTGAAGTTATTGAACCTGAGCCCTGGAACGAGACCTTTAGGAGAAACTGTCCAAGCCCTTCCGTTAGAGCGGAGATAAACAACCACGACTTAGTAGGAATATTCTTCACCTTCCAACAAGTCTTTGGGCTTTTTGTATGGGTCGACCTCATCTGGTACACAATGAGCGATGAGTGTCAGCTCTATACAAAATGAATGATACGTGCACTCACAATACTGATACGGGATCTGCAGATGTTCAAACGCAGCCCAAACACGCTGAACAAAAGGGCAGAAGCAACTTCCAAAAAGCGTAATATCCTCGGGTTTAGAATGCTTGTTGGCGAGTTCCAGAGCAGGACCGGTACATTCGTTTCGGTAAAGTTTGCCGGTGTCGGTTGTAGGCATCGTTCCTGTCCTTCGTTGGCTTTTTGTTCGGTGACAGGGTGGAGGAGTTATAGACAGAGAGAGAAAAAGAAGTTCGACGGAAAAGCTATAAGCCAGGGTCACCTGGTTTGACACAATCCTTTGGTAGGATGATGCAAGGTATTACACGGCGAGGAGCGAAGAGAGAATCTCAGTCAAATGCCATGATACGCATTGGTGTAACTCATTGCATGCGATGATGGCAAAGTCGTACAGTGGGTTGCGTGTTGGCGTATGCATGTCGCTACGGAAAACAGAACCAGGGGGCAAAATTTGAGTATATGTCCGAAATTTTGGAACAGTCGAATCGTTGTATGTGACTACTAGCGGTTGGCTGAGGTCGTTGAGGGGTGGGCGACCTCGAGGTCGAGGACAGTGACAGAAGCGAGATTTCCGGACCGGCACCCGAGCCCTGGTTAGCGCCTTTCCTCAGTTCTTGT
Source organism: Tetrapyrgos nigripes (assembly GCA_013368315.1). Classification (NCBI taxonomy): domain Eukaryota; kingdom Fungi; phylum Basidiomycota; class Agaricomycetes; order Agaricales; family Campanellaceae; genus Tetrapyrgos; species Tetrapyrgos nigripes. Next base: position 122,294 of record JAACJM010000001.1, read on the forward strand.
TCCCTTTGCTCAGTTCAATGGAGTTTTGAAAAACTATTATACGCCAGTCCATATGCCGGATACAATGCTACAACAAGCTACCTATCCATATATGCATAGTATACAAAAATTCCAGTCTTACAGCCATCCTTTCTCTTTCAGCTTGAAATGTCATCAGGCCAGACCAGCTTCAATGGCCTTCAGCTCTGCAAGCCTTGCTTTCCATTTTGGACTATGTAGAAAATTAGAGCAGCGTCAGATGAGATCAAGTTTCCCAAGCTGGTGGCTACTCACACATCCAACAACTTGTTCTCGAGAGTCTGTTTCTCTTGTTGAAGCGCTAGTCGCTTCTCGGCGTCCAGCTTGGTGCTACAACCAATTCGGCTCAGAAGAAAGGAAGCAACTAAAGACAAGAGACTTACAAAACATATCCTCCTTGTCCATCATAATGCAATATCATATGATGATACTTCCACAGCGAAGGACGATGCGAGACCGTCAGAAGCGTAATACCCAACTCGGTTGCATGATCCATCATCCTACCCTCCATGTCTGGCGGAACGAGAGAAGTGGCTTCGTCTAAAATTGCGTACTGGAAGAAAAACCACAACCCAAGGTCAGATTTCTTGTCGGTTTCATGCCCGCAAAAGTGGTAAAGCTTTGACATACTTTAGGATTATGATAGAATAACCTGGCCCAAGCAATTTTTTGTTTATCTCCCCCAGACAACGCATCTCTCCACTCTCTCGTGACATCCCATCCGCCTTCCCGGTCCACGACGTTTTCCATCTGCACGGCTGCAAGAATTCTCAACAAATCGACATCGGTGATTCCACCTGAAAAGATACATGCACCAATTTAGCGCTGCATAAAATGAATGGCGACGTACTCACGAGCTTGCATATCCTCTTTAGTGTGGGGGTATATGACTTGATCTCTAAGTGTCCCAACGGAAAGGTACGGTCGCTGAGGAATCAACAAGAAATCCGATGGAGGGGGTTTCCGGACGATACCGCCATATACTGGCCATAAACCACCCAATATGCGGAAAAGGGATGATTTACCACAGCCATTGGGTCCGACAATCAGGAGATGTTGCTATTTTGGTAAATCAGGATTCTGTAGGCAAGAACGAACATACTAGCATACTCACCCCGTGCTTAATAGAGAAATTGAGACTCCTGACTAGAATATCACCGTTCGGTGTGACGATAGGGACGTTCTCAAACTCGATGTTCTCCGAAAACATGACTTCCCCCCGACCTTGGAGAACTAGCAAAGGTAGATGAGCGTTCACAACCGCTTTACAATGGCAAGGGAATTGGTACTCACTCTTTGCGTTCTCTTCGATACTTGCACTACTCACCAAGGCCTTTTCAAATTTACCTTTCTTAATATCTTCCATGGTATCGAGCAGCAGAGATACACGTGCAGTATATCCAGCAAGTTCGGACAAGTCTTTGTAGGAATACATAACTCGACCAAAAGCATCTATGTTTGACCAACATTAGTCCCAGGTCCATCGAGAAATAGGGAAAGACATACCGGAAGAAGATAGTAAGAGTCTGCGATTCGTCACGAAACCTGCAAGATGAATTCAGTATGAAGCTAGAGACCAAGTTAATCCTGCATTCACCTTCTGTCCTTCCACCCAAATCCACATTCTCCATACCCGGTAACTTGAAGAACACAGGTATAGCACACAGCACCAGCTACAAAGTCAAAGATGTCTCGTAAGGCAACCGCAAACAACCCACCAGTAAAGTGCCAAACTCACCCCGAAAGCGCCCCAAGTCCATTTCACCAAACCCTCTTCAGCACAACCAAACCACCATCTTCGTCGGAGAACTTTTCTCTCATGCAAGACCACAGTGGCATAATCTCTTTCGACAAGCATCTTCTCCGTCTCTTCTCCACCCATGAAAGCAATTTCTTCTGCAAACTCTGCTAGTCTTGAGTGAGTGTGACGTAATGCTCCGGCGAGTTGAGCAGACATGGCGGCATAGGCACCAAACGGAGGAGTTACACGGCGCACTAGGCATTTCATTGTCAGGATCGAGAACCAGGGTGGGGATGAAGGGCTTACAAAGAGCTGCAGTGGATTGTACAAGGATTGTCAGAACTAGTAGACCTTCCGCACCGACATTCTGAGACAATTGATAGTTGTAGAGAATGACGTCCAATACCGGTTTGGCTAGATTGGAGTAAATGGCTGCTAGGTGAGTTGAGAACCGTTGGATATCGTGTGTGATCATTCTAGGTTGGGCCTCGTAAGGAATACCGCAGAGAGTCGTAAAATATTAATTCTCACTGATCAGGGTTCTTTATCCGGTCGTCGAGATTTGCTAGACGAATGTCCTTGAGTTGGCGAGGCTGGGAGCAGTAAAACTGAACTCACATAGTTGATAATACACTTTCCTATCCTTATCTTCCTCTTCATCACCACCAAGGTATTCCTTAAGAACGACCTCCGTTAACCGGGTACGATACGCAATGGCGAGCTTCTTCTGAACAAAAGTAAGCCAACTGTTGGTCCATGTGGCGGGAATGGCGACTAGAAGCCACCTCAGAATGTTGAAAGCGAATTGAGCAGGTTCTGCTCGGACGAGCGAAGCAACAATCCTATGAAATAGGATCAGAATCATGTCACCAATTAGTTTACACTGGTGACTTACTTTCCATCCAAAGCTGCGACATACAACGAGATGGCAGTTCGCAGAATCAGCAAGCTGGAGTGCATAACGAGTAACAAGGCCTCTTTAGACTTGATTCCAGGTATGACTATCCTGAGGATCCTCGACAGTCGCTGGTAGAACAATGCATCGACCTAAAAAATAAAATGTCGGACGCGTTCCGAAACATAGAAGAGACATAGAACACGACTTACTGCGACACGAGGTGGTCTCCCTGAAGAGTCATCTTTTCCTTTTCCCTTTCCCTTCTTGCTCGTAGAATTTGATGGTTTGGCCGGTCTTGACGAAAGTCCTCTAAAGGTCGTCCCTAGAACATAGAGAACAAAGGAGATGTTCAGAACGCGCTGTACGAGAGGGCGATGGCGAAGATAGGAAGCGGAAAGATTCTTCAAAGATTTGTTGAGCTGCTCTACTCTGAGAGTGGAAAGGACGGCCATGCACAGTTCATGGTCCGAGTTCTGCTGCAAATAGTTATACTCCTTTTCCATGTGATAAAAACCCCACATGTCGTCATTTCAAGACCGACTCCCCTTGTCGTCCTACAGTCTACCCCGTGTACGGAACTGGGCATTCTCGAGTTATACAAAAGCAGTATATGTATTCAAGTAGTATATGGATTTATGTGCTATACATCGCCTATCGTAAAATGGACAAGGCGAAGGTTGGTGCCAATACCGATGCCATAGAAAAGGCGGATCCTCGGGACTGGCGTCCGGCGTCCGTAACCAGGAAAGAAATTCAGGTGCTTGCTGCAGGCTGAAAATTAAAGCCAGCCAGAGCCACTTTTTTCGCAGCAAGAGTATTCATGGTCGTAGAATAATTTTGATAGACCAGTTAGGTGAATCTATACGATAATTTTACAGACACTGAAACAGAGAAACACAGAAACAAGACACAAGGAACACTAGTCGAGATGTTAACCAGCTTCCGCAGAAAGATTTTAAAAATCAAGAATGAATAAGGCTGCTCAACCACAGAGCTAGATGGCTAGGACGCTGGGCCAAGTGAAATGTAAAGTCAAGATTGCTATGCTGTGGTTTTCGCCTTTTTCTTTTCTGTTTGGTTTGTTCAAGCCCTTCTATACGCATCAGGTGGGACGTCACGTCCGGCACTACGAGGAGGGTAATCTCTGCTAGAGCGAATAGGAGGCGGCCCAGGAGGTGTGGAAGGATAGCCACCATTCTGAGCAGCATTATAGTCATACGCAGTAGCAGCAGGCACAGCGGAACGAGGAGGAGGACTGGCAGAGCGATGCCTGTTGCACGAGTGTCAGAACAGTTACGAAATGACAGTTATCGAACCCATACCTGTAACGTTCAGGGGTAGGACCACGAGGAGGATAATCGTATCGTGGAGGACTCAACGGACGTGCACGATACTCAGAAAAATCACTAACATGGTCAAAATGAGGTAACTGTTCCACGTGCGCGACGAGACAACTCACCGAGTAGGATAGTCATCACGGTATCTGGGTGGAGTCCTGGACCGTCCAGCAGGGGGAGCTGGAGGATAACTATAGCGATCACTGGTACTGGTAGTTCGGTAGCGATCAGATGGATACGCAGCAGGCGCTCCACGATAAGCAGGTTCGCCGCCATACCGGTTTCGGTAATCCGCTGAAGGAGGGGTAGCATAGCGGTCCCGATCATTGTAACGATAGTCATCATAGCGTCCACGACCAGTAGAAGGATAGTAGTCTCGAGGAGGGGGAGGCGAAAGAGGCCTGCGATATTCTCTGGGAGCATAATCATAGCGAGTGTCTCGTACAGGAGGGGCAGGCTCAGCAGACGGAGGAGGATTAGAGTAGTCCCGTTGCTGTATCCGATTGAGCAGAGACGAATCATTCCGGTTTTGGTCATTACGTCGTCCATGTCCGTGTGAGCCAGTACTAGAGATTAGCGTTAGCGTGATACATTGAGTCTAATCGCAGCATACTTACCCAGGGCCAGGATGGTGAGGGCACTCTCTAGAGAGATGTATTGAGTAGCGATTCAACTTCCGAGTCACGAACAACGCACCTTGCCCAGTGTCCCATCTGCCCGCATTTGAAACAAGCCCCAGGGTCTCCAGCATACTTTGCAGTTCTTCCACCACCTTTGGAAAGTTCTACTCTGATTTTGTTGCCCATAAAATGACCCTCGTGGTACTTGCTAACGCTGAGTTCTGCTGCTTCCCGGGTCTCAAATTCCTGAAGAAAACACCACATGGTGCTAAGTAAGCACTCCAACACAGTGATATCACACGCAGATCGCCACATACCACGAAGCCATAACCGACTCTACAGAAGTTGACAAGCAAATAGTCATTACATCAAGTCCCAGACAGGCAAGGGAAAACGACCTACTTCAATTCAATGGCGACGATATTTCCAATTTTGCTGAAACAGTTCCGCAAATCTTCTGGTCGTGTGTTTTCGGGAAGGCCACCGATGTAGACTTTGTTCGGCTAGATAACAAGGCAAGCAGAAAGAGGAAACGGTAAACACCAAGGAGTTTGAGGGTTACAAGGTTAAAAACAAGAGAATGAAGGATGTCATGAAGGACAGAGCATTGAGCTGAACGAAGAGCCTCAAAAAAGCAGAGCGTGGAGAAGCATATCCTAGGCTAATCATAAACCCGCTGGATCAACAGCACAGCAGAAAAACCGAGCGAATATGCCAGTCTCTATTCCGAGGTGGAAAGAAGGGTCGCTCTCTTTACCTAGAGGCTCAAGGCTCAATCAAGTAGAAGCGACAGCTCGTAGAACATAGAAACACATATAACAGAACACCTAAGCACCTTGACTTGCTTATCGCCTCGATGTGGCACCGTTAGATCAGAGTCTGCTGCAGGAGCAGGGACATCTGGAAGACCGGCAGAAGCAGGAGGATGGGAGTAGGAATGGGAATGAGAGTACTCTCCGGGAACATCTTGATCCTGCATCGGTAGGTCGCCGTCGCGATCGTCGAGATGAGGAAGAGGATGAGGGGCTGATTCAGTGGCCATGGATGGCGTGTCTTGGTTTTCCGGTCCTGGCCAGGCGGTTCGGGGGTCGTCCTCTACTGTGGCCATAGCTTGTCCTGAAAATTCCTCCTGTGAAATCTAGAACGCAACAGCGCAAGACTGAAACAAGGCAAAGACAAGAGGGAGCCCAGCAAAGTGGCGGTTGCGGAAGAGGTCTAAGATCGCGTAATTTTTCAGGTGTAACACGTGATACGATGACGATTTGAATTTCAAACGAGCGACAATCTTAACGAGGGTATATGCGTACTGTACTTGTGATACATAAATTACTGTAGCCCAAGAGCAGAGATACAAAGTAGGTACGAGTAGGTAGATAGATAGGATGTCCATGTGTCAGTCCGTCCATTGGAAAATTTAAAAGAGCATTGTGCAGATTCCACTAGCAACACCAATCGCCACCATAGCAAACATACCACCCAACGCACGCGAATCGCCAATTAAAGCTACTGCATTGTTTTGATCACTAGATCCCCCCGACGTAGACCCGCCGCTTGAAGAACCACCGTTACCACTGTTGGGAGCGGAGCTGGGGGTAAAGGTTGCAGATGGATTGGCGATACAAGAGCTGGCGGCGGCGTTTGCAGCCGAGACTCCTGAAGGCGCAAGAGGGTTGACAGTCCCATTGCCTGCAAAGTCACAGGACGCGGGGTTACGATTGGTGATCTCGTAGAATTCGCTCATGACGAATGAAGTTTTGATAGCTGAAAACAATGAGATGTCTGATGTACACAAGACCATTGAACAGACTTACTTGGGTCACATCCAGAGATTCGGCCGTAGGTTCCAGTGCTTCCATTACCGCCGATATCATCGCAGTTGCCACCGTTCTGCCCAAGTAGTCCACAACCTGTGTTGATGAGCTCTCCTACCACAGAACTGTAGTTGGCGGTCTTAGGGCTAAACTGGCAGCTGAGAGTGCTTTCCAAACAGTTACAGGCAGCTTCATTGGGGGTAGGAGGCAAAGTCGTGGATGCTAGCCAAGTACTGTTGGTACTGGGGCAAGCGGGATAGGACGTAGCGGCGTCGGACTTGGAAGGAGTGTTGGGCGGGCTGACCTTTCCATACTCATCCTTGAGATTGTTGAAGTCATCGCTGGTCGTGACCGTGTTACCGTCGATAGTCACCATCCCGAATTGTCCTAGGGCGCTTGAAGCAGGGAAGTAGGAGAAGGCGATACCACCAGACCAGATATCTGACATCTGGGAGCTGAACAAGGCAGCGACTTCGGTGAAAAGACGAGGGGGCTTGCTGTTACAGCCGTATTCACTGAAGTACGCAACGACATTGTATCCAGCGTAGTCACCGTTGGTACCAGCATAAGCGGCCTGGAAGGTGTCGTCGCCACACCATTCACTTCAATGAAAGGTCAAATTATGCCAGCGAAACGATGTCAATGATAACCCACTAGTTGTTCAAACCATAAATATCAATTGCAGTCGCACCGTCGTTTTGTCCAGAAGGGTCGCAGGAGAGAAAGTTGGCAAGAGGGTCTCGCCAGTTCGGTTTCCCGTCAATAGCGGCGTAGCCAACGAGAGCGGAGGATGATTTTGAATTCCTATCATTCACAATGTGTCAGAGCGGAACAAGAGACCGATTATTATCAAGGACGAGACGCTCACAGGTAGGCCTTGATATCCCGTGCAGCGGCTTTGACATAGGGCGCTACAGCAGTCTGATCCTCGACGACAACCTCGTTACCAACGTTGTAGGCCAAGACGTTGTCGTATTTGGAGAATACGTCAATTGTGTTAGTGTACTGGTTAAGAAGGTTCGTGGACCAGGAAGGAGCAAGTCGATCGATGGAGCCGTTAAGGGGCAATGCCAGATCAATACTGGGAACAAGGAGGCGTATCAGTAAACCGGATGGAACATGGTAACGAACTGAAGGCAGTTGTAGAGAGGGCGCTCACATCGTGTAGATTCCTGCATCGCTGAATGTTTTCATACAAGAGTCTGGAAGGGGTCATTAGACCAGAAATGAGCCATTTCATACAGGTAGTCGCACCGTGGTCTTTCGTAGAGTCGACGCTGTATATACGGAGAGTGTTGACGCTGAGCTCCTTGAGGAATTGCACATCTCTAGTACAAGCATTTCCATCTGTAAGAGGGTCGATGAAGCTGGAAGGTTCAAGGAAAGGGTTGTTGGGGTCGTTGGCATCGACCTCGCCTGTGTGGAGGAGGTGGTAAGAATCCAAAGGAAAAAATCAGCACGGCAGGAGGCCAACCTTGTTCCTGGTATGCAATACCACGAATGTAGAACCTATTGCCATCGTCTGTGTAGAGGTATCTGCCAGAACGAGTGACTTTGGAAATGGCCTGCACACCGAGAGACCATGAGGCAGCGGCCAAAAGCGCTATGGCCGGAGAAGAGCGGACAAACATTGAGGACTGCTGAATAGGACTGGAATAGGATATGGGCAAGGAGAGAAAAAGGTCCTAAGGAGGGGTATAAGGTGGCCCTTATAAGTATAGCGTGCAGACGAAACAAGAAATCGTTGACTCCGTGGTATTAGGCACAGCCTCCCTGATCACGGATTCGGGCAATCACATTCGGCAATCCATCCCCACCTCAGGCCAGCTCAGGTCTCAGCACTGTTATCGGTCTGCATTTTCGTATACATATTCTTAAGACTGTTTAGTAATACATAAATCTGAACGGTCGTCAAATGTGCGTAAGTATATCTAATACTCGTCCTTTTTTAAGTTCGTCAAAAAAATTCGTATAAACATGAGGTCCATGCATGTCCAGCACACACACGCGTCTAGCGTCATGAAGTCTAAATGATCATCCACGATAGGTACAGCAGCTAAAACCAAGAACATGAGCAAAAGCAGAGGACTTAATCTGTCCAACACTCACCTGATGATGTAGGGTATCATGGATAAAAACAAACATGCAAATGCGGCCCATATCAGGTAGAACCCTGTGCCTGTAGACACCTCGATGCCCAATGGAGTTGTATTCATGGCGGATCCAATTATGCGTGTGTTAATATCATTGGAGCGGTTGATCATGACTGTCCACAACGCTGCAGCAACGACGAGGAAGAGACTGCTTATGCCAGCCGCCAAGGCAGAGAGGAAGAACGTTATGCTGTATTTCAGGATACCACTGTTCGGAGAGACTCAGCTTGGCATCAAGAGAAAGAGAAAGAGGACGCACAGGATAAACGTCAACGCGGCCCCTATGGTCGCCAGCAAAATCAAGAAATATGCAGCCCTGCTTGTCTGGCCCAGATAATGGGAATCCCGCAAGATTAAATCCCCTGGTAACAGCTCCTGCGTCAAGGTTGAGAAGTTTGACCTCATGTCGCTGACTAGTGTGTCGAACGGAGTGAACCGAAATCCAGCGGTGTGATTAGAACATGAACCAGCTGAGTCGTTGACATATGCACAGTAGGAGTAGAGTCCGAATTGATAATATTGTCGTAAACCGGCAGAGTCACCGAGCGGCGCAGACGCATTGTCGGTGTATAAGCCGAAGATTGGATTGAGGATAGCTACTTCCAGGGAATCACTTCGTTCGGAGTGTGAGTAGTGAAAAGTGACAAGGTGATCGCGACTCACCCGTAACCGGAAACGTTGACTTTCGTCTAAACAAAATGACGGGATCAAATTCGGAACCAAAAACTCGAGGAAAGAGAATCTCAACCATGTAAATCCCTTTGGGCACATTAGATGTGTTTATCTGTCCAACCTAAAAACCACCAGAGTAAAATTTGAGCAAGACAAGTAGAGCCAAAAAAAACCAAGCACATACATGAGCGAAAATCAAAAGAAGTGTTGAAGCCAAACTGAAAAAGACGTAAGAGACAAACGATAGATAAACACGAAAGGGAATTTACGCCAAGATAGAAGCGAGGCCGATGCAGACTTCGCCACGCATGGAGCTGGGAGGGGGATTTTGATGATGGTACAGAGAGATTGGAAGTGCGTCACCAAAGTTGCCGTGTCAAGCTAAATTTCGCAGCTGGAAAAGGCACACGGCTGCTTTTTCAGCTGACTGGATGAGGTATGAGGCATATTCTGATACTTACTGAATCCACAAGTAGGTGGAAGTAGCAAACAGCAACCCGGAGTATTTTGGACGATCACAACTTTGCAAACACGCGATTCCCGGCCCGCACGTCGCTTGTCCTCCTCCTTGTCATCAACGCTTACGCAGACGATGCCTCAAAATCTGCAGCCTATGCTTCATGACCCCATGGCGGCTCCTGCCATCGATACCGACCCTGCAACACTCGGTCTAGAAGATTCTAACGAACTGAGCCCCGTTAAACGCCTGTCCAATGCTGTTGCTGGTCTTGGCAGAAGCAGGAGTCCAAAGCTATCATCGTCATCATCATCATCCTCCACTCCGGCAACCCCAAGTCCCACATCGTCGCCTCGCCGAATATTCAGCATCAGCCGTAAGGGGAAGAGGAAATCTGACAAGCTAGCCGAGGGTATACTTCGCACGTATACTACTCCCCACGCTCCTTGCTGACTGCTACCCTAATTAGACAATTCAACTGCCTCTCCTTCTCGTCCAATGCCTCCCTCCGACAATGACGACTCTCCTTTCATCACTCCGCCTTCACCGCCTCTCATGCCCGTCCGTCCCCCGCTGGGTTCATTCGATGGCTCTGTAAGTCCTTTCGTAGATAGTCATCTGCTCCGGCTTCACTCCCGCTATACAGATGCGTGCCGGAACCCAAACACTCATTCAAGCTCTGCAAGCCTTGCCTTGGACTACAGACCCTGATCACGACGATGATATCGTGAACCACGGGCTGACACCCACAACGGACGATTCAGACGAAGATGAAGCTTCTGTCCAACGTGAGTGAATCAGTTATGAGGAAGTCTGCTTTTGCTACAATTCAAAACATCTACAGCTCTGGCCTCCTCCATTCATACCATCTACCGCCCTCTTGCTCGATCACGGCGAATGAGCACTTCCGGCCAACGTTCTCACTCCCGATTGCCTGTTCCCTACATTGGTGAAAGCGAGGAACCGGAGGAGAAGGGACGTGCACCATCTTCTTCAGATATAGACGAAGCCCCTACTTCCGACTCTGAGCCCGAAGACTCGGAAGATTTTGAGGAAACAACACCCAGACCACCAGATCCACCCAAACCCGCACATATTGAAAGGGCTGCCGCCGCTACGCAAGTCAGCAAGCTTGCATTCAATATGAGCAGGACTGGAAGTATGGCTACAGTGAGGTTGGCTAGAAGGGCGAAGCTTGCATCGAAATTGACAGAGGTGTTCGAGTTGGAAGGAATCGAAGAAGTCACAGCTGGTACGGTTATCATCCTCCATCTTAATAGCCCTTGCTCACTCTCAAAACAGAACTCCCTTGCTGGCTTCTTCGTTCAGTCTGTTAGTCACACGTTCCTTCATTTATTGCGTATGAAGTGCTGACGGTCTTTCAGTGTTACAGGGTTACATGTATTTGACCAACTCTTATCTGTGCTTCTTTGCCCATATGCCTGCAAGAGAGGTTAGCTGACTTTCTGTCTTACCGAATGAGTTTCTAACCTCTTTACAGGATCAAGTGCTTAAATCAGGCTCTTTGAACAAGAAAGCACAGCGGACCAAACGTTGGATCAAACATTGGTTTGTGTTGAAGAATGACGCACTGAGCTGGTATCAGTCCTCTTCCGTACGTCAATCCATCTATATTTCATTACCAGCGCCATAACTCTATTTTCGCAGGATCCTTACTTTCCCCATGGAATAGTTGACCTACGTTACGCAATCTCTTGCGATCCGGCAGGCGAGAAGGGCTTTAGACTAAGGACAAATGCAAAGACAGTTCTGCTGTCCGCAGATTCAGTTCCAAGCAGAGAAGAATGGGTCAAGGCGATTAGGAAGGTCATCTTCAAAGCCCAGAACATGGGTGACAGCGTCAAGGTGAGTACATCTGAAAGTTTTCGACTCACACTCCTCCTGAAGAACGTCTTAGATTGCCATACCCTATTCTGCTATCCTGGATGTCGACAAATCTTCCGCGATGGATTTCAGTGAGACTATCGAGGTGAAAGTCTACGATAAAGAAGCGTCGGATCAGTACTCGGTCGATTCGTTCTTCTTCGCCTACTTCCATGATCTGCCTGCGGCCCTTGATCAAATAAGGGATGCCGTGAGGTCTAATAGGATGGAAGGAGTCTCAGGAAGTGCCCATACAGTGTTGGACACGACGACGCTGAGGAATCAGTTGACTCACACTACTTCAGCCGCCTCAGGACTCAGTGCCGCCTCCTCAAATTTGACCGGGACGCCTGAAAGACCTTCATCATCTCTCTCCAGCTTCAGGATATCCTCTCTTTTACGACCTTTCTCGGAATCGCGTTCCACTAGCAATACGGTTGCGCTCACAAGCGAACCTGAATCCATGTATGGCACTGAGCCTGCTCCAGAGGAATTCACTCATATCGCCAAACGAAAGGATTCATCATTTGTACCCGTGGCAACGTCCGGTCCTTCGACACCTCAGAACCAGGAGGACGATGAGTTGATCACGCCTATAGCTACCCAAACCGACTCCAACATCATCACACCAAAGACTGTCACACCGTTATCCAGTTCCCAAGCGATGTCAGACCACACTTATCCTCCTTCGACGGACCCACCTCCCCTTACACATCGAGAAAGCGTGGCGAGTGGACACACTGCCAGTTCTGGTGGTACTGCAGCGGCCGGTAGCTGGATGTCTGTGCCCGGTTGGCTCAAACCTCCTAGACCCCGTTTATTCGGTAGCAGTGGCACAGAAGCAGTCCGTGTCACTCCTCCAGGTGGAACAGTCCGGGAGATGTACTCGAGTCCTAATTCTCGTCCTACCCCTACGAGCGCGGGTAGTGCTATGAGTCGTTGGACCGGGGATTTGACATTTAGTGTGCTCGAAGCCCCGCAGAGTGCGATTGATGAGGATATCGTCGAGAAATTCAGGGCGGCTTTTGCATACGATGATAAGGAGACGCTAATTGGATGTGAGTCTTGATTGTTTTTTGTCTCTGGAGCAGAGGCTGATTTCTTTTTTTGTTTGTTTCGGTGTAGATTTCCCTGGCTATATCTTCAGATTGCTGCCAGTATTCGGGCGACTATATATTTCGGTCAACCATTTCTGCTTCAAGTCTACCGGACCATTGGCTCCGCGAACAAGGGTGTGTATTTTTCTTTTATTCAACCAGTTACATGTTAGTTTATTTTTCTGCCGCAGATGACTCTCCCCATTCGTGACATTCTTTCTGTCGAGAAATCAAAGGGCACCCGGTTTGGACACCATGGTCTGATAATCATAGTCAAAGGTCATGAAGAGCTCTTCTTTGAGTTTGGCGCGGAAGATAAACGAGACGCCTTCGCCCGTCTACTTGAGAGTCAGATGGAAGATGTTATGAAGCGTCTAGCCGAAGGTTCTGTCCCTACTCAAGGACAGAGAGATGCGTTGATATTGGAGGAGGAATCTTTGTCACCAAACAGTATTGATGCGAGCGAATCTTTCCCCTCACCTGAGAATATGACAGACTCATTACCTGCTGTCATGTTCACTTCCGTTTCGTCGACCTTTTTGACGTTCAAGCCTGCAAAGAGTCTACATTTCACGATGTTGACTATTGGTTCTAGAGGAGATGTGCAGCCGTATATTGCACTGGCGAAGGGTTTGATGGCTGATGGGCATAGAGTGAGGATTGCTACTCATGGAGAGTTTAAGGAATGGATCGAGTCGGTGAGTGTCAACTGTCTTTACTTTTACCTGCCTCTTACTGAGTGTAATATAGCATGGGATTGAGTACGGTTACGTCGGCGGTGATCCAGCGGAACTGATGCGAATCTGTGTCGAGAATGGTACTTTCACGGTTTCTTTCTTGAAAGAGGGTTTACAGAAGGTAAGCTTTGTGTTTGCCCATACACTCGACTATTCCTCTAAATAAATCTTTGCGTAGTTCCGAGGATGGTTAGACGATCTGCTGAAGACGTCTTGGGAAGCATGTCAAGGGACTGACGTTCTGATTGAAAGTCCCAGCGCGATGGGAGGTTATCATATCGCAGAAGCTCTGGCCATTCCTTATTACAGAGCGTTCACAATGACTTGGACACGGACAAGGGCTTACCCACACGCTTTTGCTGTTCCAGAGCGCAAGGTTGGTTTATTCCGTTCTAGGGCGTTTGGCAGCGGTTGACCATATCTTTTGTAGATGGGTGGCAGTTACAATTATATGGTAAGTCGCCACTGGTTTTTATCGCATCTGAGGTGCTCACCGAGCCTTCCAGTCCTATGTCATGTTCGACCAAGTGTTTTGGCGTGCCATCTCGGGTCAGATCAACCGCTGGAGAAGAAACCTGTTACATCTGGGTAGTACTAGTTTGGACAGAATGGAGCCTCACAAGATTCCGTTCCTGTACAACTTTAGTCCTCACATAGTACCCCCACCACTCGATTGGCCAGAATGGATCCGAGTTACAGGTAAAGAGAACCCTTCCACCTGGGAATTTGATCGAGTTGATTCTGACCTGTTTTCTTTCTAGGATACTGGTTCCTCGATTCTGCTGATGTTAGTTCCAGGAAATGGACTCCTCCCCCCGACCTCGTTCAGTTCATAGATTCTGCACATCAACAAGGGAAGAAGGTCGTCTATATCGGCTTTGGGAGTATCGTGGTCTCAGACCCAAAGGCAATGACACGCTGCGTTATAGACGCTATTGTGAAGAGCGGTGTTTATGCGATTCTTTCAAAGGGATGGTCGGACCGCCTGCATGTCAAAGTCAGTGAAGCTTCAGAAACCGAGGAGCCGATTCCGAAACAGATATATCCTGTTGCCTCCATTCCTCATGACTGGTTGTTTGAGAGGATTGACGCGGTGTGTCATCATGGAGGTGCTGGTACGACGGGTGCGAGTTTGAGAGGTATGAGATTTCTTATCATTTGAGGTACAAATACACAAATACTCATGTTTGACCCTCAGCTGGCCGTCCGACTATCATCAAGCCTTTCTTCGGTGATCAATTTTTCTGGGCTGACCGGGTTGAGGCACTCGGCGTCGGGTCTGGCGTTCGGAAGCTCACCGTTGACTCCTTGGCGGATGCTCTTATCGTTGCAACTACCGACCGCAAACAAATAGAACGTGCTAGACTGTTGGGTGAACAGATACGTGCGGTGAGTAGAGCAGATGGAATGTGGTCATAGTCCTGTACTCAATTTGCTCTTCAGGAGGATGGAGTGGCAACAGCCATCGAATCCATATATCGTGACCTTGAATATGCCAAGTCTTTGATCAAACGCTCTGTTCACGATACCACCGACGACGAAGCTGGGGACAATGAACATGGGACGATACGTGCTCGCAAGTCTTCTGATCCACCGTCTGGTACCAGTTCCGCCGGATCGGTCAGGGGTGCTCCTAGCGAAGACTGGAGCGTTATATCTGAGCAAGACAGAGAAGATGGACGACGGTCCTCTGTTGGCTCAAGTCACAGCAGTGGTCAAGCAGGGCCAAGCACAACGGAGCGTTCGACCAAACGGACGAGCATTGCAGCGGCGATGTTATCTGTTCTCCCCGACGCGCTTGTATCAAGTGCTCCCCGGAAACGTACCTCCTCATCAACTTAATGCCTAGTGTAATCTCATATTCTACGTTCATTGTAATTGTATGGCTCACTAGTGTAGGCCCGTTTAATCGCAGCAGGGACGCTGCCCGTTTGTTGTGAAGACTTCTAGACCAATGTACTTACATGACTGTACTATAGTAGGCGACGTCATGATTGCTACCTTAAACTACGTACATACACACATACTTATAGGATATAATTCTTCCATGTACTTAGATTCTCGCCTCGATGAATTGCCATTGCTTTGCTCAAATGTCTTGAAGTCTGGAGCCTTGAACAAGCTGAAGGCCTGCAGGGCCTGCGTAGGCCAGGCTAGTACACTCGACTCCCTCTTAAGGCATACATTTTTCGGGGAACCAAAATCCTACTTTCCCTGCCAAAGTGCTCTCTCAAAAGGCATACCTTTTAGTGTCCACCGAGGGGTATGTTTTAAGAGGGAGTCAACTGTACAATGGCATTACGTCGCATGAATGTGGTCATCGGCCACCAGGGCCAAAAATGTGTGACTGTAAAAGTGGCATTACTGGATTCGGAAAAACCTTCACACGTTATGGCTTTTCGCACTTCCCCTCAGCCTCTAACACCCTAAACAGCTATGATTGCGCTGCCTAGGGTCTGGGATCTTTGAGAAATATCCAAAATTGAAAAATGAATTCTTTCCCGCAAGAAAATCGGGTATATGAGCCAAACAGGATCTAGCCCCTATCTTTGATGCCCGTCTCCCCGCCAAATTCTCCGAGCTTCCTTGTCCTCTCAATGGTTCCAGCTTTGTATCAAACAAACACTTATTAGAGTACTATACCAAGGCTTGAAATTGGATTTTTGAATTTCGCAGCGGAAAGAGAACAGTGACGAAAACTGGGTGCCGTTTTCACTGTCCCATATACTTCTGACCATAATCTCGAAATTCGGATTTCTAGACATTGTCGTTATAGTCTAAATAAACATTTCTCTCCATACAAACTAGTTCACAGGATGAACCTATGAGGCTACAGAGACTTCTGCCACTTGCGTCAGCCAGTGCCGGAGTTTGAATTTGGCAGGGATGGTCGATGACCAATGAATGATGTTCACATTGTTTCGGCCTTGTAGTTTGAACCTCTTCCTAAGTTCTTGGCGACAAGAACCGCTTTCTCATCTCATCTATTTTTGATCAGGCTCTCTCCAAACCCCTTCGTGCTCTCTTTGCTCACCACGGTCCAGGCAAATTTGTCATCGGCGAACTTGCTTTCTTTCTGTGAAAAATTTCAGGCCACTGCAGGACTACGTACGTTCACCCTGCGACCAACCAATGCTGTACTCCTAGTGAACCTTACTTACGGGCTTGGGAATATGCCTGAAAATAAGTCTGGTATCCTGCCAACACATTGAGTTCCTACTCTCTCTTGATCCGGGTCACTCATCAAGTTCTTGACCGGTGCACGACAGAATATGTAGAACGAGAACCAGCCGAATTAATATCGGTCCAAGAAAAGAAACAAGGGCCCAATGCCGGAGGCATCTTTAGCACCTATGACCATCCTTCGACACCACGAATCCTCAGGCTTTAAAAGCCTTTCGCAAGCCAGCGTCTCCTTTCCCTTTGCTCCTTTACACGCTTGCAGAGCCACCTGGTTTTCGCTCAATATCCAGTGTGAAGATGTCTGTGCCGCCTGTGCAATCGCATGCGTAGGTCCACTACCCAGCTTTGCTTTCAAATCGATGCTCATGAGTTTGTTTTCCTTCTCTGATGCTACCTCACAATGATACACAGAACCACCCAGCTCATAGCTTCATGGCTTAATTTTTTCTTCTACGCGACCGAAATTAATCTGGGCATTCAATATCTGACCAAAAATAAGCCGACTGTGTTCCACCAGACATGTCTTATCCTAGCCTTGGTTTTCGATACTATATCTTCTGGTGTAGCTGCTTATACGGCTCATTCGGTGCGTTTTCTGGCTATGAGCATGGACAAGACGATGCTGATTTTTGTACTATGCGTGATCGCGTAGTATTTGGTGGTTTTCAAAGGTTGAGGTCTAATACTTGGTCAGGATAGCACAACGATCTGAATTTCTCGTCTTTTTTCGACTAGGCTACCCGATAGAGCCAGAATGGTCAACAAGTCAGGCTGTCCCAACGATTCTCATACAGATCTTGACTTTTACTGTGTCGACAATTACGCAGGCCTTTTTCACCCACCGGTACTACATGCTGTCAGTTTCTGCACTCTCAATCTCTAAAATTAATCAGTGCCAATGAAGTCTGATGCTTTTAGGTCGCACAACCGAATAATAACAGCCATACTTGTCTGCTTGAGCATAACTCATGTCAGTGTTGCGTCTGAGGAGCTCCTCGGCCCTCATGAACGCTTACTTGGTCTCTGCTTTCTTCTTTCTAGACCATCTTCGGGTGGATGGCACCGATCCTAATTTTGACGAATAGTTCCAAGTCGTTTGATTTTGGTGTCAAAGCAACCAAGTGTGTACAGCCAGTTTATTTGCCCGCCAGGCTACAGACTCTGACTGCCTCGGACACTGACCAAACAGGGTTGCTGCAGCATTCTCCGCTGCAAGTGATATTTCGATAGCTGGAGTCATGTTCATCAGGCTGCGGACGATTCATACGACGTATATGAGCACAAAGAAGTGAGTCATCAGCTCGTAGAAACTTTCATTTTTCTCACTCGACAAGCAGTCTCCTCCAGCGTATTTCGATACAAGCAATTACATGCGGCATAGTAACTGCAACGGCAACTCTCCTCAACTTGATCTTCCTCTACGATTATATTCCTGGTCAGTCAGCAATAAGCACAGATAATGGTAACATGGCTGATAATCTTTGCGTTCATAGGTTTCATAGTGATGTACAACATCCTGGGCCGAATATACACACTGACCCTTCTCATCAACTTGATTCTACTCCAACGAATGAGAAACGAAATGTTTGGTGCCCCACAG
This sequence comes from Tetrapyrgos nigripes, assembly GCA_013368315.1. Classification (NCBI taxonomy): domain Eukaryota; kingdom Fungi; phylum Basidiomycota; class Agaricomycetes; order Agaricales; family Campanellaceae; genus Tetrapyrgos; species Tetrapyrgos nigripes. The sequence goes on from JAACJM010000001.1 coordinate 140,502, forward strand.
AATGAGGTACCGGGCGCTATGACTGATTCGATTGCATTTGGGAACGCGAATCGTCTGTATCAGCTTTTTTTCTCTAAACAACCTGGAACGCTAATGTTGATCACTATGAAGACGATCGCAGCTTTACGATACCTCTTGAGCTGTTCACACCTGGAACTTCACAGAAAGGTGTACGTCCTTACCTTTTCGAGTCTTCTTCCCTTGATTTACTCAGTGATGTTTGCTTTGTTTCTTAAGGACGCAACCCCTGAAGCAGCTAATAGTTTCGACGTCATGGATGCGTCGGCGAAGACTAGCAGTACAGTGCCAAATTCCCCAGTTAGTGGGAAGTGGACCACAATACAGGAGCATCGACGATGGTCTGATGTAGCGAGCGCTTGATTCTGTAGTAAGTATATATGTAGAGTATGTACGACAACTGGGAAAGGAATAATTCTGTTTGAAGCCGGCGACCCCTCATTCTATTTGCCATAATATGCACGCATGTAAGAGAGGAACATCTACTACTACTAGAATAGGTGGTGGAATCAGAGCGTGTGGATATCCTTCCAACGCAACTCAAGAATGAGCCATATATATATCGCAACGGTGACATAATAATAGGGTATTGAGACCCTGAATGCACCTATATACACTCTGTAATTATCGTCTTCGAATTTGTTCGCTCACATTGTCGCCCCATTCGAGTTTCCTTCTGCATAATGATCATCAAAAACCTTTTTACTAAACTGTCCAAACGTAACCGAGGGTGACAATAACTGATCGATATCCGGCTGCATGAACAAAGCAAAAGTCTCCCGAGAAATGTCGGTCGCCTGTCGTGACGCTCCGACACGGACACAGTGGGGAGTTGCGCATAATTTACCACCTGTGGCGACTTCAAGTGCTTCCCCCGTCTGCGTCAAAATCAGTCGAGTTCTTCCAAATCTCTTTTACGGGGTACAAACACGAACCTGGAAAGCAAGACAATCCACAGGAATAGAAACCTTAGTCAACTCTCCCCCCCTCGTTCGGATGTAAAGCCCAGAGGCTGGAGACGGAGATGGTACCACGGTAGGCTCCTCGCCAGCTTTTCCCTCCTTGAGGAACATGGCCTTGAAATAGGGAGAGGAAGTAAGCCAGCTGTCGAAACGAACTCTTACTCAGCAACTTGATTCATACCGAACATAATCCTGTCAGGAGCGAGTGGTCCTAGACAAGAAGTGGTTCAGAAACTCAATCAAAGGTACGATGAGTCGAGGATACGAACAAGGTGAAACCCACACCAGCTATCAACGGGCTCGTCTTCGGAAGGCAGAGGCGCGTCGGGACTAGGAGGAAAGTAATGAAGTAAACGGGCTTTGGTGGTTTGAGAAGAGCTAATCAGCTTGGGAAGGGAGAGCGACGTGTCCGAGAGTTGCTTCAATGCTAAATGGAGGGTGAGCTGGAGCAGTCGCATCAAATCGAAAACGATTTTAAAGAAATACACACCGAAGGGCTGACAAGCTTGCGCCAGTTCGCAACCAATCTTGAAGATAAGGCTAATAGTCAAGATGTCAGTAACGCACTCAGAGCAATACAAAAATGTGTTGTCACCCTCCAAGGTCCTTAAACGCTTGCTCGAATCCTTCAACCCCCTTTTCGTTTGCATCTGGCCCTGTAGACGTCGTCAGCCTTGGTATCTAATGATGTTGTTGTGTATTTCACTCACATAGGTTCTTTCCATAATATTCAGGATATGCTTTACGATATGCATCAGAGACAGAAGGTACATCGACTACAGGATTTGCGTAGTAGGACCCTTTTAGCACGTCTAATGATACAGAATCTTGAGGTTCTGTGATAGTCCCATACGATAGCTAACTACGCACCAGGTTTTCCATTCATAATTTCCTATTGATTCCATATCAGACCACTGCAGCTTTGATTCATCTTAGTCAAGTGTAGAGACAATCACCTTTCCATGGGACCATCCGAAGCTACCAAGAAAAAGTCATTCGTTAGATCGAAACGAAGATATTCGGACGACTGATGAACACACCTGTACCGACTCAAGGGATCTGTATATTTCTCCTTCACGTTCTCGTCCAGGTGGGCAAACTTGTATGCAAGTTTGAGAAGCCGTTCTCTATATCCTCTGTATTCCTCTGGCATATCTCGCACAACAATGATACCAAGGGCTCTAGGATCTGAGCCGAAGGCTTCCTCTAAATCAAAAAGAGTCCCAGTAATACCATGAATACAGCAAACATGAAGCTAGAAAGACTAGTTGCACACCGATCGAAGCACCTACTAGTAAGGATGTGTGGTCAGATACCAAGTCAGGGTACGAGATACAGACAGCTCCTTCGGGAGTGTAGGCAACTGGCTATCGAGAATTTTAGTCCGGCATTTGCAAGAATTATATACGAGATCGCACCTTCATGGATCTGATATACTTGGGTGGAAACTCTCTGGGTTGCCTTGGAGGTGTGGTGAAGAGTTGGAAAACTCTGAGCAACTGCCCTTGGCTAAGGCCGATTTGGCGTTCCGTATCAGCCGCCGCAAATCATCAGGCTATTAGCTATCTCATATACCGCGACGAAGACTAATAAAATCAAAGAGTAATGAAAAGGCGAACTACAGAACAAAAATTGAATTTGCTAGTGCTAGTTACATTCTTTGTACGCTGAAGATACCTTCTTTAGCTAGTCTACGCTCCTTTGACTGCTTTGTGGAGTTCAGGTTCAATCTGCATGAAGAAAAGTCTACGAAAATGACAAAGTAAGCCTCGCACCAGAGATCGCGAACATTGAGACTTACGGGACAATGTAGGGGTCGAAGAAAGGTAAGACTTGGCACTGAATCATACCGCAGACACCAGTCTCGTTATCTAAGAACCAGTAGTGGTTCGCGATACCAGCCCACCTGAATAACTTCTTGTCAGACATGTTTTGTCAGCGAAATACTTGGACGACTGACCATACACCTTGACTGGTACGACCCGTCGGCATACCCTGAGGGGTCTTACAACCAGCAAACGCCCAGTTCTTCGGAACTCCTTCGAGTACGGTCAAGCTGCGAGACAAGTATCAGTGACTGTGCACGATAGATCAACAGGGAAGAAAGAGGGGCTCACGGGTTCGTCAATTCAGGTTGAGCGGCAGGAATGGGCCTGTCAAGATCCTTGATCAACTTCTCGTCCGTCAATTGGTCCCTCAGGAGTTCCTTCACTGAAGCTGGCGACAGAATCTTTCCCTTGGTGACCGGGTGCGTACCCTCATTCATCAAAGCGACCAGTATCTGACAATACTCGCGAGCATTTCCGAAAGCTCCCGAACCGCCATACAACACCTCCTGCTGGCTCTCGTCCATCTCAATCAGATGCTCCATAGCCCGAATCGTTCCATCCTTCTCCCTAAAGTGTAACCCGGCCAAACGAGGCTTGACACCTCCAGGAATACCAGTCTGAGGCAGCAAAGTTATGTTCTTGATACCTAGTGGTTCGAAGATATTCTTCTTGAAGTACGCGTCAAGGTTGAGACCGGATGCTTTCTCAACCACAAGTCCAGCCCAATCAACGGCGGTACTGTACTCCCATCTGGTACCGGGCTCAGCATTCAAGGGCCCCGAAATCGAAGCAAATTTGCATCCAAAAGGGAGGATGTTGTGTTTGGCAAAGTAAGCTTCTGTGTCGATATTGAAGAAGGGGTAACTCTGGCCAGCTGTGTGATTGAGAAGATGGCGGAGTGTAGTGGGGGTGTTGTAGCCTTGCTCGAGCTTGGCAATCTCTGGAACTACCTCGCGAATAGGAGTGTCAAACTGGAGTTTGCCGGCTTCGACGAGTTGCACAGCGGCGATGGCGGTGATGAGCTTAGTGCAGCTGGCCATCCAGAAGAGAGCATCCTAAAAAGGAGTTTGAAAGGTCAAAAGGAGTTCTGATAGAAGATATGGAAAAGTCTTACCTTGCTCAAGGGCTCAGAGCTGCCTACTTGACGAACGCCAGCTGCTTCATGCAGGAGAGTATTACCACTCCGGTCGGCTGCAAACAAGACTGCGCCTGGAATCTTGTTAGGGTCCTTGCAGGTTTCTGTGAGTAGAGAGCGTGCGTTCGCGATGTATTGAGACATTTGGGGATTAGGTAAAGACGCCCACTGTGATCTCTTTATAGGCCTTGGACCTTGGGTATGATATCATGGTATCATTGGAAATTGTCAATGAACTCTCCGTTGCAGCTGTCTGCTGATCGACTCTTGAGCGCTTGAGCGCATCATCTGGTGACTCGGTACGCTAAAACTTTGCATTCGATCACTCACGTTACTCTACAATCGATCTTCCTCTCTGGCTTTCTTAACCCAACGAATCACCTCTCCCCAGTCCTTCACTCTATGCAGCGGCGCACCCTCTGGAATATGGTCTTCCAATCGCTCTTCTCTCCAAAATTCTTTTCCTTCTTCTATCTCGAGTCTTGTATCAAAAACCATGCTGTCTATCTGATCTGAAGGAAGGCACAATCTTCTATTCCATTCGTATTGTCCAAATAGAAGTACCGGTGTAGAGGGCGCCGGTGAGGCGTTGGACATCGAGGACGTTGCGACTTGAAAAGCATTCTCTGCGGAATCGTCGATCAGGAGACAGGCTTTCAAGTCCGCACATACCTAATAGAATCGACGAGTGAAATGGGGTCTCGAAACAAACCACTGCCAACAACTCACCTGAGCCTTGCTCAGTTTTGTCGTGACTTCATGACCGGCTTTGTTCGCATCCTTAAATTGACTCGTGCAGACTACGCTGTCGAACATACCTAGGAGATAGCATTGTTACAAATAAGAATTTTGATGCGGAAGAAAACACACCAGGAAACCAACGCTCAACCCACTTCCAACTTTCCTCCTTCACATCGGTGGTTCTCGCAGTCACTATAATCAACCTGAACCCCATGTCACGTAGAGCCTGAACTCCTTCCCTTGCGCCAGGAACAGGGCTTGCTTCAAATATTTGCTTGGTAGCATAAAAGTCGTTAACTTTACGAAAGGTTTCTTGTAGGTCTCCCCAGTAAGGATTCTTCCAGTAGTAGTAATCTTGATTATGATGAATGTGAATGTGAATGTAAGAACGAGTATGAGGATGAGGATGAGAAGAGGGGGGAAAAACCCGCCAATAAGCAGTCGCGTCCGTTCAAACAGCAAAGTGAACTAGTCTGCTATAGTAGCACGCACAGTAGAAATCCGAAAGAGTCATCTTCGTTCCATACTTTTCGTTGTGCCCTGCATGTCAGAACGAAAAGTCTTATCAAAAAATGAGCAAAGCAAAGTATGTCAGTGCCTCAACGTACATTCGGCAACTTTGGCATTCGTCTGACTGAGGACATCATCAAGATCCACAGCGATCACTGGCCCTGACGATGTTGGTGGTGATGTACTTGACAGAACATCAAGAGAATTGGCTAAGTGGGGGTCTTGCACATCGTTTGTGGGAGGTGTGTGAGTATCACTCTGGTCAAGATTGGAAGTTGCGGAAAACATTGTACATTTATACGACATCCTATATATTAAGATAGGACGGGCCTGGGAAGAAACAATATTTACATAATCATTACTAAGCAATGTCCCTACGAATCCCTAACCCGACCGAGCGAAGCTTATTAAGTTAGGACCTCCCGTCGGAATAATGATTATAGAATAACTTTTACTAACCAAGGTTCCGACGGAAACAGCTGCGCCAGAGGCAGCTGCGCTTACTGCCGGTAATTTCCGTGCACGCCACGCGATGTACACACTCCGGTGCGCGCAAACGCGAAAACTCAAACATTTGCCTCATGTCTGCACACTTTTGTCTATGTAATGTGACTTGGGACACTTTTTGTGTCCTCTGCTCTACTTCTAAAGCTATTTCAGTAGTACATGTAAGGCTGATTTATAAATCAACTGGAGTGCCACAATTACTGACTCTGTGCATCCCAGAGGTGCATTTTCAATGTGAATATTAGGTTTCTTTTTATTTTCTTTTTGTTTTTGTTTTTCTGAATTCTTATGAAACTGAATAAATCAACAATAAGGGAAACCCCACCAAATACTCCTCAGAGGCATCACAATGCTCAATGTGAAAGAGGAAGAAATGCGCATGTCATGGACAGTCCTGAGGCAAGGCGTGTACCTCGAGAATGACATGACATGGCTCCAGTACCCTTCAGTTTGCCTCAAGGTCCTGCTCAAGCTTACAACCCAGCTCGAGAAGACCCATTTCAAATGGTTAATTATGGTGTTCATTAGTATCAGCTAACTCAGGGCATTGCTGCACAGATCTGAGATTTGCCACTAAAATGCCAGGTCCAAGTAGAGCATGTGGAAGACCCCATCAACAGGTAAGCTTTCTTAGAAATTGTAAATATGCAGGTAGATGGACAGGTAAGTTTGTCTGTTCATATATTAGCCAACTTTCTTATATAAAGTATGTTAGAACTATGCAAATAGGTTTCAACATTTGCCAGCTGACCTTCGCAACCAACTTGCAAATATTCCTGCTCATCAGGCACTCTCAACTAGCTTTGATTGTTCACATAGCAGAGGTAGAGGTCAGGCTCTGGGAACAGCTCACATTGAACCACAGGAAGACCCTCCCATACCTCCTGAACCAAGGCCTCAATGTCAACCTGAGCCAGAGCCTGAAGATGGCATAGATGATCCTGCTCTATTTGAGCCTCCAATTGATCCATCCCAGGAATTTGAAGAAAACCTATTATTGAAGCAGAAGATTATGACCAGTATTTCATGAGTGAATTGCTATAATTGAAGCTATTGTTGGAGATGCAGAATGGAATGCATTGACTTCTCAGATTCCCAGAGGTGGTCCAAGACTTCAAGTGTCTGAGGGCAGATCAAGGTACATACACTCTCTGAAACACTTAATACGAAGCTGACCCTTCTTTGCTATCTGGCTGGATGGTAGCATCATCACAACACAAGGAATTCAAAGAAGGATCCTCCAGTCCAAAGTGTGTCCCAAGTGCAAGGCCCTTCATTAGGACTGTGAGAAATTAGCAAAGTCAACCATTAATGAGCTGAAATTTGGCTCCTGTTGTCTTCACCCAAATCTCCCTGTGTCAATCATTCACATAGATATTTAATGTCTCTTTCCAAGTAGTGAACTGCATGGGTATCCTGCAGGTACTTTTGAGGCTACCCGTACCTGTACCTGTGAGCCCTATATACCTGCGGGTCTTGACTTGATGAAGGAAGACTCAACAATTTGCATTCAAAAAAAGGTGAGAATTAACCATTAGATTATATTAATGCATTGAACTATACCTACAAAGCCTAATTGAAGTGTTTATGGCCCGTCCAAGCCACCAGCAACTGGCACAGGTCTGGAAATCTGTACCTGTACCCATCAGACCCTTACCCATGACCTGTGACAACCTGCTGGACCTGTGCTTTTCACTATTTCCAAAGCCATTCGTTCCCATCCAAATCCTTCCCAAACAACTTCTGCAGAGAATACAAGATTGTCATTGGCATTGACAACCATTCTGTAGATAATTGCAAAGTAAGCCCAGGCAAACTCTCTGGAATCTCCATAAGACTAACTGACCTCAATCATAGAAACACCTCTACAGCTACCTCTCCTTTCAATTCATCTTCCCAACATCCATCATCATCCTCAAGTAGGGAACAGTACTGGGATCCCACAGGTAAATTTTTCTGACCCGTCCCTGTACCTGCCAAATCCTGTACCTGTCCAGGCAGGTGAATGGTTTGGACAGGGCAGATGGGTCATAGGCCTGACCCATGGGATACAATGCATAACAAGTTGGTTCACCAATGTTTCACACCATAAAGTAAATGAATGAGTTAAATATTAGTATATATACACTGTGAGTGTCCTTTTTGTGTGAGATGTGAGAAAAAAATTGATAATATTGGGTGGATATGAGGGCTGTCTACCTCACAAACAGGTCATGGGTTTGCAGCAGGTTCAGATATACTGACCCATACCTGTACCTGTACCTCCCAACCCATCAAAAACCTGCATACCCATGCTTTTCACTATCTGCAAGTGGTTTTCATTTCTCCTTGATACAATCTGGAACCCAGAACCACAGGCCCTCATGCTGTTTGGTACCAGACATTGAGTATGAGAAGGAAAGATCTGCTTGGAATTGTTTGTTTTTTTGAGACTAATTAGATGGTCTGTTCATGAGCTGACATACAGTGAGCGTGTACATTAAATATTAGGAAGATGAACGCATATCAGTCATAGCACTTGGCTTTAGGGCTCCTAGCAGATCGGATGATCCGGCGCCATCCAAGTGATTGCTGCTTCGGATTCGGATGCGGATGGTGCTCCTCCTCCTCCTCCATCTGACGGATAGCATCCGACCAATCCGACAGTAATCTGCGGATGGGAAGCCCAACACTGGAAGTTTCAGAAATACTATATAGTACTATTACCGAGTAGAGAAATACACAAAAATAAATAACGGCCGCAACCAGTAGTATGTATGGCTTCAACAGACAGCATTAATCCTTCATAACGCTGACTGGTTTGAGTGTTTCGCGAACGCTGGCGCTCTGATATTGAAGGCGCGGTGTCGGGTCTGAAACCTAGACACATACTTTTCTATTCTTTAATTTATTATCGTTTCTCTCCAGCTCATATCCTTGGTTTATTTTCTGTTACTCTTTGGCATCACGGAACTGGGACAAACATGGTAAACCACGCCATCGATGGTATATGCTTGCCATCGTACTCCATAACATGGCACCCTGATGGCAACTGCATACCATCCACTGCCATCTTCAAACCATGATGGTCTTTGCATGGCCAGCATATACCATGCATGGCAATGTTCGTCCCAATTCCGTGATGCTTTGCATTCCTTGGCCGCCACCATGTTGTTTATCTTATCTGTATGTCATGTGATCGTAGATATACTATATAAGGGAAGCAGAACTCATCCGGCGATCATCCGTCGGATGCTTGGATACCATCCGGCGGATGCAGATTGGGATTTGCAGACCACCCATCCGAGCGGATGGCATCCGAATCCGACACAATCTGATCCGATAGGAGCCCTACTTGGCTTGCAAGTCCAACAAATTCCTCTCCAAATTATTCAATGGTCTCTCTATAGTCATGCTGAGGAACTGGCATTTATTTTACATACATTTGATACAAGGAAGATGAAGGTATGCAATAGCCATAGCACTTGACTTGCCATTCCAGCAAATTCCTCTCCAAATCATTCAATGGTCTACCTATAGCCATGCTGAGGAACTGACATTTGTTTTTCACAAGAAAGGCCAGTGTATCCAAAGATCACAGATTCAGAAGGATAGGACTTGAAGCATGCACAGTGAGCCTTCAGTGAGGTATGGGTTATGATGCACAAAAGATTTAAATAATGAAGTACATGGTACTTATTAATTAGGTTTCTATGTTTTCTATGTAAAAAATGGTGCAAAGGCGTTGGTTGTAAAGCTTGGGTTATAAAGCATAAAGGATTAAAATGATGAACTACATGGAACTTATCAGGTTTCTATTGTAAGTCAGACTCGCAGTGGAATGGAGGCACAATAGCACCGACATAAAAATGATACATGATTCACAGTGGAATGGAGGCGCGCCAGCGCCGACTTAGCGGGGGTTTGGGGGCGCAGCCCCCTACAAGCTGTCGACCCAATGCCGTAGGAATGGAGCGAGCGAAGCGAGTCTCCATGACAAAGGCATGGGTCGTAAAGCTTGTCACGTATGAACAATTGAGTACATTAAATACATAATCGGGTTGTGAGCCTCAACCATCCTTGCCAATGGATAAATATAAAAAAGCGACTCTGAAAGAAAGCTAAAGGGAAGGATACTCAATCACCAGCCAATGCTCTCTCGTCATGCTGCTGTTTCTTCCGGCTTTTCCTGGCCCGAGCCTTAGCTGACTTGGATATCCGTCGGACTTGAGGTGGTTGATATCTAAATGACTCATTAAGCGCGAAGCTGAGAAACCCGAATGTCCTTGACCCACGTTGCTCCCCGTTTGACGAGCTCAGGTAACTCGGAAACACTCAAAGTGATCTTCATATATGGTGCCTGTTTTTGCTTCGGGCTAAAATGCAAACTATCAGCGTCCCGTCGATCGACGACAGAAAGATGACGCACAAGTTCTTCCCTTCCAGTGCCAATGCTATGCTTTCCTGCCGTAGTCTCTCTTGTTCCATGTCCTTCTCGGAACTCCCAATATCATTGCCTTCTTGTTGATCCCCTCTTCCACCCCGACAGTTCACATCATCACGGAGTTGAAGATCATCTAGTAGACCTATTTCATTGTACTGATGCAGACCTATGCGACGTGGGGAGCGCTTTTGGACCAGCGACTTGAGGTATTCTCGCTTGATTATCTCAACCACGGAAATCAAACGCGGTGTTGTTGACATAGGGTTATGGGCATTGGCCTTCTGCTTGTTCTTGTCGTGATGGGTCTCACCGGAAATCAGGCTTCCTGTGTTAGGGTCGAGTTTGATGGTAGCAGGAAGAGTATGATATACGAGGGGCCTGGATTCTGAGTTCTACATCAGAAACAGGATGAGCATCATAGACATGAAGGCGGAGTGAGCTCACCTGAAGACTCTCAAGAGAAAATGAAACCCATGCTTTGATTTTGCCACCTTGGGTGACACGGATTACTTGGGGTCCGTTGTCAGCGACTGCGCCCGAGTCAGTCATGGATGGGAGTTGAGGAACGCGTCAAAGTCGTGTCGCGTGTGCCACCGTAGATCACGTGCATCACGACGCGCTATGACCACTGCGTCCACTTCGAGTTCAACTAAACTTCTCCCCCCTCTTTTGATTCCAGAAGCCCTAGGCTTCGCGCCCCAGTTATTCCTGGACGACGTGATAAACGCCGCTAACAATGCCGTCGGGGATGCCGTCGATGGTATAGAGGGCTTATTGCAAAAGTGGGCGGACGAACGTTCCAGTCAACAAGACAGCACCCAGGAAGTTGAACAGGGACTTGTCCTATTCCAGACTCTCCTTGAATATCATACAGATCTCGCTTTCGACTTCTTTGAAGCCTGGGCTCTGAAGAATATCTTTGCATGTCCTCCGGATTTACCTATTGTCCTTCCACATCATGAAGGCCTGGATTTGACGACTCAACCCGAGAAGGAAAAAGAACTCATGGACGAGATAACCGCATTGAGAGAACGTTTAGTGAATGTAGGTTTATGTCCAACCGAATGCTCTTCCAGTTGTTGATCACTTCATTTGAATCAGGAACGGCGGACCAAGAAGCTGTTAACGCGTGCCATCCGGGTGTCCAGGCAACAGCGAATACGCGCAGAAAAACGACGCGAACGACTCTCTGTTCTTGATACCCCTCGAATGGATGTTTTGGCACGTCTACCATCCCAGTTACTGTCAATGCACGAAGCTGTTGTGGAACTTCCTCCCCTTGACCCTGTAGCAGTGGCAGCCTTGATACAGATACCAATGACAGAACCTGGCAAACGTCAATGGGAGACGAGCAAGGCGGGTTACTTGAACTGGGTGGTCAATCAACTGCTGCAGAGAGCAAACAAGGGTAGCGTTTCCACCACTGTGGCGGATCTCAGCAGAGACGCGACGGAAGTCGGTACAGCGATACAACTTAGGGAAGCTTGCGAGAGGGCTGATGTTCTGCGGATTGGTTTACGCGATTTAGAACCCATGGAAGAATGATGAATGATTTGGTTTGGATTTGGATGTGAGCTGTAGGCGTTATTATTGGGGCAGCGCTCAGAGGGACATCTTGTATTAAAGTATGATAATAATACTTTGTAGATCTTACGCTATTCAATTCGGTTATGTCGGTCACCATAACAGTGGGTCATGATGAAGGTGCTTAGCGACGTGACTGGAAGATACTTATTGTGGTGTAATCGTGGGAGTTGATAGCTCCCTTGTAGTGGACCACCACACAAGTCTTTCTCTGCAGCTTCATTCTCTTCTTCTTTACTCTACGTCGGCCGGTCCGTTCTGCGACTGCTAAGTACTCAAAGGTCCTTGCTTTGAGTCTTTTAAACGGTCGTCTTTTTCTTTTCCCGGTCCTAGTGGCAGCTTTCACTCCTTATTTTTGTATGCCACCATCTCTCTCTGTCCGACAGTGTCCATGACCTTTTAACAGCTTTCTGTAACGAAATTATACAATGGTGCGCGTCAAAAATGTGTGGAACTATATCCCTCTTCCTGCTATGCTCAAGTTGGTGGTGAGTGTGATACGCTTCTTGACCTGATATCAACTTATCACATCGCAATGTAGTGGGACCGTCTGACCTTCAACCGCATTACGACTGCATACATCATTTTTTCCTTGGTTCATTGTTGCATTCAGCTTGGCCTTCAAACAAGGGCTTTCACGATCAACGCAGATGCCGCCAGGAGCTTATACAATCTCTCAGTTCAAGCAAACGCAGTCAACAATAGCGTACCAGTTTTGGAAGGAGATACTCTTGAACTGTGTTCAAATGTGGTTGATGCGGATTGTATCGTGGTATGGGATGGCTCAAGACCCTCAAATATCTCCTCCAATGTGAACTTGGAATCTGCTTCTTTTCCACCTGTCCCCATCATTTCGACAAGTTCCTCTGCAACTCCCTCTTCGACTTCCTCCCCAGCGACCACTTCTTCACCCATTTCCTCAAAAGTCACGACCACCTCTGTAACATCTGTTGTAGTCCTCCCGCCTCCTACGACCAGCGCCCCATCAACGTCTGAACTTTCGAGACCCATCAGCGAGCAGCAGCCAAACAATCGAGTCAGTCTACCTGAAGATGATGAGGACGAGGACAGCGATAGTGATGATGAGGATAGTGACGACGAGGATGATTTCGATAGTGAAGATGAAGAGGAACATGTGTGTTGTGTCTTTCTGCTAATCTGCTTGATGTTTATGAGTTTTTCAGTCTCTAGGTCGTCGTGGACTCAAGATCATGGCCACAATGTTGGAAAATGGAACCACTGAGGTAAAAGTGTCAGGTCCTGGTTTCACCAACGTAGAACTTAGCAAGTCCTGTGTTTGGGCCTTGAACTGGCCTGTTGGGATGTGAGTTGCTCTGGTCCTTGGTTCACCAGGCATAGTCTTAAATTATGATACAGACTGGAGAATACCAAACGTGAAGATGTCGTCTTCATTGCTTTCCAAATTTGGGTGAGTTCCTTATTTCTATCCTCTTCGGACATTTTCTCAGATTACATACAGGTTCTGGGCATGTCTTTCGTGGCGTTGATGAACGAAAGTATTCCCCACGTCATTGCTTCACTGCTCACTCATGTCCTAGCCACTGTCTGGTCCAGTTTCCAGGTAAGCGTACCTCTAGCCTTCATCCACGTTGATTTTCATGTGTGTTTCATCGTCTTCAGATCTCACACACAGCAAATTTCCGTGCCGATTTCAATCGCGTCATTACCAATGGTGCATGCGGAGTTCCTCTTCTGGGAGCGTACTGGGACGAACGAGCTAAAGCGGAATATGCTACCCTTGCCTTGAATATCGCTGCCCTTTTCGTGTCAGGTTTCCTGAGCTGGAAATTGTTCAAGGTGAGATATGCCTGTCTATATCAAGCTATACCCCATGCCCATTTATCTTCGTGTCTAGTCCTTTGGATGGCTCACCTTCAAGCGAGTTGGTGCATCATTGACCATCAACCGTATCTACAAGCTTGTCTTGGTTTTGTCCATCATTCTCCAGCTCGCTCTGTTCTTCATGGGTGCCACGGTTGGACTGTGGATCGACAGTTTGTTCAATGGTCTTGGAGCTGAGCATGCTGAACATGTTACCTTCTACCGTTCAACTTCCTTTATTGCGTTCCTTCTTCTAATCCCGTGGATAGCGCTGGGATGGATAGGAGTTAGGAAGGAACGTCGATTACCAATGTTTGGATTTTTGGTGCTGTCCATTTTGTATCTCGGTGCTTGGAGTACTATGTTCTTCAGCGACACGTTCCGTTGGTTGTACTGTAAGTTCTGCCCTTTGCCCCTCATTTTCTGATATCACAAACTGACCCATCTGTCCCAGTGCATTGGACTTTCTTCTGCCTCGTGGCGTCGGCATCAGTCTTCTTGACCCTCTCGGCCTTCATCGTCGGTCTCGTCTGCAGATACAATTTCGGAAAGGGACTCCCTCGATATCGTGAGTTTCTTGTTATCTTGGAAGTATTTTCTCTGATCATTCCTGCAGTGGAAGCGCACGAGCCTCTGCCTGGCGATGATTTTGCCCCCGTCACCGGTGGCTCCGATATTGAGAAGGTTGCATTCCCTTCAGAAGCTCCCCTCCCGACTTACTCGGCAGCCTTTGGAAAAGAAGTCCCTCCACCTAGCCAAATGTTCCCTGCTCGCATGGGTCCCCGTTTCTTCAGGACGACTTCTGAGCCGTTTGAAACGCCAAGCAATAGGTCCATAGTAACGGTTCCATCGGTGGCCATGACCAGGACTAATTCCCCCGATTCGACGGAGAGGACATTGAATCGATCTAACAGTAAATCAAGCGAAAGAAGCTTCGGTAGTTTGGCTAGCTACTACTCATATGGTAGCAACCACTCGAGGATGGACAGCTCAGACACTCATAATACTATGCAGGGTAAAAGATGGGTAATCGAGTAGATGCGGATATTTTAACGTGCTGTGCACATCGCAAGTCGAGTTTTCGAATTTCTGTATCACTGCTGTATTTTCTTTGTCGGAGTCGGGTGCTCACAGACAGTAGTAAGTAGTTGTTGTGTAGATTGTCTTTGCAATAATAAATCGCATTCAGGCTACATATCTAGTTCAAACTTCAGTCAGAAGAATATGAGCATCAATGTCGGGTCAGATTAGCACAGGCTTTACACGAAGAAAGAAAGTACAGACAGAAACTAGGCTACATAAATTGCACATATACAAAATAATAACCAAGAAAGCGTGAGTCCCAAAGCCCAAATTAAGAAGATTCTGATGATTCGTCGGGTGTAGCGAAGAATTCCAATGAAGGAGAGTCCTGTCGTATTTCCTCAACTTCCTTCTCTTGAATGATGGCAGCCTGTCGCGCAACTGTCGCATTGTCAAAGTTCTTCGAGGGCATATCAACCGGGGGGTCTTTAGCGATTTCTTCTTCCTCGTAGGAAGCCAGCAGCTCTCGGAATTCTAGCATCCATGGATGCTGTAACAATTCTGTGGCAGTCGGTCGTTTCATAGGATCAATCGTCAGACATTGCTTGATGAAGCTGATGCCCAGATCACTCAGTTGGCCAGGCTCTGGCAGTGGTGGATGTTGTGTTGCTACACCGATATGGAACATGATGGCCCTGGAAAGATAGACAGTCAAACAGCATACTTGATTGATAGAAAAAGACACAGTACCATTCATTATCCAGATTACTCCAAGGCTTTCTTCCCGTGGCGAATTCAAGCACTACACAGCCCAACGACCAGATATCCATGGCTCCGTGTCGTCCACGTCGATCATTCTTGATAATTTCAGGAGACATGTACATCGGCGTCCCGGTCAGACTGTTATGGACTCCGCCCATGCTGGGCGTCGGCGCCGATCTTGTATCACCGCCTAGACGGCTACGAGCCATAGAGCGCGTATTCTTTGCGAGTATCTTGGCTGCACCAAAGTCAACGTATTTGATCACGCCCAGATGGTCAAGTAAAATATCTGTTATGACAAGTCAGTGAAAGGTTGTAGCAGATGTGGAACTTGGACTTACTGTCAGGCTTGATGTCTCGATGGACGATACCCTGTGAATGCAGATACGCAAGACCCTCCAGCATTTGCAACGTGTAGACCTGAACTATCCTCTCATCTTCGATCCTCCCGTGTTCCAGCAGAGCGGCTATGCTACCTCCTTGGCAGTATTCCTCAAAAATGTACACTTTATCCCGGTGCACTTCAATACCATAATATTCCACGACGTTAGGATGATGAAGCATCTCCATGACGCTCAGCTCATCCTTGATTTGTGAATAGAGATTGGGTATGCCAGAAAGCTCGTGAAACTTGATTTCCTTGACCGCCATAAGAGACCCTGTATCCAGATTGACCCCAACATACACGGAACCGAACGCGCCAGCTCCGATAAATCTTCCCTGCTGCCAACGAATAGAGATGTTCGATGTCGAGGATGCAAGGAAAACCAGCGACCGATCTTCGAATTTCTCCGTGTCCAACACACGCCCCAGGATCCTGAATTCGTTACCAACGACCGCTCGTTGAGATTCCAGTACCTCAATTGACTCAGATACCCTCTCCCAGAATTTGCGAGAACCACTATCTGGCAGCGAGAATCCATCATCCAGCTCAAACTCCTCCTCTTTGACAATCTGGATCAAGTCCGCAGTCGTCTGCCTGTGCTGTTCCTGCCTCTCTTTCTCCTTCCGAGCTTCAAGAGACGACCTAGCACCGAGAATGTCGAAATGACCCATCAATAATGTGATACAAACTCCGACCTTGTGCCGCAGTAGTTGGAATTGCTCTTCAGGAAGGTGAAGAATGTTGCGCTTTGTACGCTGAAAAGCGAACTCCAATGCATTGACCGCCCATTTAAACGTCTTGCGATCGCTGGGATGGCAATCGTCGCAAATGAACGTGACCCATGATATCGCTAACTTGAGCAAGGAACGATTGAATCGGAGTAACGAAGAACGGTCCATGAACTTTGTCGCATGTTGTCCATGTTCGGAAGCAAACTGATACCAGTTCTCCATCAGGTCTTGAGAGCCTTTGGACATTTTCATGGAGTCTCGTACACGATGAACTGAATCAACAATGGACTCTGCCAAGCGTACTGTAGCACGGGCGATTTTCCGCAGTTCGCGATGGACAGGAGGAAGGTGGGCCTGTGCTTCATTCAGACATATAAGAGGGTGAACGTTGGTTTCAATAGGCATTCCATTCTCGTCCACAGCAAAGAAGGAATCTGTAAAGAGCTGTTTGGCTACCGTGAGCCTGTGCTGGGGGCCGTCCGCAATCAATCTGACACGGTCATCTTTACATTCCAGGTCGACCATTGTCACGTTCATAACCATGACGCGACCCCTCCAAGTGAAGTGCTTTCGTGGTGAGAGGACAAGCAAGTAACGAGCTTCATCATCAAAGTCTGCACCCAAGTAATCAGCGTGATCAGCGGCTTGGATTCCGTCTTCTGAAGTCAGTTCTTCCACATGGAAAGCCTCTGTCAGCATACGCCGAATTGCGTCAGGACGGCCAGACAGAGAGTTTGATGCAACGATGTAGGCCCCATCTTCTTCGTAATCTTTGGTGAGCACGAGGAAATGGTCGGTGGCGACCAAACAGTCAATGAACTGATCAAGGTGAACGGACTCGAGACTGTACTCCGCCGAGTTGTTGAACCGATGGGTGATTACACTAGCCAAAAAAATCAGTCCTGTCAGACCTTGATATCGGGAAAAACAAATCATACCGTGCAAAACGTATCAGCTTACGGTACCGTAGCCTCACGCTATCCAAAATCTTGCTGTACCACGACACCTTCTGCTCGTCGGTCATGGCCTGGAAAGATATCATAGGTCCTTCAAACTCTAATTTGGCGTTGTCATTTAGTCGGGCTGCGCCGTTAAAAGCTCGACGTTTCGATTTGGGGGGGTTCTTCTCTTTCTCGTCATCCTCTTTGTCCGTGTCGTTACCCTGCTCTCTTTCCTTAGACTTCACATTCCGGCCCGGTACTCTAACCTGAGTCTCGAAGTAATTGCTGACGCGAACCATGAGCCTGTTGGTCAGACTACTGCATTGGGTCTCAGTCAAGTCTGCTGAGTACAGGACAGAATGAAAAGCTTACCATAGATGTTCAGCGACAACAGCGGAACCCCTGGGCACTGTCATACTGACATCATTGAAGGTTGCCCATTGGGCTTCGAGTACGTCAGTCTCTTTGAAATATATTCCTTTGACCCC
The DNA here is from genome assembly GCA_013368315.1 of Tetrapyrgos nigripes. Lineage (NCBI taxonomy): Eukaryota > Fungi > Basidiomycota > Agaricomycetes > Agaricales > Campanellaceae > Tetrapyrgos > Tetrapyrgos nigripes. The sequence goes on from JAACJM010000001.1 coordinate 158,383, forward strand.
GCCTTTCAACTTCCAGTGTATGAGTTTGAAGAAAGTCTCCAGCGCCCTCAGGATAGACGGCTCATAGTCGTCACTGATGCACTTTGGAAGATTCCATTTCCCTCCAGGATCCGGTGCCAGGAATGCTTCGTACTGTCGTTTGAGAGTGCAGGCTAAGCCTATACTGATTTTAAGATCGTCGAGCATTTGGTCAATAATCAGCATTTCGGGATCCTTGATTTTCTGCACATAGTCAAGCCGGAGGAGTAAGCATGCTTGAGCAAGCCTGGTCGGGAATGAAATGAGAGGAATGAGTTCGGATTCGAAGGTGGGCAGGTTCATCTCTTCAAATAAGACTGCGAGATTTACTTGAGCATCTCGTGCGGCAGCGACAAGGGCATGAGTTGTTGTCAACGATCCCTTCTCAAACATGCGCTGCATCGACTCTTCCTTCAACATTCGTTCAACAAAGCTGGAACCGTCAGCGGTTTCAGGCTGACCGTTGACGTTGACGCGGTTATTGGCGTTGATGGGAACCTCTGCTGAAGTGTTGGGCTGGGTGACGTCGAGAGTTTTGCTCCCTGTCCACCGTCGCAGTACCGCGACTTGATGGCCTAAGGAAGTAATGACAGTGGACCATGTATTCAGGGTGTCACAGCGGGCCTGGAATACGGACTCGGTCGCTGCGGGTTTATCAAGATAGAAGGCTTTGAGATTGGGGTAGAGGGAATGGGCAATGTCTAAGCGACGCAATACGTTCTGCACTTGATGAAGAGCTTCGGACGCGTCCACACTTTGTAGGCGGAAGTTGTTAATATCATTGATGGCAGCATCGACCACGCGTAGCCTTCGTCCTTCCAGCACCTTTTTCTCCTCCTCTACTGTCCGCCCATGAAACTTGGCTCGAATACCAAACCACAAGTTGAGATGTGGATTGTTGTGGTCGTCTTCTGATGACTCGAGGGCGACAGCTATACGTGACTTTTCCGATCGCAAAACATCTCCACCAAGGACAGAGGCAAAATAAATCTGCCAATTCATCCGTTCCTTTTCTCCCTCTGTGACAGCTTCCATTGGTTCCGACTCAAGCATAAGGGCGACTCTACCTCCCTCCGGATAATTCGTCAGAGAGATTCGACCAAATTCATCGTCATCACTGTCTCCGCCGTCTGCAAGCTGGCCTAGACCTCTCTGCATGTAGTGACTATCGGGGTCATTGCGAGGGTCGTCCAGTTCCTCGGGTCCTGTGGATCTATAACGTTTGACAAACTGGGAGTAAACGTCGATGCTTTTGGTAGATGATGATGAACGGGGAAGCGGATGAGGAGGAGCTGCAGCATAGGGACGTTTTGATCGGGATGGCATACGCCCATTGAGAGAACTCGACGAGACCATTTGGGGCGACACATAAGCTGACATGGGTGGGACTCCCCACTCGTCGACGTTGTCCACTTCGTCAGATCTTTGTTCGGGATGAGTGAAGAGCGTAGGGGTATGCCTACGCAACATGATGGTGAGGGTTTAAGACAGGAAATGGATATTAGAAGCGGTGGGGAGGGAGGTGATGTCAGGGAATGAGCTCGCACGTGTTACATGTTACTTTTCTCAAGTTTTCACAATGGGTGTCGTAGAAAAGGTCTGGAGTACATCATTTTGCTGCTCCAGGTTATCTCAAAGAAATCGAAGGTAAGTCAGGGATTTCGCGTCGAGAAAACGCACTAATTATCGGTACCATCAGAGGAGATGGCGGGGACTGCTTTGGCTTATAGACTCATTTATACGAGTTTGACTCGTACATGTGTACTATCGTGTATAGTATCTGAATTACAGGATCGTAAGAAACAACGTCTACCAGGCAAGGCAAAATGGAAGGAAGAAAACCCGAGAAGGTCGACTTCTGAGATAATGAAAGAGGTACGCTATCTTCAATCTATTCCATCTTCATTTTATCACTGCCCTGAACACGTCTTATTGATTATGGCTGACGTCCCATATCTATTCCAATTCCAGCTGATTGCACTTTGGAAAATTGCGGACGAAAACCCGAAAAACTTCGCAAAAAGGCTCACGGCTAGTGATGATTGACGAATGATGATGTCGATGTTTTGTATGCATTGTGAGTGTACTATGTTTTTGGGCTTGGGGTATTTAACTGATTACATCTGCGTCTTTAGTTCTTCCCCTTCACTTTGAATATCTTGTTCTTTTCCTTAGTGTTTGATGTTTACTTTGGTATTAGAGATGGACTAAGGATAGCATACTCCGAATATCATACACTGTAGTATTTTCCAAATGTCATTTGCACGTTAGCATAGGTTACTGTCACGAGGAGGTGAGTTCGGCTGTCAGAAATCCACTTCCTAATCGGGCGAGTTGGCCCAACTTATCTTTCAACTCGATCTCGCGCAATATGGGTGTTGTAGAAAAGGTACAGTTTTGTTACTTCACTGATTGAGGCTATCTCAAATAGCCACTGAATGACAGATCAAAGAAGTAGAAGAGGAGATGGCGCGGAGTAAGCAGTTTCATTCCATCCTTAATGTCGATTCAACGCCGTCTCAGCGCAGAAGAACAAGGCAACGTCCTATCATCTCGGACTGCTTAAGGTTTGGTTTTTCTTTCTCAAGGACGATTATAACTTCATTTCATCTTGGACTACTGAAGGTTGATTTTTTCTCGGTTCAGACGATTATTTCTCAACGATTTTTCTGTTTACAGGCGAAATTAGCGCGTTATCGTCAACAACTCCTCGAACCACAGACCAAGTCAGGTCCTGCTGGCACAGGTTTTGATGTGCAGAAGTCGGGAGACGCAAGAGTAGCGCTTATTGGGTTTCCGTCCGTGGGCAAGGTACGTATACTGGCATTTCGACTACTGTTGCTGAGTCTTTTTGTTTTCCAGTCCACCCTTCTTAGCAAATTGACACACACGCAATCCGAGTCAGCAGCCTATGAGTTCACGACACTAACGGTCATTCTCTTCTCTCACTTTGACAACACTTTTGAAGTAATCGTGTCCTTCTAGGCTATTCCTGGTGTCATTGAATATCAAGGCGCCAACATACAATTGCTTGACTTGCCAGGAATTGTAGAAGGAGCGAGCCAGGGAAGAGGTCGAGGTCGTCAAGTGCGTACTTCTGTCCCTTCACATTAAGCTGATGCTGAAATTCTGAGCCAGGTCGTATCAAGTTGAGTGATGGCTGAAGCTTGCATCATATTTATTTACAAGGACATCGCAGCTGCAAAGACAGCGGATCTCATCGTTGTCATGCTTGATGCGACAAAGTCTGAAGAGCAGAGGCGATTGCTCGAGATCGAACTCGACGCTGTTGGTATTCGTCTCAACAAGACCAAGCCGGATGTAGTGTTCAAGAAGAAAACTACGGGTGGTGTAAGTTCCTTCTTCGTACTGCAGATGTTTTTGTTACCGAGCGACATACATAGATCACGGTAGGAGAGATTGGCCGACTTAGCTCAAGCCTGCGTGCTGAAGACATTTCAGTTCAACACGACAGTGAAGTTGACAAAAACAGATGAAAAGACTATCAGAACAATTTTGGCGGGATGTCAGTACATACTGCCATTCCTGAACTCTGAACTGACTGCCTTCCAGACAAACTTCACAACTGCGATGTTATGATTCGAGAAGACGTGAGCAGCCATCTCTCCTTTCACATCTGAATGTTCTCAGTCATTCTTCAGATCACTACAGACGAGTTCATTGATGTTTTGATTGGTGCTTTACTTTCCTTCTTCGGTGGAGTCCCACTAACTGTCCCTCAGGAAACCGCAAATACCTACCCTGTCTTTGTGTGCACCTCTTCTTACCAGCTCGTTCAACTGTGCTGATTTGCCACTTTCAGATGTCTACAACAAAATTGATTCCATTAGCTTGGAAATGGTGGACAAACTGGCTCGAACACCGCATACGGTCGTTATCAGTTGTGAGATGGATCTAAAGTGCGTTACAATCATTCGTTACCTTCGTTCATGGACTGATAGCGATAACCGCCAGTCTGGACTATTTGGTAGACCGAATGTGGGAGGAACTCAACATGGTGAAGATTTACACGAAGAAACGAGGAGCCCACCCGGACCTCACAGACCCTGTGTGCATGAGGAAGGGAGCAACGATTGAGAATGTCTGTAATAGCATTCATAGATCGCTCGCCCCGAATTTCCGCTATGCGCTTGTTTGGTGAGTGTTACTAAACCTCTTTCAGGCCGTTGTCACTAACTTGCTTTGTCTTCAGGGTTAGCTATCTTTTTTAAAGCTCTAGTATACCGCGCTCATAGTCCCTTAGGGAAAGTCAAGCAAGTTTGCACCGCATGCACAGAAAGTCAGTCTAGCTCACCAAGTGCAGGACGAAGATGTGGTGTCTAGTGCGTTTTTAGTGCTCGCCTCTATTCTCGAATGTATGCTCACGTCCAGAATAGTATTTACGAAGTGATCGAAAGGTACTGAAGAATGTATTACTCAACGTGCTATAACAATTGTGTAACTTGTCTTGGCAATGTTGAGCGAGGCGCCAGGGATGCGTCTTTCATATCGGCGCCCAGGTAAAGCATTTTTACTGAACCAATTTTACTTCAGGAATTTCATACACCTGCTCTCACCTGCTTCAAACCATACAAACTTATGTATAGCGCTCGCGGATCGCGCCGATCTCACCATCTATCACTTGACACATCTTCTGATAGAAGCCGCACTATTTTACAAAAGATGGTACAAACTCTGAACAGTTATATCCCCCTCTTCCTTTCAGCGTCATGCGGCGTATCTTCCGAAGGTCAAAATCTCAGTCTACTCTGAAGACTAACAAGCCTCTCCCAGAAATCTACGATGTTCCCCCGGTCCCTTCATTACCACAGAACCTTCGGCAGCTCTCTTTGCCATTGTCTGTTCAGTCAGCGCCTTTACCCCAGTCGGATAGATATCCAGAGCCCTGGGTACCTTCACCAGAGACAATGTCTACGGATGCTCTGCCAGTTGTAAGCCCACCAGTGCCGGAGCAGCAGATTCCAGTGACAGAAAAGGACTCGAAAATAATGGCCGCCTATAATGTCGTCAACAATACAGCACAAACTTCGAAAAGGGAGCAAAAAGTGGACAAGATAGGTCAGTAATCTATGATTATGTGATTTGAGCTTGACTAAATTAGGTTTTCAGTAACGCAGATGAACAAAGCAATCACCGAGAGCTCTGACAATGCTACGAACCTCAATACTTGGTTCATGGCCAACTCTGCGGTCTTGAGTAGTGCCGGGAGCATACTGGCGAACATTGATTCCAAAACAGTTGATACTACTATTACCAAGTTCTCAGAAACGACAAAGGTCGTCATGGATGGCTTGACAGCTTTGCAGCAAATACATCCCTTTCTTGGAGGTGTGTCCTGTTGCTCTATACAAGGAAGCGATGCCTAAGTTTACAATGCATTCCTAGCTGCAATCTTTGCCTTCAAGGGCGTAATCTCATTGACCATGACACGAATAGCGAATAACAAGAAAGTGCTGGTGTTGCATGCAACTATGCAAGAAACCCTGATGGTTCTATTTCAGTATGAAACTTGTGCTTTTCATATCTTCAACCAAACTGACTGCCCATTCCAAGTGTCCGTGGCCTGAAAGATCCAACAACACAAGTTCCCGGAACCAACGAGACAGTTCAAGGGCTTCTTGGAGGTATTATAGAGGAAATCGCTGAAAGTATAAAGGAGACTGGTTCAGCATTAGACCATTATGTGAAAAAGGGCTTCTTAGGTGTGCAACCACTTCTTATTCACACTGTTCCATTCAGCTTAGTGTATGATGCGTATAGCCAAGACTCTTAAATCAACTATCTACGAAGAACGATTGGCTGGTTATGCAGCTACATTCGTGAAACACAAGGAGAATCTTGAACATCGTCTCATAATCAGCACTGCTCGTGGAGTAGACACTGCCAATGACAAACTGGATGAGCAAGGTACCCGTATGAAGAGCATGGAAGACACCCAGCAACAGATGCTGAAGATGCTCCAGAGTCTTACCACTCAACGCGAAAAGGAGATCCAGAGCTTTGTCACCGAATATGCAGGAGGAGCCAAGTCTTGCATAGATGATGAGAGGCTGTTGAGCCAACTGGTACAGATGAGCGGGGAGAGTGCCGAGGAAATCGCGGGAACAGTACCGGGACGCTTGGATAACGAAAAACTGATGGAGAAAGTACAGAAGAATTTGACAAGTGAGCTCTTGGAGAATCTGAATGATGCGCTGGAAAGAAATCGCCGCACATTCGATAGGAAACTGGAGGCTCAGCTCAAACAACTCAAAAGAATCGAACAGAGCATTCATGAAGAAAGCAATCGTGTGATTGACGAATTCCACAGGGGTCCTCATGATAGAATAAAGGACAAGGTGTGTCCCATTGATGTTCACATTCCACAATGTACTGATATCGTTCTTCCAGGAGCTCAAAGCTATCTGGCAGTATATGGTCAGTCAGCGACGATTAGTGATAGGATGTAAGTCTGATAGTCATGCTAGGGATGGAAAGGAAGTGTCAAAGCTCGGCACTTCGTGCTTGGGCTTCATGATCATTATGCCGCTCAGAGGACTGTGCTCCCGAGCCATCAAGGTCAACTTGAGCCGACAACCCCTTCGGTCGACGCAGTAACTCCTACGGTGGAGGCAATGACACCTTTTCCGGGGACTGGTGGAGGAACCGGGGTCAGAAAACGCGTGCGAAGGGAGGATCTTTGGGCGCTGGCCTATTTAAATGTCTCTCGCGTTCAGCCCATACTAGAAGCAGTGGATGATGAGTGAGTCTAGTCTTTCTTTTACTTTTCTGGTTCAACACTCTCTAGTCTTTCGATGCTCACAACTCTCACAACTACCTTTATTTTTTTTCTAGTGGAACGGGATTCATCTCTATCAAGGAAGTGAATGACTTCACGGAATCTCGTCCGTCCGAGTGGACGTGAGTGAAGAGTCTGTTTTTCAGTACGTGTCACTGATAGTAATTTCACATACAGTTTGCCGGTTTGGTTGGCTTACTGGAGTCAAGGTAAGCTCCTGACCTTAATCTTCCGGTAGATTATCTGACCCTATTGATAGGATGGCACGAAAGTATGAACCGCTACAAACTGAAAATCGCCCTCATCATGCAGTTGTTCTTGGCGGAAATCACGCAAATCAAAGCTGAAAATCGAGTGTGGGCAGAGGAATACATGAACGACTGGTAAAGTGGTCCCTCAATTGCTCCTAGGGCACTGTCCTTAATATGCCTCCCAAACCATAGGGGAATCAACCGTGTAGATTCGCTATTGCGTTCTCTCCGCGCGGTCAACGCAGTCTCTGGTGCCGATGATATCAAACTCAAGAATTTCGCGCAAGAATACACTGTAATGGAAGAGCAGCGGCTGAAAGAGAAACTCGAGGAATTCAGATACGTGATCGACGAAGTAGAGACTGTTTCGCTGATCACTGGTCCTGGCCGACTTGAGAGGGTGTGTAACATTCCCAGCCCTTCTCTGATGATTCTGAGAGTCCGCGTTCACCAGTATATTCTACCACTCTTGTACCTAATATTGAAACGACATTTGGCTATCACAAAATTAGCCAAGAACCACATCTTCAGTCAGCAAATTTTTCTGTCATTTAGGAATCTCTTGATACTGACTACTTCATTCTGAAGACTCCGAGGAGTTCTGGTCCATGTCCGAAACTATATGGTATCTGTTCAAAGCCCTCGACGAGCGCATCATAAATCTAGTGGGTGAGTACAGTTCTAGCTACTAATACAGGCTAGGCTACATGATGGCGTCTCTTCCAGAAATTTTCAAACAGACACATGTCGATGAGGATCAGCGTCTGCGAAGCTACGCATTGGGTCTGGTGAGTGTCTTAATCAGTGGGCGCAAAGGTAGAACACTGAACAGGTTCAGCTCTATCTCCCCTGGAAAGAAACTTCGTGGAATCCGAACCTCGTAAAATTTGTACCTTGGCCTGACTCTAGCAATCCTACGACAGCAGAGGTCTTGTCAGATGTCGAGCAAGAAGAAGGCCAAGTCACTCTGGACAATCTGGTTTATGGCCCAGAGAACTACACCGAATTAGGGGCCTTGAGCTACGCCTCCGAGGTCATCTGGGATAATACCGAAGAAAGTACAGCCCACAGCCATCCCCTTGTCGGTCCATGGTCAGGGTACCTGCAATTTCCAGATGGAGACATCTCAAATGCAGTGGACACGACTCTGTCATGGATATGGGTAGAGTCCGTAGACGAAGAGGGGAATGTTTCCGGGAAATGTGATACTGCTCTCCTACCCCTGACTCTCAGTGGGAAGATGACTAGTGATCACCAGATAGACTGGATGTTAAGGACCGGTGAAAATTGCACGCAAATCATAGGACGTTTCGACGCCGACTCTCAAACAATCATCGGCCTGCAATTTGACAAAACCACTATTGTCAATGCTGAAGAAAACGATAAAAAGATTGGACTACAAGAACAGCCTGATGCAGGCACGAAAGTCTTCTTCTGTCGTACGCCTGTCGATGTTTATCGCTTTCGTTATACGCCGGAGCAACTCGATGTCAATCCCGCTCGGGTCCGCTGGGTGTTTGCATGCCAGGCAGTCCTTTACCAGGTTCGGCAACGCGCATGGAGTAGAAGTTATTTTCAAACTGTTCTTCCTGAGAGGCTGCAGCTCGTGCGCTTTGCAGCGCAACATCTTGCCGAAGAACGCAACTGGACTCCCCATTCGCCATACTTGCCTCTTAGCAATGAAGAACGCAGTGCTTTCCAAGTGTTGTTGAAGGTGGTTCCTCCCACAGCCGCCAGATTCTATACCGATTTTGCTCGGTTTCAACTTTCCAAAAACATAATCGACTTTTTGGGGTACGCTGCATTCTTCCACAAGTTTTGAGCTCTAATCTAAGGTTCTCATCAGGTACAGCTGCGACGGATGTGACAAACACATTGTTGGATATATGCTCAGCTGCTTGGAATGCGTTGACGACATGTTCAATCATCGTATCGATTTATGTTCTGAATGTATGAGCAACGATACAAAGACTGAGAGGTTCAGTCACAGTGTCTCCCATCTCATGCTCAGAGCCAATGATCATATCATGCACGACGGAGAGATGGTCCATTATTTCTCAAAGGGAAAAGAAGTTGGGCTGAGAGTCAAGAAGACTTTTCAACAACAGAAACAAATGCTGCTGGCCGACATGCCTAGTGATAGCAAGCTGAAGCTACCCGAAACAAAGTGTTGTTACTGTCTCAAACCAGTATCAACACCGTGCTGGACGTGTGCTGATTGCGGTGAGCATTTTCATCAGATATCATGTTCTTCCACTGACTTCTTCATCATTCCAGTTATCGACACTTACGTCTGTGATGGCTGTGAAAATGGTGCTGTAGTGAAACCAGCCTCGCATCACACTGAGAAACACACTCTTGTCCGTATACACGACTCTGTGGTTGCAGAAACAGTAGACTCTCCAGTCGAGGACTCTAGCGAGACATATACTGTGTTATGGGAAAAGATTGAAGGACTGGAAGATCGCCTTAATACACAGCTTGCTTCGTTGGAAACGAGATTCACGGCCATGGAGACTCTATTGGGACGGCTTGTGGAAGCCACACTGCGTCAGCAAGCCGTCGGGGAACGGTCGTGATAGTGGACTTCAACTTATGGGAAGTTGAATTATGTATTTACCGGCTGTCTGTACTTGCTCTATAACTTAGCAGTCTTATCAACGTTCTAATTAGTTACTATCGAAGAATCTTGCTTTGAAGAAGCTAGGCGACCTACAAGCAAAGTGGATGCACCTTCGCGAGCTAGCTTGGAGACCAGTCTTTAATTTAGGAAGCAGAGAAGATAGTCGTTCTCTGTATTATAACTATTCGGCGCGCACATAGCCACGTGTGCGACTTCCATCTACTCTGCGATGAGCTCACAGCAAATCACTTCTTTACTCGCACCACCAAACGTCGGGGATGCCAATCGAGATGCTGTCTTGTTTCTCAGTTCTAAATTTCGTGTTCTAGAGGACCTCGATGGACTGGAAGCATTGCTAGGAAAGGCAGAAAGTCGCAGCAATGAACTCGCGTCTCGGGTGCGTATTTGTAATCCTTTTTCTTCAGAAATTGAACATAGGTGTCGTAGATTAGTTTAATTCATCTCAAGCTGCAAAAGAGACCCTAATTAAAGAGTCAAGAGCATCTGCACAATCCCATCTTGAAACTTCGCAAGAGTTATCGTTGCAGCGACATTTACTGGCCGACGAACTCGACGAATTGTATCAAGCACTCCTTCCCTCATTTGATAACGGACAGGGGTCTTCCAGCCTTCTTAAGGATATTGAAGTTTTGCATCGAAATCTCACTGAGCTGGAAGACATTAAGGGTTACGTGCAGGTCGTTGAACACGCCTTGCAGCTGAGGTAGCTACTACTTTTACCTGATTCTTCGCATCTGACGAGATTTGCAGTGAATCAGCGATACAGGAAATCCGTTCTCTATCCCCGTCGTCCTCAATTACCATTGCTGCAGTGACACGGTTTCAAGCACTTCAGGCTTTTGCGTCCAAAGTCTCTTCGACGTGTTCTTCAGCAGAAGATGCAGCCGGAAAGCAAACTCTCAATCTTGTTCTGTTTCTCAACAAGCTCGTGGAAAGGACTTGGAACGATATAAAAAGGGTTGTTAGTGAGTGAGTACGCGTTCTATTATGAGCTTTGAGTACATTCTGACGATTACCTACAGAGCACTTCTTACCTCCGCAGAACAGTTGCGTTGGCCCATGCCGGTGGACTATGTGGCTGCACGTCAAGAGGAAAGAACAGCTTTTGAGAGGGCCTTTATCTCCTTGCTTGAACTGCAGAAGCTGTACGTGATCAGTATACTTCGAACCGATATGTTTGATATTCATATCAGAAAAGCGGCGAAACAATCGACGCTATCCCAGTAGAAACTCGGTCTGAAAAATCCGGCTTATATCCTCTGGAAGTACTTGTTCAAGCGGTAGCATTGCGATTCAAATATCATTTCGAAGGAACTCGACAGACAAACAGGCCGGATAAGGTATGCTCTCTGTATGCTAGGTCGAATCTCCTTTTGAATTCCTTATAGCCTGAATGGTATTTTACTCATGTACTGAACATCGCTCATGATCATCGAGCTTTCATGGACGCAATCATCCAACGTTTGATATCGTCTACTGGTTACAATGATATCGATGCCTGGGTAAGGTCTCCGTGTGTATCTTCTGAGGGCCGGTGACGAACCATTCTACAGAGAGAATTTACTCGACTTCTACTTCCTCTCCTGTCTCAAAAACTCAACCGCTCGATACCCACTCTACTAAATCATCCTTCTCTACTCGCCCACACAATTTACCAAGCATTGGCGTTTGACTCGGCTTTGAGAGAGCAAGGTTTTGAATTGACGGGTACATGCGCACGAGATACTCACCAAATATGGCCCGGTCTCAGCGAAGTCATTCTTGGCAGAGAGGACTGGTTCAATGCTTGGTTAGAAGGGGAAAAAGCCTGTCTGTGTCCACCGCTATTCGTTTGAGAGCATATCTAATCTCGTCTCTGTGCACAGTCGCTGAAGGTCAATATCACGACATCATTAGTTCATCGGATGCCTGGAAGGTATCAGATGATGGTCCTGATGATGATTCCAGCACTTCAGAGCTGAAGTCAACCAATTCTGCAAGGCGTATCAAGGAATTGACGGAGCAAGTAACAGGTGAGGTGAAATTACTCCGAAGCGATTCTTCATACTGACAGATTGGTTTTTTGAGATCGCTATTCACCCTTGCCCGACTTTGTACATAAGACGCGCTTCCTCATTTTTTTGCAATTTCCCATTTTGGAAAATTATCGCGACAGAATTTCTGCATCTTTGGACGCTTTTGAGACGTTGTCTTCCGCACTAGTCCGTGCTGTCCCCGGAGCTCTGGGTGTAAGCCTCGGTGTAAAGGATGAGACCAACGTCAATGTGGATACTAGACATCTCACTACCGGTGTCGAAGGTGTGCAACGATTGTGCAAGGCCCTTGTCAGTTGCAGATACGTCGAAGCTGCTATGGAAGATTGGGGAGAGGAAATGGTATGTATTGATATTGTCCACGGAACATCTCATGCTGATTCCCCAAAAGTTTTTCGTTGAGCTTTGGAACGAGATCAATCAACGATCTTCTTTGCGCACTTTAGCCCAGACTAGGCTTGCACTACCTGCGTCGGACTCTGAGTTGACACACGGAACAGTCTTCAGAGAGCAAGTACAGAGATATCAGCTACTCGGTCGTCGTGCGGAGGACATAATCGTCCAACAAGTTTGCGCCGAAATAGAGGCGGGCCTGAAGGTTCATTTCTCAGCCATCTCTTCGTTGGTGACTTTATTTTTCAGTTCTGCCTCATAAAATTAACACCTGTTCTGCAGACCTGAATACACTCCTGAAGATGGCATTGCAGTGTCCCAAACATTGCTAGCTCCAATAGCTTTGTTATCAGCACACCTGTCGTCTCTCAAAGAAACACTGCCTCAACATGTTGTAACCGTTCTCTATAGACGTATTTCATCCCGTCTGTCAGAGCATATCTTACAGCGCCAAATTCTTTATCGAGGGGCCGTTACATTAGAGCAAGGCAAGGCAATATTGGCGGAATGTGAAATGTGGGTAGAAACCTGTCACATAGGCCTAGGAGGGGCGCTCGGGGGCGGGCGAAACAGAGTGGAAGCACCTTGGCTCAAGCTTTTACAAGCGGGAAGGCTAATCGCTTCTGAAGGGCAATCTAGAGATCGTATTTCAGAGGCAACGTTTGGAGCTAGCAGTCAGGATGACTGGGAGACAGCCATCTTGGATGCTATTGGGATATGTGAGATCGGTCGGGACGAAGTTGGTCGAATCCTTAGGCGAAGATAGTCATGATCGACGTCAGTTTTCTGTACTAACTGGAATGGAATGATACACGAATACATTAAACCAGAATACACCGTTAAATAATACAACAAAGCAAGATCGACGGACACTGCAGAAGGAGATCCCAAAAGACTCAGAGAGTACTAAATTCTATGTACAATGCCGTCAATCACGAATATTTCTTCGTGTTCGGACATGACCTGGCAAATCTCATTGGCTTCCAAGCTTCCAAACAGGTCTTGTTGGGAAAGCCCGGTATTGACGTGCTGTAGTAATTCCTCCATCGGTATAGACTCGGCATCTCTGAGAACGCCCTTGAACAATTCAGCCAGCCTTGCTCTGAAAAGCTGAGCCCTGAAATTGACAAATGAGAAGTGGCCCAAGGTAAGCGGAAAATAGTATTTACCTCCGTGCTTTCATCGCTTCCGATGGTTCGTTTGCTGGTTCGTCCGCCGCCATGTCAACGTCCTGACTCTCCGCACCCCAAATGGGATCTTGAGTTGCGGCTCCTGCAGCGGGAGCCGCTGCAGGTGGCATACTCATTCTTTCGGGTACCTCATCCTCGTCACCACTAGCATCTCCTTCGTCACCCGACCCGTCGTCATCGTCATCACTATCGCCATCGACCGAGCCTCTACGCATGGCACCTCCAGTATTGAGCTTTCTCTTCTTGCGGCGTTGGCGCTTGGGGACCTCCTTGAACAGAGCAAATCTCATGATTAGTTCCGCCTCCTTGGCATCACTTTCTTCCACTTTGGTCGACAAACGGGCTTTCGCGTGGGCGGTGGCAAGACGGATGAGGGTTTCAAGGGTACGAGCAGTTAGTGGAGACGTCTGATATATCAAGTACTTTAGATCTACGCCAGTGGAAAGAGAAAAAGACACACCTTTCTCTGATTAGCCTCCATATCCTTGTTTCGAAGATTTGCATAGACTTGCACTATGTAGTCGGCAGCTCCTTTGCTCAAGGCGGGAGCAGGTTTGCTTTTGGCATACTGGATGTACTTTTTGACGAAAGGAATACTGAGTACTTCTTTCTTCTTTGGTGTCTTGCTACGCGTTTGTCGCCCCGAGGTCGAACCAACTCCCATATGCAGCAATGGGTTATATTTCTCGAATGGGCTCGTATTGTTAGACTCGGAGTCAGCCGTTGCAGTCCCGGGGCCATCAACTGTGAGAGGTTGAGACAGGTTATCATGAATAGGAGTTCCTTCCTCGACTCCTGGAGGCAGGTAACGATGCATGCGTAGGACGTGGTCGGCAATCTGTCTGTCTCTTTCTTCTTCCACATCATCAGTCACAATGAAAAGAAGATCGAAACGAGAGAGCAGGGAGTCGGGTAGCGCAATGTTCCGATGCGGGTCTTTGTGAATATCATACTAGAGGGAATCGTCAACCACAAACGGGGCTAGAACATAAAGATGTCAAATACCTGTCCATATATCGGATTAGCAGCAGCCACGACGCTACATCGTGCATTCAGACTGGTGTGAATACCAGCTTTAGCGATGGTGACTGTTTGCTGTTCCATGACTTCGTGAATAGCAACACGATCAATGTCGGACATCTTGTCGAATTCATCAATGCAAACCACCCCTCGGTCGGCCAGAACCATAGCGCCTGCTTCCAGTCGACGTTCACCTGTCTCGCGATCTGTGGTCACTGCAGCAGTGAGACCGACACCAGAGCTTCCACGGCCAGTAGTAGCTATTGCCAAAGGCGCCGTACCCAGGACGAATCGCAGAAGTTGTGATTTAGCAGTGGATGGGTCTCCGACCATTAACAAGTTGATGTCACCACGAAGATGCGTCCCATTGGGAAGATTCTTCTCGGCGCCCCCCAAAAGCAGGAGCAGAATGGCACGCTTTATGTACTCGTGGCCGTAAATGGATGGGGCAAGAGACTCGGAAAGAAGGTTGAAAATATTGGATTTTTTCGCCAATTGATTGATATTCCTGATGTCAATGTCGGTCAGAGGGGTCTGGGCAATACCCCCGCCAATTTTAGAAGAGAGAAGATTGATGTTATTGGCGAGAATGAGTGATCTAGACAGAGCAAAACATTCAGATGCAGCCAAGACGTTAGCTAAAAGTCACGCACTTGAAAGCACCACTTGAACCACCGCCAATACTGCGATACATCCCAACAAGTTGAATACGATCACCCGGTTTACATTTATCCACGAGATCATCATCAAGGATAACGTCGGTGCTACGAGGCAACTGACCAGGAGGAGATCGCTCAGGCATCTCCTGAATGTTAATTCTCTGATGATCTCGAAACACACAGTAACCGTATTCTATCTGCAGAGGGTTTTCTTTGTCGTCAGTTTGGGGGGTAATCGAGGAAGTAGGGGGAAGATGGGAAGTGGAAGTCGCGTCGTGGTAGTCCTTCGAGTAGAAAAGACGCGATTCTGGCTGATAGTGGACCGACTTGGCCATTTTTTGGGCGCACAAGTGAGCAGCGCGTGATAATGCCCTCCAAGGAGATCATTTTGCCCAGTTGAGAAGAATTGAGAGTCCTCGGGCTGACATGATGGTCACCAAACGACCCGCTGAGACCGATGTGGAAAGTCTTGTCCTCGATGCCGTGTTTCCCATCATCAACGCGCTCGACAATGTGTCTGAGCGCGTCCTCAAACGGATGAAGGTAGTCAACAGGGTGTTTGAGCAGATTGTCGGCATATTCGCGATTATAGTCACGGAGGTCGTCGATGTTGACGATGAGACGCGTCTGGTCCATTCGAAGCATGCGGTGAATGTCGTCGACATAGTTGTATACATCGGACTCTGAGTCGAGAAATTCACCAAAGACACGACTCCTGTCGCGCAGAAGCTGGTCTCCAGAGTTCGCCTCGTCCGACATCGTTGGGGGCCGCGAAGTGAAGGGTTGGGAAAAAGAAAGTAAGCGTGACAGAATTCACGCGTCGCGTCACACCCATGTAAAGTTTCTCACATTGTACTGAAGCCAAGAATGTTCCCAACGTCGGTGACATACGAAAAACACCAACTGCCCATGGTTCGGGATATCTTACAAATTCTCAACTCTTCAGGCTCTCAGAACTCTCCTGTATTGTGGCTACCTACACCAACCCGATCAGGTGAAACCCCAGCTCAGTCCCAATAAAGCTTACACATTAATACACGAAGAGACCAAGGAAATTTGGAGAGTTCAGTACGAATAATATAGATGATGAATATACAGCGCCAGCAACGGCAACATGGAGGACCCATCCAATGGAGCCCATCCTAGAAAGCAGGTGGAATCACAACTGGACGGCATCAGACTCGATAAGATAAGGTTAGAGTGATAGGCTGGTAGCTCACCAATAACTTTCCCAAGCACCTAGACCTACAGTTTCATTCTTCACTGTTTGCTACTTCCTCTCCCTCTCTCCGCCAGTCGTGACTTCCGGTCATCTGGCGTCTCCAGTCTCTACTCCCTGTCATTTGCCGTCTCCAATCCTTGCTGCCGGTCATTTGACGCAATTCAACGTTAACGTCATCGGGGACCTGGTAAGAGATGAGCAAGGACAGAAGCTACCGTGTTGCAGATCATCCACGAACCGGAGCGGACAGAGCAGAAACAACGAACAAGGCAATAAGCACCAAGCAACGGTTGAGCAGCATACCAAATGTGCTGGGGAAGTGAAGCACCGCAAGGTGAATACGCAAAGGACCGCGGCGTGTTAAAAGAAAAGGCGATGAAACTTGGAAGTGAAATTGGATCCAATTTAAGGGAAGACAGATTCAAACCGGCAATTTCGGCCCAGCTGTTAACGAGCCACATGTCCATTTCAAAGTGGTGAATCGAGCTGGTTCTCGCTGGTTCCGCTGATTTAAAACGTTCCTACTATTGCTTTCCGTGTCCCTTCCCCCGGTGCCTGATGCCTGACTGACGCAGCAAACTTCCGGAGCCACAAAATTGTATCATGTCTCAAGCCGATAATCAACCTTGACACTTGCAGTCCCCTTGCGATTCGGAAGCTGCCAAGCTTTGGTGCTCGCTTTCACATCGGACTATAGGAAATATAGTCTCTCCGAAGATGAACAGGCAATCTGCAGATCGCAATTGGTCGAGCACTTCCGCATATGATTACGGATTTCCCTGCATCCAATACCTTGGTCTCGAGCCATGGGCAAAATGCACTTGGAATGACTAGCCTGTAGATCTGCAAAAATAGCTTGAAGAAGGATACTAGCTTGTACTCTGTGAAAAGAACTATGTAAAGAAGTTTCAGCATGTCCATGGAATTTTTATAAACTCAATCCTGAAAGCCGAAGAATGATGTCAGACCAGACGATGGGATTCCAGGCAGACGCAGAAACATACCCAAAGCTTAATGAGCCCGTCCCAAGACGCCGTGACAACTTTAGACTGGCGAGAGAAGAATAAGTCAGCAGCTACAGGACTCCGGACAAACAAAGGCTGCTTACAGTCTCGTGAGGTAGCCATTCATGAGCTATGACGACTTTCGAGTGGCATTTGAGCCTTGATTTTATCCGACCAGTCTTCCAATCCCAGAATACAACATTTCCTTCCCCATCACCGCTGCTGATCCATTTCCCGTCAGGCGAGAATCCGACTTGGCATGCATACCCTGCTACAGGGTGACCTGCAAATCGTTTCTTGCGATTCTGACGGAAGTTGTCGGTGCTGTATACCAAAATCTGATTGTCCAGAGATTGGGCAGCGAAGTAACGTTCTTACAGATACATACATTGAGATATAGGTTCAGATATCTGAATGGAAGTAGCTCACTAGACGGATGGAGAGTGACAGCAGGCATTGAATGCATGTGAGGTTCTGCAATGTATTTGATGACCACGGGAATGTCGAAGTCCCAAGCTCTGATAGTCTTGTCATCCGAAGTAGTGACGAATCTTCGGTTTTCGTCGACAAATGTGATTGTATTTACGGGGCCCAAGTGCTGGTCATATTCCTGAGTGATCTCGCCGGTATTCATATCATACTAAAGAAAGAACATGAGCTGCGAGGCTTCTCTAGGCGTATAGTTAAATACCTGAATGATTTTCTTGTCGGACATTCCTGCTAGGAATATATTTTGCTTGTCTTGGTCTGGATGGAACCGTACAACATATGGTATCTTTCCGTTACCAAACCGCTTCAGACACTGGCCGGTTTCAGTGTCCCAAAGTTTGATTGTTCGGTCGTAGCTACAAGACAAGAACTGTCGACCGTCATTTGAAAACGTGAGATCCTTCACTGCTTTGACGTGACCATGGAATGTTCGAAGACAGTTCCCGTGTGTGTAGACGTCCCAAAGCTGGCAGAGACTGGTGAGCAAGCGCACCCACTGTGAAGCCTCGGGAATTACCTTTATCTTGGTGTCCATTGAGCCACTGAGCATAAGATGGCCTGTATCCGGAAATAGTCGAATCACAGAAACACCTTGTGTATGACCAGTCCAAGTGTGTATACAGACTTTAGGAATGAAACAGTCTTGAGAACCAGGTTCGGCAAGAAGACTGGGTGCTTCCGCGACCGGTGGTGACATGTAGGTTCGTCCTTGGTAGTCCGTCATAGACTTGCCGTGGAAAATTGAGCTTTCCTCGCCATAAGCGCCAGGTTTGGGCTTTCTGGCTTTTTTTGGAAGCTTGGGTTCCTCTTCTTCTTCTTCTTCTTCCTCCTCTTCCACCTCTACGTCATCTTGCAAACCAGTCAAGAAATGATTCTCAGGTTCATCGCCTTTCCAGGAAGCCCACGGCCCAATGTATGCTCCTTCCCCTTCAACCACTTCAACGTCACCCATCTCTTTCCTCTTTCGTTTCAACTCCTTGCGTTGACTCCTGGGTACACGAATAGTGTCAAGGGTAGCAAATCCATTGGCCTGAGCCGCCTCCAAAGAACCCATAACAACTGGAGCATTTGGGTCTACTGAGGGATTTGCGGAGTAACCGAGTATGGAATGAGTGAGATGTTGCGATCGAAAAGCATGCTCTGTCATGTCTTGTTCTTCCACATGTCCAGCGAGAGCATTTTGGTTGAGGAAGCGTTTCTTGTCGCCGAATGGATTTTCAGGTCCTTGGACGGGAAGCATCATATCGTCGTATGAAATGTTGACATTCATCTGAGTGTCAGTGGGTCGAGTAACTAGAGAAGTTTGGTGTAAAGGGTCCTAGTTCGATAATCAGAATGCCCGAGAATATGATGGTTGGAATCTACTCACTTCAGACAAAACATGCGGAGCAGCATCGGCCACTAAAGGCGTGCTCTCCTCGACACGCAGTTTCTTTGCAGATGGCTGAGAAAGACCGAAAACATTTCCTGCAGCGACATCTTCATCCTCACCAGACGAATATCCAGAGACCAGAGAAGTCATTCCCCTATACGTATCCCTGCCTCGATGAGATGATGGGAAGCTGGAGAACACTGGAGGCGCAAGCGTTCGTTGACGAAAAGCTGTGTGATAACGTGACTCAGCTCAGGAAAAGGTCCGTCTACTGACTCGCTTGCCACTTCCTCCACTCTTTCCAGAGAAAAGCCAGGTCATGACCGATGGGAGAGAAAGCTGCCAGTCGTCCATGGAGCAAAGAAGAGGACGATCTTCTCAAGTGTGCAATTGAAACTCACGGATACCGCGATAACTGGAAGGCCGTCGCAGCCGCAGTCCCAGGAAGGACGAACAAAGCTTGCCGCAAGGTGGGTTCCTTTCCCATCTCTGTCTAGTATATGCAGCTTCATGCTTTGATTCTACAGCGATGGCTTCACTCTCTCTCTCCCGGTGTCAAGAAGACCGCTTGGTCTGCAGAGGAAGACCGTTCCTTGATTGACTTGTACAATCTCCATGGCCCGAAATGGTCTTATATCGCTCGTCAGATTCCTGGCCGAACCGATGATGCATGTTCGAAACGCTATAACGAAGCCTTGGATCCTAATCTCAAGCGACATAGTTGGACTCCAGACGAAGATAATCAGCTCCTCTTGCTGCATGTAGAAATGGGGGAGAAGTGGGTCGACATTGGCAAACGACTGCAGCGTGGTGGATTGGCATGTCGAAACAGGTAGACGCTGGCTTTCTAGGATGCCTACTGCACATTACTGAAGTTTTTCCAGGTACAAACTCCTCGAAAGAAAGGGCCTCATTTATCCAGTCCCTTACTATCCACCAGAATCATATCACTTATTCCAGCCAGAAAATGGCTCATCAAGCACATTCCGGGAACCTACGCCTACCCATGAAGTGCTGCCACCTATACGTGATCCTCCCCCATTTCAATTCTCTTCTTCATCCCTCAGTGCGGCACTCGACGACCCTCCTCGGATATCCAATGTTTCGGTGGAATATTTGAATGCCAACTCAGTTTCATCCAGTCCCGCCTCACAGCCCCCGACAACGCCGGGCAGCCATTCTGCTTATGACACCTATGATGAACCGATGTCGCTGGACGATTCGGCATTCCAAACCGACCTTCAAGATCTCTCTACTGTCTACATCTACGACGGTGAGGGCTTCGTGTCTGACCCAGCAGTTGTTTATCCTTCAGGCCCTTCACGGCTCCATCTTTCTGATGCATTCCCGGCATCAGAAAGCAGCTATAACAAATCACCACAGCAGCATATCCCAGCTTTGGAAGAGATTCACTCAGAATATATCACTTTTGCTGAAAACTCTTCCAGTGATACCTCTCCAGATATACACGCACTTGAGGAGCTTCCCTCGACGTCGTCAAGTCCTTTGCAATTCATAATATCTTCGACTACCAGTCCCAGTTCCCCCGATCCTGACTTGCCCAGCAACGACACATCCTTTTCGGGGTCGCTCCTGTTCTCTGCCAATCCCTCCGCTCCTTCCTCTGACACGCGTCCCAGAACGTCTGTATTGAGGAACCGACCGCAATCCGAAACTCAGCATCGACTTTCATCATCAATGCCCATTCTACCCGAGTTTGTACTGAATGTCTCTACTTTCGTCATGGCACTAACCTATGTCTGCCAACAGTGGCTCTATACGACCTTACGCTTGTGGTTATCCGTCTTGCTGGCCTTCTAATAGTTTGACAAGTAGAGCATGTTTTGCGACATCTAGGGAACTCTTCGAACACAATAAACTTCATGAACATAACGACCCTGAAATTTTTGAAGAGAAACCTTATCGTTGCGCACTACCAGATTGCGGAAGGTCCTGGAAGGTTTGTGATTGATCTTCGAGAAGAATATGGTATTGATGATATTTATTTATTTTAGAGCATGAACGGCCTTCAGTATCATCTCCAAGTGTAAGCCTGTATCTCATATGTATCTATCTTCCTCCACTCACGACTCCGTATCATCTCGTATCCAGTTCTACAGCACACTTTCAACAAGCGCTTTCCTCTCGAGAATCTACTCGACGTGCGGACGAGAATGATTCAAGTCCAACTCCATCCACTGCAGCCGAGTCTTCGCAGGACTCTTCAGGTTCAGGCAAACGTTTCACATGCGATCAACCAGGCTGCTCTAAGGGCTACAAGACTGCAAGTGGCCTTCGATATCACAAGCAACATGTAAGTTCTTGTCACATTGGAAAAACATGGAGCAATGACTAACTCGACGACAGGGACATCCCAAAAAGATACCCATGCAGCTACCTAATGTTCCACCAGCCCTCGTTCGAGACTTGAATAAGAAATCGCGCCCGAAAGGTGTTTCGGAAACTTAGTCGCCTTGTGTGTCGTGTAAAATTTTGGGTCCTGTGGGGCAGGTATCTTGTTGAATGTAATACTTTTTTTTCGTGAAACGATAATGTCTCAGTAAGAACGTTCTTGGTATCTCTTTTAACGTCGTGAAATGGAAGAGGATGGCTTACGTCCTTGGCCAACTACTTTACGTCAAGCATCCTATGGACTGCGCCCTAATTTAAAAGCTTAAACTCCTTCGCGACGATCCTCCCGCTCTTTTTTTTCGTTTTGCCTTCTTTTGAACCCTATAGTACGACGTTCGCTAATTTGCTGCAATATGGAGTCTCAGTGCGCATGCGGCGCTCCGTTTGAGCTTGACAAGCTGGCATTCCAGTTCTCCTGTGGTGAGCACTAGCCATTCAGAAGTTGCATCTAGAACAGGTCTCTATTTTCTTCCCTTTAGGACATCGCCTCTGCCACTGTTGCTCCCAAAACCCTTCGCTTTCCGTCTTGTGCTCTCGTTGCAGCCAACATCAATCCTCGGCCCCGACGTCCAATCCCATCCCTTCTCATGCTATACCGATAATCCTCCACCATAATGCTTACGCAGCAGTTCTAGCCCTTGAGAAAGATAAGGCACTGAGGCAGAATTCCGAGCTGCAGACCCAGCTTGAATCGATGACGGCTCATCGCGATCAACTGTGGCTGGAACTGGTTCAGCATTCACATCCGCCCAATTTGAAAAGGTGAATCGGCTCACTTTCATTGATCTTTCAAATTTTGATAATCCTTGGCTCTAGAGAGATCAGACGTTCTAACTGTACGGATAACACGACAAGTAATCAGCCGTCGCAAAGACTCGAGGAGGAGAATGCAAAGCTGAAATTGTGAGCCACTCACTCTTCGAGCGACTCGGAGCGATCTACTTGGTAATATACTCACCCCTTTGCCCTGTCTATGACGCTTCCAGACAATTTGAAGCGGCGAACAGCGCCCTGAAGGAACAGAATGATAGGTACCAAGCTCAAATCGCCGATATCAAAGCGTATGGAGTGTCTTCGCATCAATGTTATCAGGAATGGCTTACATTTGTGTCCCTCTGA
Source organism: Tetrapyrgos nigripes (assembly GCA_013368315.1). Classification (NCBI taxonomy): domain Eukaryota; kingdom Fungi; phylum Basidiomycota; class Agaricomycetes; order Agaricales; family Campanellaceae; genus Tetrapyrgos; species Tetrapyrgos nigripes. Next base: position 181,008 of record JAACJM010000001.1, read on the forward strand.
CAGTAAATCATCTGCGACTATTTGTGAGCTGAAAGCCAATCTGAAGGTGGCGATACGTAGTGAACAAGATGTCAAATCATTGCTCGAAGCAAAGACCCAGTAAGTCAAGGCAACCTTCTCTGTTGTCAATATTGTTTTTGAGTTCGTGCCTTTCTAGAGAACAACTGCAGTCATTGGAGCAGGCTGAACGCTTGCGAGCGGAGCTGATTAGAACGGAAGGAAAAAGGGTTTATCTGGAAGAAGTTGTACGCAAATACAAGGCATATGCCCATCAGATAAAAATGTGAGTACGACTTCCTCACATTCATCTGGGTATTTTTGTTCATTTCGCGGTAGGCGTTGCAAAGGAAAGGACCGAACACCTCGCCCTAATTCATCTCCACGCCGCGGCAAGACGTGATGAGGCACCTTTCTCGACTAGCAGGGGTTTTGGCGATCTAACATCCGAGTCTTGAATACATGAATACAGTCCTTTCTTATACCCTCATGATTACTCCCTAATAATCTAACGTGTAGATGTATGTAGTCTAAAATGTTCCATATCAGCGTCCTCCGCCAGCACCAAACTGGTTCGCCCTGTTGAGCTCAATCAGTACCTGTCGATAAAAATACAAATCAAACTTACAGGTCTCTCAAAGCTGGGTTAGACATCAGTTCTTCCATTGACGGCATGTCACCTTGCTGTACTCGGCTCATCTGCAATCAGTGCTAAGTTAAAGGGATACACGGAACGGATGGAGTGGAACAGACCATATTGGCAACTGCAGGATTTTGCATCAGGTTGCCTAATCCACCGTTGGCCATCAGCTGTTGAGCCATCGCCATCATTTGAGGGTTGTTCATCATGCTCGCTAAATCAGGCATCCCACCGGCTCCTCCACCGGCTCCTCCCCCTCCACCGAAATTCCTAAGCATATCGGCCATATTAGGCATTCCGCCACCTGCGGCACCACTATCTGAAGTCGAGACATCGTGTTGCGAATCGTTGCTGCCATCGTTCGTAATCCTAGCTTTGGAATTCTCTAGACCTGATTTGAGACTAGCATTGGAAGGATCGAGTTTAAGACCACGTTCAAAAGCATCTGCAGCAGCTCCGAAATCGGAGAGGCAATACTGCGCGTGCCTGAGGGAGGGTTGGACGTTAATTGTCGAATTTCGACAGCAGCATAGCATATGAAGGGACTAGACTCACCCTAATCGATGGTAGGCCTTCACAAATTTGGGGTCTGTCGCGATAGCGAGCTCAGCATCTCCTACTGCAGAAAGATGGTCTCCTTTGCTGGAATAAGCGGCGGCACGATTCGAGTAGTATATGGGATTTGTGGTGTCCAGGGCAATAGCTTGCGAATAGGCTTCAATGGCCTCGTCATACTTTTTACTCGACATGAGAGCGTTCCCCTCCTGCTTGAGTTTATCTGCCTTGGCCTTGTCTTCTGCCGATGGACCCTTGGACGCGGTCGACCCGGATGCAGCAGAGCTTTGGGAAGTGGATGCGACCTTTTCTCGTGTCTTCAAGTAGACGTCAAAGATAGTTGGAAGAGTGGCAGGCTTCACACTGAGACGTTCGACCTGCTGCTGATCTGATGGGTCCACACCAAATGCTTCGCCGATACATTGGACTAGTTGATGAGGATAAGCGAATTTTCATGTTGTGGTAAGGCTGGACACTAACCTGCGACCTCGATACTTTCCTTGTCGTCGGACTTGATGGTTCCATCAGAGATAGATTGGTTCAGAAAGTCGATGATGGAGAGAACTAGCCTCTGCTGCTTCTCGCTCATAATTTGAAAGGCAGACTTCAAGTCGTATAAGCAAAGCAACTACAAATAAAAAGACGTTTTCAACGTTGAAACTTCCACCACTGTCACATTCTTTTTCGTCACTGTTGCCGACGACGAACTCGATATGTTCTTCTGCGCGATCTCCGGAGAGCCCCCCCAGGAACCTGTCGTCTCTGCAAAGTCAGGAAAAGTTTATGAACGTCGCCTCATTGTGAAATACATCAACGAAAATGGCACCGACCCCACTACCGGTGACAAACTTGAAGAGTCGGATTTAATCACTATCAAGGCCTGTATGTATTTTCTATTCTTTGTTCTATGGTGTCGGACGCGTCGTGCTGACTTTTCTTACCCTTTTCCAGCCCCAGAAAACGCTGCACCTCGGCCACCATCCGCTACATCTATACCGGCTCTTTTACACAGTCTTCAAAACGAATGGGATGCTCTCATGTTGGAAATGTTTGCCCTCAAGCAGCAGTATAATTCGACGCGGCAGGAATTGAGTTATGCATTATATGCTCAGGATGCGGCTAGTAGAGTAGTTGCGCGTCTCATAAGGGAGCGGGATGCTGCCAGAGAGTGAGTCTTGTTTTTCTCTTTTAGATTCTAGTACTGACTGTCTCTCTTCAAGGGCTCTTGCCAACGTTAACGCAAGCATGGGCATCGCACCGACCGCACCAGCTGAGGATGTGGAAATGAATGAAGATGCTCCCGCCGAGGAGGGTCTCCCCAAAGAGATTGTCTCTCAAATTGACGAAACTCAGGCGTCACTGTCCGCCCAACGTAAAAAGCGCAAACCTCCCGCAGATTATGTCACCGCGGCCGACGTAAAGACATTCACTGCTAAACACACTATCCCATCCCTTCATTCTGCTTCACCCGCCGGTATCACGTCCTTGGCTATCTCGCACACCAACCCCGATCAATTCCTCACAGGTGGTAATGACAAGGTTGTCCAATTGTACGATCGAAGCACAGACAAAGTGCTGGCCAGCCTCAAAGGACACCAAAAAAAGATCAACCACGTTGCATTCCGAGAGAAGGAAGGACAACCTACTCTGCTACTCTCTGCAGGCGCAGACAAAATTGCGAAAATATGGTCTTACGATGATGCTTCCTCGGAGTATATTCCCAAATACACCAACCGTACCCACAAGGGTGAATTGACTGGATTGGCGGTCCATCCCACGTCAACCATCATGGCGCTTTCGTCGGCAGACAAGACGTATTCTTTGCATGACTTGTCCACTTTCACTCAAGTCTTCCATTCCGCGCCTTCTGATGAAGCGTTCAGCTCCTTGTCCGTTCATCCGGATGGTGCTCTTTTGGCAGTAGGAACACCTTCAAATACCATTCAGATTTACGATATCCGTGCGGGTGCCATTGCTGCATCACTTAGCCCAGCAAACGGCACGCCCTTTACCATTCCAACCCTCTGCTTCTCCGAGAATGGATACCACCTCGCTGCACCGGTCAACGCTTCGTCCCTCGCCATCTGGGATCTGCGTAAGCAGAAGGCTGCCAACACTATTGACCTCGGCGAAGACTTCAAAATCAACAAAGTCGTGTACGATTACAGTGCACAGTTTATCGGGGTTGCCGGTAACACTGGTGCGAGGGTTTTGATGAACAAGTCATGGGAGGAGCTCGTCAGGTTTGAAGAGGGTGGTGAAATGAGTGACTTGGCGTTCGCCGGCTTGGGCAAAGAGATCTGGGGAACGACTGGAAGGGAAGTCAGGATTTGGGGTTTGCCTGCTTAGTTTGCATCTGTATTGTACTTAGTTGGACTAGTGTTCTGTTGTTTTCGGTTATCAGCTATTATATACATTGCTTGAGGCGATTTGCGATTGCTGGATTAACCCACAGAACAACAAAATGATTGCTTCCTACGCACAAGTGACCAATGTACATGTAATATTGAGTGCTTTTGGCGAAAGTATCACAGTCACATCAGAAACGTTTGTTATCTGAGCCTTAAGCTCAAAAATCATTGCAGTCATTTTGATACATGGTCGCAGTACTAATACTGATAAAGGCCATGAACGTGACAAGGAGCCATGAGAATGCGTAAAAACCAAATGGAAAAAGTACAAGGAAGTGGGCTGAAGTGTATCGCTGCGAAGAGTAAAGCTTGTCAGTACCAGGACCCGAAGATGTGAATAAGGGAGTTAAATGAGCGTATAGTGCTATGCTGAACAGTCATCGAAAGGAATAAAAAGTGACAAGGTAACAAGGGATATCTGAGTGATGAGTGAGTTGATAGTAATACAGTTGCGTCGATCATGGGGAGCATTTCAAGCATAAAAAGGTAATAATTCTACAAACCACCAAAGCCCATGCAGAGGTAGGAAAGGGGAAAAGAGTCCGAATCAGATAAAACTGGTCTCTAAGCCCATGTCGTAGGACCAAAAGTGCCCGTCTCACTGATCTTTAACGGCATACCCATGAAATCAGCAGTATTCTGCCATACAGTGTTGCCCCACCAGTTGAGCTCGAAACCGCCCTTGGGCAACTGGACAGTGAAGAAAATGACCACGATACCAATGGCGACACCGGCATCCAGGCCAGCGGAGAGGATGTAATTGTAACGCATCCACCATCGGAAGTGGAAGCGACGGATGAGGTAGTTAAAGATGAAACCGATGAGAGCCCATGAAGCGTAGTTAATACCGCTTGCAGGAGGGATGGCACCAACACCAGCGAAGAAAACTGGGATGTTGATGTATCTCCAGAAGGACAAGGGGTAGCGGCGGGCGAGGAGGTAGAAGGGAATAGGGAGGATGGCACCGATGAGGTAGAAGTACAGAAGAGAGTTGTAGGGCATGCCAGGGCTGAACATCCTTCTGGGACCGACACCACCCCAGATGAGAGAGGCAGCGGCGAAAGAGTTGGTTCCGGGACAAATGAAACCGTCTTTCTGGTTGGGCGTGCAAATGTCTTCAATGTTGGAAAACATGATATCTTGGATGGTGACAACCACGAAACAGCTGACGACGGAAGCGACGACTTGGCAGGAGAACATGACACGAGGAGGGATCTTCATGTAGTGACCGAGCTTAAGATCACCGGCGAACATAACTGCTTGGTTGGTTCCGATGTAAGCAATCGCTTTGAATATCATGTTGGCGATGGGGCGCTCAGGGAGTACGTAGCCAGCAATGAGTTCGTGAATGACCTGCATGTTGCCAACCTGTTGGTTGGTGATGGCTTGGAGCATGGACATGGGAACGGATAGGATGGCTGCGAGCAGGAACCCGAACAAAGCTGCCCAGACCGGGAGCTGAGTAGGGAAGAGGTGGATCGAAACCAGCAAAAAGACCATGGCGATTATACCGACCAAACCGTACCAGTACAGTGGCACCTCGGGGTAGGCCTGCATGAGACGTGAGTGAACATCACGTTCATCCTTCAAGCTCGAGCGGAAGCGGCGAGCAATATCACGACCGAACCACAGGAAAGTGTGGACAAAGACGGCGGTGAAGGCGGCGAAGGCACAAGCGTAGGCGACGGCCAAGGTTGCAGGGATGAAGACGGGAGAGTAGTTATGGTATTTGGCAGAGTCGAACAAGCCATCAGTAACAACTTGAGTGGGGTCATAAGGTGCGCCAGTATTGTCGAAAGACAGGAAAGATGAAATGGGCAGGAAAGCGGTGTTAAAAGTGTTCGAGACTAAATCAAAGCGAATCAGAAAATGAGCAAATTAACGGGGAAACTGATTGCGTACAATAAATGGCGGGTGCCACAACCCAAAACATGAGTACAAGGGCAATGATAGTGTTCAATTCAGACCACCACTAGAGAAAGGTCAGCACGATGTGACCGCTAGATCAAACAGACACATACCGGTGTGACCAAAGGACTGCCAATGTACGCAATCATCGACCAGTCGAAAGTAAGGATCCCCATACCAAGACCGGTGTTCGTGCCGAACAGCGTGTTGACAACAACATTGTTGGGTGCAATCCAGCACACCCAGTTAAAGAGGCTGAGAGCAGTGAACAAGTACCCAGGAAGCCAATACCATGCAAAGCTACCAAAGGCGACGAGGAGGAAAAAGCGTTCTCGCGACATGTGTCCACGATCACGTTTCCCATAAGTTTTGTGCAAGGTGTTGAAAAGGGCAGAGTTGACCAGTGCACCGGGCCAGATCATGGACGAGGGCCATACAACGAACTGACGAAGCATGCCGCCGAGAGAGAACCCCAGGACTTGGGAACCCAAGACCAGGAGGATTTTGTAGGCATACGTGAGCTGTTGGTTGTAAAAAAAGATCTGGGTAGCGATGATGTCGGTTGCGTAGGCACCACTGACGGTAAGGTTCGCCATGATAGTGATGCAGACGTGCTCCTTAATAGTGAAGGGTCCTGGGTTAAGAGTCCATCGGAAGCCAAAGGTGTTGAACTCGTAGGTAGGTAAGATCCTCTCCAAGAGCTTTCCGAAAGGCAGCGAGATCAACTGGACAACTATACCAGTGATGTAGACGGAGGGATCTGAAATCATAAAGATGAGAGTAGATACTAAAAAGCCGAATGAAATATACATACAGCGAGTACCGAAGAACTGGTTCAGACCAGTGACAACACAGGTGAAGAATATACCAAGGAACCACATTCTGAACGTGTTCACAGGGATGGTGGGGTCGTCAACACTTGACACTGCCGCACGAACTTCGGGATAAGGTGATTCGCTGAGGAAACATCAATACATAGAACATAGATGAAAAGTGTGAACGTACTCATCAAAGTCAATAGCGGTGGAGTTGCGAGATTCTGCCCTCGAGGTGGAGAAACGATCCGAGTCCGAGTCATTGTCGGAAGGGTCGTAGAACTTGTGGGACTTCTTGTCGGCGAGCTCCAAGGACTCAACGGAAGCATGAAGAGGTCGTTTGAGGTCAATGTTGGGATCGTTAAGATGCTCCATGACAAAATCGGTGTCGATGTCTTCGGGGACATCAGGGACATGACGAGGGCGTAAGTACTGCATGGGGAATGGGACGTTGGCCGTCGACGTAGAGTAGACTTTGGTGTCTTCCATGGCAAAGACTGACTGAAGCAGACTTGTTCAAGGAGAACCGCAGCTGATGGCGGAGGGGGGTGAAGGGAAGGTGGGGGGAGAACAGTGGCTCAAAGCTGGTCTTATGAAGGTCGTCGCTTACGGATCCTGACGAACATTTGAATCTATATTGTTCACATATGGTAAAGAAGAGACGTCCGAAGTTGCAGAGAACAATTAGACAATAGAGAAGTTTGAAACGATGAACAAAAAAGACCAGGATACTTACGGGGTTAGCGGCGTGGTTTTGACAATAAGCAGACCCGGGATTTCAATCCGAGCATACGCGATTGCCAGAATTGACTCAAGGAATCGATGACTCGACCCAGGAAAAGGGTCGCAACTTCCTCTTCCTCTTGGCTTAGGGTCCTACCACCCTTATGGCAGAGTTATAGACAAGTCATATGTAGAGATAGAAGGGCTGGCACGATGAGAGCAGGAGAAATAAGACACATGGATGGCAGACAAGAGACAAGACGACCGAAATTGCAGGCACGGCTTTCTCACCTTATTGTGTTTTTATTGTTAAAGATGCTGGTAAATCAGATCTTAGATCTCCGAGTCGCACTATCTTATCGCACAGCCACGAATGATTAGTCTCGTTGACGATACCCATGTGTGTATGTAACGAATGATGGAGACTGGAGAACAAAAAGATACGTCTTTCTATTTTATGCTTTTTGCTTGTACTGGCAAGGTCCTCGCGCAGACCGTGTAGCGTAATAACCAAGTTAGTGCGTTGCTGGTACATAACGTTCCTCCTCCAAAAAAAATACGTCTTTCTATTTGTCAGCTTTGAGGTTCATTCTGAGAGGGACCAGTTCGCCGTAATCATCTTTTTTTTTTTGAAGTGAGCATCCAGTAAACAAGTTACCAAGAGTTTATCGTTCATTATCAACCAACGATTTGCAGAATGAAGGTACGATATATGATACATATGATAGGATGGACGGTTGTGTTCAACAGTCCCTACTAAGCGGCACCTTCTTCTGCTCTTCAGGTCTATACAATCAAGCTACGCTCCTTTTTGGAGATAGGACTTACAGGAGACTCGATTTTCGTAGTGCTGCCTCCTCCTTCCGAGGATATTATCGACATGCCAGCATAGTTGTGTTCGAAGGACAGACTAGTCGTTGTGACACGATCCACGGTGTCTCGCGACCAGCCTTTTCCTAAGGCAATCCTGCAGATGATGAATTGCGGTGATAGTGCCTAGTCGTCGGCCGCAAGGTCAGCAGTAGAAGTGACATGATCGTTCCAGCTACTCACGGAAAAGTCCCCCCAAACTTGGACAAACGCGATGGACGTAGGGCTGTGTTTGGCGTATGAAATCAAATAGGCAATCCCAAGAATGGTGAAGGGCAAAGCACTCTCCACCATGATGGATACTATGCTATTGTACATTTTTCCGTGTTCCTGTCAAACAATATATATAAGTGACTAGGCATAGAGGCGAGCGAGACGACGTACAGGACCAAGAACTTTGATCACTTGGTTGCGCACAGTCAACAGGCGAAGACATATGAGCATCGTCACGATGATGTTCATACTAATAGTCAGAGAGACGTAGGGAATCCCAAAGTCCACTGCATGGCCCTTGAAGAAGTTGGCACCGGGCTGAGCACTTTCAAAAATAAGCAAAATAGCCATTGCTGAAGAGAGGGTCACTGAGGAACTGCCTATACGGAGTAGCTTTACAACACTCACATAGCGCTCCCAGGAATATGACAGCAGGAAAGGCAATGACTGCCAATCCCGATCGTCCCCAGATCATACAGCAGCGATAGAGCTGAACGATCTGTTAGAGACGAATAAATCCGAGGTTTTGTCACACTCACAAGCATGGCATCTGCCATAAAATTCATCGCGACACCGGCAGTCGTTCCCAAAGTATTATACCAAGCCGAGATGTTTTCTCCAAGGAACGCAGCTGAACCATCCGGGTCACGAAAGTCAATCCACACATGCTGCCCGAAAACCGCGTTACACGACAATGCGATAATCCAAAGCGCCAAAAGAACTCCTCCATAGCTGATATAAAACGTGGCTTCGGACACACGACGATCATGGATCAAAAATCGACAGGATAGGAAATAAACGACAAGATGGATTCCTGTGTGCAAGGACGCATCAGTCAGACGGAGCAGGTAAGTGATGGGACGGTGAAACGCGGTAAAGACCGTCCTTGGTTTCGAGATGGCTTACATCAAGATGACTTACCGAACAAGATCGCAGTGATTTGCCCTCCGATATAGAAGGAACGCTCAAAAGTGAGCTCGTATGAGGTGTCCAGAGCCTGGCTGTCCATGATTCCCGTCGTTTACCAGGGGTGGGGGGATGGTGACGGTCCAACACGCAAGTCCTAGCCTAAGGTCAACGTTTATAGCCTTCCTCATCAAGCTTCCATGTCACCTTTCGATTCATACGGCCTCTTCGGAAGAGATGTGGGCCATTTGGCCTTGTGTGACAGCTAAGAAGCTGCTTAGATTAAGCAGGAATACTGAAGCAAGAGCATTCGGGAAGTCTTGGGACACATGCAGTCCGGCTTGTCTTGAAAGGTCTGAGGACAAAGAGAGCTCATGTCCGTGGAAGAGAAAACCGAAAAGACCGAGGACACAGCCACATTTCGCCCTCGCGCTGATTCCCTTGATCCCAACGCTTCTTGAACGCTTTGCAGTCTATTCGAGGGTGCCTCGTTCTCACTTTCACGACCTGAAAGAAGGTCATACCACCATTTCTGTGAGCCCTGAGGTGAGTTCCATTCATAAGTCCAGAACTTGGTGTTCCGAGAAGTGGCAAGTGCTCCGAGTCATGACGTGGCCGGTCAAATTTTTGCGAGTGTATCGTCAATGTTGAATGTCACAGTAACTGGCATACGGAATAATTCTGAGATCGCCAGACTCGTCACCAAGGGTCGCCGATGGAGTGATACAGTATACTTACGTGGTACCGTACGGTGTTGTAGTAATAATACTATCATTTCATTCAATTCGTCAGTGACGGGCAACGGACTAGTACTCTTGGAAAAACGACGAATATCTTGGCCTGTAAGGGGTAACATCGGCAAGCGACGAATTTACACCCCGTTACACTCAAAAGCATCAAAACTCACCTAAAAATGGGTATTTTTTCGTCGCCTTCGTGTAACGGGTAACTTCCGTAAATGACGAAACAAAAGGTTCGTCAGAGCTGTAACAGGAGGACGAATTGATTAAAATGCTTATACAGTAATGTCTACATACAAGCTTTACGACCCATGCCTTCGCCATGGGAACTCGCTACGGCATGGATCGACAGCTTGTCTGTTAGTATTATGAATAAATAAAGGGATCTACATACATGGTACCAATATAGTACATTAGTACTCAGAAAGACGGAATGTCCAGGTCATCTTCGATATACACAGACATGTCTTGTTGATGATCCAAAAAGTGTTCCTGGGCCCAATCTCTGATTTTGTCAAAGTTTCGACAAGTATGGACAACGTCGCTTCTCTCGAAAGCCTTCTGCGACCGGTGGGACCACTGCCATACCAGGGGAGTTATATCCGCAGAACACTGGATCGACTGTCGCAAGGAAGACACGCAATGGGCCATATGAGGTGTATGAATGCCTTCTGGACTCGGTGGATAGTACTCTGGATACATGGCTTTCCTCATTTGGTTCTGAGTAAGTAGAGCATGATTAGAGCGTCACTGAGCATAGGAATGAAAGAGAACTCACCAGGCAATGAAGTTGATGAAAGACATCAAGTCTGGGATTGCATCAAGTGAGTCAAGACGGGAATACTAAAGTACACTACAGCGCACTTACGCTATCATGTAGTGATCTTCTTCGCCAAGGACAGGATAGGTCTTGTTTGACAGTAGTTTAGCTTCCTCTCTAGGAATCTTGTTGTAGGCAACTGTCAGAGTGAGTCGTTAGTACAAACGGAGGATACCTCATGCAGGGAAGCACCAACATTCGTAGAGACTCTCCCAGGCTGCATCTACCTCTTCTGAGGGAGGCTGGTCGTATATCGGTATATCACGTCCAAATCCGCTATCAAATTTGACTGTACGGTATTCTATGGCTCCTTGAGCAGGAGCTAAGCACATGTCAAACACGCTGCGACGCTCGTGGATAATGGACAATACTCACAGTACAAGAACTTTGAAGCTTCAGTGGTCTGATGATTTTTTGACAACCAGTGAAATATAAGGAGGACGTTCAGGCAGAGCGACAAAGCTAGAAATACGAAGCAAAGACACCCTTGTCGACTTCGGCAGCGTTGTCTCGACAAGAAAGCCTCCTGATTGTCCGAGTCGAAATCCCTATCGTTGAGAGGCAGATAAGCGGCTGACTTGCGAGACATAATCGACATAATCAATACGAGAGTTTTGAACGTGACAGTGTAGATTCATAGTATAAATACCAGTCGGTACCGTCAAAACCAAGGGGAAAGTACTCCTGAGGATCAAAAAACGTCGCATCGCACGTCTCTAGTGGACAGCCTCTGATGAGCCCAGTCAGGAGTTTGTCGCCCGTGAAACGTTGGGTTAATCAACGACATAGATGGCGGATGAAATGGAGTTGCAAAATGGTCCAAGCTGAAGTAACGCCGTCATTTTCCGAATGAAGATATGCGAGTTGTCAATCTACAGGTACGACCTGTTCTGCGGAACGGCTTCGAATTGAAAGCCAAGGTACAACGCGTAGTCGGAGGGTTCCTAGAGATTCCTCCGGTGATTAAACCGCACATAGGGAGGGAAAGAACAGAGAGACGAGGCATACAAAGACAGTGCATTGAAAAACTGCTGACGACAAAGGCAAGCAGAAATTACTCGGTCAGTAGTGTTGACAAGGTGACGAGGAACTTGTAGTGAAGCTAGTGAAGATCGGAGTTTGCCTTTCTTGGTCACTCCTCTCCAACTCCTCTCACACCGGTACCTGTCCCTGCACTAGTCTAGTCATTGCTTACTCCGTCTTGTCTCTGACCGAGACTGTTTGTAGCAATTCAAATTTCTTGGTCGACCAGAGCCAAACCAGAGCAGGTTCATCTATCATTAGATTAAATATTAATTTTTAGAACGCAGCAAATTATCAAATTTGAGCTCAAGTCGCAAGGTCCCATCTCGCTAGTCTAGTCTGGGAGCTATATACGTACTGCATACCCTCTCTCCTATCAAGAATGATTTGTGCGCAGGAATCATTGTCTATTTTCCGTCACCCCTGCATCTGTTAGTAACTAGTTCGATACATATTTTCTCGGACTTGCGCCCGGGCCTCTCGTGTCTTGTCCAGTTGCTCATCGCTTTACTGGCATCACGGCGAATCCCTCAAGATAGATCCAGATGCAGACTTCGGACAGTTGTTCGACAGTACTCATCTCAGGTCTCTTACTCACAAGGTAAGTTCTGTATTGCTCAAAATGCTCGCGTACGGGATTTGATAAATTCTCTCGGTCGACATCATCAGTTCCTTTCTCTGCCACTATCACCAATCCCATCATGCTATCCCTGGACATTCGATCTGAGTCAGTTTACAGATTTGAAATGCAGTGCTAGCGCTGGTCCGCGCCAAAGCGGCAAGTTGACAATGCGAAACACATAGTAGGCATCGGAGCACGGCGTTGGTACTGGTGTCTGGATTGATAAAAGGCAAGCCTCGCTGAGCCTGAAAGTCACTCCCAACTACTCCAGTCTTCCTTTATCCTCTAGTCTCAAGTCTCTTCAGCCAATACACTCTTTTCACGATGAAGTGCTTCATATTCCCGATCCTCTTCGGTGCATCCGTCTTTCACTCTGTGCATGTCGTGGTCGCTGCTCCGGTCACCAACGTTGCAGGTGAGATGTCAATCGCGACCATATTTCGAGGTGATGCTCAACTACTGGAGTAGACTTGGTTATATCTTCGACGGATAGTAGTCAAGCTGCAGACGCAACCACTATAAACAGGGCGGACATTTTTGCTTTTACGTCCTGGGAGCCCAAGGACGCTTCTTCGTGAGCTTACTCTTCCTCTCCTGTTCTTTCTGGTCCTGATTGTTCTTTTTGGTTTTAGCCCAGACTCGGAGCCTTCAAAGCGAGACGTTGAGCCCATTTTTGCCAAAGATACTTGGGAATCCGAGAAGCGAAATGATCAGATATTCGCCGTGATTGCTTGGGAGCCAGAGGAATCAGAGTCATCTGCTAGTTCTGCTACGGCGATGCCAACTGCCACCGATGACTAGCAGGGTCTTTTTGAACGATAAAGTCAATCTGATGGGAAGCACTGTTCTAACTTATTATTTATTTAGCCCTACCTTCGAGTTGAGTCCTAATTAGCCATGATGGTCACCGTCGTTTCCCTCACTACTTCAGCCACACTGTATCTGTATCCTTCTCTGTAATGTACATACCTTTTGAGCTCTATACTCACTAGAGCGCGCCACTATTTACCGTGTAATTTGATGTTCTAGTAGCTGCCTATTGATACTATATTATTGATATTTGCACTTTTCCAGATTTTTTCCAAGCACAGCCAATGAACGAAGACAAGACGACCACCCATGATATGGTCATGTTAGTTTCCAAGTTCAGCACGCTTTCAGTGACGCAAAAACTCAAATAAGAAGTGCTCAGTTAGCAAACATACAATGGAATTGATACAGAGGAGTAGTAATGCTACTGTAAATAAAAATACAACATAGGGCCAGAATCATGCAGAAGAAGCCGAAAATTAGAGTGCTTCGTTCTCATCCAAAATCTCCCTCGCGTGCTCCTTGGTAGATTCAGAAATGTTTGGGTCTGCGAAAGAATCATCGTAAATAGTACGTACCCAACGGTTTGCATGCGACTTACTGTTCAATGTGGCCTTGTGGCCTCCAAGGACATGGTTGCGGTGTTGGTCGCCACCGGTTTCCCGAGCACCAGATTCGAAATCCTCAAGCTGTCCTGCTTTGTCGAGGACGTTGTGGGCTTTCGCTTTAGCTTCGTCAGATGTGCGATCGTCTATTGTGCTGGGAATTAGAGCAAAGGTGAGCCGTTAGAAAGGGGTTCCACGTACTGTTTAAAGTAGCCTTGTAGCCACCAAGGACATGATGCTCGTATTGCTCTTGGGAGACCTCGGAAGGGGCTCCCTGCATGTCGTTCAGTCTGTCCCTAGCGTTGTTCTTCACCTCTTCAGAAGTGTTCGGATTGTTGATAGTAGCCTTAAGACCACCTGCGACGTTGGCGGGGTTCTTGTGACCTAAGAACACATTAGACGCTTTGAACAGGAAGCGAAAAATGTCGAAAAACCTACCGGATGACATGGTTGAAGATTTAGTTTGATGGGTTGGTTAGCTGATGAGCTTAACTTCAGAGGATGAACTGATAGAGAACTGATTGCAGACTTCGAGCCTTTATATACCACTACGAGGCCTAGTTAGGGTGCTCGATGGTGTCGAGAGTCTCTGCGTCATTTGAAAAGCTTGGTTGATGTCATTGAGCGATGCTTACCACGCAGACATTGATCGCTACAGGTAATCGGCGCAGATACAAGACACTTTGGAGTAGTAAGGCAACTTCACCAGGGAAAGAGACTGAGGAGCCCATCTGAATCGGGAGAGGTTCCCTTCCGTTTATGTAACCTTATGTGGTCTGCGGCTTGAGGGGGAGACAAGGAAGAGGAGGAAAAGTAGTCCGTGAGTTAAATTGACAGAGGTGAAAGAGGAGTCCGCTTAAACGTCTTATTATTAAGCTAGCCTGCTAGCTTGAGTCTGCCTAGGGGAGACTAGCTTAAACGGGAATCTAGAAAAGGTACTTCACGCCACTTACATACACGTCCACCATGACCATCACTATCCGCGACGCGTCCACTGCTACATACACGCCTTAGGATCCTCATAACCTATCGAGAATGAACGTGACTGCGATGTATCGTGTATTCCTGCGGACCCGCGTGAAGTTCTGACAAAGTCCCGTTGCAACAATCTAGACCTTGGTCCCATCGTTTCTCTCCCACTGGCAGAACCGTAACGTCTTCAGCATGGCCAAACCAGCAGTCTTGACGACCTCTTCCTTGACGAGCTTGCTCTTTAATCCGAAAAGTCTCTATATCGTTAGTTATGGTTGGCTGGTAAGTAGTACTTCCTATAAAGCGAACTCATTCGCTGATGTAAGTGCCTATGTAGGTTGGTATGTGTAAGTATGATCTACCCCCTCTTACTGGATAATGCCTAAGCTGGACTTTAGCAATCTGGGTGACCTTCTTTGGTGGTAAGTGGTCTTTCTTCTCGGTTTCGATGTTGTTCGTTGAATTTGCCTAGGGATCATCGCGTTCAAGGCTTTGCCTCGCCACCAGTTTGGCATGTTGCAGCACAAGGTTGGCTCACAAGGACACAAGAATCTTTCATACGCAATTTGACCTTTTGCCTGCAGACCTTTCCGGTCTACTTCGTCCTATCCATTCTCTTAAGTGTCGGATTGACCGGTTATTGGACAGTCTCTCACCCGGACGTATTGGAATACATTAACGATCCCTTCGTTGCGGACGTCGCTCAGGCCTACACACTCGCTTCGGTTTTCCTTGCACAGGCGGCGAATCATCTAGTGATTGGCCCGATGACCAGCAAGTGAGTAAATTCGTCTTTTCATGTACCTTTTCGTACTGATTGGGTTGAACTTCAAACAGAACAATGTTTCAGAGACAGAAGTTAGAGAAGTCTGAGGGGAAGAACTACAATGAAGTTAGCGTACGTACTGGGTGATCTCAACCTCTGCCATGCATGCTGAAAGACTGCCGGCGACAGGTTTCTGAAGAAATGAAGGTATTGAACCGTCGTTTCGGGATTTTGCATGGTATCAGCTCCATGCTGAACCTCTGGGCTGTCCTTGCCCTCATCTTCCATGGTTTGTGGGTGGGGGGTAACGGAATTTAGCCAGCGATTTTTGGGTTATACTTGTCAATGTCAATAAGTAAACAGGTTTATAGAATTGGATAACCAGATGTTTCAATCGGAGAAACCCCATGTTAGAATTATAGAACATGTACAGCAGACGTAGCCGCGAGGAATGTGAAGACATCAGCAAGAATACAGGTTTCGTAAAATAGTAACACCTCCCGCCCTCCTGCTCCCTACTAATCTCCTCCCTTTCAAACTCACGCACCCACTGCATCCATTTCTGGGGGCATGAAACCCTCTCGCAAGCTGCGTTCCAGCTTTCGGATCTCTTCGATACTGGTGGCCTTCGCGATGGCAGCCTTGACGCGTTCCGCGTCTTCTTTTGACATCAGTCGTCCTGCTTTAACAGTTGCAGCTGCTGGTCGAGGTTCGTCCATCGTAAGAGTAGCTTTCGAGCTGTGCGTCGATACGGTGGTTGAAAGCGTAGTTGCCAGTGCAGTTGGTAAATTGTCAGCCGTCAAAAATAGTTGTTTTGCAGCAGTTCTCTCCTGGTGAATACGAACCCAAACGAACGATTTAATCGAGCAAACATGGCAAGAGGTGGCTTGCAAGGCGCACCTTTTCACGAATTCTCTGAAAATCCAAAACTCTTAGCCCAGGCAATCTCCAGGCAAGCCACTCGCGATACCATTTTTTCTCCCGTACGGGATTGCCCAAAAGCGACAAGTATTTGAGATGTTTGAGTTCCTTTAGAGGCTCAAGGTCTCCCAATTCGGAGATGTTGTTATTTGTGAGGACGAGGGTGTTGAGATTGGGAACGGAGAGATGAATGGAGGGTGAAATGGCGGATATTCTGTTGTTGGCGAGAAAGAGGGTATGGAGACGCCTTAGCAGAGGTAGATTGCCCAGAGTTGTTAATGAGTTATCTGTGAGATCAATGGCATCGTGTTGGTCCTGTTCTCCGGTAATGAGTAACGGAGAAAGCTATAAAGAAAAACGCGTACCTTGGCGACACCAAGATTTTCAATGGCAGGGATTTTATAGCCTTTGAGCAAATTGTAAGAGGGTCGCGAAGAGAGTAAAATGATACTCACCTCTGAGGTCCAATTGACGCTCTTTTATGGAATTGAGGGAAGAGGAGGCTTGCGCAAGAAGCTCTGGGGTCAGCTTCATGACAAAGTTACGACCAGAGTGACGAGCTCAGCGTTGCGGGCGACGAGGGACGAGCAGAATATACGGAGGTGGGCAAGAACCAAATGTAGCAAACAAACTTTTGGCGCGCGTTCAGAGGGGTCCCTCTCTTACCGTCATCATTCATGAAACCCCTACACCAACGTTTGAATCTGTACGTTCTCCAACCACCACCTTACTCTTGGGCTCACAAATCACTAGATACTACGACGATGATCAGGCATACATTTTTGTGCCTGCTGGCGAGTCTGTCTCGGCGCAGTCTCTTACTATAAGTCGTTCTACAGGGGACATATTCTTGAACCGTCAGTTCATGCGTCGTTACCGTAATTCTTGCCTTTCAACGCCTTGTTTCCAGCTCCTCAAACCGCTCTTCCTAATACTGCGCGCCGGTCTGGTAAACCTGTCTATGGCATATTAGGCATCATAAATCTTACCCTAAGTACGTGTCAATTCATCTTCCTTTCTTCAGCATTCTCAAATATTTACAGCTGAATATATCGTCATAATAAGCGGTCGTGAGCACTGTGGACGTCTAATGGGACAAGAAATCTATCGCGCCTCTGACTTTGAGATTCTTCCCTTGAACCCGAGCGTGAACGTGCTCAATGTACAGCACCCTATTGAAGCACACCTCTTGGCTATCCTCAAATCACATTTGGACAGTGGAGTGTTTCTGTTCAGCTATGGCTGGGACATGACGAGGAGATTACAAGTCCAATGGGCAAACCATGCGGAAGATGCTGCAAAAGCTCTTTGGGAAGTGGTGTGTATTTTTAGTCCATAACTCAATGTTCTGTACTCACGGATGCAGGCGGACGACAGGTTTTTCTGGAATAAGTGAATCATTACACGCGCTTCATCTCTTTCAAAGCTAAACCAACGTCATGTAGATATCTGCAAACACGACTAATAGAAGCAAGCGTAAAGCAAGATGTACGTATCTCACTTCTAACCTCTCATTTCATTGCTAAGTTTCTCTTTAGCTGAGCAGCTACATTCTTCCCGTCATTTATGGAAGTGGGTGTCTGAAGCGCATGCATGCCTATCGTCCTCTCATTTCTTCCTAGCGTTTGACATTCGCCCCATAACCTTACATGGAACACATATGCAATTGTGCCTCATCAGTCGTCGTTCACGCTACCGTGCTGGCACTCGTTATTTCCGTCGAGGTATCGATGAAAAGGGACATGTCGCAAACTTCAATGAATCTGAGCAAATCCTGCTGGTCGAATCCCAGGGTACTACCAGAGGAGATGACTTTGCTCACAAACTCAGCTTTGTGCAAATTCGAGGGAGTGTTCCCCTGTACTGGGCGGAGATCAACACCTTGAGGTACAAGCCTGATTTACAGATAATGGAGAAGCAGAATTCGGTACGTGGTCATTTCTTTCTGTCGAGAACTGTTGTGACAGAGTAACTTACAGACCGAGACAATGAAAACGCATCTTTCGGCTCAAGTCGCGACTTATGGCTCACAGACTCTGGTGAACCTGGTGAATCACAAGGGTTATGAAAAACCTATAAAGCAGGGTTATGAAGACCATGTTAACAAGGTGCCAGTCCTTTGTTTTTCTCTTTACTGGTATACTTAAGCTTTCCAGCTTAATCTGCCTCAAGTTCGCTACCAGTATTTCGATTTCCATACAGAATGCAAGAATATGCGATGGGATCGTATTAGTGTGTTGATTGACCTTTTGAAGGATGACATCAAGGAGAAAGGGTAAGCCATGGTCTGGATGAATGAGAGTTTCGGTCAGTGCTAACGTATGATCAAACAGGTACTTCCATATTCATATGGATGGATCTCAGCCCCTTAAGATGCAGAAGGGTGTAGTCCGTACGAATTGTATGGACAATCTTGATCGTACAAATGTCGTTCAGGCTGCTTTGGCCAAGTACACTCTGAATGACCAGCTCCAACAACTCGGTGTCCTAACCAAGGAACAGGGTGTTGACGACTTTGAGTCGCTAAGTCGAGATTTCCGAGAGAGTACGTGTTAATTATGTTGGCATGACATCAAACCCTCATATTTCTTCATCTCAGTGTGGGCAAATCATGCCGATTCCATCTCCACAGCTTACGCTGGATCTGGAGCTCTCAAGTCGGATTTCACTCGGACGAACAAGCGGACAAGGAAGGGTCTACTAGAGGATGGTGTCAAGTCTGTCTTGAGATACCTGAAGAACAATTACTTTGATGGTGCCAGACAGGATGGGTTCGATCTCATCACTGGGAACTGGACTCCAAGCAGTAACCCCTCCGCAGCACTGTCGTTGGTCACTGATTCCAGGTCTATCATCCTCCGTGCAGTGAGTATTCCGTGGCCGTGGTGTTACGGCTGCTTTGACTAATCGTCGTTTCTCCGTTAGATGCCGGCAGTAGCTTCCTTTTCGTTCTTTATGATTTGTGCTGGCCTGACGTTACCTCGTACATCGGGTGAGTATACCCTGTGTCATCCATCTTTCATCTAGCTGGGTCTGACAGCGACATTTTGCTCGCAGATTACTCTCTCACATACTACTTCCTCCTTTGGATCGTTCTCTTCTTCGTTTCACTAGAAGTGATCGTCATGCACGGTATCGACTTTGTAGCATGGCCGCGGTTGGTACCGTTGACGGACGTCATTTATTATAATGGACCTGGATATCGCTCGGCGCGTCATGGAATGGGGGTTAAGATGCCTATCATAGGACGCACTGATGCCTGGTTCAAGAGTAGAAGGCAAAAGCAGAGGTCGAAGAGTGTTGCGATAGAAAAGGGAGATATTGCCTTGACGAACCTTGGGAACAAGAAGAGAATGGATTAATGGACTGGACTTTTTAACTTATAAATTAGGTTTTCTTCTGGTGGTTCTACAAAGTACCCGTATATGGTACACACTGCTGAAAAAAGCTGCGTTTCTTCAACTGGAAAGATTTTGCACGTACCACGTGTGAGCGGATTCTGCCGCTTTTCAACATCCTTGGTACAATTTTTTTCTCCCACAACCTTCCTCTCTCATCTTTATCTTTCCATACCCAGCGACCATGGTAGGAGGAACCAAACGCGCCTCTCCTGGTGCAGTGCAGGAGAAAAATCCTCTCACCGCCGAGCTCTCTGAGGAAGACGCCGCCAAACTTACCGTAGTTCGTAAGGACATCCAAAAAACCGAGCTTCTTTTGGGTACGTGCTTTACCTGAAGGATGACCGAGTTCTCATGCGTCAGTGAACAGAGCGCCATGCCCAAAAGCAACTCCTTCCTGCATACCAGAGGCGTCGGGAAGTCGTCAAAACCATTCCCAAGTTCTGGCCCTTGGCATTGATGAACCACGCCATGTTCTCCTTCCACGTTCAGCATAACGCTGATCAGCTTGCCTTGAGCTACCTCGAAGATTTGTGGATTGAGAGGGACGAAAAGGAACCTAGATGCTTTACACTCGAGTTCGTAAGTGTCTGTTTTTTCCCTTTGCCTTTAAGCGCGTTTGATGTCTGGCATTTTATCGTGACGAATAGAATTTATTTATTTATTTATTTTTCTCTAGCACTTTAAAGAAAACCCTCACTTCAGTGACAAGGTGTTGAAAAAGGAATACTCTTACGTTCCACCTCCCGCCGCCGCGGACGAGAAACCAGATGCCGATGGTGTTACAGACTCCATGTTGGACTTTTCGTGGGAGCGCGACGTGAAGGCCTCGGTAAGCGGTGGCCGCTTTGTCCCTGCCTGATGCACCCTGGCTAGGCTGTGTAAACTGACATGTTCTGCCATGCCAGAAAATTACCATCAACTGGAAGGAGTCCGACAAGGCCCTCACAAAGCTGTACCCTCGTGAATCCGGTGACGAGGACGACGAGGAGACCGGTGACTCTGGTAGCTTCTTCAACTTTTTCGAACACGAGGAAGATCCTTACGAGGTGAGTTGAGCCGAACACGGCCCGTTTACATCACTGATGAAGCATGCGTACCTTTTTAGATCGGCCTGAACATTGCCAACGAGGTGTTCCCCGAGGCGATTGAGTACTTTTTGGGTGAGAATGGTGGAGACGACAGTGACAGCGACGAGGAGGAGGAGGACGATGATGCTGCTGAGATAGATTTGGAGAAGCCCAAGTCGAAGAAGCAGAAAGTATAAATAGGAGATCTGTATCTAGTTACATCGGAAACTATTTTCAAGCGAGAAGTTATATACACTCCTATTTTTGTCTATTTTCGTGTCAGCATGTGGAGCTAGGCCGGTGCAAGGGAATATTTTTGGCATTGATGATATTATAAGATCATCAAAAGTCAGCCGCAAACATCGCGACGACTGTCTTTTCCTCTCCTCCACCATGAAGCTACTTGTCATTGCTTCCCTCTCTGCCGCCGTCGTCGCGCACGATGTACATCTCAATGCCCGTCAGAGTGGCTCTTCTTCCACGGCTACTGCCCCCTCCTCCGCCTCCCGCTCCGGTACCTCTTCTGTATCTGGCACAGGAGCAGCAACCTCTGCAGCAACCTCTGCAGCCGCTGCCACTCCTTCAGGCCTGACGACTCTAACGTTTACTCCTGCTTCGACTAACCCGACAGCCTTCCCTCTTGAATCTATCACGGCTAATCAAAGTAGTATGCCAACCATTCCTCTGGCATCGACTCCAGCCGCGGGCGAGACACCTCCCGTGTCGTTGGCACCTCCACTGCCCGATGGTGAGTTTTTCATATCCGGCCCCCGTGGCTAATCTCAATCTATTCGTTTTTCTTCCAGCTGCTGCGATCGCCCCGGCCAGCTATCCCAGCATGGACACCAGGCCTCCTCTGAACTCTCCGGAAATGGACCAATGGAGACAAGAAGTTCAAAACTCTGGCGTCCCCATCCCCAGCATTTCACCTACTGTTGCCGGTAAGTCTCATTCAAACAAAAGGACTGCGGATCTAATTTGTTTGCTCCACCCGTTTAGGTGGCTGCCCTACCAACCCACAAGCTGTCGCAGATAACAGTCGTTGCTGGTGGACATGTAGTGGATGCACTCGGGATACCGACATTTCAGACTGCCCTGATAAGCTAACTTGGGGATTGACATGTGAGTCGTATTACAAAAATTTGACGGAAGCAGGTCTCTGACACCAGCTGTGCAGATGACGATGGCCCTTCGTTCTACACTCCCAATCTGCTTAACTACTTGGATGAACAAAAATTGAGTGCGACCTTTTTCGTTGTTGGATCTCGTGGAGTCCAGTTCCCGCATACCCTCCAAGAAGAATACATGAAAGGTCACCAAATTGCCGTACACACCTGGAGTCATCCCGCATTGACTACTTTGTCCAATGATGAGATCATTGCAGAGTTGGGTTGGACGAAAAAGATTATAAAGGACGTAACCGGTGTAACACCCAACATGATGCGTCCGCCTTTCGGTGATATCGAGTACGTATATCCTCCACTTAGTGCGCTGGAATGCTGCTGACTGGCCTACCCCGTTTGCTAGTGACCGTGTACGCAATATCTCCATTGCGATGGGCAAGTCAGGTCACTTTTAGAGATGTGCTTTCTCTGATTAGGATGTCCTCACTTAGGTCTCACTCCCGTGATGTGGTCAAGAATGGACGCACTCCACACGTTCGATACCGATGGTTAGTTCTTATGCTCGTGTCCCTCTTCTCATTAATGATCGGTCGACGCAGACTTCGACGTTCATGGTGGTCTTACAACCTCCCAGCAAGTTATGAACAACTGGAACGCCATTATGGGTAATGCCTCCTCAAGAGACAGCGGATTCATTGTTCTTGAACACGATCTGTTCGAGGAGACTGTCGAACTCGCTACTGGATATATTCTGCCTGATGCTCTCGCTCGTAACCCACCTCTCAAGATCGAACCCGTCATCCAGTGCTTGAACAAACCCATGAGTGATGCTTACATTGAGACCAACGACAACTCTACCAACCCACCTGCTGCCTCTGGTATGTGCTGATTTCCTTGGCGAATTTAATCATCTTGCTCACGCTGTCTACAGGCGTTGTCACCCTCTCCTCTGGTGCCCCTGGTTCAGTCCAGGCTACCGGCGAAGCAACCAATGGTAACGGCGCTATGGGACTATCAAGCCCCAGCCTCTTGATGGTTGCCAGCGCCCTGGCTTTCTTGGCAGTCTCGCAGCTGTAGATCTTCATAGATATACGAAAAGCGCTTTTTTTCCCAAGTTTATAAACACGGACCACTCACCATAGACTCTTTGTTTTCTTCTTTGCCTGAAAAGTACCTTTTCATTGTTAAATAGTCACTCCCTTCACTTTCGAATCATGCTCCTATCCAGTCATTTCGTGGACCGCATTTATCGTATCATACCCTAGTTTTCTTCATATCCTTTTGCTTTCCAGCCTGCCCAGTGCGGACCTGTACATAGTTTTAAGCAAACTATCTTGATTTGTCGCTCTCAAGTACATCAGAGATGTAAAATTCAGTCGAATGATGAACACTTGAATTGCAGCAGGACTATATTCATCAAAATGACACCAGTGACCAGCCCCTGCTCTCAAAATTCCAAGAGTGCACAGAAATACACGAATTGATAAAACGCTGGATTGTTACAGTATCATGGAAGGATAGCAGGTAGTTCTAGAATGCATAGCTACAATTGGAAGTACCCAAAAGAAACGTCTCGAGAACCGCAAGGACAAGGAGAAATAGGCGTTATATCGTAAAAAGAAACATTCGATGGTGGGATGGGGAATGGGGATGATGATGTGGTGCAGACATAAAGAATACAGCAAGCAAGTGATGAGGATAGTAGTAAAGAAAAATGTGGAATCAAACATCTATGGGTATAGTGCGCAGAGATAGGACCATAAAGAAGAAAAAAGACAAAGTTCATCGACACAGAGAAAAGAGAGAGAGCAGGAGGGGAAAAATAGAAATAAAATAACATATGTGCAGGAAGGAGAGGGAAGGACAACAGACCTTCACCTAGTGTTCAGTGTACGCGAGCAAGTCTAGGTCCCATCGCATATATCTACAGGTAGATGGGCGGAAAAAAAGAAAATGGCAAATGGAAAGTCCAAATAATAATGATACAAGGGAGAAAGCAACAAACCATTGAATGCATGCAATTCATTCTACCACTCCTCATCGAGGTCGTCTGCCTCGGTTATCGTCAACCATCTGTGATCAATCGTATCCCTAGCTGCAGCACGCTTCTTCATCTCGACAGTAAGCATCGGCAAAAGGAACTCGCAGAACGCCTCCGAGTCCGCTTCAGAATACATGTACTTTTCCACCATGACACGTTTAAGTGGCCAAAACTTGAGGTTACGAATGTAACGAAGCGAACCTATACGGAAATGTCAATCACAAGTCACTTGGTAGTGGATACTAGAATTAACGCACCACTGTGATCAAACAAATCCCTACTAAACTTTCCACCCATCTTCGATTCCAAAGGGAAATCACCAAGCAACTCAATGATCTGAGCCATATGGTCATCATCCTTTGTAAACAGTTCTCCTTGACCCTGCGGATCAAACAGATACTCTCCACACAACAACTCAAAGATGACACAAGCGACACTCCAAATGTCGGCTTTCCCGTCCCAATCTTTCCTGCCGATGATAGCTTCGGGTGCTCGATATTGCCGCGTTTGGATATCCTCGGTGTAATGTTTTCTGGAAGGTGTGGCATTACCCAGATCTGCGATTTTGATTGAGATGGGAGGTACGAAAGATTGTGAAGGAGAGAGAGAAGTCATAGTGACAACTGGTGCAGGGACGTCGACGGGTTTGGTGGAAGATGCAGGGGCGCCCGAGGAAGACGACGGCAGCGGCGTTGGAGGAACATCCACCGGTTGAGAAGCAGTATTATGGCAGAACGAAGAAGACTGAACAGAGGGTCGACATCCCTCGGCAGTAAAATCAGGATTAGGTGATGGAGGTGGCGTATTTGGAGATACTTTTGGAATCATGATCTTGGGTGGAGTAGTTTTGGCTTGCAGAGAGGAACGTTTGGGATTGGACTGAGGAGTAGAAGATACACATCGCGACGTATCAGACGAGCCTGGAGAATAGCTGCTGTTTGATGGAGGATGGGATACGGGAGGATGGGATGGAGGACCAGATTTACGTGAAGGTGCAGTCTGTGATAAGAGGGAAGGATTACTGATAGGCTTTGAGTTAGCCTTGGGTCCAATGTCTAAATCGGAAGGTGGTGTTCTAGAAGATCTGGCCGTGTCCGAAGGTGAAGGTTTCGCTTTCGTCACTGTAGCGGAAGAGCTGGCCGAGGGTGGGATATCGAGGGCTCTGGGACTGCCAGTACTCCCAGCAGCGAGTCGGAAGTAGTCCTCTCCTTCCTCTTTCCCATCTGCGCCTATTACAGTCGAGACAACCACGGCAGGCGCAGGTGCGGCAGTACCAGGGTCTTTCCACGTTCCAGGTGCAGAAATCCCGGACAGTGAGCGTGCGTGTCCTTTGCCTCCTTGTGCAGTGGTCGGATCGCCACCACTAGATGAAGACTTCTGCGACGTAGACGACGAGAATTGTAGTCTATTCCTCAAAGAAGTCGACAGCATATCCTTCCATGACGAAGGTTCACTGGAGTCTGGCTCTTCGGGGGGAAAAACCTTGTTCTTTGTTTTGCCCTTCGATACTTTGTCACCTTCGTCAGCTGGAAAGATACTCATGACTGATTCCGTGATTTTCTGAGGGATAGAGAGAGGGCTGGCAATAACATTCCCTAGTGAGTGAGACATGGAAGTAGGGGGTGTGCTGAAGTTACTGCGGCTACCTGCACCTGTAGAATTAGATTCGGACGTGGAGGCTATGGACGAAGAGGATGACGATGCAGAAGGCGAGTTCAGGTGAGCATTTGTCTTTGTTGGTTGGGTAGCAGAGGGATTGACATTGGGAGTAGATTTGCTGGTAGTAAGGGGCTTAAGCAGAGGATTTGATGAAGAGAGACCGCTTGGAACTTTCGGTGCGCTGGTGCTCAGCTTTACGGCACTATGAGCAGTGCTGGCGAGACGATTTATTTGCTGTGAGATGTAGCTGCTGCTGACGCTGTTTGTGCCGCTGGCACTGCTAGCACTTCCGTTGGCACCAAAGTGTATACCAAAGCTACCATGGGTATGAATCCCTGCACTTCGACTTGGACTAGACAGAGGCTGCGAATCAAAGATTTGTACCTGTCGTCGCGTTCCTCGCTGAGTTGAAGGTATAATGACGCTTGAGCGAGACTTGGCCGGCAGAGGCACTCCAACGCGTCGAGATGTAGGGGAAGGACATTTTGCTAATTCCATGAAAATGTGGCTTTCAATATCGGGAATGGAAATTACTACAGGGAAGAAGATGCGTTAAAGCACAATGCCAGCCTCCAGACAAAGCATGACTCACGTATATTCTCCGGCTTGATATCAGTGTGCACTAGATCGCACTCATCATGCAAATACTGAAGTCCGAGCAAGACTTGCTTTGCTATGATTTTGACGACGGCACGAGGAACACCCTTTTTCCGGTTACGTTCGATCAATGCGAGTAAATTTTCACCTAGCGGCTCAAATACGATGCATATATGTTGAGCTTCAGGTCCCTGGTGGGTGAAAGAGTCGAGGAAGGAGACTATAAACTGTCTGCCAGGATGTATAGGAGAGAATGAAGCGACATGTGCAAGGAGCTTGATTTCGTCTCTGGCTGTCTCAGCGTATCGGCCAGCAGACTTGACAACCTTCAGAGCAGAATGTCGGTTCTCACTGAGAAGAAAGGATGAGCACGGAAAAGGTGGAAATAAATCGCCACTCACACATTGTCCTTTACAAGCCATACAGTTGAAAAATGACCCCATCTGAGAAGCACACAATCATGAGATTGAATAGAACAAAAACAGCACCAGTACCTACCCTAGCTTCCTTATGACTTGATATCGGCCATTCTTGAAGGTATCATTGAGTTTGACAGGGAGATAACCGCCAGCGTTGTAATCCGCAGGACTTTCTTCGTCTTTGCACAAGGGCTCTGAGTCGACTGGGAGAATCTTGGGGCCTGATGGAGTGACAACGTATTGGTACTTGGTCGGCTGCTTGCTGGCCATCTGCAGCCTGTTGTCTTCGTCGTTGTCGCAAGCGCTGAGCCGGTGGAAAAGATGGTGAAGGTAAACGATAAGCGGACGATAGCGGTACCGGTATTGACTAAGAAATACCACGTGACAAGATTTTAAGCTCCTAACTTCCAAGTAACTAGTACCATGGCTAGGCTTACAAAATGCTATTCTAGCTTTTCTTATCACCACCGTCATCATGTCTGAAGGTATTTCCAGAAATGTCCATCAACCTGCCTTCATCGGCGCAGTAGAGGACCTTTGGGAACTTTACAGGTGTGCTTCTCCCCTGTTCATCCTATGTCTGCCTTACGAACAAGACCACGACAGTGACGACCCTGCTGACTATACCCTCGGTGCTCCCATTGGATTCGGTGCTTCATCTATCGTCTACCAAGCTCTCTATCAGCCCCGCAACAAACCTCGGCCTCCGATACCCGTCGCTCTCAAAGTACTCGATTTAGATTCATTACCCCCGCACTCATTGGCGCTTCTACAACGCGAAACAACCCTCATGTCTCTCTCGAAACATCACAACGTTCTTCGTGTACGTGGCTCCTGGATGGATGGCCACAAACTTTTCATTGCTTTGCGGCTCATGAACAAGGGTAGTGCCGCCGATGTCATGCATTACGGCTGGCCCAGCGGCTTCGAGGAAGCGGTCATCAAGTGTATACTCAGTCAAGCACTTCAAGGGTTGAAGTCAGTATCTACAGATTCTTCCCATGTTCCCATACCGATACGTCCTCTAGCTATCTTCACATAAACGGCTTTATTCATCGGGATATCAAAGCGGCAAACCTTCTGATAGATGATGACGGGACTGTTCTCCTTGGTGATCTTGGTGTAGCTGCAGACCTTTCCGAAGACGTTGCGCACCCCGCTTCATTCAGAACACGTACACCCGCCGCGCATGTTGAGTTTAGCCGACATCCAGGTTCTCCTTCTCCAAACGACTCCTCAAAGCATGTCACCGTCGTTGAGCCCGTTCCTGTACGTCCTAAGATGGGTAAGCGAAAATCTTTTGTGGGAACGGTATGTATTCAAGTCATAACATTGAAGTGTACATACTGACATAATCTTCGCCGTAGCCGTGTTGGATGGCGCCAGAGCTCATACAAGGGAAACAATACGATTCATCAGCAGACGTGAGTCTCGGCCTAACGATTCTGATGGTGCGCGCTGAACTCGGGTTAGATTTGGTCTTTTGGAATTACAGCTCTCGAGCTATCGCAAGGAAGGCCTCCACGTTCGCGGGAGTCACCACAGAAAGTATTGTTGAAGACGTAGGTGTCCATACATGCGTCATACATGCAACGGCATGTTCACCCGTCCCCACTTGTCAGGATACAGGAAGCACCTCCAACATTGAATCGCGATGGTGGAACGTACAAGTATTCCCGGGCATTCCAAGAAATGATTGAGAGCTGCCTAGTCAAGGATCCTTCTAAGCGGTAAACTAACTATCTGATAGAGCCACATCACCAACTGAATCGTCTACAGACCCACTGCAGAACAGCTGCTCCAAAGCCCATTCTTTAAGGGCACCAAAAAGAAGTCCTGCCTCATCGGTGCCATTCTGAGTAAGGATTAACCCACCCCGAATGGTACAGAAGCTGACGAATTCTGTAATTAGAGGATTTGCCACCCTTGGCTAGCCGTCAGGAAAGACGCCTTCTGCCAAAGAATGCACAGACAACACGAAATTCTATTGACTCTTGGGATTTCTCGACTTTGCAGCTCTCCGGCATGGGTCGAACACAACTGCTTGAGGAAACCGCAGTTTTTGAGATGGATGATGGCACCGACAATTCTCGGCATCGTTCAACTGCTGGCAGTTTTCATTCATCTCACTCATCTCACTCACGGTCAATATCCTGGGCTGGTCGTGAAATGCCTCTGGAACTTCCCGAGGATACCGAGGTTTCAAGTTCTGTGGATCACTCATCACAGACAGAGTCCAGTTCGCAATCGCCTTCATTCTCAACCCCATCGTCGGAGCCAGAGACTTGTGAAGATGAGAGCCTACAACCTTCGCCTCCTTCTGAGCCTGAGAAAGATGGTGTTGAAGAAGCAACGGTTACTACCATTCCTGAAGCTATCGAGGCAATATCTTCTTCCCCCGAGACCAATCTTCTGGCTTCAAGTCAATTACAGGGCACACCACCTACCGAGCCTGTACTATCCTCATCCGCTCCCTCCTCTTCTGTCCTTAACAAATCACAGCGACTGAGCTCTTCTCCTGTCCAAAACGGTTTTTGGAGTAAAATCAAATACGCCGCTGGGTCAAATCTGAAGCGAGCCACGTCTCTGACGGCTCGTGCACGTAGGTCCAAAAACTCTTTCATGTATAGCTAGAATCACTGACACTCTGAAATCAGGATCTAACGTCAAGTAATGGATCATACTCTTTTTCTGGGGCTTTCAGCTTTCGCAAGATAAGTATCGTTATCATAATTAATGTAGTCGCAGTACCAGTGGCACCTGAGTAGTATCGTAGCACATGTTATTTATCACTCTAGATCTGCATACATTGACAATAGCTTTCGAGGCTTCTTCATTTATTCTGTACATACTACAACTCTCTCTAATCATGTCCGTATAGGGACTAAACGCTGTTTGTTTTACCTGTAGCAATATACAACATCTGATAGGAACACAATGCATTGCGAAATACTACCAGGGAAAGGACTCGAGTATCGCAAACTGATTCATCGGATCAACGCATGCGATCCCAGTCACCCAGCATACCAAAGGGACCTCCTTGGCGTCCCATCATGCGCCTTCTAGAACTACCACCGCCACCACCATATCGGTCGTGGCTTGAAGTCATGACAAGATGCTTATCAACAAGCTAAAGGTGAGACGGAGGTGAGTCCAGAGTCGCAGTCTAACATAAATCAAAGAACGCTGACTCACATCGTTTAAAATGTTTGTAGACTTGGTGAGGGACGAAAGGAATGCTGTTAATTGGACGTCTTCGTATTCCTATATTGACCTAGTCAGTACGTCTGCTCTGCACCAGAAATAGACGCCATTACAGTGTCAAACTCTTCGCGGAAAGTTTTGTTTTCACTAGCAGGCAAAGAAGCGATCAAAGCAGAGATAGAACGAAGGACACCGTGATCAGCAGGCGCTTGACCTGTTGAATATCTGGTGTAAGTGGCGAATTATGGTGCATTTTGCAGAATGCTGGTACACACCCGCAATGACATCAGAAACATATCGCACAAGAATCTGGATCCTGTCGTGTAACATCTTGACGGCTGCTCGTTGGGTTTGCAAATGCGATTCCACTGGTTACAGACGAAAGTAAATCAGTTTACTGGTATAGGTGACCACGCAGCTTGAGATGAAGACGTACAACTAGTACCACTTCCTCCTCCTTTCGCAGTCCAATCCACTGCTATGCGCTCTGCTTCACCAGTTTCAACATTGTACGCGGCTTCAATGAAAATAGCCCGAGAACGATTGTCTTTGATTTCAAAGCTTGGTTCGTATGCTTTAAAGGGTAGATTCTGAGAGCTGCCATCGGCGCTACCAGCCAAGGTGATATTTGGTTGTAATAACAGCAACAGTGGCGTTGAGCAGTAGTTTGTAAACTAGAGGAATAACGAGTTGCTTTGAGATGGTATATAACGAAACAAAAGATAAGACGCGCACCTGCTGGTGTAGGTCAATGTGTCGAGCGGTAGGTTTTTGAGCCACTGTGTACCATCCGATGAATTCTAGAGATGGGAACGTAAGTTTGTCTTGAATGTCGCTAATGAGCATATACATTCCTCAAAGAGTCGGAGATGCAACTCACATTGATCCCGTCTTTGCATCACAAAGCCATGGTCGATTGACTGCCCATCTGCCTCAAGCGCCAGTTCAAAAGTATTCACAATCTCTACTTCTCGTCCATTCTGCGTACCCAAAAGTGCGCCAATAGCTGATAGACGTAAGTTTACATCGCAATGGACTAGATATCCAACATACTGAAGGGTGAATTAGAGTTGGTTTGCAGTCTTAATCTAATCAAATGCTCGGATATGTTGAGGATTGGTAACGGATGTCTGTGTTCATGAAAGTCAATGTAGGTCGGAAATCCTGGGGTCACGGCTCACAGTGATATTGAAAGGCCAGAGGTTGTAGTTGACGGCAGAACGACCGAGAGATCCTCGACATCTGTATCCATTTGCATTATGATTGTGGTGTTCACTGCAGAGTCTAAAGACACGTGATCGTCTGCTCTCTCTTTCAGTCCAAACGTCTGCAAGTTGAAGTTACAGCCTGGTTGACTACATACATATGGTATCTACGTCCCGGTGATTTTGGAGAGCACTTTTATCGCAGTCTCGCTCTCTGGAAACTCTTCTAAGTACCTATTCAGGATTTCGTACGCCTTACTTACATCGGTGTTTCTGTCCAACTTCTTGGCGCCATCCTCGCTTTCACCTCCAACGCTAGCTTCCACCGACCTACCCTCAGCCTCTTGTCCAAGCTGCACCGACTCCTTCACGTCATCAAGCGTTACATGATCATGGCTAACTTCACTGTCTTCTGAATCAACCACCATGCCCACCAACCCTAATAACACATTAGCCACACTCTCTTGGATACTGCCTTCCTTCTGATACACAGGATTTAGCGCATCTTGAAGATATTCCAGGAGTAGAGTGCGGAGTTCAGGGTAAATGGAGAAGGATTTTGGGCTAGACATCAGATCTGAGGTCGTAGTATGACTGGAAGTCATCGGAGTCGCGGGCTCCACGTTAGAGAAAGGAGCGAAGGGATTCAGATGTGAATGTACCGAGTCCTGGAATGATTTGAGATAGAGCCTCCGGATTGTATTCAGTGTTTCGTAAGGCAAAGGATTGGTGTCGGGGGTCGCAGAGTCCAGTGGGCCGTAGTCACCCTTGATTGATTGAGGCTCAGTAATCCTGCCCGTGTTCTGGCTGCCTGTGTCGGGGTGATTGCCGCCGACCAACCTGCCAACCAGGTACTCCATGTACTCCACCGTCAACAACATTCCAGCCTGGAAGAACATCACTCTGACCTTCCTGATACAGTCTATGACTTCTACTGGCAGTCGTGTTCGTGTCTCTAGGTTGTCTCGTTCTGGGCTTTGATCTGCCTCGTTGACATCGTAGACGTCCAAGACCATCGCAGCCGTCAAACGATTCAGACACAAGAGGAGGCCATCTATCTGATGGAGGAAGGTCGGGTTTGGGGTCAACATTTCCTTCTGGCGCACAGATTTGGCGACTTCTGGCACAATTTCTCTACACCTGCCCCTAATAGCCGCCTCCACCCTCTCCAACCCCTTCATTAGCTGATTCAGAAGCTGAGGAATGCTCAGATTGCTGATGAGGTCGTGAACAGCCAAGGTTGTGGAAACGCGTTCTTCGGAAAACCTGCCTGTCCTCATGAAGTCCGCCACGTCGTTCTCCAATGCCCAGGTCTGATCAACGAACATATCGAGGAGGGAACGCGTCACTGAAGTCAAGGTCGAGACTAGACGGGATTATCAGAGCCTGAACGACAGTCAATTGAGAGGAGTCAAGACTCACCACTCAACCCTTCTAAGCTCAGGTTCCCTACCGATTCGCTTTTCAGAAGTTGAATAAATTTCAACGTAGTCTCGTCAAAGCGAATTTCCTTCCGTGAGAGGTAGACCAGTGGAGCTTGACCCGAGACTGGCAAGGGACTCATCATTGTCAGAGACCAAATAGCTTTTAAGCAGGTCTCTGCACGACGAAATTTGATCTCCTTGTTCTGCATCGAATGCAGGTGACCACTCTGACTGTGTCCAGCCCGTTGGTCATCCAGACAGGAACGGAGCAGCTTGTAAATTCGGTGATCCAGCCGTTGTAAAATTTTGTTGGAATTCTGATTCTGGTCATCATCCCTATAGTCAAGGAGCCTGTGTATGAGCAACTTGGCACTGTAGTCGAACCCTGCTACAACCTCTGGTATGAATTCTACAAAAGGCTCGATTTCACTATCCTCTTGAAGTCGCTCTAATGCCCAACACATAGCTTCATAGTCTCGATCATCCCTCTTCTGTGATATCTCTGTGGCATCGAGTTCCCTCGCTTTGGATATGTTACACGTAACGGGCACGACAGAGCCATGCGCACTGCGTCTCGCGAGAAGGTTTAAAGACTGACAGAGATTCCATGCGAGGGGTGTAAGAGGAGTTCGGTATGGACAATCAAATGTAAAGAGGGGCATCAGAGTTATCACGGTGTAAAGCCCACCACAAATCAGAAGGGTTACGAGTACGAGATAGCTTATGACGAGATTCACGGGGCGGAGAAACTCGACAAGGCCAGCAAAGAAGAGAAGCAGTGACATGTGTAGGAGGATGGGGATTATGGCGACTATTTCTTGCATGCGGAAGCGCTTCAAACCCTGGTAGAGGTACGCAGAGATGCGGGCACGCTGGTAAGGAGATTCACGGGAGGAGGTGGACTGAAGATAGTGCCGAGTCCATTGCTGAACAAGGACAGCACAAAGCGTGCAAGTCAGACTGCAGCCGAGACTCAAAAACCAAAGGGTGTTACAGATGAGAGCTGAGGTAGGGGGAACAAATGAAGTCGGATTGATAAGTTGGAGAATAGAGTTTGGGTCAGCAACTCGGCCAGGAGCAGCTAACTGTTGATATATTCCGACCAGGAGAAGCACACTGCTATCGCTGTTATCTGGGATGAGGGTTTTGTAGCTTTCAATGATGAAGGCAGTCACGCTCGCTGAGAACAGACCGGCCTTTGGAAATCTACAGTCAACCTGGTGTACGCATCGAGATAGTGAAGTCACCCACAAAAATCAATATAGAATCCATGTCACCTCTCCACATCTCCGCTAGCCTTTGATCTTCTTTTTCCGCTTGGTTGAGGTAGACTGTCCATATTTTGGCAGATGGATCATCCTGAATGTACGAGCG
Organism: Tetrapyrgos nigripes; assembly: GCA_013368315.1. Taxonomy (NCBI): domain Eukaryota; kingdom Fungi; phylum Basidiomycota; class Agaricomycetes; order Agaricales; family Campanellaceae; genus Tetrapyrgos; species Tetrapyrgos nigripes. The sequence goes on from JAACJM010000001.1 coordinate 214,840, forward strand.
CGGTACTGAACGCGTTGGCGCTTTCTCTGGCATCGACACAGCCGAAAAGCAGCGGCGGAAGACTCAAGACCGTTTTTGGAAATGAGGCGCTTTTAAGTAGCCTGGGCCGTTCAATAGTTCCTCGTCCTGATTGGCTGGCAAGCCAATTTTCCCATCACCAGTCCAATGGCTCACATTTTCCTGACCAAATCAATTGATGGAAGTCGGGCAGTGAGAAACCGAATTAAGAGAGTCCATGTGCTGACGAGACTTTCTCGGACCGCTACTGCTTCATCGCAAATTCGAGAAGGACAAAAACCAATAAAAAGCGTTCAACAAGTGTAATTGAAGTGTAATGTCTTGTAAATGTGGTGTAGCCTTGAGCTCGCCGCTCAAAGTACTTAGTGTCTGCATCACCTCATTGAGCACTAATAGAAACAATTCGACATAAGATAGCTTCAAATAGTGCTAGGAAGGTAACATGCGCGAAGGTGAAGTAGAAAAATGAGTCTATCGATAAGTACGAGCACTTTACACGAGACAGAATCGTTGTAGACTCTTCGAATTCTCCCGTGCCATTGAAAACGAAACCTTTTCAACCAGTCAAGCTAGTAGCGCCAAATTGTTGGGAAAGTCACCAGATGCCTCACAAGAGAAGTGAGGCCTAGTGAGGACAGGAGTAACACGATCACTGTGGCTCAAGGATATGTATAATGAACTTGACCCCCCCGTGGCCGAGAGACTGTTGTATGTTGTTCATTTCCAACGCTAGTCGATGTACTAGGGGAAACTTTCAATGTACCGCGATCTCGATCTTTGAATTGGAGGAGTGCGGAATCCGCATGCATGTTGTGAAGAGAGAAGTCTTAAGCAAGTTCTAACTTCGAGTTGGGCATAGTAGGAACGGAGACCTAGAGGTTAACGTTGGTTGTCATGAATGACTTGAAACCTGAAGTCCTAAACAGAACGCTTAGCTTGGAAGGGAAGTGACCCGGGCTAGCACGGTTCATGTAACGATTAAGAGCACTGAGCCACCCTGAGTAGCTCAGTTGCAGAGGGAGGTCCTGCACATGACTTTTTTCGCGTTGGAACCTGCCCTAAAGAGCATCAACAACGCCACTTTGGACGCGTCTTTTCTCTCTTGTTTACCCCGTTCTCATCATGTCTGGTTTCGACCAAGATCAAGTCTTTTCCGTATATTCGCGCGATACTATACCCGCGTCGGCTCCGGAGTCTCCTTCTGACACGGAGAAGCTGTTTCTCGAGTTCCTGACCCAATATCGAGTGGGCGGCGAGTTCATCTACAGGTCGGCGCAACAGCTCCTCTAGGTTTCCTTACCTTCTGCTAATACACGTATATAGAGATAAACTTCGTGCAAATTTACTTTTGAAACAGCATCTTCTTGAAGTTGACCTTCGGCACCTCAGTCTTTACAACGATGAGCTTGCACACGCTCTACAAGATAAGCCTGCAGAAGTTTTGCCTTTGGTGCGTAACACTCTTCTCTTCATAAATGCGTATCCCAATAATGGCTCTATCTCTAGTTTGAGAATGCTGCTGCCCGCCTAGCACGCTCAATACTCTTTCCCCGTACCAATGCAACCAATCCCAGCGAAGCCGATAAAACTGCTGCTGCTGAAGCAGTAAACAGAATCCAAATCACTCTCAAAACCAGTCTCAACATGCTCCAGTTCCGAAACCTCACCGCCGATACCATGAATAAACTTGTGCGGATACCAGGAATTGTCATTTCCTCTTCGGTGTTATCCTCCCGCGCAACAAAATTGCACCTTGAATGTCGTTCTTGTAGACACATCAAAATCCTTTTCCCTCAGGGAGGCTTGGGCGGCATGGGAAGTGGTTCAGATCGAGGTCTTCCTCGACGATGTGAAGGGCCAGCTCCGACTGATGGGTCGAAGAAAGACTGTCCTCTCGATCCCTACCTTATTGTCCATACCAAGTCTACTTTCGCAGACCAGCAGACTCTCAAATTACAAGAAGCACCCGACATGGTACCCGTAGGAGAGCTTCCCCGACATATGTTACTTTCGGCGGACAGATATCTCGCTGGTCAAGTCGTGCCTGGGTCTCGTGTAATAGCTACTGGCATCTACTCCACCTTCCAAGGTGCTAAAGGCGTAAGAAAAACTTCTCATGTGTTCTTTCCCTGCTGACCAGATTTTCATAATAGAGAGGTGACGCGGCTGCAGCAACACACAGACCATACCTACGAGTTCTTCACCTCGAATTTTCTTCCCCTGCTGGAGTTGGTTCAGGCGGTGGAAATCCGTTTGGTGTTGCATTCACACCTGAAGAAGAGGAAGAGTTTGGAGAAATGGCTCGTAGTGATGGATTCTATGAGCGTTTTGCGAAAAGTGTTGGTCCTAGTATCTATGGAAGCCTTGGTGTGTGGTTCTCTGCGGTCTTGTTGAATAAAGTCTGATAACCGTGAAGACATCAAAAAGGCTATAGCCTGTCTTCTATTTGGTGGTTCCAAGAAAGTCTTGCCCGACGGAATGAGGTTACGAGGAGATATCAACGTACTTTTACTTGGTGATCCTGGTACAGCCAAGAGTCAACTGCTCAAGTTTGTTGAAAAAGTCGCACCTATTGCAGTGTACACGTCTGGAAAAGGTTCCAGTGCAGCTGGCTTAACTGCCTCTGTACAACGAGATGCTGTTTCTGTGCGTGACGTCTTGTTATTACTGTCGCCGTGTTCTGATGCTTTGAATCTTTCAGAGAGAATTCTACCTTGAAGGGGGAGCGATGGTTCTTGCCGACACCGGTGTCGTTTGCATTGACGAGTTTGACAAGATGAGAGACGAAGATCGAGTTGCCATACACGAAGCGATGGAGCAACAAACAATCTCCATTGCCAAAGCTGGTATCACCACTGTCTTGAACTCGAGGACGAGTGTTCTTGCTGCTGCCAACCCTGTATTTGGTCGTTACGATGAAGGAAGAAGTCCTGGAGAGGTGAGCGGATGTCTCCAAGCTTTTGAGTAGATGCTCACTATCACCACTCTACAGAACATTGATTTCCAAACGACAATTCTGTCGCGTTTTGATATGATCTTCATCGTAAGAGATGAACACAGCGAAAATCGCGACAAGGTTGGTCCTTAGCCATGGCAAATTCTGCATTCCTCATTTTTCCCCCTCTGCGCAGTTAATTGCAAAACATGTCATAAATATCCACATGAACCGTCCAAACGACAACGCCGAACAAAACGATGACGAGCTCCCGCTCGATAAAATGAAGAGATATATCGCTTACTGCAAGAGCAAATGCGCGCCACGCTTGTCACCAGATGCGCAGGAAATGCTCAGCAGCCACTTTGTCAGTTTAAGGAAGCAAGTGCAACAGGTTGAACAAGATAACGATGAGCGCAGCTCGATCCCTATCACCATACGGTAAATTCTTTGTTCAAAGGTCGTTTAGCCAGGCACTGACTTTGAGCTAGTCAATTGGAAGCCATTATACGGATATCCGAGTCGCTAGCCAAGATGACGCTTTCTCCCGCAGTCCTGAATCATCATGTCGAAGAGGCCATCCGGTTGTTCAAGTTTTCTACAATGGACGCAGTCTCCGCAGGTTCAGCAGACGGATTGTCCAGAGGCGAATTGAGCGAAGAGATGACACAAATAGAAAAGGAGCTGCGGAGACGTCTACCTGTTGGATGGAGCACAAGCTACCAGAGTCTAACCAAGGAGTTTGTTACGCAGCGCGGCTACTCGCAGCACGCGCTTGAAAGGACGTTGTTTATTTTGGAGAAAAAAGAGGTCATACGATTCTCTGGTCAGGTAAGAGCATTACGAATTCCACCTAGTGAGCTGTCACTGATAAACATCTACAGAAAAAAGTGGTTCATCGGTAAAACATTTTTTAATGCTGATTTGATGTTTGTGCTGACTGTTTTTTTCTAGCGTCGGGGTCTAGACTCAGAGTTGCTGTGTACCGTTGATTTGTCATGTTGTATTTGTACTCTGTGTATTGGATACTTTCTTGCTTTCTGTGGTTAACTGTGATTGCTTTGAGCTCTCTGTGCCCCAGATGTGCTGCTGAAGCGTTGACGGAGGGAAAGCCTGAAAGGAGGTGGGTCAGCGCTCAGGCGCCCAGGACCCGAACCAGTTCACAATTGATGGTGGCCAAAGCGATGGTGCCGGTGATGGCCGAAATGCGCAGTACTGAAAGCTGTGGAGGCAGAGCAGCAGCCAAACAGATCTTGCTTTCCTACCACCATATCCTCTGACTCTCGACTTGTCCGCAGCCTTTTTCACAATGTCTGATTCCCAGTCCGCGCCGTATCCTGCTGGCTCTACTGCCTATGATCATTATAACAACGCTGAATACGCCAAGCAGCAGCAGCAGTACCAGCAGCAGGCCTTTGACTTTCTCCCATATCACGCCAATACAGACGTTCTCGCTCCTCACCCCGATCTCTTCGATTCAGAACTCGATTCCAGTCTTGCCGGCTTCGACGAGCTTCAGTTTCAGTTGCTCACAGTCGAAAACAACGACGCTTTTGCGTTCCTCCGTTCTGACACTCCCACGTGTGGACCTCCCTCCACCATAACTGTGTCCTCTGAATCTGCCTCGGCTTATGATTCATATTCGACCCATTCAGAATCCCTCTACAACTACCCCCAGTCTCCCTACGCCGCTTCCAACTACTCTTTCCCTCTTGACCTGGAGATGGACTTCCAACGCATCCGTGTCGATCCCGTTGCAGACTACGCCAACAATCAGGCTGCAGTCAATGGCATGGAGAACGTGGATCCATCCACGTTTGGCTCTCTGCCCCCTACCCCTCCTCGCAGCCCCCCAAATCACGCCCAAGCTGGCGTTAAGGCCTACGTCGGGCGCTCCAGCTACTCTGACTACGGACCCGCTACTCGTAACACTGTCACCAGTGATTATTACAGTCAAGTTGGCTACAATGGTTCCCATGTGAACCCTTCTTCGGTCTCCCCGGTTCATGTCAACGCACAGCTTCCACTCGTGCCCTCTATTCCTCTGGTTGCTTCTCCAGAGGAATTCAAGGGCGATCCTCGCAAAAAGTACAAGTGTACTATCTGTCCCCGAGGTAGGTATCCAAGTTTGCCAATTGGAAATCTTGCTAATGAATTTCTTTCCCCATAGCCTTTGCCAGAGCCTACAACCTCAAAACTCACATGGCAACCCATGACCCGAACAGGTTGAAGCCTCATGTCTGCCCCCATCGCTCTTGTGGTCGGTCTTTCAGCCGCAAACACGACTTGGGCCGTCACTTGATCAGCATCCACCGCGACGAGTCCGTTTGCTCTTCCCAGCACTCCAAAACATCTCACAAGTCTATTGGAGTTGAGAAAGGACCACGTAGCTGGTGTGAGCGTTGCGGCAAGAGTTTTGTTGGTCGTAACACCGATTGCGATTGCAACGACATTAAGTAACTTCGATACGGTGATCGGCTTGTAATCACACTTCCCCTTGCGTACGTGCCACTCTATATCCTCCCGCTGACCATTGAGCGCTCATTCACGTGTTTACTCCTTTAGTTTGCAGCAATCTTTGCTGGGTCCTGCTTTGTCATTCGTTCCCGTCTACTTTATATGCCGCATGCATTCTCGACGAATTTATGTAGCGAGACTTGGCACGTCCAGCGTCATCCGTGTGTCACGTATCGTACCGCCCTGTTCTAAGACTTGGCCCCGCGACGGACGTGATCTCGATATGAATTTTCCCTCTTAGCACCTTTCCCTTTTTACGACTTATGCCACTCCTATTTGTCTTTTTAAACGTTGCTCTCCGTACCATGAACCGAACCTCTCTCATACCTCGTTTATGCGTCTCTTGCTGTCTCGTCTCTTTCTTCGTAACGATGAACCCATTGTAGATATATTAACGTATCGTAATATATAAATAAATATTTCTCATCTTTGCGCCGGTGTACTTTTTGAGATCTTCAGGTCAACTAGTTGACGTTGCATATACTATTTTTAGCCTAGAAGTGAACTACGCGCCGTGTTCTTTTTAAAATCTCTTTCAGATAAGTAATCGTCGATGGCCTTCATATTTTCCAAAAAGATCGTATTATACATTATCTAGGTTAGTGTCTACTCAGAATTGCGTTCCGGGACGATGAAAGATTGGTACACCAATTTCGCGTCGAAAACGATGCTTTTTGAGGGCGTGACACTTGAAGTTCGCTATCGTTTAGGATGTGTAGTCCACAGTTGATCAAGAATTTTACGCGACATATGCGGGAGGTCATCATAAAAGATATGAGTAACAGAAACCAGGGAAAATGTGTTGTTCAAGCTACTTACCGAGTGGAAGTAGAGGAGGAGTAGGTGTAGCCGTTGAGAAATTTTTCAAACTCCGACGCCGCATCGAGATGTTCTAACCCTAGCTAACCCTACACGGCTTTTGGTCACACTCTGTCACGCAGTTCACTTCCCGCTTAATCGAAGGGTCTCGTCGGGAGACTCTGGCATCCTACTTATCCTCTCCGGAAAAACCTGAAAATTGGTGGACTCAAGATTTAGGTTATCGGTTATCAAGAGTGCATCGATGAAGTTGTGTGGCCATCGACACAAAAATGCGAAAGTTTTTCTCCAACGACATTCTGTAGTTCACTTCTAGGCTAAAAATAGTACTTGCTTGCAGCCATGCAGATTCTCTACATGACGACATTGGTCAAGGCGGGTATCCATTACATAGTACAATAATGTGGATAGAGTAGATACAAAATACATCTGCGTTTACATAGACCGTGTATATTGCACATTTCATCCAGTTTGTCCCAAACCCAGCATAACAAGGGCATAGACATTCGCAACTAGAATGATAGTCCATATTGCATACGATATCATCATGACGACCCGTCCGACCGCAAAGTCAAGATAGGTTTCGTCTTTGATGGGGATAGGGATAGGAACTGGCATGGGATGCATGTTCTCGGATTCAGAGTTGCGGTGGTACGTATCAATGACAACGCTACTCCGGTTGCTTGATTCTGACTCATTCGACGTCGTGTCGATCTGAGGATGTACGTGCAGGACGTCTGATGTCAATGAAACTTGCCCTGCTCTGTTTTCTTCGTCGGAAGCTGGTAGCGGTACCAGTGAGTCGGTCGGGGACTCGACTGGGGAGATAGGATTTGGGGTTTGTTGGACGACAGCTTTCTCGTCATCTGAAGCGTCCTTGTCCACTTCGTCACTTAGAGGTAGAGGTGAAGAGGGTGCATCAGGATTTCTGACGCGCATAACCAGTGTCGAGGATGAGAGGTATATGAGGGGAAAGGCGACGAAAGGAAGGACGACTGAGAGGATGACCTGAGATGCGACGAGAAGTCTATCTATGCCGTCTCTCCCGACCGCGAGGGCAACTACGACGGAGGGTACCAAGCCCATCAGACGTGTGATCAGTCGACGTAAAAACGGCTAAGGTGTGAATCGTTAGCATTGATATGTGGTTGACAAGGTAAAGACGAGATCAGAATAACAAGCACGTACAGATACCCGCCACTCAATGAACCCTTCTGAAACAACCTGTCCGGCCAAAGTCGCTGTAATACTGGATGTCTGACCGGCACATATCAGGGCGAGTGCAAAGACTACGGCCGACCCTGTGGAATCGTGCGCCTGTCAGAATGGCCGAGCTACTTGAGGCTAGTGACATACCTGGGCCTATGCGTGATTTTATCAGTTCGTGAGCATCAAATAGACCTATCGTTGTCCCTGACTCGAGATCATTGTTGAAGAATACAGTCGCGGCGAGGATGAGGATGCTACATAGAATGTGCAGCAAAGATGTTAGTTGACATCTGTAAGGAAGTAGTGAAGATCTTACGCAGAGTTTATAGGAAAAGCGACCAGTGAAAGACTCGAAATGACATCAATCATACCATGCTTCAGATGTTGCTGGATGAATAAGAGTGAATTATTCTCTCGCTCTCCATGCCTAGATCTATAATCTTTGGCAGAAGCAACCCGTTCGGCTCGAGAAACTTTGAATAGTTTGGACACTAATAATTTTAGTTGGGATACTGGACCCTGGGAGATTGTAACCGGGGGAGGAAGAATATTTTCCTCCGGCTTCGACACTCTATCCTGGGTTGAAAGATACGATCCCAAGAATAAAGCATGCGGCATGATGGTTGCTCCTGTCTTGTAATCAGAGACAATGGCAAGCTAACAGAGTGTGAATACTGACCAAGGATACCTAGAAAACCCGATCATTCAGAAAATGATCTCAGGCGTATATTGACTCGACATACCAACAGCTAGTAGAAAAACAAATCAGAAACAAAAGTGTTCATTAAACGTGGTACCTACCAGAATAAACGGCATCAGGTTTAGCTTTAAAAAGGTCCTTGGACGGTATATAACCGAGAAAGACAGCTGGCCAGTGTGGTCGGACCCCGACGAGAAGGACCACGAAACAGGAAAAGACTGCCATGACCTAGAAGATGACATGAATGACATCAAAGCTGGAACAACGACGTGCCACCAACCAGAGCTATGATTATGAATTCGAATATTCTTACTGGCCGTCCTCCACCATTCGAAGGATCCGCAATAAATAGAAAGACGATCACGTCGGCAGCAGTTATAAGCACTGCTGCCCAAAGAGGCAGACTTGGAAAGAGGAGTGATATACCAACCGCAGAACCAAGGAGCTCTGCGAGATCTGTCGAGATGATGGCGATTTCTGCACAAGCATATAGGGGGTACAGGACAGCGCGTCGCACCAGCTTGGGATGCCTAGGGCAATTGTGCAACAATAATCGACAGTGTGATGCTAAGTCTAAGAAGACAGGCGTCAAAGGAAAGTCAGCAAGAGATGAATGCAAATCTTTACCTATACCTGTCACGCAACCGAGTCTACATGCTAGGCACTGTTGAAATAGTTGGAAATCGTTGGTGAGTTTAGAGGTGTTCAAAACACTCATACCTGTAGTACTATTGCACCGATACCGGAAAGAAGAAGGACGAACAGCATAGGCCTATTCCTACATAGTAAGCTTGTGAGTCTATGAGTCAGCCAAAATTCGACTTGACCTGTTCCCAAAGGATGCGCCTGCCTGCAAATCAACCGACCAGTTTCCGCTAAGCCGAGAAGTAGTCTGAGCAAAAGAGCAAGAATCAAGCCAGCGAGTAGACCCACGGGTCGAAGTATGCTACAGAGCACACAATCCCGAGTCCTACATGGTTCTTGACATGGTGGATCAAGGGATGGACGGTATTCTTTACCGAGGAACGCGAACGAGGAGAACGAGAAGATCCTGGAGGATTGCTGGACTTCACTGAGAAACGCGAACGCCGAGGAGAACGAGAAGACCCTGGGGGATTGCTGGACATACGAAAGGAAGAAAGAGAGGAATGTGCGATGAGGGAAAGGGACAATCCATGATAAACCCAGGAGAGTGGAATGTACCCATTGGTTTGGGAAGAATCTGAATATACCGAGTTGTTGGTAGAGCCTAGGTCACAGTGTCACAGTGACACTATGGGCTTCCGAGCGTGCTAACGGACAACCAACACAAAGGCTCGAGCTGCTCTTGCTTCTGCCACAATTACTTATACTTAACCCCGCAAAGACATTCGAATAACCAGGCAACAGATTCGCGTCGTCGGTTTTGAATTTTATTCCTCTCTCACTCTCCTCACTCGGTTCATATGGATATTAACGATTTGCATCCTCCGGATGACTACAGTCATCGCTTCTTTATATGGCACGAATGGATTCAGGTATCATGTCCACTGTTTGTTGTTGAACATCTGATACACATTTCGCAGGCAAATGGTCCTCTCACCGAAGAAAATGTCTTTGAATATTTCACTACGTCAATGTTTTACGATAAACAAAGTAATAACCAAGTCTTGCGAATGCAAACGCAGCACGCAGTCATGCCATCTGCTTCTATCGAGTCCGAGGAGTCAAAACTAAAGTACGTTGGCCCCAGCCATTTATTCAACTCTATTCATGTGGTTCAGGAAAATGGTCGGTCAAGAGTTTGCAGTCGTCCACTCCCAGCCCCCGCAGTTCTTTATTATACAAAAGCGTGAACGCCTGTCTCCTGACGAAGGTATGTCTTCGTGACCCCCTTTTCGGCTCAGTTCATGAAACATGTCTCCCCGGTCAGTAAAACCACTGGCTGCCTATTTCGTTATGAACAACCGAATTTACCAAGCTCCCGACGTCTACACCATTCTTTCGAACCGATTGGTTGGTCCACATCAGTCTCTTGCCATATACTGGATGCTCAAGCCAAGGCTTTAGCTTGCTTCTCTCCATTCGATTCAGTCGTCACTGGATATCCTACGCTCCCATAGGCCGGATTATACCCCTCGGACTGGTTTTGTCTGGCCTATAGTTGAACCGTCGATATCAGATGATAGCAACAAGAGACAGGATGGCATCACTTCTCTGACTACGCAAGACGTTACCGCAGAGCCGAGCGCCAAAGCGCAAGCCTCCAGTACTCCCAAACGACACCAAAATAACATGCTTCTAATGAATGCCATGCGTGCTACCGCAGCTCATTCCAAAGTGGCGCTGTCGACAAGTGCTCTAGCTCGTACTGCAGAAAGTGTACCTCCAGAGATTACGGCTGCATCATCAACCGCTCGCAATTCTGTCACCCCTGCCCCTACAGCTTCTCGAGTTTCCACTCCAAAGATACCCGTACAGGAACCAGCAGCCGCAACTAAATCTGCTCCAGGCGGGGGCAAGAAAAAGAGAAAAAGTTGGGTTTCTTACCAGCCCAGGCTCTTCTGTAACTGACTCCCTTTTTGTCCAGGAACCATGGCCACAGACCCGGCAGCATCCTGAATAGAAAGACCGTTCCTATATCCATTACACTGGGTACATGTAGGATAAAGTATGCATATGTACACATAAACTGCTTCTTTGACGGCGTGTAATATCTTCAAGGGCCAGTACGGAACCGGTATTCGGTGTACACCAAGACCGTCACGGTTTCCGATGGTTACGGACGGCATTGTATCCTCTGCAATACTGCGGCGACAGAAAACGGACCCAAACGAACATACCAATCAAAACCCTGCACGTCTTCTCGCATCATCTTGCTCCAACGCCAGTCAACTTCCCAGTGAGCCAACCTAGAGGTGTTTGCAAGTTGCCTCCCCGTGGAGCCAAGCCTCCACTCAGAGAGAGTGGATTGGCTGATGCATAAGACTCTCGCCGCAATTTTGCCGCAGTTTGAACTAGAACATGATCATTACTGATTAGTGAAGCATGAATAAGATTTGAGAATCACACACCGGAGTCGTCGATTTCATCTACGTTTGTTTCAAGGACCAATCCACCTTGGATAATTTCAGCAAGAATATGATGCACCTGCGCCAAAATCTTATTTAACCTTCTAACGACCACGTCGAGGTCGATACAACCTACTTCGTCAAAATGAAACACGAGATCCAGTTCGCAAACGTTTTCGAATGCTCGATCAAGAGATTCCACGAAGACCTATGTGCTCGGTGAGAGAAAGAACCGGCGTCGTGGAAAGAAGAGATACGTACTTGGATTAAATCCAGTATACCCAACTCACTCTCTGCGCCATCCACCACGAAGACAAAGTACAATGTTGCGTAGTTCCTGTAAACAACCCGCCAACGCTCTTGTTGGCCAGAGATGCTGAGGAATTCATCTAGTTCGGGCGCATCCAGAAAGTTGCAGAGGTTGGTCGGCCGAGTGTATACCAGCGAAAAGATCTTCTGGATAAGCGTTTGAACAGAATGGTGTACCGGGGTGTAAAATTTTGTGAGTCTAGGAACGCCAGATGTGTTGACTGCAGTGCGCGGAGGTCATGAGTACTGGATGTCTGGCGTGAGCAGACAGCAAAACTTGCATATCAACACGCCGTGTATCATTGTGAGAAGACGATGGTGGCTTGCTAAAACTACAGGAGGTGTGGTGGGGGCACGCGTCAGAGGTAGTTTACCACACGACACAAAAACGGAAAATTGGAATGACGGCACTCGTGTACTGATCATGAATACAGCCCCAGGCCTCCGAACCGGTACCGGAGGTTTTGCGTTTCTTTTTATAGAGCTATTTCAAGGTTCAGGTCAAGGTACACCGTCTCTACTCAGGAGCTTCGGCTCGACAGTGACTAACGGACCCGTGGGGCTGCGGAAACAGTTCACAGAGCTCGGGAATGCAACCAGTCCGAAGCACAAAATGTATTTCGATAATTCTCAAGGAGTATAGAGTAAGGTATTACACATAGAACAATCAAGATGGCTTCCAGTCCTCCTGCTGCAACCTGCCTAAAAGATTGCCAACAGGTCCAGATAATCCATCTTGACTTTTGAAGCTCTGTAGGAAATTCTTGATGAGATTATAGTCAATATCAGTTTGACCGAGTCCATCCTCATCCTCATCTCCTTTCTCAAGAGCAGCTTTCAATTCTGCTTCTAAAGCGGCTTCAATGCCAAGCTCTTCGTCCTCGCCTTCATCTTCCTCCACAACTGCCTTGGCTTTGCCTTTCCCTTTGTCTGTTTTTGCGGGCGTTACCGTGGGCTGAGAAGCTTTGCTGTTCTGAGACTGCTTCAACTCGGCATCCATCGCCTTCATGACAGCTTCAAAAGAATCGAGCTTTGGATTGGGGTTTGCTCTTGAGAATGTGGATTTTTCTGTGAATCCCATTCCTTGGCTGTCGGGAACAGAGCTGGATTTAGTGGTAGTCTGCTTAGCCACCAGCCCTTTCGGCACAAAAGCTACAATGATATTAAGTTAGTGACTTTGTCCGAGATGTAAAAGAAGACACCATACCGCCACGATCCCTCCTATCTTGAAGGATATTTCTCCAGTGGTCATCCGATATTCCAAGCGCTTGACGAGAAAATTCAAGAAACTCCTCTTGTTCTTCGTTCATGTCAATTTCTACGTCGCCCACAACCTGAGGTTTGTCTTCTTCATCCTCAGAATCCTGATCACTCTCTTCGTCTGTTTCATCGTCCGAGTCAACGCCTTCATACTTGTCGCGAGGAAGAATGGGTTGCCGGATGGGTCTATCTCGAGGTATCTGTTGGTTTGGCTCTGGGCGTTCTGCGACCTCTTCAGTGGCGTCTGTTTGCGGATCTGTACGTGCTATCCTTTGAGAGTTGCTATGGAAAGATGCAGGCATTTGTCCATATTCCGAAGGATCCAATTTAGGAACTAGATTGTCCATTGCAGCTTGCCATCGTACTTTCTCCTCTTTGTCATCTTCGATACTTCGTCTTCATCTTCCATCTCCTCGTCGGAAAACATTTCACTATTGATAAGAAGAAAGTTTGAACCATTGTCCGAGCTTATAGAAAGCAATTGGGTCTACTCACTCAGGAAATCGTGCACCTTCAAAGTCGCCTTCGCCTTCAATAAAGTCTTCTACTTTCGACGCCAAATCCCGCAGCTTTGATGTTTGCTTTTCTGCTGCATCTGTATCGTCGTCCACATTCATGGCGTCGCCGGTTTGGGCCTTGACAGCGTTATTGACGCCACCTCGAGCTTGTTGCAGTATGGAGTCGAAATTGTCGGCATCGACGGTCAGCCAGTCGTCATTGTCTTCTTCACTTTCCATGATGGGAGATTCTGAGGCACACGATATCGCCAAGTTGACTAGCGAAGCAAAGGATGGTCTTGCTGAACTATTGGGCAAGTTCAAAAGACGTTGGTCAAAAAACGCACTGGGCACCTACTCTTCTTTACGAGCCATGACAAAAGCTCTTACAGCCTTGTTCTCAAGCTCTTTCCAGAGCTGTGAACCTTCAGTTTCGCCTCTGAAATAATTCATAGAGACGAGGCTCCGAATGTAGGCTTGATATTCGGGATTTCGATGCCAAACATCCTTCTCTGCCTCGGCCTAAATCAAAAATCAAGTGTTAAGGTGATAACAGCAGCACGAATTAAAAGTAAACGTACCGATGACAGTTGTGCATCGAGTGAGGTATTTTTTATCTCCCGACCCTTGCTCTCTTGATACAGCATTTCAAACCCAACAGCCTATTAAGAAAAATTAAGAACAACACTTAGGATTGATGAGAACTGAAGAACAAACAATTTTCATGCCTATATCTCGCCACTTCCAGGGTTTCGTGTCTTCTCTTTCTTCCCATCTCCCGAATATCTTCGGCGGATAGAATTTCTGCCCCACGAGCTGAGCGTAGGAGGTTCTTGTCATCCGGACTGTGGTAAGGACGCAAGTATGAGGTATAAAACGCGCCATTTTGTGGGCCGCCTGTGCTTATAATTCAATCACAACAGAACAACAGAAAGTGAATCAGATCTCACGCGTAACTGGATTGCATCTCTCGTGTAAAACGCTTCAACGGCCCTTTGCACCAGAGATGGGTTGGCGGAGAGTGCTTTGGCAATATCTAAAGGTAGGTAAGCCTTGGTAAAGTGAACATGCCGCCGGAATGCAGCAGGGTATCTATAATCCATGTTAGCTTGCAATGTGAGGATAAGAGATGTCTTCGTACTCAGATATTCGATCCCAGATAGTCTCCTCAACCTTTACTGGAGCCACTGTTTTGGTTGTAGTATCACGAAGAAGCTTGAGGGCGTCATCTGCTGCCAAATACTCGTCTTCTTCTTCGACCTGCATTTGTGCCTCATCGTCGTCGCTGTCTATACCATCAGACTTGCGACGACGCGGATTTCTAGACGGTGGAGAGATGTGTGAGACATCTATGAGATGAAGGTGGGAGTTGTAGATCCAGACCTATGGAAAGTTCGAGGGTGAATGACTTGTTTCTCACCAAGGACAAGGAGGGCCCACTCTATTATCCGAGTTTGAGGGTTTTACCCATGAAGGGAGGGCATCGGCTGCTTCAATCAACAAGAATTCTCCGTCCGAGTCAAAAACGCTGTAAGGCACAAAACATCAGTCATTACTGGTCAGACCTGTTATCGTATTGGAGACGTACTGGATGGCTATATCCCATTTGGAAGATATTTCCCTCAAGACCCAAACGGTACACCATTCGTCGTCAATGCAGTCACCGACACGCATTAGTCCCTCGAGCAGCCATTCGGAAGTCTCGCTATCATGCGCGACTTTGAGCTCAAATGAGTCCTTGTGCCACAAAAACTCTGGCGGTAGTAAAGATTCGACATATGCCAAGATGCAAGCAGCAAGAGTAGTTGCAGTACTTTTGTCTTTGGATGCGTCAGCAGGAAGATAGAGCTTGTACTGAAGAGTGTCCTCTGAAATGGCTGGGATCTGATTGAATAAGTCCATGATCAAGAAACGGCTTGAAGAAGATTTTTGAAGAGCAGTGATGTAATCCCAAGGGCGCAGCCAAACACTTTGCCCCTTTCTATTCTGAGCGACTGACGACCTACTCATCCGATGGCTACAAACATACCCTTCAAGGACAGGAATCTCATAGCTGTCATCGGTGATGAGGTACTTTGCAAGTTTGGCTCTGAAACTCTTCCTCATACCAGCCAACAGGACTCGATCACTGGTCTGCTTCTCGCAGGCGTCGGCCATGTAAACGAGCAACAGAAGAAGAACTTTCTGGTCGTCGATTCCAGTACGCTTGCTTGATATCTCGGTGGTATATATCTCTCAAAAAAACCTGTTTAGAGACACAGGTAGCTCAAATTGAAGCCGCATTCCAAGAATTCACTGAAAGGAAGGATATTGCTATTCTGCTCATCAACCAGCATGTGCGTCATCTACAATTCCATCCGGATCCTCTTTCTTATCTTCATCTAGATTGCAGAGAAGATACGACCGACAGTAGACAAGTACCAACAAGCTTTCCCTGCCTTATTAGAGATACCATCTAAAGACCATCCATACGGTGCGTTATCTGTGCAATTCTCGAGTAATTACTTTCTGACGGCCATTTAGACCCGTCCAAGGATTCTGTACTGAAGCGCGTGCAGAAGCTATTTGGAGAGTAAAGAAGAGCATCAGCTCTGACATCTATACACTTCATATTTGCAAAGGACCTTCAAGCATTGTACTTCATTTCAACACACTAATGAGCATGGCGTTAATTATCACGATGCTACTGTCGGTCTAGTGTTACCTGAGGTAAAGTCATCTCAGGTCTTAATCAATAAAGCAGTCTACGCATCGGGTGCTGCCCTACACGCTCATCAGTTCACGAACAATAAGCTGGCCTGTACCTCGGTATCATCCCCTTGCTGGACGACGGAGGATGATACGTGCAAAGTTGCTAGCGCGCCAACACATTGGACGAGCTCTCCCAAAATTCTATTCCTCACCGCTGTCCTTGCGCAATTCCTCACTGAGTAGTCGCACATGTTGACATCGGAATAGTTGATGTTGACAATGGTCTGTGAGCATCAGTTTTCTTGTAACAGATCATGTCAAGGAACGTGAATGTGTGCAACATGTCCTTTGTTTTGCAAAGGAGATTGAGCAATGCATTATATGATAATTTGATATGATAACCATTACATTCCTCTGAACGACGATGAGATGTGTTTCAATAGATATCATGAGTGCCATCGTAATACAGCTTCGTTTTCCCTCACCCCAGGTGCTCGGTCAACGAACACTCGAATCGGGTTCTTGGCACGAGAATCTAAGAGAGTACATGAGCATCAGGTCCGAAATATGATGATAGGGACTCACTTGGTATATCAACCAACAGATACCGGCAGACGAAATATCCATCATTATTCTGCAGGAGATCGAGTCAGTACCAGCATCCACAAAACATGAAGATTACTCACCCTGATAAAATCGGCATGAACCTCCCCATCAGTATAAATCCTTCCGTTAAATTCAGGCGATGCATCTGAGCTGCCACCTCTAGATTTTCTTAATGACGAGAATAAACCAGTCCATTGCCATGTGCTACTCTTCTCGTCTTTATGTTCTTCTTCCGACCGTAGCGAAGGGTCCGACATTGAAGGAGGCACTGGTGAACCAGTGAGATACTTGAACGACCGATGGAACTTATCCCAAAGATGCCTCGACCGCTCTTTCGTCCATCCAACCATCTCGTCGTAACTCATCTCGGATAAATAAGAAGACTTTTCTTGCATCCATTTCGTTGCCGCGTCCACATACGAGTCTGAGTCTGAGTATTCTGAGTGTGCACCAGGCTCGCGACCTTGAATGTAGAAGTTCATGATCATATGCTCGCGCCCATATGAGTCAAGAAAGACTTGAGACGATACTTGGTGATTACGGTGTCGAGGCCGTTCCAGTGAAGGCGGGCTTGTGTGGAATGCGAGTGGTCCATGAAGATATTTAGCCACCTGTTCCATAGGATCAAAAAAATGGACAGGTAAAGTTTTCGGATGACTGACCTGAGGAGAGCGCTTTATCCGCTCGCAGGCATCACTGTAGAGGACGGTAGGGGAGTTTTTGGAAAAGAGTTCGGAAGTTAAGCAGTAGATTAACACTGCCGAAAGGCCTGCACCAAAGACGATGACAGCAAGGTTGGAAGTCCTGGCGGTTGTACGTTTTACTGTCTATGTTTCAGCAAGATTGGACTATTTTATTCAGAAGTATACACACTTTTGCCACCAGTACTCAGCTCTGACCACTTCTTCACTGGTTCTGTACCATAAGATGAGGGTGTTACGCCAATTGGAAATGGACCGATAGATTCCGGACGAGAGGCATGATGTTTGGTGTCCAAAGATGAAGAGAGAGTGGACGAGTTGGTCGCACCACGATGAGTCGCGTACTTTCTGGCCACGAGGATGATTGGTGTCTTCGACTTGAACAGAGAGCGTGGAATGGAGGACGACAGACACGAATGCCTACGAAAAAGTAGAGACATGTTCAAAGCAGAGGCCATGGCATACTAATTCGGCAAAGCTGACACGGCGACGCAACGGCGACGTACATATACTAAATAGTCCCATGATCTTAGCGAAGCTCCCGTAGTAACGTCACGAATTTCTGCGTATACGGTACAGAGGCTCTAAACTATGAATAAAATAACGACACAGAGCAGATATATCATATCATATCCAATAGATCCCTCAAAGAAACCAATCAAGACTTCTCGAAATGCTCCAGTTGTTTGACGACCTCTTTTTTTAACTGCAGGATCAATCAGGCAGCTGCAAGGAAAGAAAGTTGCAGACACTTACCGGAGGACTCAAGCCCTCTCCTTCAAAGTAATGAAGCACAAACTCGACAGCGACCCAATCATCCTCAATGGCACCCAGGTCACGGAATATCAATGAACGAGGTTTTCCTGATACCGGTTCAGACAAAAAGACGTCAAGGGGGGTATGTTTTGTCAAAGGAGAATTAGGGAAGAGTGTTTTCAGTTTGCGCATCGGGAATCCAATCTCTAGGGCTTGGTCTTCCGTAACTGTACTGGCCTTTCTACCGTCATTCAGTCTAGCGTGAAGAGCACGCACAAAAGCGTCCCTCAAATGACTGTAAGACGTATTTCTGGTTGGAACTGGAAACGGGATAAGAAGTTGAGTAGACTAATGAGAGTATCTTCTCACCAATTCGGACAACGCAAGCACTTTTACTGACTATTTCTGATATTTTCTCATCTGGCGTCATTTCTGGAGTGATCTAGGACGAAATGAGAAATAGGTATCACAGTCGGAGTATTTCACCGACCTTGAGCTTTGGGTTATTTAAATCAGCGTAGAACCCGACAGAGTAGACCTTGATTCCCAGAAATGACACGGTCCTGACACCGACCCCGACCAAAGACAGCAGTGGTACGTTGAATTTTGCTGCTACTCGGATGACATTTGGGAACTCGATCCCAGTTGCAGGGTCAACTGCACGTCCAGAGAGATGAATCCAAAGCAAAATGAGACAAAGTGAGCAGACACACTAGTAGAATCAGCTTTGCTTTCAACTGACAGTGAACCCGGTTCTGCATCCAAACGGACAGTGCGGCTGAAGAAGGGTATGCTGGCAGCGGTCAACAAGAAGCCAGTTCCCCAAACGAGATGCCTGAGATGTGAGCTAGGACGAGACGTAGACGTAGAATGGAATCGGCGACTATAGGTTGGCAGTGATAAACGCGCAGCCTTGTGAAGGAAAGACATAGCGAACCGGCAAAATATGGCGGCTTGACAAGTACCTGAGTAACGTCCACGCGTCTCCCCTACTTTTTTATTAGACGCGTCACCTAGGGCTTCGTCAGCGGTTCCTTCCAGCTATATAAATTCATAGTTCTGTTCGTGTTATCCCCAATTCTTGAACCATGGATATACTCATTCAGGCTCCCGTCTTTATCAATCCAGATTCTCTTCTGCGTGGCTCCCGACCCGACATGGACGGTGACGACAGCATGTCATATCTCGATACCCCGGCGGGTGACTACATCGAGCAGTCGTCTTACGAAAAGCAGACATCAGTTCTCCAAACCTATCTCAATTCAGTTCCTTACGAATGCGAATCCATCGAAGACATGAAGAAACGTCTCGAAGAGATTGTCGGCAAGATATACATTTGCGCCAAGTCTCAAAACTGGCTCACTTTGACAACATGGGATGGAATGCTGCAGTGGTGAGTATCTGTGTGGCTCATCTACCACTATATCGATGCTAACGCCTTTGCTTTCAAGTTGGTTGCTTATGCGGTACCCTATGCAGAAATCTACTCGCGCTAAACTTGTCCGCCTCTACTATGAACTCTGTATCGTCTCTGGCGTAGAACCCCGGGTCATTCGTAGCTGGGCGGATATGCTTTCACGCTTACTCGCCAATAAATCTGGATCCAAACGAAAACTCGAAACCACTGATCTGCAGTTGCCCTGGAGGCCTCTTTGGAAAGCCTTGAAGAAAGAGCTTTGGGTCAAGAAGCGAATTCAGGATCCCTCGTGAGTCTCCGCTATTTCCTTCCTCGTACACGGGATTAACTTTCGCTAGTCGCAATGTTGTCAACATACTCCTCTATGTCGCTGAACAATGCAAACGCTACTATCCCGCAGATGAAATTCCCAACATGCTTGACGAGTTTCTTCCCTTGGTCACACAGGATGTGAGCAGCCCCCCTTTATTTCAGTGCATGTCTGATTGAGTGTTTTCTAGTCGATTTTGACGATGATTCCTATTCTCACGTCGTTCCTACCTCCCACACATTGCCATGTCTATATGCCGGCCCTCTTTAAAGTTTGGGAAGCCTTCAATTCAGCTGTACTTGACGACAGACTTCTTGAACTTGCGGGAGAACTTTCACAGGAGCACGTTGCTGGTGCATTTGGAGACAATCGTGAAGGCAATGCCAAGTGGAAAGATGTCGGTATTTGGTCAGAGAAGGAATGGAATATGTTGGTGGTGAAAGGACTTGGTTCAATGAGTTCGTCGAATGTGCATTTACGTCCATGTCTTGTGCTGAATTTTCTTTCTTTCTAGATGTACCCGTTGGCATTACTCGGGTAAGGATTTTACAGCTTCAAGGCTGCATATAAGGCGCTAACGGTCGGATCAAAAGGGTGCATCAACCACCGCAAGTCATGCCGACTCTATGGCAGACAGACAGTCGCTCAAGATCAAGAAAAGTATCAGTAGACAACGTGAGTGACATCTGTTTTTCCTCATACCTACCTGCTCTTACTTGGATGTTTAGAGGCTCTGGCGAAGATTATAGTATATTCGATATCTGCAGACGGCCCTGTCAGAGAAGTTGGTGATGGTAAATCGCGTGCTGGAGACAGTCCTCAAGGCTATCTTGCTGGGTCAAGGGCTCTGGATACTTTAGAACGGCTCATCACTAGTACGGAATCATTCTTTCATCCTTCAAACTCTGGTACATGGAGCGGTTCGGTTAGTGCATATGCATATTTGCTTTCTTCACGTGTATGTGTATTGACCATATCACAGTTGACTTCATTTTTGCAACGCTTGACGGGAGAGTTTACCCAACGCTGGCATGAAGAGCAGCAACCAACATGTAAGATACCGGTGGTGCGTACATTTCCCATGACAATATTCTCAGTACCGATTCGTCCTTCACAGATGCAGCGGCTAACCCCTGCTTTACGCCGAGCATTTGTGAACACTTTACGAACTCCGGCATTGCTTGCAATGTTCTCCAAAGATCCCATTAGTCTCGGATTGGCTCAAGGTTCATTGCGCGCTATGGCTCTTCTGGAACCCAACATCATTATGCCTGAACTCCTTGAGCGTGCTTACGGCGGTTTGGAGGTCGTTAACGAAACTCACCGTACTACCGCTGTTCTCAGCATGCTGACCGGGATTGCTCGCCCTCTGACTACGGAAAAGGTCTGGCTTAGTGGTCAGAAGCATGTGGTCCCTCTGTTGGAGCTATGCATTCCAGGTATAGACGTGGTATGTTTGGTTTTCTCGTGTTACTTACTTCGTGTTCTGACCATGGTGTAGAATGACCCCAACAAGACAATTTTCACCACCATGTTTGTCTCGGCCATCCTTCAGAATATCAAAGTCGGGGATCTTTCCATTCATCAGTCAGGGCACCCCTTGACAGAGGATTTCAACGAGAACATGGACGTTGACCAAGATACGACACAGTTACCTGCTGGGACGGAAGCTGGTATGCCTGCATTAAGTAGAAGTGATGAAAGGGCGCTCGTACGAGACAGTACGGCCGCGTTCGCAGGTACGGTGTTCGTGTTAGCTTTCTCGATAAGGGGCTGACATTGGAGTTCTTTCAGATTGGGTGACGTCTCTCTTTCGACGTGTCTTGGCGCTCTACGAGTATCTTCCCGAAGAAGGTGGCAAGAGAAACACCACTGGCGGTAAAACGGAGGAAGGAGTTCTCAGATCCATTA
This sequence comes from Tetrapyrgos nigripes, assembly GCA_013368315.1. Taxonomy (NCBI): domain Eukaryota; kingdom Fungi; phylum Basidiomycota; class Agaricomycetes; order Agaricales; family Campanellaceae; genus Tetrapyrgos; species Tetrapyrgos nigripes. The sequence continues at coordinate 236,546 of JAACJM010000001.1, forward strand.
AGGGGATGATGGATGTCGTCTGTCTACATCTTTCGGACCAGCTTTTTGACCTAGTGCTGAAGCTAGTTTATGATTATGCCACTACCAATGCGAAGTCTAACGCGGTGAGGGCATTCGGACAGCTTATTTCATGCCTTGCGCGTGTAAAGCCAGAGAGGACTTTAGACAAGTTTCTTCCTTTCTGTGTTGCGCAGATTGAGGAAGAGTTGAAGCACGGAGCGTCTAGTATACGAACAACTTCGTCGCACAGCGCTCTGGCAGCCGATACTACATTGCATTGGAGTGTGTGTCTTCCAGATCGTACTTTTTACCGGACTAATCATTTCTGTCATAGATTTGACGATTTTGAGGGGATGCCTGGGCTATGGCGGACAAACGGTATTGCTTTTGGATCATTTACATTCATACAAAACTGACAGTATGCTTTAGTTGGCCAGGCACAGGGAGCAAATTATCAACCTTATGCTGCTTCTGATTGATAAGACCAAGAGCGAACGAGGATACAGCGGGTCAGGTCAACTCATAACCCGTGTTCTGTATACCCTGACCGGTATCTACCCCACCAATTCTCGTTTTGTCAACTCGGATGAATGGCTTAATCCTGGTGAGGAATTACTGGCATGCTTTCATTAATTGAACTCAACTTATTCCGTTATCTACAGAGTTTGATCAAGACCATAATCTTCATTGGGGCAAGTTTTACAAACCTGAAGATGCAGTAATAGACTGGCATGGTACGCGTCATAGCCGTTTAAACTGGAGTTTGCTCAGTGACATTTCATTTCTAGTGCCTTCTGATGAAGAAATTGCCTTTGTGCTCGAAGTCTTAGACCGTGTTGCCGATCCTACGCTCTCCAAGATTGAAGCTCTGCTCGAGACCACACAAACATGGAATAATGCCGATCGTAACGATTTTTGCAGGTAGGTGTTGAGCTGCTGACACACAAGCGTTTTGATTAAACACGTCTGGTTGACAGATATCTTCAAGCTTGCCGGTCTATATGGTCGGGACTTCCGACGTTTTTGAAAGAACAAATTAAAGATGTGGTTAATCCTTGCTTGTATGACGACATCGAGTCGCTGGATCTTCTTGTCCCACGTCTAGACGTAGAAGCAGGTTTCACTTTGCGAGATCCTACGGACCAGAGGTATCAGAAAGCTCTACAAGCCAAATTACGATTTGGAGGTGCTCTGCATCGAGCGGCGGCGCTTCTCAGACAGAAGACGGAAGGCGAAGACCACATCGACGCGGTCATTAGCGTGTCTAAAGCCATTGACGTCTATCTCTTGGATTATGCTGTGGACAAGAATCATTTCGACTCTCTTCAAAAGAGCTATACGTCCTCAAGAGAGTGAGTATCTCGATTCTGACGATGGTCTCTGTCTGACGCGACACCAAGCATGAATCGGGTTTGGCCAAACCAGAATGAGAATTCCCGGTTGGTCTACGTGAAACGGGCGCAGATGTACCATAGTGGCAGGGTATACATGCATTCATTGTATCGCCGACGTTCAGCTCTCGACGATTTACTCATAGGGGAGTTGGTCGAATCGGCTTTGTCGCCATACACAAGAGTTCGCCGGTTAGTTTGAAAATCACTGCCTTGACCTCGAACTGACAGCATCCATACGTAGTAATGCCCAGTCTATCCTTCAGAGCGTATATGGTGTACGGCACTATCTTTGATCTGCGCTATACCCTCTCACTGTTCCTTGCAGGTTTACCATAGGTCGACTCGTGCCACGCTTCCGGTGCTATTGCGAGCGCTTTCCAAAGGAAATGATCCTGATCGTATGAAGGGTGCCTTATATGTCCTTTCGCACAAGGGAATTATGAGCTACGCCCTTGTAGGTACGTGTGAGTGTGCTCAGAGCGTGGCGTCTGTGCTGACATTAGCCAAGACCAAGGTCTTCATCAGGAATTTCTCGTTGCGCTGTTGGAGAGCCAGCATGAAGAAAAGGTACGTTTGCACAACGTTTTGTGCTTCTTCGCTAATCGAATGCATTTTGGCAGCCTTCGGTCCAGAAAGTTGTCAATAATCTTGCTCAAGATTGCTTAACTCATCTGAACGAAGAAGTCATCCATACAGACGCGTACTCACTACAGACCCGTCGCGTAGAGGAAGCATTGGAAGAGTTGCGGTCAGAGTTCTCCTCCGCTCTCATTGATCAGAAACTCCTGGAAGAGGCCTTGGCCAAAAGACCTATCCGAGTCGAAAAGCGGAACGCTTTGTATCATAGAACGGTACGCCACCTGTCTATAATTCATGTGCTGGCTTGACTCAAGGCACGTGCATTAGGTGTCTTCCATTCTCGAGATTGCATGCCGAGCCAACACACATGTAAGTTTCTACATATGTCGAAATCTCCGTGAAGCTGAATCCTTCAAAAGTGGCGATATGTGCAAATGAGCTGCAGGTTCCTGTACGGACTGCTTCGACGTGATGTCGCCTTTCCCTCGGAGGCCGTTAATTTCTTCCTAGAACATACAATCAGTCCACAGCCGTCAATCAGATTATGTTCTCAACGGTGAGTTCGTTCAACATTCATCCTTTCAATGTATCTGACGTTTTTCCAGAGCAATAACCAAGCTGTTAGCCTTTGTCAAATTCAGGACGTATGCGCAATCAGCCGAGGAGTTGTGGTCAGAAGAATGGAAAAGTCCCCTAAGAGAAGACGTCCACATTTCCGATCCTGAAGTCTTTGCGAAAGCGTTTCAGCATTACACTGGGGAGAACACCTCGTGAGTGAAATGAGCTATATCTATCGATGTCTGATTGCCTGACAAATTGCAACAGGGGCTTTGTGGACAAGGTTAGAACGGGCTTCCTAACCTGGGAACCCGTTGTCAAAGGTTACAAGTCCGGGACGGACGACAGTCCTTCTTTTGTCTACGAAGCCACTTCCTTGCCTTCTTTACAAGTCATCAAAGCTTCTATTCAGAATGCTGAATATTTCAAGACACTATCGGGTCTTTGGAGCCAGGAGTCAGGTAAAACAAATGCTGCAGTTGAGTTGAGGTCTGAAAACGTGTTGTACATGAAGAGTCTGGGTGCGTTTGAGTTCCTCTCTCGTAATGTCTGCATTGATATTAATCAATTTGTTTTTCAAGCCAAGGTGTTTGAGGAGGAAATTCTCGATGCCCTAACGGCGACAATGGAGCCAATCATATGTGATCCAGACCGCTTCATGCAACGTGCTGCAGGGGAGATTTTGACCGGACTTCTTCGTGGTACGTTCCCGTTCTTTCCGAGTTCCGCTCAAACTGTGACACAGTCACGTAGGTTCAAAGCATTGGCAACCCAAGGCTCTTAATAGATTATGGACATGGACCACCAATCATTTAGATCGCATATTCAATCAGATCAAGCCGGATACCCTCTCCTTCTGGGAAAGCGTTTTCAGCGTATGCCCGCTTCTCTGTCTCACCCATTCATCATACTCACTTCACCTCACATTGTGGTAGTACGTCCTAGAAGAACGAGATCCTCGAAGAAATGGCCCTCTGGTCAATTGGATACTGAACCTCCCTCTTAACTTCCATGCAGAGTCTGCCCTTGCGAGTATGTCCAAGTCTCTGCACTCGTTTATCGCGTTGGCTAATCAAAACAGTGAGCAAATGTCTGACCATATTCGAGGTCTTGGTGGACGGCCTTGGATCTCGTTTTAACTCCCAGTCTGACCATTACATCAACTTGCTCTTTGACAACGCAAATACGAGTTACGCTGAGGTATGCTACACTGAGAATGCTCTGAATCTTTACTCACCCTCTCCTTCAGATTCGTGCTCACATTGCCCAAATACTTTACGACCTGGTGAAGAACCAATGGCAGCCTTGGTACAGATCAACAGACGCGTTTTTGCAAGCTTGCAACGAAGTCCACGATCCTCTGCGTATACGGTTTGTCACCGCCTCGTTACACGGGAACAAAGCCACTGACATCACTCTGCAGGGAAGCTAAATACCAAGACCGGATTTCTCAATTCTTGGTCCAACTGCCCAAGTGGAAAGAGGAGCGTCTACCCCCTCCAAGAGTCAGTCTGTCAGAGGTACGAGCACGTCGCTACGTCAACGATGATGATGAGACTAATCCCATGCAACAGTACGACAAAGTTGGTCTAACTCGTGAGTCTTATCTGTGGTGTTGTTCCTGCGTCATGTCGCTGATAGAGCGCGCTGACAGTGCTACAATGGATTTGGGTCTCTGCCTATGGTGCACAGGCGTGCTTGACTTTCCCTTATGCCGTCTCTATGATGTAGGTGTCTTCACCGTGTACGAGTGATACTGACAGTAACCATGTATTTAGGCCAGAAATTTTACAGATGTCGGAGTTGAATGACAGCTCGGACCTACAAACCTACAGTACCGCTGTCTTGTATGTGCTATCGGCTGTCACACCAGTGGCTGATTATGTTCCAATCATTCTGGAAAACTTTGTTTCTGCCATCAAATCGTCTACTGTGAGTCCATCTGCTTTTTTTTTTTTTTTTTTTTTTTTTTTTTTTTTTTCTTCGGTTTTGTGGAGTATATATCTCATTAAATTATTATAGTCGTGGCGAATTCGGCACCATGCAATGCCAGCGCTGGTGGTGTTTTTCTATCGGAACCTGCTTACAATCGGTCCGGATGGCATAGCAAAAGTGATGGACGTGTTACTGGATTGTCTTGCTGACGAGAATGTTGAAGTGAGGGAGATGGCGTCTAAAGTTTTGTCAGGAGTCGTAAGATGTTCTCAGAGGCAAAGGATTATACCTCTGAAGGTGGGTTTTGAATGGAACGTAAGTTGAGGAGTGATTGATGTGTTGTTTACCCATAGAATCGGTTCATCTCGCTGATCAAGAAGACGAGTCTTCCGCCTAGAGGCGATCCGTCTTACGCGCAGTCATTGCGGTCTCTTCACTCTGGCGTATTGGGGCTGTGTGCGCTTATTGAGAGTTTCCCGTATTCGGTGGAGCCATGGATGCCGCCTCTTACTGAAGGTAAGTGAATAATTACTCGATCTCAATTTCGACTAATTCACCACCCTTATAGTGCTAGCACCTCACGTCACTGACCCTCCGCCCATTTCAACGACAATCAGGAAATGTGCATCTGATTTCAAGAAGGTAAGCTTTAGCTATGGTCTTGCCTTTTCAGTTTCTCATCATCGACCATGCGCTTTGGTCGTTTTTTGGTTCTGTTAGACTCATCAGGTATGTGGTATCTCTCTGGCATCTCCGGTGTATTCCCACTGTTCTGACTATGTTGCGTATCTACGCATCTTTTACATAGGACACATGGCATACAGACCAGCAGGCATTCGATGAAGATCAGCTTCAGAGCTTGTCTACAATGTTGGTTGGTACATCCTATTGTGAGTGTCGAGAGATTAATACCGTTAGCCACCCACTGAGCAATGACTTGTAGATGCTTGATACTGTAGACTATTACCTCCAGATACCTCTGTGTCAACGATTCTTTCATGTATTATTTGTTCAAGTAGAAAGAAAGAAAAATGTACGATGCTTATCGATTTCTGGAACGGATTCGAATGGAAAACGCTTGGAAGAAGTCGACAGTCGGCACACGCGTCCGACATGTGTTGGTTGAGTTAAGAGTTGATCATGATATGATAGACTTGTGACGTGGGGTAGGTACTTGGCCTGCCAGTGGCTCGGACCCGGGGGAGTTGGAGGAGAACCTTGACTCGTTGTGCAGAGTCGTAAGTGCCGTAATGAAGAAAGCGAAAAGCTGGGGCAGATTTTGAGCAAAACTGAGCCGCTTTTATCGAAGAAGACTGGCGAAAGAACGGGGATCAGAAGGGATCAGATGTGTAAATCGATGTGACAGATGGATCGATGTGAAGTTGGACGAAAAATTTTGGCAGAAAACAACTGGAAATGTAGATATTATGCGTGACGTTGTGACCTAATTCTTCGTTGCAGCCTTGAGGCTTGAGGCGGACAGTTCTTATACTGGTCCCTCATCCTCTTCCCTCACGACTACTCACGTCCGTCCTCCTTTTTTTTTTATAGCTATCTGTTTTTGCTTTCGTCCGAGTCAGACGTCCTCTATCTATCTGCTCTTCCTATCTACTTCATTATTCTCCCTCCCTGCCCGTCTTTCTCCAGAAAACGTGCCCATCTTTCATCCCAGGTTGGCTTCCTTCCTTCTTGTTTTCCCTCTCCTTCTCACTCTTCTCCTTAGCCTTTAAATGCACGAAGCCCTTACGACAACGACGAAGACTTACGTTCCATCTCCATCCGACGACTCACCATCCCAAATCTATCCTTCTCATAGACCTCGTACAGCCGAATCCCTTGGCTGGTCTCTCCTCAAAGACTCTGATCGTGATACAATAGATGTAGGTCTCCAGTCTCTTAGCTCGTTGTCACCTCCACTTAACGCCCTTTGTCCAGAATTGGAATACCCCAGTTTCCATTACACGCCGGGCTCCACTTGCACTCAAAAAATTGTCAATCTCTCCAAACATGGCTCGTCCCGATACCAATCCTGTATCTCTCGATAATCATGGTAGTCGCTGGTACTTTAATAACAGCGGTCAGTATGTCAACTCTGACGCTGCTGGCTGGGAAAATTTGGCCGACGAAATTGTTCGGTTGAACATTGGTGACTCGGCAAAAGAAGGCGAAGATGGCCCAATTCGGACCCCACCAAAGTCAAAGCTGGCCTCGGCCGCTGTCATCCAACTTTCAGAGCAGAGTCCTCTTGAAACCGCCTCTATCCCTAGCGTAGGCTCTTCCCCCAGTACTTCAGAGCACCAGATTGGCGTTTCTCATTCCCGAGGATCGTCCACGGACACTACCTTTTCCCGAGAGTCTGGCATGTCTTCGAATAATAACACCATGTTAGCTCAACCTCCTCTCAAGAGCGGACCGATAAGTGAGCCCAAAGAACGCCCTCATTCATTTAGCGGCGGCCTCTCTACCGCCGACCTTCGCCGTCTCCAAGACGCGGGTGGAAGCGCTTCTCCAGATAACGATAATCAGCTGCAACATCAACAATGGCAGATTCCTAGCGAGCAGCAGCAGCAGCTCTCGTATCCCTCGTTGGCGCCTAATGGTACCAACAACATCTACCGTCCCCAGCCCCAGCAGGCCTATGGCCCTCTCCCCGTCAATCACCCTTCGAGTCGTGACGATACACCACAATTAAATTATAATATCCAACAACGTTCTTGGGACATTCCACAACCCGGCATGATTCCTACCAGCCCGCCTTACGTCCAGGCTCGACCTAACAATAGCCTTCCGGCGATGCCATATCGCCAGCCCCCTCCCCGAACTTTCCCTCAGCAGGGCCTACTTCCTAGCCCAGGTTATGCTGGCCCTCATCACACTGCTCATCTGTCTCTCGGGAATACGCAGCAGTTGTACGACATGATGCTTCCCGGTCCCCACGATAATGCTCATCCTGCTGTTTCACGAGTCCAACAACAACACAATGTGAATCCCTTCCGAGGTGCTCACCACCACTCTGCCTCTGACCCTTCAGCTCTTCGTGATGCCGCTGCCCTCGCCTTGCTCAATAACAACATGCCACCGTTCACTCCAGGAATGTTCCCTGGTAATGTTGCTGTCGCTCATCCTCCTGCTATGCCGATGTACCCTGGACCTTACTACGGCGCTCAAGATGCTTACCACCCGGATCCTGCAGCCGCACACGCCATGGTTAGTAGGATACAAACACAGTTCACCGGTCCGTACGGAATGGTTCCAAGCCAACAATCTGACGGCGGTATGTCCAGTCCGGCTAGTACAGCTGGAGGTAGTGGCCCTAGCGCCAACAATCGAAAGCTTGGCTTGTACAAGACGGAATTGTGTCGTAGTTGGGAAGAGAAGGGATCGTGCCGATATGGTAGCAAGTGCCAATTTGCTCACGGAGAGGAGGAGCTTCGGAAGGTTGCACGTCATCCCAAGGTAGGCAATGCCTTTTATGTCCAGATGATTGAATCTCATTCTTTCTTATTCATTAGTATAAGACTGAAATTTGCAGAGTGAGTTGTTTCGGCAGCATCTGTTTTTGTTCTATTGATTAATGAAAATGTTTCCAGACTTTTTGGGTGTCAGGATCGTGTCCTTACGGCAAACGCTGCTGTTTCATACACACCGAACTTCCCAGTTCTGCTACTGCTGCGGGTGGACAGCCTCCTGCGGACAGTGTTCCTCCGCCCCCGTCTCGCGCAGATGGACGTGCGCGATCTATGAGCACCAACAGCGACCCCAATGACGCTTCCGGCTCTTTATTGGCACGTATCTCTGCGAAGCGCACTCAGGATCAGAACACCGAGACTTCGTCTACACCTATCGAGACTCCGCCTCCAGGTTTCTCGTTCGGCAGTCGACCTCCGACCGGTACGCTGCGCGTCAATACGTCGGTCTTGGACGGCTCAGGAATGAAGCAGCAAAACAAATCTGCTTACCCTACATTCGCAAACAACGGCGTTTTGCTGCCTGCGCAAGAACAGATCACTGCGAGGTCACCTGCTCCGGTAACTGCGGGTCCTGATCTTGGACGACACAACAACTCTCGTCTGGAGATTGTTGGTTACAATCAGGTATGGTTTTCATGTTGTGGAGTTTTGTTTTCTTGTTGACTGTTTCCTAGCGCATGAATAAAGCGGGTACTCCTCCCAGTGGACGTCATGCACCCAGTGGATCCGAGGATTTGAGATACAGTTCCAACAATCTTGAGTCCAATGCCACTACTCCTACAGTGAACGGTCATGTCCGTGCCGGTAGTGCTGGTAATTGGGCATTTTCACGAGGCGGTATGAGTGCATCTGCCTACCCTCACGCTCCCAGTCCGGCCGGAGAGAATGTGAACTCTCCATGGTCCAGCACTGATTTGATGGCATCGTCGAGGTTGAACGAAAAAGCATGGGCTTGAAGCTTGTGTAATGTTGGCGGGTGCTCATCACACATACCTTGAAGAACATTTTTCTTTCTCTCTCATATACTCTTGCTTACGATTGCCGCCGAGTCGGACAATGTTTCTTCCAATCACCTCCCCAAACCCTTCCCCTTCCTTCTTTTTTTTTTTTCATGTCCAAATAGTTTTCCCAGTCAAACCAGTTGTAAACTACAGATGTCCACCTCGTCACGTTCTCAATGCTCTCTCGCTATTCTGATCATAAAAACTGCTGTTTCTTGTTGACTAGTCTCATCTCATCTTTTCTCTCCTCTTGATTGTCAATACTAGGGTTACTTTATCTCTACCATTGCATTATTGTCATTTGCTGCACATGTTTTTATTCCATCCATTGCCAATACAGTATCATTACGCGTGGTCTGAAAGAACTGTCAAGCAACTGAGAGGCAGCCAGGCCAAGGACAGCGCCCATGAAAGTTTTTTGATGGCAAGATATATAAGGCAAAGAAGCGAAGCTAAAAAGATAGTGGTCGGAAAATCCCACGACGTACATTTTACATAGCCCTTTCGCGTTTGTTGGGCCTGCGTCTTGCATCCTGCATATTTATTAACCTCTCGCCTTAATCGTAGTGGACACCTAGACAACAGACGTCACCGCGCACCAGACTCAGCTCTTTCCCAATTCGTCTTCCATTCCGCCCACCACAACGTGCCGTTTTTTGCCAGCTCTTTTTCTTTTCCAATGACGATCCCAAACGGCCCATCAAAAACTGGTACTCCTCCAGTTGTCGTGACTGACAAAGACTTTGCCCAACATCCTATACCCTTGGCCCATTCCGACAGCAGTGTCTACACCCGCCTCCTCCTCCCCAAAGGTCACGGCTATCCTCTCTGGATACCCGAGACCGACACCGACCTCCCTCCAGAATACCGTCGGTATGGTATCAGGATTGGAGACGTTGGAGTTGTCACCGACGATGGAGGTTTCGATTACCTCTTCAACATCTGCCTGCCTGCCAGTGACCCCGTCAACAAGGGACGTGTGCCTCGCGACTTCAAGCCTCTCGATGCCTCCCTCGACATCCGGAACAACCCTACGAGGTTCAAGCCTGGAGCTGATATCTCGAGTTCTTACATTAAAAAGACAAAAAAGGGCGACACGCAGTGAGTATTCGGTTCTTCGCGACGTGGGCGCTCGAGTTTAATTTTTCTCCAGAGAGACATCTACGTATGTCTTTACACCCTCTTGCGACGAAGGAGCCATTTTGGTGCTTCCGGAAGGAGGTGCTCGTTCAGACTTGAAAAACCATGGCGAGTTTAGGCGCTTCGCGGCCCAGCATGCTGCCGCATGGTATCGATTCATCAATAACGAACTTGGCTGGGAGATCACCAATGGTACATTATACCTCGTAACCGGCGTTGACAAGACAAGCAGCTGGGGAAATGCCGCCTTTTCGAATGCACCTCATGCTGTTGATGTATCAATGGAATTTGGTCTCAAGTCAGCTTCCGAGCCATCCAAGGGATACGTCTGGACCAAGGATGGTTCTGCTTCTGTCCGATATGGTCCGGACTCGCATGGAGACTCTGAAAGGTCCTCGAACCAGTCCATCTTCATTCGTGGCTTTAGAGTGTGCGTTAGTGCTACTCTGTACAACGACAGTCTCAGAAAATTAAATGGGGAAGAGGCAGTGAATGCTGGCTCCACTCGCATATTGCGAAGACCTCAGGCGAGTGCCTAGATGTGATGTCTGTTTTACTTTTTATTGACTCTGATTTCTATTAGGCGTACCATCCTTCGACGATTATCAACGAATTTATTTTCAATAAAACTACAGGCGTTGACATTATACTCGTCAATGACGAGCAGTGGCCTGCTCTTCTCAACGAGGTAAATTGTGTTCCTCCGATGCAGCCATGTGGTGACTGACACAAGGTTTACAGAATGACACAATCCTGCCGGAGAACGAGGAATTAATTCGACGAACCTTCAACAAGTTTAATCTCATCATTAACAAGGGTTCGTTTTCTCACTTTCCCGTCTGCCTCCTTTCCCTGTGATCTGACGTTGTACACTCAGGCGTGGCACATCTGGAACTCAACAATACCAAGACTGAGGAAGCGGATCAAAGCCTATTGAAACCCAAGCTCAATATCACGACGAGTCCGACCAAGCACGAACCCAATGGAGCTTCCAATTACCATCTCAAACCTGCGTCAAAGAGCATGGTCAGCCCTCGTTCATCCTCTTTGGGCATGTCAGCTGCAGAACTCCTTCGGCTGCAGCAAATTGCTCCTAGTGCGTTTTCTATGCAATGTCTCGTGATATGATCTCTCATGCTCATCGTCTACTACAGTCCCCTCGCCAACGAGCTACAGACAGATGGCTAGTAACGATCTCGTTGCCAAGTCTCCTCTGAGGTCTCGTGCCGTCAATGCCTCCAGCCCACTCGTGTTGTCTCCGACCGTTCGGTTTGCCGAAACATATGGAGGCAACAGCACTGATTCCTCCGTTACTAGCTCTCCTCAACTTGATTCGCGCGCTCGTATCATCAGTCCTTCAAATGTCCTGCCAAATTCCGCTGCCCAGAGTGTCGCCCCTGGTGGCGTTCCCGCTATGGTTAATGGAAATATGGAAGGACAAGAAGAGTATGGCCAACAAGACTTTGGAACGTCTTTGGTCATGGCGCATCATAGGCTGCAGCCTCAGTACCTGGGACCTTATTATATCGTATCTCCTCAGATGGATGGTGGCTTCCAGAGCCCAGCGACTAGCTCAAGTGTAGCTAGTCAGGACACTCGGTACTCCAACAACCGTAATCCTGGTTTGTACAAGACCGAGCTGTGCAGAAGTTGGGGAGAAAAGGGATGGTGTCGTTATGGTGCTAAATGTCAGTTTGCACATGGCCAAGAGGATCTAAAATCTGCCGTTCGCCATCCCAAGGTGCCCACTTTTCGCTCATGATACTGGCCGTTGCTAACTCGTGTACCCTTCCTTTCCTTACCTTTTGCTCGTTTAGTACAAAACCGAGATTTGCCGAGTGAGTGGAATGAACCGTTTAGACTTGACACTACAGAAACTGAATCCCAACGTTTATTTCTTCAGACATTCTGGGCTACTGGATCTTGCCCGTATGGCAATAGATGCTGCTTCGTCCATACCGATATACCAGGTCAGCCCGGTGTCATTATTGACGGCAACAAAGCCAACGCCGCGGCTGCCAACGCCAACGCTAGCACGAACATCAACAACATCAACAATGGCAATAATGACGGCGAGCATTTGAGTCGCATCGCCATTCGCACTCAGGATTTGCAGGGTTCTATCGATTCTCCTTCCTCCGCCGGCGCCAATTCTAGTGGTGTCGGTACCAGGCAAAGTTTGAGGATCGATACCAAGAGCCTTGACGGACCTTCAGTGCAGAACAAATCTGCCTTCCCCTCGTTTACCAGAAATCGGGATAATTTGCCTGTTTCGAGCATGATCAAGTCTCCTGCAGCTGTTACTGCAGGTGTTGTGTGGGATGATCCTTCCCGTCGTGTAGCTCGGTAATTATAAGAGAAGGAAGGATTGCTTAATGTACTACAAGATCTATCCATCGTCATCTATTAATCCTGCAAGTAGCTAACGACCCCTCATATGTTTCCTTTTATTTTTCTTTACTCTCTCTATTGACCTGTTGTTACTGAGTACTGTGTATTCACTGTCGAGGACGGAAACTTTTCGAATACATTAGCACAACTAGACTGACTATGCTACATAATAGTGTCATCTACTGTCTACATAGTCTGTAATCCGCTCTCAATACATATCGTCATTTTTTCATCCTAAAATCCAGAAACAGTAAAGATAGGGAGAATTATGGAGGATAGAAAGTCATAGCCCGAGTGCTTGCATGCTACGACGGAAAGCTGCCATCCTGCCACGAGCGTAACCGATATAATCAAACTCTGGTTGCTTCACTTCGCCTTCGACATCATCCTTCGCCTGAACTATCCCCCATATAGACCAAAACGCATGGGAAGCTGGACCCCAATAACGCACCTGGTCTTCCAGATTCTGCACTAGGAACTCGAGTTCAGAGGCAGAGGTGGCGGAAGAGGTCGCATTGGAATGTTCTAGATATGCAAGGAAAAAGTTTCGCCTCTCGTCATACGTAGGGTATGCAGACTCGTCTAGTAAATGAGGAGTAGGAGAGTCGTAATTTGCGGTCCATTCGTGGAAATGGTTAGCAATGTCAAATGAGGCAGGATTGGGTGCCGCGTATTCGAAATCAACGACGATGAATCTGGAACGCGGATCAGTGGCAGAACAAAAAATAAAAGAGCATTACACTAGTATGACGTACCTGACGATGAGCGGAAGTGCCTTCTTTCAATTGTGACAACTTTAACAAATTTCCATACTGAGCATCGTTATGAGCAAACACCCTCTTACTACCACGCTGAGTATCATCGACAGTGGAAAGCCATTGCATATATCTGTCCCAGTCCTTCTTGAAGTTTTCGATGTCAAGGTCCTCTCGCACAGCTTGAGGGAAAGCAGGCAGAGCAAGGACTTGTCGAGCTGAGTCAAGCCACGATCTGACGTTCTTCTTGGCAGCAATGTCCCATCCTTTACCCTCGCCTCTGGTTTGACTGGTAGTCCCTTCAATGAGTTCGATGTCGACCGAGTGAAGCTCAGCCATGCGGGCACCGATCCATCGACTAATTTCAGGGTCTCTCATGTCTTTTGCGGTGAGCGCCTTGGAGTCAAAGTACTCTTCTAGACGGCCATTCTCAAAGGTACCATAGACTCGTGGGCCCAGGCGGTATTGAGAAGAGAGGATGTGAAGGTTGTGGAGTTCGCGAGGACGAGAGATAAGATTGCCAGAGGACGGTCCATAGATCCGAAGAAGAATAGTGCGCACTTCTTTAAGTGTGGGATACGAAATAAAGAAGACAGCATTCGTCATAGATCCAGAGACTTTGTAGACATGGATGTCTTGAGCTATGATTTTTGGGTGGGACCAGGAGGGTATCTGGAGAGACTGGATACATTCGAGGACTTCAACGAGGAAAGATGGTTTTTTGTAGTTTCTATGTGTATGAGAAGATATGTTAGCTTTTGTGAATGGAGAGAGAATGACGATATCAGACCATGAACAAGAATAACTCTGCTTGCCAAAGGCCAGTGAGTATAATGTGAAAGGCTGAGAGGTCTCACCTGGCATCCAGTCTACGATTACTGTGTCTTAGTCCCTCTTCTCTGACCGGCTCCGGGTCGTGTGATAAGGAAAGCGAAGAGACGGAAGAAGCAAAGGCGCTGGCAATGCTGTGGAGTGAGCTAGAGGAGAGTCTCCTTATGACGGCAGGGCTCTCGAGAGATGGTAAAGCAGAGATGGAAGGGGCGAGGACGGGGGAGACACCGGGCATTGTAAAATTTCTATGGGGGGTGATGATGGAACGGGTTAAAGAACTAGAGATAAAAGAAATTGTCAATTTGCCTGTCACTCTTTGCATGATCTTCACGCGGAAAGAAAAAACGGTGCACACGAGCTTCTTTACCGTGGTCCCAGTTAATCACTCCTATCTCATCCTTTTTTCGCTGCAAGCAGTGCACCAGAGCTGCGCAAAAATCACAGAAAACCTGACTCCATACGTATGGTTATAGCTCCATCCGAGGTCCGAGGACGCTCCAACCGACAATACTACAAGACTGACCCACGTCATCGAGTCAAATTCACTTAGGCCTGGGTTACCCCTGAAAGACATATGATCTTCAGGATTATCTCAACTTCCAGAACTTCCTGAGAGAAAGAACCACTAAAATTCTGTAAAGCTAAACTATTTTTTGTTCTCATAAGTCAACGGACGATATAATTTAAACCTTCTCTTCCTCCGCCGGCTTTTGCGCCAAGTTTTCAGTCGTCAGTTTCTCGTCCATCGCGCAGCCATCTTTCGTGTCGATGGGGAGCTTTTTAAGCAGCAGGGACATCTGATAAAACGTTTAGACTAGTCCTTTCTAGGACAGTGAGAGAAAGAACCCACAAAAAACGCGAGTCCCAACAATGGTGAGCAAAACATCCATATTGTCTACCAGACGCCGTGAATGAGAAGAATGACATGGAAATGAATTCATTCGAGTAAAACACACGCACTTGAATCGCTCTAGACACCACATGTAGAGCTTCATTTCGCAGACTTATCGGTAAGATCTTATTCAGCTGGTTATAGTCAATCGAGGATCCAGGGAAAAACGAGTAGACCTCGGGAGGGAAGGAACCGGTCCGGGCATCGAAAATGGCACCAGCAATGGTCTTTTGCATCACGGACATTAGAACATGGAGAAAGATGTCATGAGCAGCTTCAGTACTCACGATGCCGGCGGTTGCAGCTGTGAAACGGACAAGGAAGAATGCGCTCGTTCCAGTCGCAATCTCAGAGGGATCAAAGGCTTTGACGAAGACCTGGTACAGGGCATGTAAAAGTATTCCCAAGCCTATCCCGCAGATCAGTGGAAAGACAATCTGGTAGACTATCTTTGAGTGTTCATCGAGAAGAATCAAAAGTCCTAGATTCTCGGTTTTGTGAGGATTTCTATTCGTGTGCAGAAAGATCCTTGATCACTCACCGAACCCCGCAGCGGACATCAAGAACCCTGCGGAGATAACCAAATTCTGTCCAGTTGTGTCATGGGTGCGTTTTTGGCAAGAACCAATAAACCATGCAGCAGGAATAGACGCCACGGAAGAGCCTAAGGAGTAAGGAAGCATTCTGATTCCGGACTCCAGGGGAGTAAAACCACCCGCAGCCTGCGTTCGCGTGAATATCAATATTCAGAGACAGACATTGATTGTGGAGATATCGAACCTGGAAGAACAGTGCTAAATAGAAAGTTCCTGCATTGAATGCGACGTTGTGTAGAAATGTAATGAACAGGACAAGAGCTACCAAGAAGAAAACCGTCAGTGATGAACCATCGGCAGAAGATATAGACAGACCTGCAGTACCGTTGCTGAACAGCGTCGGTGGAAAAAGACTTTCACGTTTGGTGTGGACCTCGTAGAAGCCTCCACAGACCAAGATCAGCAGACCGAGGCATATCAGGATGCTTGTCAGAGGTGATTGCCCTGAAGACAAACGACTGTCAGGTTCGGAGAGAAGAAGCGGAAGACGTCATTCTTACAACCACGCTCAGTAGCAAAATCGAGGCCAACGATGATACATGATGTTCCGCCCATGAAGAGAACCCTGGAGACATGTTATGTTAGTACCATACACGACTCGTGTTTTGCTAGAGAATTCAAAAAGACGCTTACAATCCCCCGAAATCAAATCGCTGCAGGAACGTACGACACGACAAATCAGAATTTCTCTGAAAGTTGACTTCGTGTAAAGAGACCGACAAAACCAGGGCCCAACAAGGCAAACCGGAAGGTTCAAGAAAACTAGGGTCATAAAAATCAACTCAGCCATCAATTATCTCCAAGTAGCCATGACCAGGACGCACAGCACCACCGCCAACTAATCGCGCTACCGTTATCCGACGCGCCTGCACAAGTTGTTCATACGGGGACATAATTATGAAGGCACGAGGGAAATCATACCACTGAATAAACCGCCAAGAAGTGGCCCTGCTACTGCTGAACAGCTCCAAGTGATGGATAATGCTTGACTCCATTTGGCTCTTTTGCGTTCCTCGACAATTTCAGATGTGATGACCCAAACGCAGCTGACAATCCCTCCTCCGCCGATCCCAGCCAATGCACGAGAGGCTATTAGCCTTGAAAGAAGAACAGAACGTAAACCCGGGCAAAAGAAGCCTTGAACTGAAGACAAACTTACATATTGATTGTCTACAACAGTCAGATGATGTTGGGCATGAATAAAGAGCAAGGGCACGATGAAGGTTAAGCGCACACACCGTAGCTAGACCACATAGAAGAGAACCGATTGCGAAGATGATGATACTGACGTGAAGAAGAATCTAAGAATGCGGAGAATTTCATCACGAACGGAATCTCGAAGAACACTTGGACATGGACGAACCTTACGACCGATGAGATCAGATATTTTGCCATAAAGTGGCTGGAATGCAGTTTGGGTAAGAAGGTAAGAGACGCCGACCCATGTATATTGGCTTTCTGTCGCGTTGAGGTCGCTGGAGATGGAAGGGAGACTGGTAGAAACAATGGTCTGCGTGGAGTTGAGTTATGAAAGAGGTCCAACGACAAAGACGAAACCTACTCACCGCATCTGTGGTAGCGAGGAATAACGTTAAAGCCGCTCTGGAAAGAGAGAGAGAAAATGAGCAAATTCTTTCATATTATGATCGATCTCACTCACCCGATATGGGCCAGGAGAAGTCGACAGGTAGACAATTTCGGGAATTGGGATACATGAGATTTGTCTAATGCCGTTGCAGAAGACGCTGCGGTGGGGGTAGAGTCAAGTGTATGACGAGATTCGATTTGAACGACATTGCCAGTCGAGAGGACGGGTAATGAGGAAACGGTGGTCGGTGGCCCATCACCGACGGCTTCCTGGGACAAAGAAGAATGACTACTAGGGGATTGCTTGTACATTGACCGTCTGGGAGGGGTAGATATCACTAAAAGGCCAGTCGGAACTGGAAGACATTGAAGTCTGCAGATGCCTTTATAGGTTCCCAATGAGCCCGCCTCGAGGGTGAAAGACGGTTAAGTATCTATTTCCTGAAAAGAAGTCATTGGGCTTAACCTAGACAACCAAGCCATCGAACAATCTGCAGACGTAGTGGGCTCGAGATGGATCTAGATAACCCCCTTATGGGCTCTAAGTTGTCAAGAGAAGGCGTGGTTTTCATCTCTTTGTGATTTCTTAGCCTTTAATGGTGATCACTGTTAGCATAATGAAAAACGAACACTGACGTGACTGGGTTGAAAGGTTGAAAGGTTGAAAAAACATGGCAGCCGGCTCGACTGCATGTCGAGATAGGAAAGTGACGCGACTTCTTGGGAGAAAAAAGGAAGTCGACGCCTCGTTGCATGAATCCAGAAACTTGGTTGGACAGATATGTATGTTCGATGCCAGTCTGGTGTTCGAGATTTGCGAGAGATATTAGATTCCCGGACAAAGTTAAGAGTCCAATAACGTAACGGAAAACAAAACTCCGCGCGCCAAATTTGGCCTTAGCTTCTACGAATGATACTTTCAGAGGTTCCTCATGCAGTAAGTGGTGATACATTTGCAAACTACGTACAGATATTATAAAAAGTATGTATATAAAATTCTACTGTAGTCTATAAATCGTCGTGGTCATGCCGTGGCCTTCTTTTTCTCTTGCTCCTTTGGCTCGTCAGCGGGTTCCTCTTTGTCGAACTCCGTTCGGGTGTCATTGGAGGCTGGTGTAATGAATGCGAATAGTGAAATCGAGAGTCAACGTTGCGAATGACGAAAGACATGCCGGTGAAAAAATTAAAACCCAATAAGCCTCCGTAAGTTTTGCCATGCACGAGATATAAATCCACCGGAGGTGGGTGGAGGATGAGTGAAAGAAGCCGTACCATTGTCATAATCATCCGCGGCTTTTGGCTCGCCAGAACCGACGTCACTTGAGGACGGACGGCCTTCGACGTCGTCTGCGTATTCTTGTAAGAGTTGACGCTGCCGTTTTGTGAGTGACCTGGCAAACAAACAGTCCTCAGCGGATTTGACCAGATTTGAGTAGAGATTACACACCTCGGAAGAGTGATGCCAAAAGTTACGAATAAGTCCCCTTGGTCACCACCATAGATTCGAGGTACCCCACGACCTTTCAAGACCATTTCCTCGCCCGGTTGCGTACCAATAGGAACCCGAACATCGACGTCACCATCCAGTGTAGGAACGCGTATCCGTCCGCCAAGTATAGCGGTATGCATCGGTATTTTGACCTCATGATAGAGATTGGAGCCTTGACGCGAAAAGACCTTTGACCTTGTGACATTGACGCGAAGTAACAAATCCCCTGCATTTCCTTTACCCGATATCGGGGCATCACCTTCATTAGGAACGCGTAGTGTCATGCCATCCTCGAAACCTAATTGGGTCATACCTTGTCAGAAACAGAACTGTCATGCAGAATGTAATAAATAACTGACCTGGTGGTATAGAGACTTCCACAGTCTTACGTGTCCTGACTTTCCCGACTCCTCCACATGTCGAACACTGTGAGTTTCGAGGTATCGTGCTACCGACTCCCTCGCAAGAATTACATGTAGTCGCCATCTGGAAACCACTGTCTATGACAAACGTCCGTGTGCCTGTTCCACCACAGGCTGTACATGATGTTCTTTTCGCTCCAGCCTTCAAACCGCTACCAGAACAGGTACCGCAGTCCTTTACCGGGGATATGTTAACTTTGCGAGTTGTACCTTTGCAAGCCTCGAGGAAGCTTATGGTAACAGCACTGTCGATGTCGGCCCCTCGGCTCGGCGCCCGAGAACGACCGCCTCCATTAAAACCACCACCAAATAACTGCTCAAAGATATCCGAGTTGCGACCAGCTGAGCCACCAGCAAACGCTGAAGCAAAGTCATGAAAGCTTCCGAAACCACCAGCACCGCCAAATCCACTAGTACCACCAAACCCTCCTGCACCAAAGCCTGAAAACGCATTGGGATCGAAACCGGGCTGTTGTGAAGCTGCTCCATACTGGTCATAGGCTGTCCGCTTCTTTTCATCTTTTAGTATCTGTGAATGACGTGAGAGGAGGAAAATTGGAGGACATGAAACAAGCTCAACATCATAGGCCTCTTGGATTTCAACGAACTTGTCTTGTGCATTCTTGTCTGGGTTGGTATCAGGATGGTATTTCCGTGCAAGCTAAGCCACGCATTGAGCAGCAGAACGGGAAGAAACCTTTGAACGACATACCGAGAAGTAGACTTTTTTAATTTCAGCAGGCGATGCGTCCTTCTTTACACCCAAAACTTCATATGGGTTCTTCGGGGCACCACGGGGCACAGATGCATGAAATGATCGCTAAAAACAGACATGAGCAACGAGCATGACGTCTATGAGAGAGAGTAGGACCTTGTCAAAAGAACGTTTGAGAAGCGCTAAGCGTGTTTGGGACGAGAAGTTAGCAATTTTTGGACATGCTCGGTATATAGAATAGGATCTAGAGCGGAGAGAGTGCTTTGAAGGGGAGTAAAAGCAGAAGGAAATGAATGACTGTAGACGGTGGGCCGGAAGATGAGGCATGGAAGAGAGCAAGAGCTTGGCAAGAGCAACGTCTCAAAATTTTTGATGACATAAACATGTGATCGGCAAAGTTAACTACTCTGTAGTTGTACTACTACTAGTTCGTGCTCGCCACCAGCTCTTTCCATAAGACACCAATATCTCCTGTCCTTTCTTGATTTCACTGCTGGACCACACTCCTATCCGCAGCTCCCCCGTTTTCGTACGGTAGTCGGCAAAGATCGCATTTGGTTTGGAGGCAATTCCTCTGTAATCATTGACGAACCTATAGTAGTCTTTTCAACGACAGTCTGCCTACTGCCTAGAGGAGATTATTATGAACCTCGCCTCGTTGCCCATATGACTGGCATCGATCCCAATGCTTTCTCCGCTTTGGAATCTATGGAGCGACAGATCATAGTCTGACTCGACGCGTTCATCAGAGTGTATTTCGCCTGGCCGAGGAGTCAGAGGTATGAACGGTGCATTCTTCAGCAGCAATACCAATGTAATCAACGATGAATGTATTGGACGCGATCTTCTGGCCTGCGAACAGCCCATACTGACCACAGGCAGGATGTTGGCAGTCTGCAATTTGGCGAACGCGAAGGACTAGCTTTGAACCCCTTCTCTGAGTTTGAATACTTTTAAGGGTTGAATCGTCTAGCTTCTCCAAGAACGCTCGGGCGCCCTGAGAAAGGGAGTGATGGTATTGACAAGAGTGAATGTATCGAACATGTCGAGGCCAATGAGATGGCTCTGAAGGTTTGGGATGCATCGTGGGAAATATCTTCTCGAGCTGTGTAATCGACAACTTGACTCTGCTTCCAGTCTCTCCAGAGCAAGACCTAGCCTTTGTGCTCTCTGCTACCCCTTCTCTTCATCTGCGGCCATTGGACCCCAGCCTGGAAACCTAGACTGTGTGCTGTATCGTTTATAATCAAAGCAGCAAGCCCTTGGCGCAATTCCTTCCTTGCTCTCAGACCCTGACGACCAGCACGTTTTTCAACCACAAAATATGGGGCCCAGCCGTACTTCGCAAAAATCAGTCAGTAGAGTGTATAGCGATGTCAATGGAAAACTGGGACCATCTTGGCATGAATATGGTTCGCAAAATCCACCTTTACAGCTATGAATTTTATCCAACGCGATTTCAGATAATCTTCAGGTTCAATGGGGGTCCCAAGATCATTATGAAATTGTAAGAAAGGTTGGAAGAGGGAAATACTCCGAGGTGCGAAGTCATCAGTCTCGGTTCTGGCATCTAATCGACCTTGCCATCAGGTCTTTGAAGGAGTAAACGTTGTCACGGACGAAAAGTGTATCATCAAAGTTTTAAAACCCGTCAAGAAGAAGAAGATCAAGCGAGAGATCAAAATCCTTCAAAATCTCGCTGGAGGTCCGAATATTGTTGCCCTCCTTGATGTCGTTCGAGACCCAGCCTCGAAGATTCCCAGTTTAATTACCGAATATGTCCACAACGTCGACTTCAAGGTCCTTTATCCTCGTTTCACCGATATGGATGTGCGTTTCTACATGTTTGAGCTGCTGAAGGTGCGTAGTCTGTTTCTGGATGGTCAGGAGCATGTCTTATACTTATAATCCTCATCGCAGGCGTTGGATTTTTGTCACTCGAAAGGCATAATGCATCGAGATGTTAAACCTCATAATGTTATGATTGACCATGAGCATCGAAAGGCTTGCTTCATTTCTTTCTGGCGCCAGTGCAATACCTTACGGTTTTCCGCAGCTACGACTGATCGATTGGGGGCTGGCAGAGTTTTATCATCCCAAAACTGAATACAATGTCCGCGTGGCATCTCGGTATTTCAAAGGCCCAGAGCTCTTGGTTGACTTCCAAGAATATGACTACAGCCTGGATATGTGGAGTTATGGATGCATGTTTGCCTCGATGGTGTGTAGGCTACTTACAACTCCAGACTCCTTCTGACTCCCATTGTAGATCTTCCGCAAGGAACCTTTTTTCCATGGACATGATAACTATGACCAGCTCGTGAAGATTACCAAAGTCCTTGGAACAGACGAACTTTATGCGTATATTGATAAATATAACATCCAACTGGACTCGCACTACGACGAGTTACTCGGGAGGTATGTCCCCGCTGCCCACTGTACCTTTTTTTTCTGTCTGATAAGCTGTCGCAGATATCCGCGAAAACCCTGGACCCGGTTCATTACATCAGAGAATCAGAGATACATATCCAACGAAGCTATTGACTTTTTGGACAAGCTGCTTCGTTACGACCACCAAGAGCGCCTCACGGCACGCGAAGCGCAAGCCCAACCATACTTCGGTTCGTCTCAATCTTATTTACAGGATAACTCGTCATTCATACGGCTCTTTTTCTGCAGACCCCATCCGGACTAGTACTCCTATGGCAGACGGTGACAGTGATTCAGCGTCTTCTGGATAATAAATATTGGGATTGCTCGTGAATATTGTTGTACTACGGTTACGGTTCGCTGCTATATAAGTACTCCCTTTCTCTGTACCCTAGATCACATTCCGTTGCTCAAACCTTTTTGTTCCAAGTATACATGTACTAAAGGATCATATACCATGTGCTCACGAGCAAGATGCTGGCATGCTTGACTTCTCTTTTGTCCGCAGTTATCATTCATCTATCGGTCTCAGTGTGAACATGTGTCTCATAACAACCATGCTCTTTTCTAGTTATGCATCAAATTATCGTATGGGACAATGTTGATGTGCACGATTATCATTCAAACCATTTGCTCAAACAGCTCGTTTGCACTGATAAGTCTTGCTTCCACCTTGTTCTGCCTCGGAAACTCTCCCACCAAGGTGCCCACCTGGTCTTCCTGCTACGCCTCCAAAGCTCTCTTCTCATGTGCTCCGTGCTAATTCTGCCGTTCTCTGCTGATGTCGTGGCAGCTAATTTGAGAATCAACGCTAGCTTGGAGGGATATAAGACCGATTCCGTTCCTTCGTGGCAGGGTTTCCAGAGCCTTCCCAGCCTCTGACTCGGTTTCTCTCCGGATACGATACGTGATGCAGCTCCTCGCCTTATTATCGACCTTTGTTCTCAGCGTCGTCGCGTTCGATAACAGTCGCTTCGATAATGTATGTTCTCAAAGTTGTCTCTTCTTTTCAGGTACTATTAACTGACTGAATTTCTCCAGCTTGCAGTGTATGGGTCTCTTGATGTGACAGTGAATATCAAAACTCATGTAGCATGCATGCAGCTATTGGGGCCAAAACTCTTACGGAGCGACACATACAGACCCTTCAAAGTTCCAGCAAAGGCTTTCTTTTTATTGTCAAGTGAGCGTGTCTAGCTTTGTTGGGTGGATCAAGCTGAGCATCCATACCTCTTTTAGGATGACACTATAGGTACTCGCCTCCCTGTACGCGCTCTTTTACTGTTCCGCCGCTGACCTCTATATACCAGATGTCCTTCCCCTTGCCTTTTTGAACGTCTTCTTCGGACCCGGCGGCGCACCATCTATCAATCTGGCCAATGCAAGTATAGTTCATGACCTCGACGCCACGAAAAACAAAGATACTGATATTCTAAATTTGCTCTCTTTACTATTTGCATATGTAACCAGACCTGCAATCCCGTGGATAATGCAACATTCCCCGGTACAAATCTGCCCGATTGTTCCTCCATGGCCTCGGATATCAAAACGTGCCAGAGTAAAGGAAAGCTCGTCACGCTCTCGTTGGGAGGAGCTACTGGTTCTGTTGGTTTTGGTAGTGATTCTCAAGCACAGGATTTCGCGCAGACGGTTTGGGATCTTTTCTTCGGGGGATCTTCGGACATGAGACCTTTCGGGGACGCGATACTTGACGGGTATGTCTCGGACTTATCATGATACTTCTGCTACATTTTATTCCGAGTTGCACTAATCTTATGCACACAGGGTTGATCTGGACATCGAAGGAGGAGGTTCCTCGGGCTACGTGGCTTTCTTGACCAAACTTCAAAGCCTAAGTGGTAGCAAGAAGTAAGCAGCATGTTTCTTGCGCGCCGTCGGGCTAGGAATACTGACCATCTTGCTGTAGACTTTACGTCACAGCGGCACCTCAGTGCGTTTCTCCGCCTCTTGACTCGGCATTCCTCATCTGACAACTGCTTAACTAGATGTGTCTTCCCGGATGCATCCCTTTCAGGAGTTCTGAATGCATTCCCTTTCGACGCAGTCTATGGTATGTCTCTTTGACGTCTCTTCAAAATGGCCGTGAGAAAGTTACTGAATATACTTGCCTTTTTAGTTCAGGTAAGATGTCTCTGAGCGCTCTTTCCGACTTTCGACCAGATATTGACCACGGCTCAGTTCTACAATAATCCTTGTGGCTTGACGCATTTCTCGGAAGCTAATGTGAGCCTAGATTTAATTCTATGCTGTCGTCAGCGATCATTCTCATGCTTTTCCCTATTAACGTAGAACTGGGACTTTGGCCTTTGGTACGATTCAAGTGGCATCTCGAGAGGACCTCCGTCACTGACAGTGATTGCACCGACGTATCAGGGACGACTGGGCTCGTCATACCAGTCCAAACCCAAATGTGAAGATCTACATTGGCGCGCCAGCCGATAGCACTTCTGCAGGCTCCGGATATGTTCCCCCTGACACTCTTGCGAGTATAGCGAAGTCAATGCGTACATCTTTCCCAAGCTTCGGTGGCTCGATGTTATGGGACAGTAGCTCTGCGTTCGCCAATAATCGGTATGATCTGGCCATCAAGACCGCTATGAGAGCTGCAGGTGGTACCGGCTTTACTTTCCCAGCTTGTTCAGCCCCGGCATTTGTTCCAGGGAACAATTATCCAGGGGGCTCTACCGTCTCGTTTGGAGGGTGAGCAATTTTGTTACGGACTCCCCGGGGGTAATCTTCTGACAAAGGTTTTGTTTTAGATACATTTGGCAGGTACGTTGATTATCGTCCGTCTTGAGGTACATCTCACAGATTTCACTGTTTTGTAGTCCAAGTGGTTCTCCAACGCTCAGCCCAGTAACAGTCCTTTTGGAGACTGGAGTGCCAGTACGTATCATCTATTTAAAACCGCTTCCTTGAGCAGATCTCAGCTCGTTTGCAGTATCTGCTTGCTCCGGGAATGGTGGAAGTGCAACTTCTACTACCACAGCTCCTCCATCAGGACCAACAGCAGGAAGCTGTTCTAACGTGGCTGCTTGGTCGAGTTCCACGATATATTCTACGCCTGGAACCGAAGTTACTTTCAAGTGAGGGATCATGTCCAAGATATCTTCTTGTTTTCTCAACTTACAACGTATAATAGCGGGCACTTGTATACAAACAACTGGTGGACGCAAGGCGACTCGCCCACAGGCCAATCTGGCGCGTGGACTGACAAAGGAGCTTGTACCTCTTCTCGTCTGCGCAACTCTAGATTCTTCCGACTCTAGAGCACGATAACGGTAATTTCTGTTATGTTTTTCCACGTTGGGTTAGATGTGCATGATTGTAGAATAACGGAAGTCCATTACTATGGGTTTGTACTTACAGGTTTAGCTTTGATATGTGTAACGACTTCCACGATTTCTTTTAGCACGGTTTACTCGAGGTGACCAAAGTTGGCACAGCTGCGGCTAAGTCTTTTTGCCGTTAATGGGCGGATAAACTATCTTGTCTGAAAGCGGCGAACTCCTTGCCAGGGCGTATCTCTCACCCTGCACCGCGGAGAGGAGACCATTCTGTGATCAAGAAGCGAGGAACTGGGCAACATTCATTCACAGAAAATTTCCTCCGGGGACAGTTCTTGTTGATACTTCCTTCACGATTGTTCACTCTTTGGAAGGGGGAATCAGGGCTTCTACATTTCTCGTGACTGGGAAGCAGTCATGAATACTGAGCACTTCTTCGAATCCAAGAATCTGAATCCCTTAACAAAACTGGCTGCTATCAAGCCAATATCAAGCTGCTGATCATGCATCTGTAGGATCAACACCCAGAGCTTCAAATTTCGATAGACCAGGAATACACAAATCGTAAAAACTTTGAGTTAAAGTAGTTTCGTTCAATGGAATGATCGGCCGATCCCCAAGCACTAGAAAGGGAATATCAGATTGGTGGCGTGCTTCTATAAGAAAAGCATGAGGCATATGCCAACCTTTCAGTTTGCGTTCGAAGGTGAGGACGAAGACTTGCTGTCTCCGTTTCGATGAGTCTGGATGAAGTTTGCGCGCCATGATATGGGGAGCGAAGTTGAAGCACAACATGTGCAGGGGTCTTGACCTTGCCTTTCCGAATAGATGAAGATAGAGTGAGGGTGGATCGCTTCTAGTTGTTCAGGGAAGTTCATGCTTCGGTTATTCCATGATCGACCTATTTTCGAATCTCCGGGGCAATGCACTTGTGATACACAGATAGCCTTCAGGTACCGGTGATCAAATCTCAACGATCTTTATTGGCTTCACAGTTTCCTGGTTTAGGTTGGTGTGAACATGAATCATAGCTTGTATGGATAAATCGTCAAAATCCAAGCCGCCCCAAGCATAGTTCCCAAGGATTCCAAGAGGGACCTGGGAGATGTCAAGACGGTCACTTTTCTGACTGTATCAGAATCTAACATCTATCGACCGTTTGCGGTTGGTGTGAACATGAATCATAGCTTGTATAGATAAATCGTCAAAATCCAAGCCGCCCCAAATATAGTTCCCAAGAACTCCAAGAGGGACCTGGGGGATGTCAAGACGGTCACTTTTCTAACTGTATCAGAATCTAACGATATCTAACATCTATCGACCGTTTGCGGTTGGTGTGAACATGAATCATAGCTTGTATAGATAGTAAATCGTCAAAATCCAAGCCGCCCCAAACATAGTTCCCAAGAATTCCAAGAGGGATCTGGGAGATGTCAAGACGGTCACTTTTCTAACTGTATCAGAATCTAACATCTATCGACCGTTTGCGGTTGGTGTGAACATGAATCATAGCTTGTATAGATAAATCGTCAAAATCCAGGCCGCCCCAAGCATAGTTCCCAAGAACTCCAAGAGGGACCTGGGAGATGTAAAGACGGTCACTTTTCTAACTGTATCAGAATCTAGTAACATCTATCGACCGTTTGCAAAGAATGGCTAAGTTGATTTGAGCACTCACAACTCTCTACCCTGCTTCTGTGTTCACTTTCACAGTTCCATTGCCTTCATCATACAACTTAGGAGGTCCTGCAAAAGCTTCCACGTATACGTGTAGTTTCCAACTTTTCCCGAAGGACTAAGAACCGAGGAAAGTACCTCAATTCCTTTTGAAAAGTCTACGCGTTTTTTCCTGCGCAAATGGCTATCGATCCCAGTGAAAAACGACAAGGAGGTTTTCCGACGGAATCGGCTTTATTCTGACCTGCACCGACCAGGAAGTCGAAATCTTGGTCCCTCGACTGTCAGTCGGAAAAACTCAGAAAATTGAACATCCATTTTGCCCGACTCTGACGCGTTCTGACATACACTGTAGTCGAAATCTTGGTCCCTCGACTGTCACGGTCGGAAAAACTCAGAAAATTGAACATCCATTTTGCCCGACTCTGACGCGTTCTGACATACACTGTCCCCATATCGAACCGTCGTCGTCGTCACTCAGCAGACATGGTCGGAAACCGTCAGATATAAGCAGATTGTAAACAATTAGGATGCATTGGTATTCTTGAATTGTATACATACGTTTTCCGCCGTTTTCCGACCATATATATCTGCCCTACACTGACTACATACTACTGTACAGTACCTTACATACAATGTCACATACAGATGAAGTCCATTCCGAAGTCCCAAGAAGCGAGTATGTTGACACACCATTGATACGCAGTTCTAGGCGAACCACACGAGACGCTCAAAGGCTATGCGAAAGCCAGAGAATCCCGTACGAACGAGGGAGAGGCACATATGAAGACCTGTGGCTGAACTCGGAAAAATCACAATAAGTATCTAAACGCGGGTGATGATGGGGATATACTGATATCTGGACTCTAGGGTCGAGATACGAATAATCGACGAGAGGAAGACCAGGGGAGAAATACTGGGAAACTGCTGGAAACCTGGACTGCTGGGAAACACAGGGATACTTGAGTTACACAGGGAGAACTGAGGCAGTAACAAATGAAATACGGAACATATACGACGCGCAGCAAAATAAAACAAGTCTGAAAGTAATCAAAAGGTAGGATGTAAGATATAGTTCGTGATGGCCAAACACTAAGAAAAGCGATATGAAACAAAAAGGAAAAGAGTCCGAAATATCCAAAACCGACGCGTAAGACTGAGAGCGCGAATAGGGGAACTAAATTAGTAACCGAAAAACGATACTATACCATGTCCACTGTCTTCAAGTAAAGCCCAACCGCGCCTTGATGAGAGTACTTTGATCTACCAGTTTGTATTAGTATACCGAGACATCGTCAAAGCAACAAGCCACGCACTTCACAGGAAGGTTCACGTACCTGCCTTGAAAACGATTACCGTCCTTTTACCGTCCTTCTGCAAGTACGCGTTAGAGTGTGGACGCGCTATCAGAATTTACGGAGGTAACGCACCTGACGCCTCCCGAAGACCGCGCATTTGAAGCTCTTCTCCTAACCCGCCTACAGCCTTCTTCAGGATGGAAATAGATGAGATGTATCCACATACTAAACATGAAAAACGATGAGTAGTGTCTAAAGGCCAAGGGAAGGTCCGCATACCTGACATCCTGCAAAGACGCGTTGAGAACACGTTGAACTAATGTATGCATGAATTGAGTCAAAGGCGAGACTGAGAAGGAATACACAACTCACCTGTATATGAAGAGGGTGTGTGGAAGGTGCACATGCAAAAAGACGCGACAACGATGGGATTACTGGAGAAACGAGCCACGTATGAAGTGACTCACTGGAATAAGAGAGCCTATAGATGTTGGAACTTTGGAAGAGTCGAGTTTGGTTGGTATCGCGTGCAACTTGAGAGAAGGAGCGAGTTGCAGTGTGACGAGGATGGTGGTGGTACGAGAGGCAGGGGCTTCTGCCAATATTTCCACAGTCGAAGAGCGAAAAGAGGGACTTGGATCCATCGGAAGCCAGGTAACGAGTGCCTAAATCGGGCTAACCAAACGTCTGCTCAATTCTGACGATTTCTGACCAGAATCGACCCTGCTATCAGACTCGAAGTTTCTGTCAGATCTAGCCAGAAACAGTCAGAATCCGCTAGGAATTTTGACATTTTTTCAGATTTCACACTTGTCGTTTTTGGGCTATCTGTCAATCAATGAAGTACGAGCTGTGTCTAGGCTTCGAGCACGGAGCCCGAGAGGAGCGGATTAAGATCAAAAATAAGAAAGTTACGTACAGTAGTCACTTTGCCGGAGTGGTTAACGGGATCGCCTGCTATATAAGACAGCTGAGCGGTTGGGCTTTGCCCGCGTGTGTTCGAATCGCACAGGTGACGTTCTTTTTGGCCGATTTTATATTTATGCGATTCTCCCCTTTCTAAAATGTCACTGGTCTAGCCTTGGTTGGTACACGGTTCTCACAACCGCTCTATAATCCACCAGGAACCACCAACGGAAGTTTGTGTGGGCAGCCCCAAGCTACTCGCGGTTTTTAGGGATAGGCCTAGGCTTAAGTATGAGATCGTGGACTATACATACCTTACTCCTACACGTAGTTTACAAAAAAATCGCACAAACGAGTACATACAAACCCTCAGCTTGGTGATTCACTTCGTGGCATAGACATGTGGACGTTCAACAACACCCTCTACTGCTCGTCCTCCTTTCCGCCTTTTTGCTGAAGTTGGGTCGGGTCCTACGACGTTCGGACGTCCAAGGGCATTCTGAGTTGAGTATGATGTGAATGTGGAGGCAGGGGCAGAGGTAGAGGCGACTGTAATAGCTGTACTAGTGACGTTGGCGCCGTTGACAGTTGCTTCATGACCAGTGGTCACAACTTTCATGGGCGCGCTGGATTCTTGGCTGTGTCCCTCCCTCTGAGGCTGTCGTCTTTTTCTTCTTCTATTCTCACTTTTCATCTCTTTGTTCTCATTTTCTGGTTTCCCTTCTTCGGCAGCCGACCGTCCATCTTTTCCCTTCGCCCTATCCTTGTCTTTCTTCTCCTTCTTGGGCGGCATTGGACCAGTATCATACTCTGGATTGTGTAACGACCATTTCTCCCGCGGTAGAGAATCAGGTAATGGCGGAAGAGTATTTGTAGGTTGGGAAGGAGCGGGGTCATAGATTGGTTCTCTCGACTCGGGGTCCGTGGGTAAAAACAGTTCGCCTTGTATACAGTCGAAAGCGTAGTATTTGCGTTTAGGTCTTTTATCTTCTGGGAGGGCAAAGAAGAGGCCAAGAAGGTGTTCGTAAAGAGTGTATCCCGCTCTCGCGTCCGCTGCTGCATCTGATAAAAAAATGAAGCGTGAATGCCCATTAGACAACGCTGAAGTATTGAAGCTTACAACTAATCTGTCGAGCGTTCAACTCAGCTTCCCAGTTGCTCCTCGTGATTTTCATTTCTTTGGGAAGTTCTTTATTGTGGTAGGCTTTGACTAGGCGAGCTAGGCCAATAGGGTCGCGGTAGCGGCCTCTGAACAAGCGAAAATCATGAGGACTAGGCGGAACTTTGGGAGGTGCAGGTTCCGAAGATGTAGAAGACTCGCCGGAAACTTCGGGAGCAGCAACGGGGGGCGGCGAAGGGTCTAGTGGAGTTGGGAGTACCAAAGGCACATCTTTATAGGGACCAAGACGCTCAGTAAATAAGGCACAGTCTACTGAGCGGGCGAACAGCGAGAGGTCGATACATGAAGTTACAGATACGCCATAGTCAGTCCATAGTTTCTTGACGTCTTCTTGAATACCTACACCTGCCTTGGGTATAGATCGATTAGCTAGAAAGTTTTTCAAGGACCTAGGAAAATCTGGAAATAGATGCAAAAAGGAACGCAAAGGACTGGTAGCAGGACGTACGCTTCATGCGTGCGACTTGGATTAGAAGAACATTGCGATCAGTCGCCAGCTGAACGAGAGCGACGGGATTCTGTGGACGGCCAGCGATGTAATTCGGTTTCCACTCGAGATCAAAACCAACGTGGCCATCGTAGTTGGCGATTAAAACAGCTTCAGCTTGACTATGTGTTCGGCAATACTGGATGGACTCGGACATGTGTCCTTACCGTCAGTCAACGTTTCAACCGTCAGTGTTACTGCAGCTGCACCGCTTGATACCGCAAGGGGTCCGGATACTAAATATAGTAGACTATTATTTGCCAATGCTATTCATAGAGTGCCAAGACAAAGCCAAGAACATCTTGGAGGTCGGACAAGCCCAAGTTTTTGATATAAAGGAACAGGTTGTTGAATATGCCTCATCTCCAAAATGAACTCCCCCGAGTCCCTCCTCGCCTCTGCTCGCAATGTTCTCGACCAACCTCCTCCTCCTACTCTACGAGAAATTCTCGTAGCATACCGTGCAAAGGGCGACGGTGACCGAGACATGCTACTTGCCATGCTCAACGCAAAGACTGCCGAGGACCAGGTACTTATCTCTTCGTTCGATCCCGCTTACATGTTTTGATTGGTTTTCAGCGCATTGCCCAGACCGCATCATTACATCGCGCCCTCCTCGAAGAACATACCTCTCAGTCAACCATTCTTCCCCCACTTACCCATTATCCATCTCCACCCTCTACATACAATCATCCTCCTCGTAAACGTCATCGTTCGTCTCGCTCGCCATACGCTCGGCCCGACTCGTACAGAGACACTGACCGTGACTCCAATGCCGGCCTGCCTCCATCCCCATATTCATCTCGATCATCCCATTCCCCCGACTTTTCTCCCAGATCACAGCACAGAACAAGTATGGCCATAGGCTCGCTTATTTCTGCCTCGGCTTCATCTCCGTCACATTCTAATCTTGAACGACCTCATGAATCATCGAACTCGCAAGACCGACAGCGGTCACCATCATCTTCATGATTCCTTGCTCGCTGCTGCACATACATACCTTTATCCTTATCCATACCTGTTACATTACTGTACCTATTCTTGTATTCCTATGTGCTCCACGTAAGTAGTAAATGCAAACTAAATGTCATGTCAACTTTGCCAAGCATTTCCAAGGTTCCTTGCCACATTTCCTGCCAAGCCAACAAAGATATTCATAGCTCGTTCGTTCCCGCCACTGCCGGGTTAAAAATAACTGACGTTTGTTTCAAGTGTACTATTGTACCGACTTCACCTGTTCTTGTGCCGCACACCGCCCTTCTTGGCTTTACCAGCAACATTGGTATCACAACATTTTATGCCAACCCTCCGTCGCCGACTGCCCACCAGAAATAGTACTTGGGCCTGCTACCAAGACTCTTGGTATTGGCATCTGACTCAATCACACATTCAAAACTTTACATTTAAACATAACTGTTCCTCTTGGCAGACTGGATCATAACCATGATCATAGCCTTTCGCTACGCTTTCCACACCTTGGCCAATGGCCATAAGGGTTCAGTAGCCCAGACTTTTTTTCTTCTGATAACGCTACGCCAGTAAAACATGCTGAGAATCTTTCAGTGGGAGTTTTCTTGGTATTTCTCTCCAGCCTGTATTCCTGGGTATAACCGTGCATATGTGTTCAGTGCCTGTGGTTCTTTTTGTAAGTACCTGCAACCGCAGCTGTTTATGCTACCGGCGACGACACACATGCACGGTTCAATAACTTCTCTGCTGATCATTGTCAATGCGTAGTTGTAAGACTCAAGCAACTTATCATCTGGTTCTGCTGTGTACCTCGCTCTTCAAGCTCCAAGGAGCTCGGTCCAACGGACGTGGCACCGTGCAGGCTGCCATCCTCTGCCATTTCTACAGCGCTATCTTACGTTGATTCTTCTCACTTCCGAAGAGTCAAGCCCCTAACGCAGTGTATTTATGGTCTGTAGGCTTGGCATTGCGCCATGGTGCGACGTTTCGCAGGTATATACCTATCAATAGCTTCTGCCAATTCACTAGGTAGGATATGTATAGAATTGGAGAGCTGAAAACGAGGCGGAAGAAACGCCGTCGAGACGTGCAGTACTACGTACACCATACAAACTCTCGGACCGTGTTTCTCTTGCGGAGCTCGATTAGTACTCGTCTCCAAGTTCCGACTCTGCATCGGATAGGATACTTACACATCCGACGCAAAATCATCCGGCGGGCGGTCATTTCGGAGCGCTTAGATCTGGCGTACAAAGTTCGAAGATGATATCCAACCTCAGGGAACGCGATCAGCTTGAATCCGCACTTGTAGCAACAGGAGAAGACAGTCATATATAGAAATCCTGTGGCAACGCAGAGGCTTCTGACTGGAGCTTTTAATCGTGATATATTCTGCGATAAACCACTGTAAGTCAATGAATGTTCAACAGAGACAGCTATATTCCGAGCTTAAGCTTTCGGGTCATGAAGCATCCTCGCCAGCCCACTGAAGTTGATTTGTGGCTGAAAGGATTTGTTACATATGCAGTATTTACAAATGGGATGAGTGCTGAAATCCCAAGAAATGGTATTGTGGGGTATCAGAACCCTAAGTACTAGACGCCGTGAAAACCAACCAGCTTAAAAGTCGTCGTACGCCAGAATAACCTGAAAGACAAGGGGGGAAAATCGGCCAAAAAAGGAAAAACGTCACCTGTGCGATTCGAACACACGCGCTCAAAGAGCAACCGCTCAACTGCCAAACATAGCAGGCGATCCCGTTAACCACTCCGGCAAAGTGACTAGATAAAGGAATGGATGCAAATCAGTCTTTCAATGCTAATAATGTTTGAGCTTCTTGACCTAGTTCATACCCTATGTTTACCATGTAGTAGAAGGCGAAGTCGAGTCCGGGCCTTGAAAGTGGCATAGCCAAAACAGAACAAGCATCATGATTTTCAACATGACAAATTCACTTTCTTCACTTCGACCGCGACTTTATGTTTGCTTTCTGTGGTACCTTGCGGTAAGCACGACCATCCACCCTGCCCTGCCTTGACTGCTGTATCTGTTCTCGGTCCTGCTGCTTTGCTGCCACTGCTACTCGGACACTCAATATTATCAGAAATAAGGAACGTTCTAAACAATGGCGTCATATAGTGAAGACGAATTTGACGCCATAATCGAAGCTATTGGAGATGCAGAATGGAATGCACTGACTTCTCAGATCCCCGGAGGTAGTGGTCCAGGAAGAGACCTCGAGCGTCCGAGGGCAGATCAAGGTGCATACACTCTCTGAATTACTTATACGAAGCTGACCCTTCTTTGCTATCTGGCTGGATGTAGCATTGTCACAACATGAGGAATTTGAAGAAGGATCTTCTAGTCCAAGCTCAAGAAGTTCCGAGACGGCGGCAACTAATTCTACGCACTCTGCGCCTGTGATGAGAAGGTCACCTTCGGAGAGCAGCAGCGCATATTTCTCGGAAGACGAAGATGATATGGATTCTTTATTTCTGGAACAATTAGACCGATTGGAGAGGGAAGTTTTGGATGCCATGGAGGCCTCTTGTGAGTGCTCCTCGCTCATTCTGTCTTATCCCTTTAAACTCAACTGTCTGGGTGGGCACTCGTCCTTGTTCCCGTATAGCGCAACCTCCACATGAACAATCACATATACCTTCGGAGACTACAAACAACCATTCGCATACACATGGTACGACTCTCTTCATCAAAGCTTGCAATAAGACTGACTGCTTCTTGGTATCAGATTCACACTCACATCCACAACGCTATACTCCTCATCATAATAACCCAGACCCCAAGCCCAAACCATTGCCTCTGTTGAGCACAGTCAACCCCGTGACTTCGTCGCCCAAACGCCCTCGTTCATGTTCTGACTCGTCAGATGATGGTGTTTTGCTTAACAAGAAGGGAAAGACGAAAGCAATTGGCGATATAGAAGAGTTGATGGAAGGGTTCCTGGAGGAAGTGACTTGTCCAATGTACGTCTCACAGAAGAGATCAGATATTGGTGTCGACTCACAACCGCTCTATTCTTGCCGAAACAGATGTTTTGACGTTTTGTAAGTCGAGAATACGTCTTATCTCTGCTGTCACCAAAATTCATGGGTCGTGTTATTTTATGGTAGAGTTGGAGCCAGCTTGATAAATCCTTGCGGACATACACTTTGTGGTCCTTGCGGATATGCTTGGGTCACCCTCAAGGTTTGTAGAATGTATCTCGGCGCATATACTCTGTCCTCACTTCGTCGTACAAACAGAAACAGACGACATGTCCAGTCTGTCGGGCCAAGTGCTGTCATTTCAAGCCGTTGATATCCAACATCATGGTGGACAATATGATTGAGAAGCATATCGAGATTCAAGCAGCGCGTGGGGACGTAGATTGGGCAATTGGTGGTGTCAAGTGGAAAGAACGTCACGAAAGGTTAGAGTGAGTAGCTGCCTTTCCTTGTCAGTATAACTTTTACTCAGTCTGTCTCAGGAAATGGAAGAAGAACGTCAATTATACGAGGGGTGTGCCTAGGAGACTTCCAGTGAACATGCTACCAACAGAGCCACCCGCAAATGTGGTGGATCCTGATATCCTCTTTGGAATACGGGCTATGCACAGTGCAAATGATTACGGACCTAGAAGCATTTTCGACATATTCGCCGCATAACTTATTGTTACTCTGCTGTTGTATACTGTACTCGTAGTGTGTATACTTTAATGACGTCAAAGCTGCATGGTTTCAGGATGTTTGAGGTGTTCTAGATCGCGCAGCTTCCAGACTTCTTTTCTTATCTACTCTCTCTCTCTCGCTGTCTACAGCGAGCTCAGCTCGAGGAGGATGCCGATTTCCTTCATTCCCCCGCTCGGCGATACAACGCGCGTTCACATTCCACCCTGGTACACGACTTGTTCACATGCTTCCACTGTCCAGTTGCAGTTCACAGCGTTCCTCGACGATGATGAATTCCAGCAATTCAACGATGGAATGAAGGTACAGATTTGGTCTAACATTCCTTCACAAGAACGGTATGATGGTCAATGGGGTGCGATGGATTTTGAAACAAAACAATCGGACCAGGCAGATTTTCACGCTGTTTCGCTGAGTCTTGGTCATTCGTCGGAAGAAGACTACAATGTCCAGACGAAAAACAAGCACATTCTCTTCCTGCACCTCTCAGTGCCATTTTCAAATGCTGCCTCGATCTCCTCCTTTACATATCGGTTACTCCTTCCCACTGGAGAACAGAGATGGCTCGGCCTTTACGGACAGAATGGAATACTCATCCTTGATAAGACCGACCCAGACGCGTCAGGGTTGAGTCTGGAGAAGGAAGGATGGGAATCGACGAATTCTGACTCGGTTCCTGTATGGCAATGGCGTGCTAGTACTGATTCGGAAGGAAAAGATCTGTTTGTCGCGAAAATCACTCGTCCACAGGATTGGTCAATCCAGGGTATAGGAAAGGAAGGGTGAGAATTTGAGTTATGTCCGGTAGTCTCATGAACTAACTGCTTGAACTCCTATCATTTGTCCTTCTTGTGACTCTTCCCATTCAATCATACCACTATCAACAGGTACTTGGACTATCCTTATGTTGCGAAAACTACTTCTCTTCTATTTTTGGCGCCCCGTGTTCATCCATATTCGATACTCCGCCCTAGGACTTTTGTCCTTCGTACACCACCTGACAATGCCCTGTCGATTTCCAGCAGAAATGCGTCAAAACAGGTTTTGAACATTCATGCCCCTTGCTCAGGGCCGGTTTTCCTCGAGGCATACGAAACCGTCGATTCTCTCCTGGAGAAACTCGATCTAACTCATTTTGGTACACTCCGACACCTCCAGTCTTCCAGTAATCGTCACCTTGTTATGATGTGGTCTCCGTCCGATGTGTTCCCAAGAATCTCGGTAGTTATACCGCTTTTTTCTGAAAACCCGGAGTTTACTGGACAACCAACGCTTCTCCATATGAAAACAGCCAATCTAGCGGCACCATTGGGTTCCAACATCACCAGATTCACTCTCTTCTCGGCTGGCGATCTCGGGGTGCATTTTGTAGATTTGCAAAAGGACAAGGAGCCGCAGTCGACTGGTACAGGGACGAGCGACCATGTCTCATTATCTGTTTCCTCCGCTGGTGGACAGTTTATCCTTAGTCCACTTTACTCCATTCCTCGGGATTCCGACCCTGGGGAGGTGAAGTCCTCGTCGAGCCTGGGGAGTTTACATGTTTCTATCCTGTCTTCCCATTCAGCACATGTTGTAGACTCTTCGGCGGACGATTACCTGCCTACCCCACCTCCTTCGCCTCATTTACGGCCTCCCTCTGCTTTGCGTGAACAAAATGTCACGGCCAGCTCGAACACGTCGACCTCCGACATGGGAATGCCAAGTAGACAAGACGCGTTTCCAATTGGCCAGGCCATGGTCGAGGATAAGAGCGAGGACCTAGACGCGAACAGGAAGATGGCGGAGATGGAGAAGGGTAGGTTGTCAGAAGGATCAGGAGAAATTAATCCAGGGGACGGGCAACTTCGAGACATAGACGAAGTACTCGAAGAAGAAGACGCATATGAGAGACGAGTTGAACGTGCCTATCACTCGCCGACCGGGCAGATCTCGCATTCAGACGTCAATTCGTCCTTGGCAGTCCGCTTTGGTCCTGGAACGCGGCGATTCACCCGAAGTTTTGTATCGTCATTCATAGACTCTATCACCAGCAGAAGATATGTCACTAGCAGAAAAAACGAAGGACGATTTCCAGTACTTACTGCCCTGCTCAAGGGCGCCTTTAGAGCCTTCACGTTGTGGCTCTCGATGTTGGTTCACAGTCTCCTTCGATCTGGGCACTCGAAATCGATGAGAGCACCACAAACAGATCCAGAGATGCATGTTCAGTCCCCTGTAACTGACGCCGATGTCACCCGAGATGAAGAAGATGATGCTCTCGAGGTGGAAGTCAATTCCCCTGTCGTTGATGAACGCACGCCTCTTCTTTCTCGCTTGTCCCATGCTTCAGAAAACCAGGGATGCGTACCGACAGGGTCGCAGCCTTCTTCCAAAACTGACCAGCCTGTTCAAGTGAACGCTGGAACCTCGGATTTGGAGCCGCTAGTCAAGAATCAGGCTGCATCACAGAAGACAAAGAACTTCCTCGTCTTTGATCTGTTGGATTCTGTCGTTGGCCATGGCGAGGTTATTCAGCATTCAATGCTGATTCGATGGGATGATAAATGGGATTTCGAAAATGTGTCCACTGGTAGGACATTACTTGAACAGTTGGACATTCAGCTCAACGGGAAACCGATTCTTCTAACCGATGTCAAGGCCCTAAAGAGTGGAGTGGCACTAGTCAGTTTGGCGAAAAGGAACCGGGAAAGTTGAGATTAGGTTTTCGGAAATAAAGTTTGTGTTTTGTGAAGGTGGTTGAGAGATCTGACGATGAAAACAGATGCAGATGGATAGCGTGTAATTTGACTATAGATTCGTGGATTTTCTGGAATTCCCCTGGACCCTCGATTTAATATATAGTGTGTACAATGGTAGATACGTGTTGTCGAATGTGTTAGACAATGCATGCTGCAGGACGCAAGTTAGTAAAGTATGACCGGTACCGTTTCTCAAATCAAGCAAAGCGGTCCTGTCCTTCATCGTCCCTGTCGACATCTCTCCATCGTTCTCGTCTTGTTTCATTGTTTTGATTAGATAGATAAGAATTGACGAGGTCATCCAGCACATCTGGGGAAAGATCGTATTCTGAACTTCGCACTACGGCAGTATATGCGGCTTATTGAATTTTGTCAATTCCAGAAGCGAAGCAGGCAGACACACACACACACACCATCTTCAATTTTCATAAGCGACTGTGCGGTAACGGCTTGCTTCTTGTTCAACTCCCATACGTATGGAGTGAAACGTTCGAGGTCTGCAGAGATGAAAGATGTCAACCGGAGTAGGGACAGAGCAGCCAGAAGACATCGAAGCTTGCCTGCTTTACAATTTCTCACAAAGGCGCAGACATCGAGGGCGTTGGAGCGACCACCTCGCCTGCTGAAGCCGGAGATAGCAAATCTCATGAGTTCACCTGTAAGGTCGGAGATCCGAGTAGATAGTCGGATATTGTCAAAGGAAAGTACTGAGTTATGTTGCGATTAAATTTCTACATGAAGCAGTAAAAAGCGCGACCCTCAGACGTACAGGAGTTCCATCAGGATTGCAGAGCGTATCTTGAACTTGCTGGAAAGTTATGAGCGTTGAATGCTCAAGGTAATGGGCAAAGCTGAGTGCTTCGATGTATTCTTGAAGACCTGGTGAAACCTGACGTTGGTAACGCCAGAAACGATCACCGATAAGCTCATGGCTGAGTGAAGCATAGGTTTCTTGTACTTGAGTCAGCTTTTGCTTGCCCTGTTTAGCGGCCTTTAAGAATGCAGAGCGATCGTCAAAAGGGTTTTCAGACTCTAGTACGACACGGTGAAGCAGGAAGATTGTCTTCTTTGCTATATTTGTGATGTCACGACTAGCCTATGACTGGAGTTGGAAAGATGAGAGATGGAACTGGAGGAAAAGAACCTTGATGAGTCGTTCTCTACGATCACTATGGTCGTCTAGCTCGTCGCGAAAAGATTGGAAGGATTCTGAAGACATTACAAGGAAGCTGACTTTGAGATAATGCACGGAGCAGTGAGCATTCAGCAGTGGCAAGCAATGAAATCAACGGATGCGGGAAGAATATAGAAACTTTGAGACATTTCCTACTTGACGCCTGGGAACCATAGAACACGATGAACTCGAACCCTTTTGGGCCCAAGGCCGGATGTCCATTGTGCACCATTGCAAGCTCTGCTCTCCAAGTCCCTGCCAATACTGCCTTTCCTTCAAACCCCTCAAGCGAGTCAGAAATCCTTTGGAGAGATGACAATTTTACCGTCTACCCTCATGCAAATCCTGTTTCATCCAAGGCTCATATCATCATCGCCTTCAAGTCCGTCTTCTTCTCTCATTCTACCTCCCTCAAGCTTATTTTGTCTTCTAGTCTTCATGTCCCTTCCATCTACAATCTTGTCAGTTGCTCTTTTCCGCCTTTTCCGCCATCTCCAAGTTCTCATCCTTCTTCAGTCCTCATCCGATCTTCCACTTCTCGTAAACATCAGAAATCTGGCACACAGACTACTCTCTTCCCTGAATACACCTCCTTCTGCCAATACGTCACCAACTCCTTCGTCTGTTTCACTCAGCAGCAAGTCACAATTCCGAGTTGGATTCATCCAGTCGCCGTTTAAAGATAACAAGATCCCTGTCGTTGACCATCTTCACGCTCACGCTTACATCGAACCTGCGGATCTCTTGGGCTGGTGGCGAGGTATAGCTTATACCTCAGTTGCATGGTATGGAATAGACGACCTCATTGCGGAGATTAGGTACGTTTGTTTCCTCTTTTGATTTGACTGATCTTACGCTCTTCTTTCAGGGAATCCGTTTCCAACAATCGCGTCAAATCTGGTCATAAACACCGCCGTGCACCTATCGACCAAGTTCCTGAAGCAGGTGCTCGTACAGGAACTCCAAGCGGCGTCGAGACAACTCAGCCTGGACTGGTTCAACCTGACCCTGACTTGGAGAGTCCTCCGCCTCAGAACGCCATGCTTCCTGCCAGCCATCTTCCCAGCCATATTTAGGCTTTTGTATACCATATCATCGCTGGTGAAAGTGGTCATTTTTCTTGTGAGTATAGCAATCCAGTTTAAAACAATAGTGTAGTCCTAGTCCTAGTGTACCCTGTAGTCCATATGCATCCACATGTAATATCGTTTCTTGTACGTTCTACAAATATCCGTTTTCCTCTTTGGCAATTATGCGTCTGTAGCAAATTGTATTCAGATCACCGCCAGCTCGAAAATTGTTATGAACTCTTCACTTACAATAAGATGATCCCGTCAGCAACGTAGACAAGATACCAAGCTGATTATCGTCGAAGCGCTTTTGGTCTTCATGCCAAGTGTCTGTGTGTGTTTTCTTGAAACTAGCTGCACAGTTCTTCACCGCTGTTGAAATCGGAATCTTCGATACACGAGATCATATCAGCCATGCATGAGAGCAGCGAAGACAGTAGAGACAAAACTGACAGGATCAGAAACGTATTCCGCCAAAACACTAGTCAGCAGCTCTGGCATCCATTTCTCAACAGTGTACGGGAACGACTGGATGAGTGCTGTTATTCCGAGGATGGCTGCGTGTCGTTGACGAATGCATTTGTTGTATGTGGGGTCTTTTCGATCGGGGATTGCAGTGTTTTTGACGAGACGGACGAATCGATTCTGAGAAGAACAAGAAACATTGACAATAGGCATAGGACAAGGACGAGAGGTATATTTACCTTGAGCGTCAGGACACTCCTTCGAGGCGAAAGACGGATAATTCCTGAAAGAGTAGTAGCTGCCATCTGGCTGACTTCTAACGCTTCGTCGTCGAGCGATCTGCACAGAGCCTCCAAGATTTGAACAATTTTTGCATCACTGATCAATGGGAGTTGCCTGAAGTAGAAGACTGGTAGAGCGTCAGCGTAATGAATGAAAAGAGACCGGGAATCGTCTCACTTTGAACCAAAGGCACTGAGTTGAAGGAGAGTGATTAGCAAACTCGTTGATTTATCCAGAACCTCATGCAAACTTACAAGCCTTTAGGCGAACTTTCCAGGACTGAATAAGCAAGCGTCATCAGGACTACTTTCAGAAGTCACGGTAGAAGAGACTCACCGAGACAGATTGAGCACTGAGGATTGCGTCGAGGATAGGACCGATGAGGGCTGGTGTAAGAGTGATTCCGCACATCCTGACAAGGAGATTATGAGCACGATTGGCGAGCTCGTCGTTGTCGTTCACTAGAGTGAATTCTTCAGCTTGGGTCAAATTGCAAACCAGTGACATCTGGGACCGACCTTCGGTGAACCTGAAACAATTCAGGCAACAACGGAATGATATAGTCGAAGCAGCACAGGGCATTGGTGTCGTGCACCGATTGGAACAACCATCTACACACGCAAATACCAACTCTGAAGGAGTAAGTTAGCCCATCTGCCCATTTCACGCAAATTTGTATTTGTCATACCTGTCATATTTCGACTGGAAAGCAGTCGGACCAGGCTGTCTTTCTGCCCTCCATTCCTTGAACTTCTCGACCAATTCCTCTATCTTGGCCATGTGATACCAACCCCGAACACCCATCAGGTCAAAATCTGTAGGAAGAACTCGACATTCCTTGACGAAGACTTCCACTGTCGGCACCGATGACCGTGGCTTCCACTGCATGTAAATTCGTGAGCCTCGCCTCACCAGCGTATGTCAACCTGAGATTACCTTGATCTTATCCGCAAAAGCAAATATCTCCGCAATGTACGCTCTCACATCGTCGTGATCACTGTGAATTTCGAGCCAACACCTCTCAACAGTCTCATCAATCCAAGGAGAGAATTTCCATCCAAGCTCTTCATAAGACGACCTGAAAGGAGATAGTATCTTCACTACGTCAAACGAGAGCTCTGCGTTGAAATCTAAAGAATTGAATTGGCTCAAGATGTGATCAAAGAGGATCGGAACCCTTCTGGGATCCTTGTTCTGTAAAAATATTAGCAAACTGATTATTGTCTGAATGGGCAACAATACGCACATAGAATGTATACTGGTCAATTGGGAAGGTCAATCAGCACAGCAGTTATCAGGGTCAAATTACGCAAACCCACCTCAAGGAAAGACGTCCAGACGCCAACAGTGTCACTCTTCAAGTTCTGACCAAAGATAGTTTTGATGTAAGGTTTGAACCAATTCCAGAACTTTTCTTGCTTTTGTAAGGGCCAGTTCTTCGATCCTGTCAAGGCTGTGGTCAGTCATACACCATGACGTTGTGGATTGAAACGCACCTCCGATAATTCCAGCGATGATTTCCGCAGCGGCCCGCTGTTTGTCTGCCTCTTTTGCCTTAATCAGACCCTCGACTATACTTTTCACCGAATCGAAAGGATCGTCCTCCAGTAATTGGAAAAGGGATTTAACAACACAAACAGCATCTTGAGTCATCGACGTTTCGTTGGTTTCCTCGGCCAAGTATTTGCAAACCTCCTTCCAAAATGACGAGCTCTGCACTATTTTACGCGCTTTGGCAAGGGCGTTTTGGCTACTTTGGTCCCATTCTGGTGATTTTGACCAGGTAGGAGGTTTGTGAAAGGTAAGCGAGCCACCTAATATCCAACCAGGAGCCTTATCCAAGAACAATCTGAGTATACTGTGAGAGAGTGATCTTATAGGGTGCAAGCAAACACCTACATCTCTTCGATATCTTTCTTGGAGTCTATGGGATTCTTG
This sequence comes from Tetrapyrgos nigripes, assembly GCA_013368315.1. NCBI lineage: Eukaryota > Fungi > Basidiomycota > Agaricomycetes > Agaricales > Campanellaceae > Tetrapyrgos > Tetrapyrgos nigripes. The sequence goes on from JAACJM010000001.1 coordinate 279,912, forward strand.
TAGTCCTGCTCTAGCTTTTGAGCCACTGCATGGGAGGCGTCATGGACGGCAACACGGGTCTTCAAAGGGTTGTTATTCCTCCCCTCGAACAGGTCGACGGGTGTTGCACAGAAAGTCCGAAGTTTGATATTACGGCCTGTTTTCATCACGGCACGCTGAGCATACTGTAAGAGTATCAGAAAACCGTTGTACTGCGAGGAATGCTAGACATACATATCGCTGTCACGCATGTTCAGCATACTGATTGCCCAAAAAGAATGGTTCGGCACTCACAATACTCGGGTGACTGTCATGGACAGATTTTAGAAAAAATGACAGCATCTCAGGAGAGATTGGCTTATCCTTTCGTATCAGGGTACGCAGCAGCCTGACTGCGAACAAGCGTCACTTATATAGCTAAAGGATTGGAAAACCTCTGTACGTACCAGCTAAAATCGCATAACGCCAATGAATCTTGGAGGAGGAACCAATCTCCAATACCGCCTTTATCTAGGAAAAACGTCAGGACCACTTGATGAAGAAAGTTAGTTGACACGCACTGTGCGTTCTATGGCTTCTTCCTGCAAATGAACACGTTGTACCACAAATTTCCGACAATTATTCGTCAAGGCCGAGTCTTCTGGCCCGAAGGCAAGACTAGCTTTGAACTCAGTGACAGCTTCGTTCAATGCAGGAGTAGGTACGTCGTAGAACAGATAGCTAGGCTCAACAAACACGCCAAGACCTGCAGCACAGGAACATCAATATCTGGCGAACTTAGGACTAAAGAAAGCGTACATGTGTCAGAAACCACTTGGACAGCGTCCTGTATGGATGGTTTTTCATTGTGCTGGCAACGAAGTAAAACTTGAAATAGCTCGGTGGAAAGCGTTGGCTCGGCGGCAGCATATTTTCCAAAGGAAGGCATATTCAGTGACCACAAGGCGCCTTTCATACAGTCATCATCACCAGGTTGCAGCGCCTTGTATAATAGCGGCAGAGTACGACGCCGTACACCATCGTATACTGAGCATAAGCTTTCAAGGAGAGACTGGCTTGATCTACAATCATGTTTAGCTTGCGAGATAAGAGAGCGAAGTGATAGAGAGGAACCCACATCCGGACAAGTGGATAATGCCACATCGACCAAGACGCGACCTCGTCAATGATCTTGTCTTCCAGAGGCCCACGTATCCGGTCAAGCGAGTTCCACCGCAGACGTGCTGAATGATAGAACCTGCATAAATCAGACAAACGTCAGTAATAATCTGATTTTAACCGCGGCAATCTCACCGTGCTCTACGTATGTAGACAGCTCTCGGCCAAACTCGTTGTTTGGCATAATGCCGAGCAACATTTTTCGCCGACAAATACTGGTCTTCATTGACGAAGTAGCTAGATTTGGTTGAGAGTAAGCTCGTTGAAGAGGCTGTAAGAGCATACCTATCTCTCGAGTCTCCGTACTCCATCATATAGGTCCGAATTGATCTCAACAGTATATGTACGGCGTCGACGGTATTTTCCTCTCCTTGTTGACGAAGAGACACGGATGCGTTGTACAAAAACTCTCCATATCGCTGCCGCAGGCTGATCACCAAGAATTGGTCAATGGGTATCATCATGACAAGGACTAGAAGATGGGCACCTGCAGATGTATTGATATCGAGGGTCAGCCGGATCTGTCAAGCAAAACCCTGCATTAAGGTCCTCTAGCATAGCAATCATTTCCGGAATTTCATTCCTGCGAACAACTTTAGTTCATAGACAGGTGGCCAACAAAGAGTCACTCACAGGATGTCGCTGGTTTTCGCAGCGGCAGAAACCCAATCTGGAGGTGGGTACAGCTTTACCAAAGTAGGTATGCCTGCGAAGGCATTCCTCACTAGAGTCAAATGGCTAAAACTCTTGTTAGATCGATGAGGCTGGTAGGAAGAAGAAAAAACCTACCGACAGAAGTCGTTTCTCCATATTGCATCACGCAAGACGCCTATTATGCATTGTGAATAGATTAGAGACACTCAAATTCGTCTTCAACAAACCTGGCTTTAGGAGATCATTAAGGGTAGCCAACGTAGGTTCTACGAGCTCTTTGAAGATCTGGAGGGTGAAATTGATCTCTCCTTCGTCCGGAACGTGCCACGAGATCTACACGAGCCATTAGAAGAAATTTAAATACCAGGTAAATCTCGGAGACTATACCTTGATCTCATCGGGGGAATACAATTTACCCCAATGACGATGATGATTCCATCGAAACTCTTCGATAATTTGATAAGCAAAGTGCAGGCCCAAGCACAGAGTTTTTAAACTTACCTTCACTGTTCCATTCGTCCGGATTCACAAATCGATTCTCAAGAGGATATGTATGTGTCAAAGTCAACAACATACTCGACAACAGTTTTCCCGTCCACGAGAATCCACGCTTGGTGAAGGTTTTCTCGTGCAGATACTTCAGAAGTGACAGGAATTCCTGCTTGTATTTCAAAACCTGGTGCGCCAGAATTGAATGACTGCGAGAAATTAAATTGAAATGACGTCTTACGGCTTTCCCATCACTGTGAAGGTGCGTGTGAGTTTGCGCGAAAGTAGGTCCAACGAAAAGCAACTCACTTGTACACCGTTCCTCGCAGAATTGCAAGATCTGAAGTTTATATTTAGCAGATGCACACCGAAGACACACCACAATAACGTACTCCAATACAAAGTGGCATCTGACGGAATAAGGGTTGACGAAGAGGTCGTTCGCTCAGAGCTTGCACCATTCTCAAGTTCATGTCTAATGATATTCGAACAGAAAGGAAAGAATCTAGCCAACGTTTTCTCAGGATTGGCGTTGGCGACACATTCCACCAGTTGGTGAATCGCCCGCAATCCGTTGGGCCGAACATTGGTGCTCGCATAATCGTAGACCATGTTGAGTACAAGGTCATATAGTGATGGACTCAAGTGAACACAGATCTGATTACAAGCTCCTGCAACAGCATCCACCACTTGCACTGCACGAAAAATGTCAACGAGGCGTCAGCAAAGTAGCAGCAGAAGTTAGTCACCTTCACTGGCACCACCAGCACTTCCGTTGGGACCTTCTTCTGGAAGGTTCTCCAGCAGCTGTATGACCCGCCGAATAAAATTGGCTATCCAGTCTGCAAAGCTAGCGGTAGTATCCTTCAAAGGGCGGTTAGCTCTGACAATAACCGGTAATCGTCATCATACCTTTAGTAGCGCGTCCTCCTCTTCATTAGAAAGCCTAGGTTCCTCATCTTGGACTGATCCGCCAAAACCATTCAGATCAAACATGGGCAAAGTCGGGCCGGGAGTGGAAGGCTGTCGAGGCGCGTAATCCAACATCTCGTTCGTTGGCGCTCCCGTCAGGTCTCCAAACTTGATGTACTGGGATATTTCAGAGAGGAACGCAGCTGTACATAGCTATTGCGGTGATGTTAGCATATGCACTAGTATACTGCAGTAGAATTCTTACAGTCTTGGATGGATCATTCTAGGAGGAAGAAAGGCTGATAAGTAGCTAGGAAGGTAGCAGAATTGTGATTTCGTACCAAATCAATACCCGGAATCAGCAGCTCAAGTATTTGAATGAGATATTTAGCTCCAGGATAGTAATTCTGCCGGGACACTATAGCCGGCGCGATGGAACTTAAGGCTTTAATGCAGGCAGTAGTCCTTTGTGTCTGCAATAGTCAAGACTTGAACGATACTTCAGAAAAGACCTTCATGGAAGAAGCCCACCTCTATTAAAGCTTCCAAAGATGGAACCGCTCGCTCAAGAAGCGGTGACAAAACAAGACCCGGTTCCATGACACTCATCGACTTCAGACAACTCTGGATGTTGGATACGACAGTGTCGCTCTCGGAGAACATGGCCAGGAGAACTACTGTCCTCAGAGATTTCACTAGCTCCCTTCTCATGAGAGGGGTCAATCGGCGATTCTGGGAAAGTCTTTAGCACTATTGGCGAGTCACCTTGAACAAACTCACCTTTGGGGTCTTACAATCTAGCTGTTGCTCCTCATGCCAACGCTTGTTGAAGTGATATACCAGAAACTTCAAGAATGCACTAAGCTGCAAATCAGATATGTTTAGTCAGTACAAAAAAAACTCAAGCCCCGCAACCACTGATCTGAAATCGGTATACATACATCTGCAGTCCAGCCTCCAGAATTGGTCGGATGGAAGAAACCTTCGACAGACGCAATGAGTCTAGCCAAAGAGTCCAAAGCTTTTGATCCTCCAAGATAGGTCCGATGCTTCAGTTGAGCACTCCTCCCAAGTGGAGCTGAAAGATAATCCACCAAAGTGCTGGTTTGAATGGATGGTGTGTTCATTCCAGATGGCAGAGGAGTGAACAGAGGTGTGGGGGCATTCGAAGCGGGTGAAGGCATTCCATCTGGGACCATCGAATAGACAATGATGCGCGAGAGTGAAACTAGAACACAGAGTTAGCCAAGAGATGAATGCTGAAGAAGGCACGCACCTATTCTCCATGTAGGTTTTGGCAGTCGTCCAATTTCAAAGCCTGCCTGACTATCGGCGGACGGCCCAGTAGTTAGAGAACCAGCATCGGCAAGCGGAATTTCTGCGAGACGACAAACTTCAGCAGGCGCTAATTGGAGCCTCTATTGAGACTCACGCATTGAAGCCAGACACTTGCACATGAGCAAGTGCCATTGGTCTTCCGAGAATATCCCCACGTCCTTATAGATACCTGGCCATGCCCCATTATCTTTCATAGCATCGTCAGACCAAGCTGGTCGGTCTTCATCTTCCGACCTCGCGTCGTCCGGTAATTCAGCAATCCTACGAGGATCGCTGATTTTAGGAGAGACATGCATTTCGGAGATCTTGGCCAAAAAATCCAGCATTCGTTCGTCATAAATATAGGAGTTTATAGCTTCCCACATCCGGAATAACATTGGAAGGTACGGTTGTGGGTGTGTAAGGGGTAGAAATGTGAGTAAATAATATTGTGACGATAGAATAGTCTATGGAAATATTCATGTCAGAGAGGGTACGAGAGATAGTCAAACAAGACGTACATCCAATTGCCCATTAATTAACGGAACGAACGTGGACAGCATCTCATTAATGGCCGCAGGATGAAAGAATTTCCTTTAGAGTCGTAGTTGAGCAATCAGCATATGCAGTCTATCACAATTCCATACCTTGCATTATCCGCAATGTATCCCATGACCCAAGAGATTTGACTAGAGAAACAAAGATGAGCTGAGGTCTCTGCAATGACGCGTACATCTTACGTGTATTCGAACTGACGACGGTTCAAGAACAAATCCTCGCTGAGGATATGATAGATAGGCTTCCAAGGCAGTCTGAGATCATCAATAGTTATTTTTTTCTTTGAGCTTGTGAGGGCCTTGAAGCCGTCTGCGCAGGTCGCTATGACTTGGGTTGGCATTCCAGGGGTTATACTAATGTGAAAGTAGATTTTCGCAATTGCTACTCGTCTGTCTTTGGGAATAGGATACTTGAGCATGTTCCAACTTGTGCAAGTCAGATACTCTGGCGAAAGAACGAAGACTACGCGTACTCACTAGGTGAGCATGCTGTCCCATTGCATCAACCCAACGTCATAATCCTGAGCCTCAACACACTGTATGATACGGCGAAGAATGAAGTCCAGCATTTCCATCATTTTTGAGTACGGCTCGATAGAATATGGCAAAGATTTAGCATAAGTCTTGAGTTTCTGCATGTAGTGGTCATCCAGATTGGTAGAGGAGGAGAGATGGTCATAAGGAAGGGAGTCTGGGTCTTCAATGCTCAGGATGGAGATGTCAGGAACCCTCATCATGGTTGTTGACCGAGGGAGGAAAGAGGAAGGAGGTGTACACGCGTCTAATGTATAAGAGGAGCCTAAAATAGTGGAGCCGTCATCAACTCAGATAGAGACCCTATATGGCCCCTCTGATCCTCCGACTTTATGAGCGCATCACCCACCGACACCTACTCAATCGCCGTTCTGTACACGACCACGATCGCCCATACCTTCTCCAGAAAAAAATGAAACAGGGAACACCTCCTTCAAATAACGCGACATTCTCCAAGCTGTGCGAGACTGGTATCAGTACCGGTGCACGCTGGTCCGTACCCCAAACCGAATATAGACCACATATCTGCTAAACTCGACGCCCTTCGGTCAATTCTTGGAGTCCTTGGAGACAGTTACAGGGCAGTAATTCAGTAGTGCCTCGCAGTATTCCGATACTGTAGGAGAGTTTCAGTCCGTCCAAAATACTCGTCGTTATGATTGACGCTCTCGGCGTCCTATAAAACTATGAACTGGAACCAGAGGACGACCTTACATACAGCAGCCTCTTCGTCTGATAATGACCGACAAATCACTCACGGCAGCTAAACTGAGCAGTGCTAGTGATAAACTGCTCCAAGACAGCGCTGCTGCTGTTTCAGGGTCCATTTTCTGGGGTAAGCTTCCAGTCTTTCTCTGAAGGCTGAAGGATTCTCAACCTATCTAATTCTTTCATGATCAGGTGCATACATTATACTTATGTTTATTGCTCTACGAAACCTTGAGTAGGTTTTATGTCTCCTTCAACCTCTCCATATCTGATCTCCTATCCCAAGAGTCTTCAATCAAAGGCGAAAGGAAGAGCTTACTCAGGCTCGTTTATGGTTGATCGCCACCATTACCTTGATGTTCCTCATGTCGACCACTCTATGGGCTTTAGACCTTGCCTCCGCCATACAGCAAATTCAGATAGAACTTATATCAACAGACGGCACATTTTCCTCAAGAGTGGGCAAGTTTAGCAACATGATGAACACAAGATATTTTGCGCAGACGGTCATGTTCACTGCAGAGGTGGGAAGGCAGCTGCAACTTATCTATGTCTCATACTCAATGGTTTTTCTCTTTTCAGATTATCATCGGCGACGCAGTGGTCGTCTGGCGGGCTTGTGCTCTATGGCATTGGAACAGGATCCTTCTCAGTGTAGCTGGAGTTTTACTGTTCAGCGCGTCTGGTCAGTTTAACGTGCAGTGAACCGTATATTCAAACGCTCACCTATAAACACAGCCCTCCTGACATTCTTCGTCGGATGTATAGGATATACGGGTTGGCATTTTTCCTCTCATGAATCACCCGTATGCGATCATGCACAACTAGCGACGTATGTGATTTCGCTAGCAACCAATGCTTGGGCTACTGGATGGGTCACTTACACTGCATGGTGAGTGCATGTTTACCAGTCTTATTTTGCTCCTTCCTGCTCTGTATCATGACATTCCTGATCCGTCGCGTACAGGAAATTCTACCGTTTCGGCGTCGAGTCCGGGTTACCACCGCAGAAAACAGGCTCTAAAGGATATCAAACCCTAATACTCATCATGGAATCTGGCTGGATATATTTGTTGATATGGGTTAGTAGCGTTCATGTCGTCTGATCTTGAAAAGTTCTGATCATCCGAATTGACTTGACTTGAGCAGGTCTCGAAAAGCTTTACATACCTTCCTCTTCATGGCTCGCCTCACTTTGCCTCTGGAATCCTCAACTCGATAGGTAACCAAATTGCTGTGAGTTGGGCCCAAAAGGGATTTGATTGCGCGACCCCACTGTTCTGACCTTGGAACGACAGGGACTCTATCCAACAATCCTCATCATCCTTGTACACCAGAAACGTCCAGTCTGGGGTTCTCCGGATTATTCTCATCAACTAAACCTGGGAACCATACAGGTTACCACTCATGCAAGAAACGATTTAGAGTCAAGAGTGGAGTTTGCGCCAAGGGCATCTCAAACACTGTCTGGTCAACTCGTTCAGGAACAAGAACATAGAAAGAGTTTACCTGTGATAGCACACTCTGTGGCTTCTAGCAGTGTAGAAAATATTCGAAGCAGTTAATAAAATGTATGTGCTCACAATAGAGCGTTTCTGCAATAATATATATCAAGACTCCTTCATAAAAATAAGAATGGAATTATTGAAATGTGAAAGCAGAGTTAGTGAAAAAATGAGAGCGAATATTAGTCGGCGTACTGCGTCTTAGTAGAGTCGTTCTCTAAATATATTCCTGGCGGGTCTCAAGACTTGAAGATGATTTGCAGAGACGCTCTAATGCCAAAAACATTATACGCCGATCGATATTCCAAACGTTCGCTTAAAATTACGTGGTCACTTTGCCGGAGTGGTTAACGGGATCGCCTGCTATAAAAGGCAATTGAGCGGTTGGGCTTTGCCCGCGTGTGTTCGAATCGCACAGGTGACGATACTGGATTGCTGTCTCATTTTTGGCGCCTTTGAGAGAGCTCGCCCTGCATTTTTTTTCCCGGGAGAAAAGCAATTCTTAGACAGGTAACTCTGAAGCTGTGTGTCTACTTCTTTAACTGTCTATGGAGAATTTTTTTGGTATTACAACCTTCTTCAGCTTACAGTTACAATGCATTATAAGATCTCTAGTTCTGCACCTCGTGATCTGACAAAGTTGTACCTCTATTGCCAACGTACGTTTTCTGTCTTCTCGGACAACTGGCTGCAGCCTGCAGGCAAAAAATGATCTGCAAACGTCCAGGGACTGTGCCCATTGACGTCCTGCGTCTGAGCGGACTATGACAGTCAGCTCAAAGCAGACCAGTGTTCTTCATTGTGGCACCAGGAAGGATCATCCGAGATCTGAGCATTGCGATGATGTGTTCGATATCTGGTAGAGCATCGGATGGAGCACAATTAACCAAAGTCGCACCCACCCGCTCGTGGACAGTCATAGACAGTTTCCAATTGCGGGAGAACTTTGAGTGAAGTTGAGGTGTTACTCTCGTCGGGAACACCGACAGCCTGTAGACTTTGGCCCAAGGAGAGAAGCTAGAGGATGTTGTCGAGGACACCATCGTTATAGAGACTAAAATCCAAACCAAGCTCGACAAGAGCGGGAGTCGCATTGAAAACTCGGAGCAAATCCTCCTCCGATGCTGATGTGAGGGGCGAACCCCTGCGAACCCTCGCCTCGTTAGACACGGCAGTCATCATCATTTATTTTTTGCTATAATCTATTCCGAGAATGAAAAGGCGCATGGTGGCCGAAATGGGTGTACAAGTCGAAGTAGAAGATAAACAGACTATTTATGTCGATCTTCCGGGTTCCTTTGCCCATTCACCTAAAGGTCTTCATGTCATTTGAAGCTGTGTTCGGAGGTACGGGCTACTTACCTGCAAGACGTGTTTCCTCTTCAACTGCTCTAATTTCCTCTCCAATTTCACCTTCCTTGTCCGATTTCATGGCAATCATATCCCTCCCATACACCTTGCCAAACCTCTCAACCAATCCCGGTATCTCAGCATCAAATTGAACAGCACTTTTCGTAGCACTCTCTATAGACCCAGCTTTGACATCTGCCAAACCACATGCAACGACTTGGTCAAACCAAGCTAATGGTTCTTTCGTGATGTTCAGTGAAAATCCATGAGTTGTGAGTCGATGTCGAACTTGGACGCCGATACTAGCAAGTTTTGTAGTAGGGGTCAAGAATACGCCAGTATTGTCAGATGGAATAGGTTCCAGGCCATGAGCTTCGCGTAGGTGACGTCCAATAGTCGTTTGCATACGACAGATATAGTCTCGTATACCCATTGCAGGAGAGTAGCGCGAAAGGTCAAGAAGAGGGTAACCGACAATCTGGCCAGGGCCATGGTAGGTGAGCTCTCCTCCTCTATTGGTCCTGACAAAGTCTGCACCGATACCTATGAGCCGCGTTCGTTCATCGGAAACAGCGTCTTCGGTTTGTCTTCTGCCAGCGGTGTAGACCGGACGATGCTGAAGAAGAAGAAGTATGTCTTTGTGGGAGTAGTTGAGTTTTCGCTGAGCTAGTTGGAGGGCGTGTAGTTTTTCTTGTAAAGCCAAGGTCCTTGCGTAGGGCAGGGGCAAAGGAAAGTAGTGGTAGAAGATTGGAGGAAGGCTCATTTGATATTTGTCAGCGCGCTGAACTTGAACTGGACATCCCTCCTCCCGACTATCTTCATCTCCGTCTGTTGGACCCACTGACGAACGAACACCGACGATGCACGAACTGACGCAATCAACGCAAAGTAGATCCAATTTGGAGTGAATTACTGGAAACAGCAAGCATCATTGATGACGTCGTTCAACAACCCTCTCCTACTACTTAAGCCACCGATGCTTTTCTACCTTCTTTAATTCTCAACCAACAATCATGTATCGCTCAGCTATCCGCCCTCTCGTTGCTTCCTCAACTCGCTCCCTACATTCATCTCCCGTCTCTCGGAAGACAGTCAAAGAGACAGTCGCCGACGCCGCTGACACTGTGAGTAGCCTCGTCAACGACTATTGCTACTGTTTTTGACAGACAATACCTCTAGGTCAACAAAAAAGTCGGCAAAGGGCTAGCATCTGCTATAGATAAAGGCGAGGCCGCAACCGGTGCAACGAAAGACGCATTAGGTGTGTTCAATGTTCAATCCTTCACCATACATCTCTAAACCCTTTGAGCAGGTTCCGGTGCTGAAACCGCGAAACAAAAAGGAGCAGAAGCAGGACAGAAGGCCAACCAGGTATGATGGACAATTGACTGCATGTATGCACCTCGCTTATCGTTTCTATGCAGGCCGCTGCAGGTGCAAGGGAAGCTAAACAGTCCTTTGAGAAGGAAGTGAAGAAGTAAACTTGTCGAAACGCATTGTCCTGCATTGTACTTTATTTTATTCAACGTATCGCATTTCAGCATCTTGACTTGACTATCATCGAAGGAATATGAGCAGAAAACAAAGCTGATATTTCAGTCCCGTACAGACTATTGACGCTTTTATCTACTCTATCAAAAACTGCTCAAAACTGTGTCCAGCCATATCAGAGATAATCCCTAAAACCAGTTGAGCTGCGCACAGAAAAGGAACAGTAGAAACGACCTACGCAATATCCATAGGCATTTCATCAATCTGAGTGCTGTAGAACTCTGCAAGTATTCGCCGTCAGTTCAGGCCAACAGACAACACGCTCGTACTCACTCATAATAGCATTCAAACTCTCAATATCACCGGTAGTCACAAAATTGATAGCGACTCCTTTACGACCGAATCTCCCTCCACGTCCAATACGGTGCAGGTAATTCTCCCTGTTTGCGACCGTAGGCATATCGTAATTGACAACGAGAGAGACTTGTTGAACGTCGATACCTCGAGCGAGGAGGTCAGTACTGATCAACACGCGTGTGGCCCCGGTATGGAACTGCTTCAAGATAGCAGAGCGTTCAGCTTGAGGCATCTCGCCATGCTGCACACAGGTGTGCACAATGAGTATATGATATAGAGGTGAAAGGTACAAGCCAAAGCACACTCACCATAGCCGAAACGGTAAACTCCCTCTCCTCCATCTTCGCCATCAACCAATCAACCTTTCTCCTGCTGTTCACAAAAATCACACTCTGCGCGACCGAAATCGTATCATAGAGATCACAGAGCGTATCCAACTTCCACTCCTCCTTCTCGACAGCAACATAAAACTGCCTAATCCCCTCCAACGTCAATTCATCCTTCTTCACCAAAATCCTCGTAACAGGATCCCTCATAAACTTTGTCGAAAGCTCCAAAACCTCGCTAGGCATCGTCGCAGAGAACAAAGCGACCTGTAAATCTTGGTTTGGAGGAATCAACTGAAAGATCTCGTAAATCTGGTCTTTGAACCCCTTTGAAAGCATATCATCTGCTTCGTCCATACAGAGGACACGGAGGTTATCGACTTTAAGGGCACCACGTTTGATCATGTCGATGAGACGACCGGGGGTGGCTACGACGATTTGGATGCCAACTCCTCCTTGCTGGCGAGCTGAGGCGAGTTGGGCCATTTGTTCGCGAATGTTGGTTCCTCCGACGAGAGCAAGGGAGGTGATGTCGTCGAGGTAATCACCGAGAGCAGTGACGACTCGGTTGATCTGGACGGCGAGCTCGCGAGTAGGAGCGAGAATGATGGCTTGTGGGGATTTGGACGGAGAGTCCGAGCCCAAAGTGGCGAGACGTTGGAGGATTCCAACGGAGAAAGTAGCGGTTTTGCCAGTACCGGATTGCGCTTGGGCGATAACGTCGCTACCGTTCACCACAGGAATGATAGCGCGTTGCTGGATGGCTGAAGGACGTTCAAAGCCATATGCATAAATTCCGCGTAAAATTCTGGGATCCAAGTTCATGTCATCGAAGCTAAGTGTTTATTGAAGGAATTAGAGATGGAAGAGGAATTTTCAGTGTTAGGCAACGTACTTGTCAATCACTTGGTCCCAGTTGGATTGGATAGTGGTTACGTCGTCGGCATTCTGAGTATTTTCTTCACTGACAACGCAAACGAGTCAGAATCAAAAGCCAGTTTCCGCCTGAACAGAGCTATCAAATGGCGCTGAGCACTCACACTTTCATGCAATGTAGTCAATAAGAAGGGGAGTGAGTCTCTTTGAGAGATGAACTGCCTTCGAGTACGAGTTGTTGGTCAAATAAAAGGGTGTTTCAACGAGGTTGGGTTGTTTAAGTCCCGTAAAGTTATTGCTCTGAGTTTTTTATACTGCATCTGGATGGATCCATCGGTCCCGACAGAGCATTGACTGAGTCAAAAGATACCACCGGCGGTACCGTCTCTGTCATATTATCAAGGCGATCCTAACAACTCGGTTCCGTGAAACACACTGTAGGGACTTGAAGTGGTTGCAATTGGCAGTGTTGGCCTGACAATAGACATGACTGTGATGATAGTTGAGAGCAGCTGCAAGATAACAGGTTTCGCGGACGCCGATTGATTGATTGGATTACACCGCACCGAAAAGCTACCAAAGTGTTACGAGTAAGGGGTAGTAGCTCAACGTGGAACCACTTGCTGGTTCTAGCGGGGCAAGCAACAGTGAGGTGTCCTGAGTGGCACGCCGTAGTACTACTAGCCGTAGTTCCCGCTTTTTCAATCCGCAAGACATGTCTAAACCGCAGAAAAGTACTAATTCCAACAAAAACAAGGTTGGTTGAATGAGGATACATGTACATGCTAGATCTCAAGTATAATGCTCATGTCGAAGAGATGATGTATAGAAAATCCCTAAGTATGCAAAGAAGAAAAGGTTATCAAGAAAACTCGAATAGAATCATAGGGAAAAATCAACACTCCTGGGCAATGATACATGCGTCAAGCAAACAAGCATAGTTGCCTTGAGGACTGGCTTCGCTCAAGCGCTTCTGCAAGGCGTTGGATACATCCTCAGCTCTGGGAGACAGAAATCAAAATCCAAAAACGCCGAGCAGAGACATACAAATCTTACCTGGCACTTCCATACGCAACCGCTACCTCATAGCGCATGGACTTGATAGACACCGGCCAACGACTATACGCGTCTCGGTTGAACACAAACGACACGATCACCTTAGATTTCCGAGAGGGAAACAAAAGAGGAATTTGAGCTCGGAATTCTGAAAAGGGTTTGGCAGATGATTGGTTGAGTTCAATTTCAAGCGGGTATCTGAGACTGAGTAATCGGAATTGAAGACAGAGTTGGGAACAGGATGACCAGTAATCTGACAATTTCTGGACAATCTACGACACTAGTTAGCAAAACAGCTATTCGTCAAGAAGCATTTTTGACTCACCCGGCGTGTGGTCGATTCACCAGAGTTTCTGATCATATGTTTTGCAGCAGACAACAAGAAATTCTTCAGACGAGGAAAATCATCCTTGTGTCTGGAACTTTCTGGAACGGGAACGATATCAATCTTTTCCACAACAGGCTGGTATTTCTGGCAGGGTATGGAAACACGGTATGCGGATGCATACACATACTCGAAGATATTGGCGTTGACCTTGGTGATACGAAACATGTGTAGGTCCTCGAGGGTTTCGAGTTCCTCTGACAAAGATATAGATTTTAGTTGTGCAGAGTACAATACCAGAGGTGGAACGCTTACCTTTGAGCCTGAATACTTCTGACCGAGTTCCATTTTTCTGCAGATCCAACAGTCGGCTGGCTTCATTTATCGCAGTTGTTGCCTCTCGTTTATGAGCTTCGATATCCGCCAATCGCTCCTTCAGCCAAACTAGCTGATCAAGACCCTCTTTTTCTTCATTTCTCAGCGCATCAATTTCGTGACTATAGAACCACATGAGAAAAAAGGATGAACATGAACTGATAAAATACATACTTCTGGTCAGTAATCGAGTTCTTCAGTTCAGTGAGGTAATTTTGATCGCATTCCTCGATTGCAGCAACCTCAGCTTGTTCCTTTTCCAATTCTCGCATAACTTGCTCGTATTCTTGTTCCAGAGAAGGCAGTGCCTCGTCACATTTGGCTTTGACGTTTGCGAGGGCTTTGGCGTCCTGTATCATAGGGAAATGAGCACCATTCGTTTAGTTTACGCGGTAGAAATCAACGGACATTTTGGAGCTCGGTGAAGTACTTCTCTGCGGGAATTCTGAGGGTGTCAATCCACTTCAGCTTATAGTCATACCAATCGGATTTAGCATGCCCTCTTGTATTCGTCCTGATCAATTTCAGATGTTGCTACATCAACAACTTAGTACTGATTCACGGCTCTCGAGAAGCATGAAAAATACCTTCAGCTCCTCCTGCTCCTTTTCACCAGCACTAGAGAATTCCGTGAACAGCTGAGGAGTCATCCGCCCAGCCTCTTCCTCGCACTGTTCGAAGTTGGTTTTACTCTGCTTCATCCAACCCTCTAGATCGTTTGCAACGCGAGTATACAGTGCGAGCTGAGGTGTATCAATAGACGAGGCCACCGCATACTCCGCGAGTCCTATTTCGTCCGGATTTCGAGGCTGACGCTGGGCCTGCTGTGATGGATGCATCGAGCGCCGCGGAGCTGTCAACTCGTCCATGAACTTGATATCTGTCATTACGAAGAACTGCTCGATGGATATTGGAGGCTGTAGGGAAAAGATCAATACTCTGATTGAAACAAAAGAAACATGTACTTACCCCCTCATCAGCGCTGTAGCCATCAGCAGGAATTGCATCTCGCCACTGTTCAGTAGCCGCCGCCATGTCAACATCAACGTGATCATCCTCGTCTTCAAGATGCTCCGAGTCGAGAAAGGTAGAAAGGTCGACAACGGGGACACTTGGAGAGGACGGACCGGGATCTTGGACCATATCCACATTCTGGGGCTGCTGAACAGAAAAGGGAGGCAAGAGATTAGGCTTGGACGACTGGACAAGCTTCTCGGCCTGCGGCAAGATATCTTTGCCTTTCTCTCTGCCTTTTCCAAAATCCACCTGAACAGGCTCAGCATTCCTGTCAAACCGCTTCCAGGCATCCGATGAAGCTGCAGAGCCCATACTGGCGCGACCCAGACCAATGCTAGCCTTCTTCTTCGGAGACGTCCTAGTGACGCTGGGCGCGTTTTCAGCCGTCGCAGGAGTCGCTCCGAATCCAACAGCAAGACTCTTCCGACGGGCGAGATAACCTGAAGGACGTCTCAATGAATTAGGTTTGGAATTGGGCTTCTCAGTAGGAGGAGCAGCCTGGAATGGGGCTTTCTTGCTTGGATCAAGTGGTCTGGGTTCTTGATTAGGAGAAGTGGGTGGTGGACTTTGTGCAGTTTCGGGAGATGCAGCTTGACTCCATCGAGATGCTAACGCCTGACGCTTGGCTGGGCTAGGCTTCCCAGCCTCGTCAGCGTGAGACACGTCGGTGGATATCCGGGGTCGCTTGAGAGAGGATGCGTTATCCACCGGTGTGGAGGGCTTCTTCGGGCTAGGTTTGGAGACAGGTGGAGCGAATGCAGCAGTGAACCCTTTAGTTGGAGTTTTCGAAGGAGATTTACTGCCCTTGGTTGGAGATACAAGCGCCTTTGAATTGGAAGTTGAAGGTCCTGCATTGTGTTCTACTTCTGACGGTGGTAGAGAGAACACTGTGGGCGGTGGTGATCGAGTGGGTTCCGTGGGTTTTGCCTGCGGGGTCGGAGGGTCGGGCATGAAATCGGGCAGATCGCCCCCTGCGGCGGCGAGACTGGGTCGAGGTGTGGAAGAGATCAAACCATGATCTTCCCCATATATTTCCGACTCATCCATGTCCATATCATCATCTGAGGGTTGGAAAGCTCTACTGTCACGCGAATTGAACCCCTTGCCCATCATCCTGCTGATATCGACAGTGTCATCCCCGGGGTCAAAGCTGTTTTCGAAACTGTCCTCCGACATTACCATGGACCCTTCTTCGCGCTGTGCCAGGTTGAGTGACTGTCGAGCTCGTACGACCCTAGCAATTGCATCGTCAACGTCCATATCTTTGATCGCATCCTCGCTGTCAGACCCTTCCACAGTGGCAACGCCTGCGTGGGTTCCTGCAACTAGCTGTAGCCATGTTTCGTCCTCATGAGCTGGGCGCAGAGGCTGGCCAAGGGGGATAGTGAATCTGCGGGGTTCTGCCTGGTCGCTAAGCATAGACTGATCCGAAAGGAAGGACTGGGACAGGTCTTCAGGAGCATCACTAGTTGGTGTAGGATTATCCGAGATTTGGGACAGTGGTGGACGCTGCACACTCCCGCCCGTTGAGAGCGACCGTTTGCCCTTTAGGTTGGAACTATAGGCCTCCGTTACGTCCATATCGCTCTCTTGTGGTTCAAAATCAAATTCTTCATCTGCTATTGCTGCTTCGTCCCCGTGAGCGAAGAGGCTTGTGGAAGTGAGGTCCATATCCTCAGTTCCAGCAAAAGATGGTCGCATAGATGACCGTCGGCTACGCGTGGAGCCTGGATAGGCATTTTCGTCGTTGACTACGGGTGGAAAGTCATCAGACGAGGGCATGTCGGGAAGATCTTGAGAAGGATATGATCCTGAGCTTTCTTGATAAACGCGTTTGCTCTTGAATTCCCGAACATCTGAATGCGTCGAAAAGCTGACTCGACGACTAAGAGATTTACGAGTAAAGTTGTCTCTAATATGCTCCTGGTAATCTGTGGTGAGATCCATGGATGCTATACCATCTTCCTGCGAAGCAGAAGATATTCGAGCATCAGGTGGTTGCGAGGAGGATCGTCGCTTCAGGATACCCCGAATTGGACCCTGGAAGCAAATTCAGCCACAGTTTGCACAGAACACAAGCGACGACGCACCAGAGAGATACGTTTCGACCTCGAACGAGGGGATTCGTCCCCTGGAGCAAAACTAGTAGCCCGACGTCTCCGCTTTGGAATGACTGCATCGCTTGGCTGAGCAACAGCTATCGATTTTCGTCTGTCAGAGGTATCTCTGCTGATGACCATGAGTCTGACGGAGGTGATATACAAGAAGAATAGTAGTAGATGGAAGCCAAGACGGGGCCTAGAGGTACTGGGTTGATAAGAGTAAACAAACGCGTCGCGGTCAGGTGAGGAAAACAATAAAGAAATCACGTGTTGACGTTGAAGATTCCGGACGTGTTGCCGCTGTGATCAACAGGCGACCTGCTCTGGATCGGACAACCCAGGTCAGTCTCGGCCCCTCGGGTTGGTCATTTGGTGCTAGATTGGTGGCAAACTCCAGTGCATCGCGGTCACTCGCCGGGACCTACAAATTTTCAGAACGGTCGGATTACATAGGACTTGAAGTTGGCGCGAAAGTTCTAGGAGTATAATTCTACTGAACTTCTACCGCTTTTCTGAAGTAACGATAGTTACAATCACCGCGACGCGAGGGATTTCTCATAATTCCCATGCCAAATTTTTGAGCTGAGTCAGCGGCATCGAAAAAAAAAAAAAAGCGATCAGGCCACTTGAAAGTGGCAATACTTAAAGTAAGCGCATCGACGGGTGGTTTGTTCACGCTGACCACCATGACCAACTCCATGTCAGTCTCTGCGCCTGTCGCCACCGCAGAAGCACTCTACAACCTCCCGGCCACGCTCTTTCCCTTTGCTACCGACAAGTCGGCCACTTGGTGGTACACAACAGCCGCCATCCTACTCGGACTGCTCGCTCTCGAACAGACCGTCTACCGCTACAAAAAGGGCCATCTACCAGGCGACCCATGGACTATTCCAATTATTGGCAAGTTTGCCGATTCCATGAAACCCACCATGGAGAATTACATGAAGCAGTGGAATTCGGGGGCGTTGAGTGCATTGAGTGTGTTCAATATGTAAGCTTTCATCACTCGGAATTCGTGCTCATTCTAATGTTCACCTCCCAAGTTTCATTGTCATGTCGTCGACCACCGACTATTCACGAAAGATCCTCAACTCCCCCACTTACGCGGAGCCTTGTCTCGTTTACTCTGCTAAAGTCATCTTGAACCCCAGAAACTGGTATGAACGCATCGTATTTCTTTCTCAATGAGTTTCTAATCCCTGAGTGCAGGGTCTTCCTTACGGGCAAGGAACATGTGGACTACCGTCGTGTTTTGAACCTTTTGTTCACTCGCAAAGCTATTGGGTAAGTCTCAGACTTCCGCGTTCTAATATTCCGCAAGCTGATGTTAACATAGCCTCTACGTTGGTATCGAAGACGCCATTACTCGCAAGCATTTCGCGCAGTGGATGAAAGACAGGGAAGGCAAAGGCGCTATGCCGATTATGATGCCTTCTCGCTACCTCAACATGGATACATCTCTTCGTGTTTTCTGTGGAGACCATATTCCCGATCACGCTACGAAAGAGATTAGTGACAAGTACTGGGCCGTTACCCAAGCACTCGAACTCGTCAACTTCCCCTTTGCCATTCCTGGCACCAAGGTTTACAAAGCTAAGCAGGCCGCCAAAGTCGCCATGGACTGGCTAGAACTAGCTGCTCACAATAGCAAAGCCGCCATCGCTAAAGGTGCTGAGCCTGCATGCTTAATCGACGAATGGATGTACCTCATCTCTCAGCCTGATTACAAGGGCAGGAACGACTTTAGCGATCACGAAATTGCCATGGTCGTCTTTTCTTTCTTGTTCGCCTCACAAGATGCTATGAGTAGTGGTCTCATCTACGGATTCCAACACTTGGTAGACCATCCCGAAATCTTAGCCAAAGTTCGCGAGGAGCAGGAGCGTGTCCGACAAGGAAACTTTGAGGCGCCACTCACGCTCGAGTTGATGGATCAAATGCCCTACTTACAGGCCGTCGTCAAAGAAAGTCTACGGGTTAAACCTCCTGTGACTATGGTGTGTATGATCCACATATTGTTAGATTCTCTTCTGAGCTTGTCATTCCTAGGTGCCGTACAAGACGACCAAGGCATTCCCAATCAGCGATCACTACACCGTACCAGCGAACTCTATGGTCATCCCCTCGTTCTACAATGCTCTCCATGACGCCGATGTCTTCCCTCGACCTGACAGATTCGATCCCGACCGCTGGCTCGACCCCAACAGTTCCGCCAACACCAACCCCAAAAACTATCTCGTCTGGGGTAGTGGTCCTCATCGCTGTATCGCTGTTGAATACGCTAGTATAAACATCGCTCTCGTCCTTGCCACAGCTGCTGTTATGTTTGACTGGGAACATGAAATTACGCCGTTGAGTAACGAAGTAGAGTGAGTATTCTTCCTTTTCGACCTCTTCCATCTCTGACACTCCTTACTTAGGATCATCGCGACTTTATTCCCCAAGGATGGATGCAAACTCAAGCTCACGCCTCGCACACACACATGATACCGCTATAGAGGTGTATTTGTTGACGCGTTTTCATAGCAAGCACTAACAAAATTGACATGGCTTTGTGGATTTCCCTCTATTTTTATAGTACCGTCGTGTAATTAATTAGCTACGAGCGCAGTAGTGAGCGTTGTTGTGTAACATTTGCTCAATGTGCTCGTCATTTGGAGTAATGTGTACAACCTTTGGAACTGCAGTGGTTCTTGAAAAAATGATCTCGTTGGCTATCATCTACAGTATAACACAGCCTAATTGAGCGCTAGTTGTTTGGATATGGCTATCAGCTAACTGGACATGTATCCCTGTGCTAGACATTCAATAGACATTGCCTTCGCGGGTAAGGATACTAGGATTATGATTCAACAAAGATTAGACATTGCTTCGCGGTAAGGATACTAGGATTATGATTCAACAAAGAATAGACATTGCTTTCGCGGTCAGGATACTAGGATTACGATTCAACAAAGCGTACATGTACAATACATAGCATGCCGTACCGTGTACACCTTCGGAATTATGTGGTGACTAGACTACAGCGTCATGGTACAAAACTTTTTTTCGAGCCTGTGTTGGAATTATTTGCAGTGCCAATGACAACTGTGCCATTAGACTCTGGATACGAGAAGAGGAAGAGAGCTGGGACCTTGCCCTTTGATACGAGGTCGAATCACGAAACTCTGGAAAGGCTCAATCTCATACGGGGAGGTGAAGGAAAATTGTCGAAGCAAGGTAATGATGAGGGCCTATAGTTGCGGTCAGCTAACCCCCCGAGTCGACCAAGTTTTAAAACGGATTACCTTAACTTCAGTGAGAGCAAAGGCTCTCCCAATACATGACCGAGGCCTGGAATAAGGAAGGTCTCGATCAGCCAACAATTTGGGAGGCTAATAGAAAGAAAAGACCAACCCTTCACTGAAAGCGAAGATTTCACGTTGCTGGCGTATTCCCTTTTCTTTCCGTTCTATCCATCTCTCCGGTTTGAATATCTCCGCATCTGAACCCCAGACGGCTGGATCGGTCTGGACAACGTTGACGGGAATTTCAAGTATCGTGCCCTTCGGGATAACGAGATACATGTCAGAGGTACCCTGAATTGGCTCGGAAAGAGGGACGGAGATGGTCTCGGCAGCCTGCAAAGGGACTCAGTAAGAAGCGTCTTGCAGAAAGCATGGAAGCAATCACACCTGATGATGATTTTCAAGGATAGGGGGATGGAGACGTAATGTCTCGTGAATGACTGCGTCCAGAAGGGGGTACTTGTTGTTCAGTTCATCGAAGGAAGGGTCTCCTCCTGTAGAGACTTCTTTCCGCACACCTTCTTGGATGGAAATGTTGGTGGCAAGTTCATAAAGAACCCACTAAATTGTTGAAGAAGAGATGAGAAGGAAATCTGGACAAAATGAATGCGACTGACCGAAACAGTGGAGGATACAGTCTCGTAACCAGCTGATATGACCGTTCTCATTTCAGCAACCAGATGGGCCTCGTCACTTGTAGTTGCCCCAGAAGCATCGGCTTTCACTAAGAGCGCGCTCATTTGTTTGACAGACACATGAATGAAGAAAGAAAACATACACATCATTGCCATAACGTTCTTTTCATTCGTGTCGCCCGCAATTTTCGCATCTCTCCACATTCTGACGGCTATATCACCGAGTTCTTGCTTCGTCAGACGGATCATTTCTCCCTTCTTTCCAATTGACAGGATGGAAGGGAATATCCAAAACAGAGCCCGCATGTAAAAGGATGAGAGTTTGTTTTCGTTATTGGTGAGACCATCAAGAGCATCCGCTAAGGCGTGTTTTTCACCTGAAAGGCAGTCGAAGTCGTAAGAGAACGCAGCGCGACCCACTGTATCGAGTCTGTGAGCAAGAACAGTGAGCTCATAATCGATCGTACAAATAAATTGATCAGACGCACGCAAAACGACCAGCCCAGTTCGTGGCTTCAATTTCGGTCTTGTCTGAAGTACTTTCGTCAACGAGCTTGGCCCATTGTGAAGCAAGCTTGGCTGAGGTTTCGTAGAAGATTGGAGTCAAGTTTCGGACTGACTGTGTGCTGTGAACAATACGTCAAGCCGATGTACGGTAAATCGGGCAAGCTCTCACCTCAGAGCAGGGGCCAATGGTCTGCGGTGTCTTTCATGCGCTTCTTTGCCTGAGAATAGATTGGCAAGGAGCCGGCATTGATACATTGAAGAATTCACCTTCAACCCAAAGTATACCTTCACCGAGAGTAACTTTGAACCACTCCCTGACACCCGTCGGCTTCGGGAAACTATAAATTCCTTCTCCAACAATAAACGTTATCGCACGAGGGTCGGTAATTGAAAGAATTTGGTGCTGGAGATTTAAACCAGTCAGACGACACAGATGGTCAGGAAGCCTGTCCGACTTACTCCAAAGGCGCCTGTGAATCTCAGGACTTTCCCAAATTGACTATGCCATTTGACATAGTGGGAGCCGGGCAAGCTGTGGTACAGTAACCATTCCTCTCCCCATATGAGCGAAGAACATTTGGGGCCAGGGACGTGTCGAAGAGACCAGCGGACGGAGACGAGATGGAGGATAAACGTAAGAGAGATGAAGCACAATAAGGCTGCAGCTAGTAGCAGAGAGATGTGCAGATAGTCGTAGGACATGGTGGATTGCGGGTATCTAGGCTTGCGCTCGGCTCATCCTTTATATGTCTGCGGCCTTGAAGATTTCACCCGATCCTGCAGGAGCTAAGGGAAGCACAGATTAAAATGATCTCATAGCAGTATAATCAGGCATCGCTCTAATCTAGGGCTTTGGACATCGCTGAATGTGTCAAGGCAGTGAACAGGAAGAAAGAACTGCTGTTAAATTGCTCGTCTAGAACGTACTGGGACTCCGGACCACCATGCGACAACAAAAAAATTGAGGATCAGCGTTCCCGTGATGAGGGAGAAAAAGTAATGAGGCATGTTTACAATTCAAACGCCGTAAATAGGGAGAAACTTCTGTGAATTGTGTATGACGGGTTCCTTGCACTGATTTAAATTATGACCATTGCTGTGCAAAACATATGATCTTAAATCTGCGACGACCAGCAAGGAGCTGCGACTTACTCTACGTCCAACAACATGACCACAGAGCCGGACGGAACGGAGAAAAAGTGAGGGCAAGTTAAAGCCGGCTGCATACGGATAGCCAAGACTATTGGGATCTTGCCTGTTCACCGGTCACCGGAAGGCATTCTTCTCTCAGAGATTACCAGCTTCGAGTTTGAGATCCTCCCAGACGGACAAGGTCCTTGTTCGTTTCCGAGGCGCACTACATGGAGCACAATGAGGTTGGAGATAACGAGCTTCTCAGTGCACCCTGTGACGTGGACATAAGTAATTTTGGACCAGCAGTTTCTGCCATATCCGTGAAGCCTCACCAATCAGAAAGTGCACAAAAGCAAAGATGATTTCGGCGTTTTTACTGTAGTCTCATGTAGCCAGCTCGCTGTGCCTTGTTCTTCTCAATCGAGGTATTCTTGATGTCGGGTCAAGGGATTTCGAGCGGGCAAAATGTGTGCCCGAGCTAGTACTACCGAAGAACGAAGACGCATGGCTCTTGCTTGTTTGTTCTTGACCACCAGGAAGTTGGAGGATCACAAGATGGAATCATTGGTGAAACCCAAAACGAGGATGGAAGCTGTAAGCACTTCGAGAAACATCCAGGAACCAGCTCGGAGCTCTTTCTGCGGTTGTATATCAAAAGCGTAGCTAGCCGGGAAGGCAGCCACCGGGGAGGCAGAGTGACTGATAGACAGTTGATTAGGAATTTTGGCAACAAAGAACTGTGGAGGTAGTGGACTGAAAGGCTTGAAGGGGCCTAGATATGGAACAGATTTCACGAGCAAATAACAGGACCATTCTCTCTTGGATGTCGCGGTAGAAAACTGGACGCGTAAAAAGGGAACGTGTCGAACACGTAATCCCTTTATTTGCCTGCAAGCTCAAGTTGTAACAATCCCGCCTGTATCGGTGCACACTGCATACACTCTCTCGTTTCAACCCGACATAGGGATTCCTTTCTTTCCATCTTTATGCCTGCCCGTCGTCATAAATCAAAGTCAAAGTCGCCAAATCCATCCGCGCACGCCAATTCCTTGTCCAAACAGGGCATGCACAAGTCCGACGATTCTATGGCCGTCTCGTCATCCTTGAATACTCTACTGCCAAATCACAGCCCTATAACCGCTCGCTCTCAGAGCCGTATGCATTTGGAAAATGGTGAAAATGACCTGGAGTTGAATCTTCTGGCCGAGGACGAAAGACGTCAGGCAAGGCAGGGTGTGGAAGGATATGGACCGGAGCCTGCGCATGACGCGACAAAACGTCCGATTTCTACGAAGGACAAGAAGGCCATGGTGCTGCTGTGTGTTTTATGTGAGTATTGCTTTAACCGCGCAGCAGAAACGAAGCTAAGGACCCGAACAGATCTCATTCAAGGTGTTCCTGTGAGTTTCACGGGCGTGCATTTTTATGACTCGTGCTCAATCTGCAATGTCTAGTTAGGACTTGCTTTAGGTTTGCTTTGATCTTCATGGTGTCAGTCTGCGAAGTGTATAACTTTCTTGGCAGGTTCCGTTCCATTCATTCTCAAAGACCATCTGTCGTACTCTCAGCTCGCCACATTCGCTCTATCGAGTTATCCTTACTCCCTCAAACTGTTATGGTCCCCAATAGTAGATTCCGTCTTCTTGCCATCAATTGGACGTCGCAAATCCTGGATTATTCCGATGCAACTGGTCGTCGGAACGCTCATGCTATACATTTCTCTGAACGTACAAAGACTCTTAGACCATGTAGGGTTTCTACGATACAATGTTTTCTTTTCATACTGAAAATTTTCTAGCCAGGAGACTATGTGTACGAGCTCACATTCGTGTTCACTTCGCTCGTTTTCATTTCCGCAACTCAAGGTAATATCTGTCCTTTCCACCAAAGCAAATCTCACCTTTCATATTTTCAGATATCGCGGTCGATGGATGGGCTCTTACTCTTCTCTCCCATGACAATTTATCTTACGCGTCAACCTGCCAGACAATAGGTCTTAATACAGGTTATTTTGCATCCTTCACTGTGTTTCTCGCCTTCAACAGCGTGGAATTTACGTATGTAGCCAACTCGTTGTTTTCGCAAGCACTAACTGCTGTCTAGTGAAAAATGGGGTGTACCACACCTCACGCTGAGTGCCTACCTTAAGTTTTGGAGTGGTGTTTGTTACTTGGTGACATTTTGGCTACTCTTCTTTAAGAAAGAGGTACTTGTGCAACAGACTGTCTCCCGCTACATCAATGTACTAACCGAAACTCTTTAGGACAAAGAACCTGCCACAGATGCTGACATGAGCATCATGGGTGTTTACAAAACAATCTGGTCCATCTGCAAGCTGAAACGTAAGAATGAGTTCCTTCCTTGATATAAGCCTCAGCTAACTCTGCGTGTTTTTTCGTGTAGATATACAATCCCTTGTTATAATGCACCTATTTGCTAAATTAGGCTTTGCCGCTAATGATGCTGCAAGTTCCCTCAAGATGGTAGAAAAAGGATTTAAACGCGAAGACCTTGCTCTCGCTGTCTTGATTGATTTCCCTTTCCAAATCCTTGGAGGGTATTTTGCTGCCAATTGGTCCAGAGGTGATCGACCGCTGCGACCTTGGGTCATCGCTTTCTGGCCTCGTCTTGCATTTGCTCTTATGGCCACGCTCATCGTTTACTGGTTCCCAACACCGCCCATATCGAGTGGTTTCTTTGTGTTCCTGATCGTACATACAGTGTTGTCTTCCTTCTCATCGTCTGTACCTTTTCCTTCGCCACATTACACAGCTACTGACAGATATGATCTCCAGGACCGTACAGTTTGTCGGTATCTCGGCTTTCCATACTCGGGTGTCTGACCCTTTGATTGGAGGAACGTATATGACTGTGAGTAGACAGATCATGCAAGAATTTACACGTTCTGATTTAAAAGACACAGCTTCTCAATACCTTCACGAATTTGGGTGGGACTTGGCCGAAATGGTTCATTCTGAAAGGTGTAGATGCATTCAGTGTAGCGACATGCAAGGCTATGGAAGCAGGAATCGAGATCAGTATAAAAGGTACGCGCAGTTATGTTCTATGGCATTGTTTCATTGAACAGACTCCTTTCAGCCAACGAGTGTGTATCCGACTATGGAAAGTCAATGTGCCGTGAAATTGGAGGAGAGTGTGTCACAGAGACAGATGGCTATTATTTGATCTCTGCAGCATGCATGACATTTGGGGTGGCCTTCCTGATCTTTTACATTATTCCCACTGCGCGTAAACTACAAGGTCAGTCGGAAAATTGTCTCCATCAAATTTGACAATTTCTCATTGATGTCTTTGTCCTCATATCCAGAACTTCCGGCGTCTGTCTGGAGAGTCAAGGTGGACTAGAAATGGATTTTGGGATGTAGTGCACTATATTATAGTTGTGCGGTTGTAGCTACCTTAGTGAAGGAATATTTAAAGCGCTTGCCCCAAGGCCTGCCCTAAAGCAAGCAAAGAAATTCCACGTGCCGGGTGTATACGAGCAAACTCGACGAATTTTTGAGCCTTACAGACCCTTTTCGTCTTTTACAGCTTTACTAGCGCTAGTACTCGCAAAATGTCTACTACCACCATGCACTTTGGTCCTGAATGGATGCGTCCCAAGCACCAACCCTCCAAACCATCTCCACCGTCTCCACCACCGACTACAGGCGCTCAAACTACAAACGCGTCTACTTATTCTGCGCTGGTCACCCCAGTACAAACAGCTGCTCCAGAGCGGCACGATGAGGCCCACCCATTCCGTTATTCGAAGGAAGAGATGCTCCGAATCTACAAAGAAGGCGGCGGGAAAGGTGGACTGGGCCTGGAAGTAGAGAGATGGGAAGGTGTGGTACGAGACGTCGAGACAGAGCCCATAGGATTGCGTGAAATGGGAGAAGCTGAAAAAAAGGTTCGCTGTGAAATCATTATCGCGTTTTTGTGACCTCTCACCTCGTGGCCTTGGCAGCTCTTCACGAGTCCTCTCAACTCTGATCTACGTCGTCGCCAGTCAAACGACTATCTACATCTCAATACTCAGAATCTCGAAAGACCCCGACTTAACCACGCAAGTTCAGGTTCTGCTACTGGTAGTCCTCTTCGAGAGCGATACGGTAACATTATGGCCCGCAGGAGGGACAGTACTGGTATGCTTCTTCGGTGATCTTCTGTTCATTGAACCATCTAATCGCTCTTTCTTGAAGATCAAGCACCTACGTTGGCGCCGCGGAAACTCTCCCTGACCGGTCAAGCACCTCTTTTATCTCCTCGTGACACTGCCCTTCCGTCACCTCGCGGTCGCGTTGGATTTGATGGTGTGCTGAATGGTGGAGATTCTTGGACTGCTCGCCGGAAGGCTTCAGAAAGCTTAGTCAAAACTCCAGGAGTGTCTCGGGACAATGGAGCGGAAGATAGTAGGAACTCAGATATCAGAGAAGAGGACGAGGAGAACGGTGGAAGTTTAGCAGCGAAGGTTGATACCCAAACTCATCCAGACCCCGTCAACACTTCCAATCCCAATGGCTCGGCTACGCAACAATTTGGAAGCATCGAGAAAGGGATGGCCCAGTTGTCTGTTGAACCTAACGGAGCCCAGAGCCTTTCCAACTCCTTCAATAATTCCGTCCCAATGGGTCCTCCTCCTGGCATTACTGATCTTGCGAGCGTTGAGTGGTCTTACTTGGATCCCCAGGGTCAGGTACAAGGTATGCTGCCTGTGATTTCACTGTATTATACGAGTTCAATCCGTCGTGTTAGGTCCATTCCGAGCCGATTTGATGCAAAAATGGCACGACGATGGTTACTTCACCCCAGATCTATATATGAAGCGCACGTCGTTGGACAGCGATTGGACGTCAGTCGGGGATTTAGTGCGGCGAGCTGGAGGCGGGAAAGTATTTCTAACACCCCCTGCACCATCTTTACCTCCCGGACTGTTGCGACGCACCGACTCACCACTTAACCAATACGGACTGTCTAACGACCAAGCGGGATTTAACGCACCTTTCCAGCCCGCACCCATACGCTCCTTGCGAAGCGCTACTCTTGATACATACTTTGGTTCTGGTTCTAATCCTTCCGATTCTCCGGCTTCCTCTTTTGGGGCCAGATTCAGCAATGGTTCCCCAGATCCGGCAGCTTTTGGAGGCAGGGCTGATCAGTATGCCTCTGGGGATATTGGCGGTTTCCCGGTCAACGACTCTCCTGCAAGGCGAAGTACATTTGCTGACGCCTTTGTGGACACTCGCTTTGGTAACGCCTTCAATGCAAATGGTGCTTACGCTTCCAATGCAAGCCCGTGGCCGCCTTCCAACGTGGGCGCAGGTTTCGATAATATGAATACCGGTCGTAACTCGACGGATTTTCAGGCCGGTTATGGTGGTCAATTTGGGTCTGGGTCTGCAGCATCTAATTCTGCATATGTGGACACACTCGGGAATAATGCATATCGTGATTATGCTGGATTCTCTTCAACCGGTGGACAACACAATGTGAGTCAAGCTTTTAACAATCGTAACGGCGGAGGCATCCCCTTCGCTGATTCGAACCAACAGCAATATTCATCACCTTTTATTGCTCAGCAACAGTTCTCCGCGATTCCAGAGACTGTTGATCAACAAGATCCAAGACTCGGTCAAGGCGCCCCAGTTAATGTACCCGGAACCGTCATGTCTTCTCCTTGGCGAGCTGTCGATGCTCCTGTACCGAAATCTGCAGGTCCTTTCGATACCGCACAGTCCAACTCCTCTATTGCGAACCATTCCCCCATTCCTTCTCAGTCATCTCCTTGGGGGAGCACCACACAACTGTATAAGCAAACCGCTCCTGTGAGCGATGCCATTTTGTCTCAAGCAAGCACGGATATTTCGAAGGAGGAGTCGGAGATCAGCATTCCATCCGTCGATCAGCTTCCAGGTTCAATTGCTGAGGAATCATTAGCACCTGAGCCACAATCCGAGTCTTTCAGTTTAGAAGCCACTGCATCTCCGGAATCTGCACCTGAATCATCTCCTACTGTTGTCCCAGTTTCAACGCCAGCGCCAACCACGAAGGCCCGTGCCAAGCCCGTGCAACCCATTGTTCCCACCCAGACTTCCCCCGAAGCTCCAACTGCTCAGATCGCTACTTCTCCATCTCCTTCACAGCCAGTTTCGTCGGCGCCATCCAAAGCTGCTTGGGCCAAAGACGACGAATCGAAGAAGACAGCCATGAGTCTTCGGGAGATCCAAGACGCAGAAGCCAAAAAAGCAGAAGCTCGCAAGGCAGCCGAAAGGGAAAAAGAACGAGTTGTACGCGCTGCTGCCACAGCTGCATCAACGGAAGATGTTCAACCGTTCACCACTTCCTGGGGCCTCCCCACTTCCAAAGCAGGCAAGGTTGCCGCGGTTGCCCCACAACCTAAGGATGCTGTGCTTGTCGCCACTCCTCCACCAACTACCCCTCCGGTTTGGACGCAAGCCGGAAAGCCAGCGGCGACGAAGAAGACAATGAAGGAGATTCAGGAAGAAGAAGAGAGACGGAAGAAGATGGCCGTCAAAGAAAGCGTAGTTGGCGTAGCTCCCCGTAGAGGTTATGCTGAGAGTACCACCAAGGTACTTTCCTCTTGAATGAAATTTATCGTCACTTCTGACCTCATTTTCTGACCATAGGCTACGCCTCCAGCTACGCAGAATAATGCCTGGACAACTGTCGGGCCTAGTGGAAAGGCTGTTCTCGCTTCCTCCCCAGTCCGTCCTCAACCGACACCCTCGGCAACGACTACTAGTGCCGCATCTGTTCCACGAACCAATGGTACAACTGCTTCTCGTCCTGCGACCTCATCCGCTTCAGCCACCAAAGCAGCTCCTTCTAACAACAAAGTTGACGACTTCCCTATTGCCCCCTCGCATGAGTTCTTGAGATGGCTTAACGACAATCTCAAAGGATTAAATAACTCTGTTAACTGTGCGTACAATCGTTCTTATATGAAATATCAAACTGACAGGCCATATGTGACAGTTGAAGAGATCTTGTCGATGCTTTTGTCGTTCCCTTTGGATCCTGATGCCTCGACGGTTGAAATCATCTCAGACCTCATATACGCGAACAGTACGACTCTAGATGGCAGGCGGTTTGCTTCAGAATTTGTGACCAGGCGAAAGGCTGATGCCACGGCGCGTTCAAAGGCTGGTGCTGGTGCAGGAGCGGGCAAGCCAATTTCTATCGCTGAAGTTGTCAAAGCTCAGCCGAAACCTCAAGCTCAGCCGGAATGGGGTGGTTTCAAGGTGGTGAACAAGAAGAAGAAAGGTGGTCGTTCATGATAATGTACGATTCCGAGCCACTCATGTTGTCTACCTACACGCTTGTTGTATGTATACGATCTACTGTTGTCGCTTTATGCGCTACCAATCATCTATTTACTTAACACAGACATACATCTGGGTTTACTTACCAAAGGGCGCTTCAAAGAAAGACAGATACATGTACCCTCCTGTGCTCAAATGAGATTGGCGTCCGTTGGATACAATCCCTTGGTCCTACACAGGATGGTTCAAGAGTGGGTGTACTCTGAAAACTTCCATTTTCTGCTATCAAATGACTGCGGGGTATGGCCGCGAGCGGCGAGGGCCGAACCTTTTCGAGCTCAAGAGGCAGATCCCAGAGATGAACTCGGTTAATTCGCGTATGCTGCTGATTGTGACTGCTAAGTAGGATCACCAAATTGATAATTTTCTGTCAATTTTTCGAGATTGACAATTGGCAGATGGAAGACTAAGAATATAGGTGACAGTGCACCAAGAGAAATAGCGATGATTGTGGACAGAGTAGGCTCACAGTAGAGGATGGAGGAAGGCGGAATTGTCACGGAGAAAAAGTCCACTTCCAAATATGAGATCGTGGAAATGGACCATCAACAACCTTCCTGTAAGGAGCCAAACCTCAATAAAGGAACAAAGTAGGAACTTCGCAAGCTGACACAGCTTCTGAGTCACTGTCACTTATCGAAGAAAAGAGAAAGCTTTGTCCTGACACGACCATATATATTAACTCATCTTTTAAGACAAGTTAAGGTATTCGGTGGGCTTTTCAAAGTTTCAAACCTTTTCGAAACTAAACTTTCGTTTACAGCTACTTATCCATACTATGCCATCTCAAACCTTGTCTCTCCTTGACTTGCTGCGCAGCAACTACGGTACATACACAGTGGATATACAGAACGTTTCCCAGTATCTCACAGATACTGAGCGCGAGCTTCAACATTATGCAGGAACGAATGAAGAGCTGTCTAGTCGGATTGAACAGTGTCGTTCTCTTCTTGCACCCATACGACGCCTACCTTCAGATTTGTTGGCTCTTCTCTTCTCATTCTGTCGATGCGAAACCGAGTTAGCCCAAAAAGTAGACTCTCCTGTTCTCCGTCTGTCGCAGGTTTGTGCAGGATGGCGTGAACTCGCCCATGCGACGTCGTCCCTCTGGTCTTCACTTTCTGTCCAACTCGTAGATGCTGAACAGGAACTGGGTGACGGAACTTGCGACAGCCTGAAAGCTCTTTTGGATCTACATCTTCAGCTTTCACGCGATTCCCCTCTCCACCATTCCCTCTCCACCTCAGCTTAGTTTTGCCAACGGACACGTTAGTCGTCCTTTTCCTTCTCAAAGCTCTCAGTGCTTATGCTTCGCGATGGGCCTTGTTAAACCTAGAGAGCTACGATCAACGTCTGGCAGACAGCAAATGTTTCTCATCTTTGAGGAATACTCTTCCTCTTCTCAGACAGCTGGAAATATGCATCCCCAGTTACGGTGCCGGTAAACTCGATGTGTTCCAATGCGCTCCCCTCCTCAAAGACGTCACCATCCGCAATTTGGACTATACACCCGAAGCACCAATTGCCCTGCCATGGCATCAATTGGAGCGATTGACTATGCAGTTCTGCCCAACCAGCATTGCTCTGAGATACCTCGAGCTCGCAACCCAGGCACTCCATGCTACCATTTTACGATGTGACAACAGTGACTATCGAGAAGATTATTCAGACGACTACCCTAAAGTCATTCGCGTTCATAGCAGTCTCCAATCCTTGTTCATAGTCATTGACTATCGGGATCGGGAGCTTTCCGTCATCTTCAATTTCCTCATATTACCCGCTCTCGCACGTCTCTAGGTATCGGTCCCAGATATTTTTGTTTCATCACTTCCCTTGCAGTTCTCTTTTGCGTCTGAGCTTGGGGGCATTATGTCTTTCTTAAAGCGTTCGCGATGTCATTTGACCACCCTCTGTGTGAAAAACCTACCTCTCCAAGACGTCGACCTCATCACGCTCCTACAACACTTCCCTTCCCTTACTTCTCTCACAATCCATGAAATTGACCTCCAAGGTGAACCGGGTTCAGGGACTCAAGAAATCGGTTTTCCGTCTACCAGTCATTTCTTCGATTCCCTTACTGTCAAGCATATGGCATCTACCTCTACTTTACTTCCCCATTTGAAGGAGCTTGATCTGAGGTACAACAGGCGCTCATTCCCTACTTTGGCCGCCGTATGATTCGGTCTCGCCGCCAAATCCCTGACGCGTCTGCCACTGCGACCGAGATTGGGATTGAACCTCTGACTTCTATTATTGTCCGTCCCGTTCGTCCATTCAGGCAGGACGACGATGATCTGAAGGCTTTGGAAAAAGATGTGCAGTCTTTGAAAAACTTGTGTGCGGCAGGGCTGCATGTCTCGGTTCTGTAGGATGTGAGTTGATATATCTTTCTATGTCTCCACTTTCCTCAGCAATAATAAAAGATGTCTTTGCTGTGCGAAGTTCGTGTCACCTTATTTTCTGCTGCCTTCCCTAACGTGTCTGCTTCAAGTCGAGATTATCTTGTACAAAATTTATTCATTCCTTCTGCACTAAGTAGTATCTTTCCAACGAGTACCAAATGAGAGTGAAAGCCGTTGAATGATTCCCAAACGTGTGTAGATTTCCTTCTAAATCGTGACCGTTAGATACCCTCTAGATGTATGATGTATGCCCAAGTAAACTAGTCTATGATCCACGATAAGACCCATCATAAGTAAGTAGCATAAAGTATTTCGTCGTTACGATTTCGTGTAGTGTTGATGCGACGTCGCATGGCGCGAGGAGTCAGGACGAGAGTGTTATGAGTGCTGGTACACTTTGACGCTCTTGATTTCCCAGTCTAAAAATTGCAGGTGAGAACAAAATCTTACCATCAGAACGATATACAACTCACAAGCTTCACCAAAAGCGTCGCCTCTCTGCCTGACATAGTCCTCACAAGTCGCAACCCCAGTTCTAGCTTGGCAGCTAGTTTCCTGGCCTGGAATTCCAGATGAGCCCCATACACCGCTGGCCCAATCACCACTAAAGAAAAGAAAAACGATCAGACGATCTGTGTAAGTAAAAATATTGCACAGCCACGTACCAGAAAGTGGTATCAAAGATCATGACCTGCTGGTAAAAGAACTTGGCTGGATCGCAACCGCTAGCACCCCATTTCGCCTGAGGTGTTCCCCATAACGCAGGTTGAGGGGTACCAGCCAGGATATCACTGGGTATGGAATCACGAGGCCAAAAGTAGGTGGCAACACCAGAGTCGTTCAATGACACTGTCAACCACAAGGAAAGATATAGGTGTCAGCTTGGGTTGAAGAAACATCAAACGAAGATCACACACTGGCATAGACGCCTCCACCGTTCTCATTGAAAGCCGCTCCAAAGGATACAGTAGAATCAGAACGGACTCCACAACCTGGAGTAATGTTATCAACTGCCCCAAGCGTTACTTTCAGAAGCAGGCTGAACGCACCTTGATTCCCTGTCTCAGCAGCTGCGCAGTTTGTACCGCCAACGACGTTGCCGGCAATTCCAAGCACGTTAGGGTTGTCTGAGGTGAGTGAACATCCTGGGTTTGTGTGGATCGTGGCCTGATTATTGGTATAGTCACCAACACCTTCGATAATATCAATCTCTCCTCCAGCAGGCCAGTTGGGTCCATTACTGCGGCAATTGAGTCAGTCTCGGGGATGATGGGACAAAACGAGGTGTAAGAACACTTACGTCCACCATGCACTGTGAAATTCCGAATAATCGAGTCAGTCTCGGATGGAAAAAGAGATGCAAGCAAACTTACGGCCAAACACCGCACCCAGTGGGCATATGCACGGCGTCCAGAATGAATAAGCCTTGATTCCAGTCGGAATTTGTTGTTATCCGAGTGCTCATGCGATTGTTGTTGCCTATGTCTTTAGTGGTATCTACCCGCATGATAGTGTTTCCGGCCGAGTTGAGTTCTATCAAATTGTTTTTCCTCTGAGGAAGCAAAACAAGGGTGGAATGAGAAAGGGCATTTCCAATAAAGATAAAATATGCAACGTACTGCAGTATCCTCATCAACATAATCGACAGTCCCATGGGTGGGATCTGCAATGTTCCAGAAGGACCAGCCTTCAAAGAAATCTTGCCCACTCTAAAAATGTGACGGTCCGTCAGCCATAGCAAAAAATTCCAAGAATAGTTAGTTCAACTCACATGGGATTCAACCACCTTCCAAGGTGACGAGACAGCACTCGCCGATGGCTCGGCCGTAGGTACAGATGCTGTCCCTGAACTACTAGGACTACTGCTTCCTCCGCCACTTCCATTGTTCCCCCCGCCTGAGGTGGTCCCATTGCCACCACCGCTTCCAGAACCCGGACCAGCACTGTTGTTCGCCTTGCAATATACCACGCGGTTGCTATCCGCGCCCAAAGGAACCTGTTGTCGTTTCCCGAGCAGGACGGCACCAAAAGCTATCCGAAGGTCGCGAGCAAGATCTTTTGAGTGATGTGTAGCTATCCGATGTACACCTTCGAGTGCGCGAGAGGCGAGATTAGAGGATGATGATTCGGCTAATGTTGCATCTACGAGGAGTAGGAGACATAGCGGGAGAGAGCGTGATAGTAGCATGTTTGTGGGTGTTCTAAGTGATAGAGACTTTATAAATGATCTTCCAGCACAGCTGAAAGTCTAAACAGAATCCGAGGATGTTGCGCTGAGCTGGCAGAGAGACGGTGGAAGACCGGGGGAAGAAAAAGAAGGGAAAGAAACAAGCAAGCAAGCCGAAAATTTATCAATGGGCCTTATGGAAACAAAGAAGAACCGGTTCCCTTTTTGTTCTTCATTGCACACGAGGCAACATATTGGGATCACAGTACTATTCAGCAACCTGCCAAGCCGACAAATGCGCAAAAGGCCCGCGGCAGCAACTGCGACGAATTCCGTTCGGAGTTGACGGAAGCAGAACATTTCACAAATAGCCCCTCAGTCTGGACTGATATGCAATTGCACTGCAGTATATACATGAAGGCATACTATGGACATACTACTCATTCATAAGAGGTAAGAGAAAAACGTTGCGTTCATCGCGCTGACACTGGAGAGCTGTCAGTCTCGTATCTAGCCAAGTCTATAACTGTCTAATTCGAAATCGGGAGACGCAACAGTTGCCTGGACGGATCGGGCTAATTATGCAAAAAGCGAGAAAACAACAATGATGATGAGAATAACTGACTCAAGTAAGTAAAAAGGAACGAAGAAGAGTTCGACAAAGAGAAAGAATGATAAAATAAGTATCGAGAATATCTGAGGTTTAAACAGTCAACTAAACAAGGGAACAGCACCAGACATTTGTAGCCAATTCCATAGAATAGAATAGAACAGCTGCAGAACACACGAAGGAATAAAGGCAAGTAAATATGTACTATACTAGCTCCAATCTCCAGACCTGCTGCCCGGCAACTGCGTAACGTCCGGAAACAATGCATCTCACACGAGGTACCCAAGAAATCATACACAACGAAAACGCACCCGCAGCACTGCCATGTTCTCTAACGATGTGATCCAGGGGCAAACGCCTCCCGTACACTTCGTCTCAACTCCTCATGGTCACGGGCAGAGCTGGCTACTGAAGAGCCGGTTTGCATATGCGATGGGGTCAGACTTGAAGGTCCCAAATCTACTTCTCCATCAACAAACTCTAGTATCCTTCGTGATAACAGTTGTATTTCGCCTTGGCCGTCGATCGTTTCAGAATCGTCGTAGCCATGAGTTCGGACGGAGCCAACTGAAGATGAGGGAGTGGAAGCTTGAGAGCTGGCAAGGTTACGGACGTTGGGTACGAGAAGGGAGGAGCTTCGGATGTTGCTTATGAGTTGAGGGTCTAAACAGAAGGGATGGTCAACGCGGTTCAGCAAAGCAGAATCTGATACTCACCTCCAGACTCCAACAGCTGGACAATCGTCCATACAGCAATATGCTGGAAGGTAGCATCTGGACTACTTAAGAATCTGTACAGATATCTATGCATTCCTCCATCGGGCTTATCCCAGACATCGTTGAACGCAGAATAATCGTCATTAACGGATCGACCGTCTATCCAGATCGTGAGCTGATAGCTTATTACGGACAAACCGGCACGCACCCTTGGACGACAAGTTACCGAGAGCAGCAGCACTGTTGCCTTGTACTTCGGAGCTTGGTGAGTTTGTGAGGGGTATTAACACCTCGCAGATACCCATCTCCAAAAGTTGTCCCTTGAGTTCATCTGGAAAACAGTCATTAAATTTAGAGCTACTTCTTGCGGAGGACACGAACCGCTCAATGCGAGGACGGCTACACACGCCGTCATCTCACTCTGGACATTCATAGGCACCTCCAGTACCAGTTCCTTGATCGATTCAATTGCCCCTGCCTTTACAATCGCCGTCTTGTTCTTCTCGGAACTTGCTGCCAAATTACGCAGTGTCGAGATAGCATGGCATTGTACCTCTTCATTATCCTTGAATGAAAGCAGGTTGATCAAAGGTTGCAAAAATCCAGACTCGATGATCGGAGATTCGTTCTGAGGATGGATGGAGACATTCCGGACGCAGGCGGCGGAGGAAAGAATCAAAGGCAGGTAGGCAGATTGTAGGAGGCGCAATAACGAGGCGAGTCCATCTGCGCGGACGATCTCGAGCTGATATTTCTCTGTAGAAGCAGAAGCGTGAACAACGTGACTTATGTACCGTTCGAGAAACATACCATCACTAGCCAGATTTCGAAGAGCCAGGGCGGCCTGACATTGAACTTTCAAGCTTGGGCTATCCATCAGCATCACCAAGCTAGTCACCAACTTGGGTTCGCTCTGAGCGAGCTTCTTGCGGTTAGCGCCTGTTAATATTTTCAGCCATCGATTTTCGTGAAATGAAGACACCACGCACCATCAACGGCTATGTTACTCAAAGCTGTAGTACAGTAGTATTGTACATCCGTGTCGGGTGAGTTGAGGAGGCTAACAAGAACGGGAATGGCGCCAGCATTCACGAGTTGTTGCCTGTTCTCATCTATTCTTGCTTAATAGGGTACGGTGCAAAGGATAATGTCCAACTCACCAGAGTGTGTCATATTCAAAAGAGCACCCGTAGCATTCCGCTGAACACGCATATCCTTCGACCGAGCTAATCTAGTAAGAGGTACCAATGCTCCAGATTTTGCAATCTTAGTCTTGTTATCGTCTGCCATGGAATAAGTTTTCGACACGGAACTCGTGAGCACGATACACTCACCATGAGTAGCCAAGTTTGTCACACAACCAACAGCATTACACTGAACCTCAACGTTGGGAGAGAGCATCTGGCGAATAAGGGGTTCTAAACCGCCGAGCTTGACGATGAGAAGCTTGTTATCCGCTACCCAAGAATTCGTCAGAAGCCGCGGGATAGCGAAAGAAAGGGCGTACTGTTCACAGCCAAGTTCCCGAGAGCCGCACTAGCTGCCCTTTGTACCTCAGTATCATGGCTGCCCAGAAGGAAAAGAATAGGGTCGAGCGTGTCCCGTCCAACAGGACGAACTTCCTTCTCAGTGATTTCTGCAAAAGCTAGAGCCGCACTACGTTGTAAATCGACATTGTCCGAGAAAGAGAGTGTTGTGAGAGCGGAGAGGGGGTCGCCAGAAAAAAAGTTGGTGGTGGTACGGTCTATATTGAAAAGGCGCCCAAATGAGGGCGGGCGCAGGCAAAAACAATGACAAAAACGCACTCTCGAGGTACTGAAGCAAGTCTGCTACGGCTTCTCTCTCGTTCTCAAGCAGTAAAGGTTCGTATGCTTGAGATCTCCGTGAACCGACTGTAGAACGAGTAAATGGACGAGTTCCAAGAAAAGCAATGACAGCATTTGAAGAGAGGCGACTTACAGCAAGATTCGCAGCAGCTAGTGACATTGCCCATGGCGAAGAAAAAGAGGAGAGAAACTCAGAAAGAAAGTGAAGCAAGGTCTGTCAAAGACAGCTCGTCGTTGTCGAGGCGGAGCCTTTAGCAAAGCTGCAAATTCTGTCACGCTAAGTTTGATTCCAAGGGGATGCTCCGGCATATCTCGGCAGCGTTTTGCATACCACGCCTGTCATCTCCTGCTCACCTTCAAATAAGTAGCTAGTTATGACTCGAAAGGACATCCAAATACCATGTCTAGCACAGACATAATCCCTGCAACCCAGGTGCACGATGCTACGGTCATTTTTATCCATGTGAGTCGCATTTTCACTTCCGCCTATGTCGTGTCTGAACACCCTTGATAGGGTTTGGGTCAGTCGAGCTCGACTTGGAGAGCAGATGTCATTGAACCTCTTGCCCCCAGCTTCCCCAATGTGGAGTGGATCCTACCAAATGCGTGAATATATCTTGTTCTATTTAACGATTAGTCCGGCTCAGCATATACCTCAGACCTAAACGCCCTGTTACTCGCAACAACGGTATAGAACGACCCAGTTGGTTTGACATTGCTCATCTGCCCCCGCATGAAGATGAGTTTGATCAGTCGGCCATCAGAGAGTCTATCTCTTCTGTCAATCAGATGATAGACGCTGTTGTTACAGCTGGATTGGATTCTCGAAGAATCATTCTCATTGGCTTCAGTCAAGGTGCAGCACTCAGTTTGATGGCCTCTCTAAGTACGCCGTGCTCTCTTGGTGGTGTAGCTAGTCTTTCTGGCTGGATTCCGCATCGCTTCAGACAGGTGGATTTCCAGACGCCGTTTTGGAGTGCATTTACTTACAGACCCGCTGCTATCCGTAGTATCTTGAAAACCAGTCAGAAGACAGGTTACCTGCCAGAATTCTCTGGTGTCACGGTAATGCGGACGAGGACATTCCTCTTTCGCATGGATTGGATGGGGTTTCCTTCTTGAAGACTTCAATGAAATACTCGGAACCGGAGAAACTTCAGGTGAATGTATACGAGAATTTATCTCATACCATCAATGAGGAAGAAATAGCAGATCTCGGAGATTGGTTACGCAAAGTTCTCTTCAACTTGTAAAGTATATAGTCTTTTTATAAGAGCTTCTGGAAATGTTTATACATGCTGCGCAAGCCAAGTTTGAAACAACAATTAAAATTTCACTTATTTCCTCTCATTTACTTGGAGGCTGCTCTACCAGTCTAATGAAATCTAATAGCTACTCCGTTTGCGATAGGCCTCACTCTAGCCAACTCTAGCCTGCAGCTGCGTCCTACTCACATCTAGACAATCACGTGTGTGTCGACCTATTTCCGTCAACTGCAGTGAGCCTCGTTGGATAGGTTAACATTTTACTCCAATGACAGACCAACCACCCTCAGGGCGTTCATCGCTGGATCAGCCTTCGGCCAGTAGCGGTCCAATACCTTCCTTCGATATCCACCTTCGTTTCCTCACCGACTCCTATCTCAGTTTCTTCAATGAACGGTTCGTCTTTACTCAATTCGAGTTCGCGTGCTCAGTTTTACCAACTACGTCTACAGGAAGCGGATAGAGGAGAACTAGTCAGTCTTATCTCCTTCCAACGAGGCACACGTTCTAATTAGGTTCCTTAGCGTCGAAGCTCTCATTAAACTGCACCGGAAGATCAAGTCAATCGACGCCTTTCTCGATGATCGGACCGACGTGAGTACGGCGAGGAGTGCTTGGAGTGAGGTCAGGGATAATGCAGAACGCGGTCCGTGTACTGGAATATTCATCTATTCTCGCTACTTATCTGTTGCACCTTTCAGAAGCGCAAACTAGACAAGCTTTCTTGTCTACACTCACTCTTGATGTCATAACACCTCTCACGACACTCAAGGTAATTTGCACTTCTGCGTCACCGTTGTATTCACCTAATCACTTCACAGGAAACACAAGAACGGACGCGAAAGAAGATCAAAGAGGACCTCAAAGAATCAGGCTCGGCATATAACGAGTATGCGGAAGTCACTCTCCCGAGGCTCAAGTCTAGGTATCTCAAGAAATATGCCGAAGTCGAGGTGAGCAGCTTCACCCTCACTCCAATCCCCTCTGCTGAACCTGAACTAGGAGCAAAAACGGGCTGCAGCTGCAGCTCCACCCACTTCACCTATCCAATCTCCAAATGCTCCAGACTATCCAGGTCTCTCCAAGAATCCAAATCAACAGAAACCCGTGGTCACGTCACCACAACCACTTCGAGCGATTGATCGTCGGCCTTCAAATAGTGCGCCAAGTGGGCGTAATAGATCTCCGTCATCCACCACCACAGCGTTTTCAGATCTAGCTCAGCATGGAAAGAAGCAGCTCAACCAGTTGATGGGATTTTTAGAGAAGAGTGGATCGGTGAAGGAAAATTTTGGAGGAGGGAGAGAGAATCATGCTCTTCGGACTGTACGGGCTAAGAGGGAATTGGACGAAGCAGATAAAGAGTATAGGAAAGGTGTTCATTGGCTGGAGACGCTGCGACTACGAAGGGTACGGACCCTGGAAAGTGGGTACACGGTACGTTTCTTGCTGTCTTCAAGCCGAATGCAGAGGTAACAATGACGTCGCAGAGTCTGTCGATGTTTATCGAAGAATGTTCGGCTGCTGTCAAACTAGCTCTTCAGAAGTATACGGACAACATGACGTGCGTTCTTGTCACTTCTGCTCGTACCTCTTCCCTTACCATTTCTTTCAGAGCGACGACTATGACTGAGACTCAACTTGCGTCCCATGCCTCTGCACTGGTAACCAAGATATCTCCGGAGAGAGACCGTGCTAAGGTTTCCGGCTATATTCAGCGTTCTCTGGCTGCTGCAACGCCGGATCCTATATTATACGAGAACTGCCATGTAGGAGAATGCAATGACTTGATATTTGGCTTCAGTCTCGTCGACTATGCGACCACGCATAATCTTCCCGATGGCGACGTCCCTAAAGTCGTGAAACGCTGTATAGATGAGATAGATAAGAAGGGTTTGGAAGCTGAGGGTATCTACAGGGTGCGTCACTCCCTTTGCCTATGGATATGTTCTTTACTTACTTGACGCAGGTGTCAGGTCGACATGCGATTGTACAAGCGGTAAGAAGCTCAATTCTCGGGATTTTCGTACTACTCACGTCCATGCAGCTACAACTTGAGCTCGAGAAAGACGAGGCCTCATTCGAGTTCAGGCCAAAGGAAGATGTTTACGCAGTAGCCTCGTTGTTGAAGGTGCGTTTATCCGTTGAAATAAGGGTACAGAGAAACTGAAAACCTCTGTGCAGCTTTACTTGAGAGAGCTACCTGAACCTGTCTTCAAGTTCTTATTACAGGAACGAATACAACACACAGAGGATTTCGGTAAGCTTTGTCTCTTTCTGAGCCAAAATTCCTTGGTAACACACCGAACTTTTTAGCTGCTCATCATTCCAACAACTTCTTACTGCTAAGAGGCAAGATCCGGAGATTACCACCAGTCCATCAAGCGACGCTCAGATATCTCGTTGAGCACTTGGCCCGTGTCGCATCTCACAGCGAGAAGAATAAGATGGACGCCAAAAACCTCGCCATCGTATTCGGCGCTGTAATCTTTGGAGAAGACCAGTTACCAGCCGGTGGTGATCTTCTCAGCGTCCAGACATGGAAGGACTCATTAATGGAGGACCTAATAACCCATGCCCACACCCTTTTCTCCGACGATCAAAGCGCACATCCTCTTCCTCCTCCTCCACTTGGAGAACCTACACCTCACTATCCCTATGGCTCAAAGACGACCAAAGTCGCCAATATCCCTTCACCTATAAACGTCGCAAATTCACCCTCCTCTCCCTCACTTCCTGATGATTTTACGCCTCGACTACCTGCCCGGCCGGCGAACAGCATCCATCCCTCAGCTCGTGGCCCTTCATCTCCTACTAAAGAGCGCACCGATGTTCCACCGCCATTACCACAGCGACCTGGTCAAAGAGCTACTCCTACACCTCCTTCACCATCCGTCATTTCTTCGGTATTGGAGACAGACGACGATGATCTATCTTATGCCAATAGCGATGAATTTCTCCATTCAGCTCCCACATCTCCGTCGAATGCCCCACCTTCCACGACAGGAAAGGAGTCGCCTCCACCTCATGACTTGCACCAGCATTCACCTACCAAATCCAAGGCAGAACAATATTAGTTTGTGACTCTTTCTTGCCGGCGGTCGGTTTTGCGTATGTACATGGTATCGTTGGACTGATTGTGTCCTGTCTTGTATCTTTCACTATGTTCCCTGGACATGTTACGATTAATTTGTTTGACTCTTGTATGCACTTTCACTTATTACCCGTCGTACTTGATACCTTGTATTTACACTTGTCGTCTGTCTTTCTGTTTGTTATTGGGTTATCGATGTTTGAAGGTCAGATTGGTTTTTCTGGTTTGGGGAGGCGGACGAACTACCGCAGCGTGTTGGTGCTAAACAATATCCACATATCGAGACAATAATGTTACATCGTAAGGTAAACTAGATGGATAAGATATATGTACAGATATGAAAAGACCAGGAAAAGCAAAACATAGATACAAGAGTGATAGATTACTTCTTATAGATGGACTTGAAATATTGAGACCGGGCATAATCAGAGTCCATCTCATCCCATAGATCATCGTCTTCCTCCTCAACTTTAATAAGTGTAGTCGTTGCCCTTTCCATGTTGACGTCAACATCGATGTGGGGGACAGAAGTGGTCTGAGGGACGATATCAGGTGGTGCGGCATGAACCTGCGAAAGGCTGCTCATGTACTGATGCTGCCAAGCAATGACGCGAGGGTGGGCTGTTACACTGAAAAGATTTATCAGACTTGGGTGGTAAAAATGGGTAAAATGATTCGCACATAACAGGGTTAAAGTTGACAATCTCCAAGTGCTCCATCGTTGTAGCTCGAGAGATTGCGACATAAGCTGCCATAAATCAGGATTTAGTTAAATGAGCAGCGTCTTTTGGGAATTAATGTAGCCGTCCATACCTTGGCCTTTTTCAAAGACCTTGCCAAGGTCAATCTTGACTCTCTGCAGCGTTTGGCCCTGGCTTTTATGGATAGAGATTGCCCAGGAAAGGATCAGAGGGACCTGCATCCTTCTAGCCTCGACGTTGCCCATAAAGCCTTCAACAGAGAATTCTCCCGGAGCACAGAGTAAGAGCGTTCCCGAAATAAACTGCACGAGAGGCCATTTCTGGCTGTTGCTAAAGATGGCTTCATTCAGCGGAACAAGTTTCTGAAGCGGTTGAGAGAGACGTGGTTTTGAAAGGTCGGGTTCTCGTCTTCCCTTGCTTTCGACTATTTGGATGTGCCGAGTCATTGCTTCGTGTATGTCGATGAAATCGATAATCTTGCCACACGAGCCGTTGACCAATCCATTACCAACATTCTGAGGAAAACTGTGAGTTTGAGA
This sequence comes from Tetrapyrgos nigripes, assembly GCA_013368315.1. NCBI lineage: Eukaryota > Fungi > Basidiomycota > Agaricomycetes > Agaricales > Campanellaceae > Tetrapyrgos > Tetrapyrgos nigripes. The sequence goes on from JAACJM010000001.1 coordinate 323,229, forward strand.
CCAGCTACAAGACGCAACATATCTTACCTGGATGAGCATGACCTGTGCTCCTTCCTAAGCAAAGTCAAAATAATGTCAATAACTGCATAGAAAAACTACAATTTCAGCTTACCTTGAGCGTGACTGTCTGTGGTGAGACAAGCCTGTCCAATAATTTGAAGGCATCGGCTCTGGAGATCTCTTTACCATATACATCGACTCCTGCAGAATCCATTGCTTGATAGGTCACTTCGGGAGTAGGGAGTTCCCGAAGACGTTGCCTGTTGCAACCTTCCACTTGAGCCCGAAGAGGGAATCTGGAAAGTGAATGAGCAAATGCAAGGGCATATGATGAGTTGTACGCACAGATAGGTCGGTTCAATGCCATCAGAATAAACCAAGGGACGGGATAAGCCATTGAGAATTTGCTTGTACCTCTCCTCCAACTGGCCCAATCGCATTTGCCCAAGCAAATCGACGAACTCTACAATTTGGCAGTATTCAGAACGTTAACTGAGCCTAGATCGACATGACCGACCTTCATTCCTTTGACGGAAGACACGCGTCAGGAATACAGGAGGCGTGCGGACACACCTATACCACGACTCCGCGTCGAATGCGAACGTGGACGCCATCTTGAACTGATGGCTCTCATCCGGTACCGGTGGCAGCTGACAGAAATCGCCCGAAAGGATAAGCTGATAGACTGGTGTTCAGATCCACGAAGCCACCTAAGGTTTTTGGGTAACATACTTGTATGCCACCAAATGGTCGATCATCTTCACGGACTCGACGAGCGATCTCCTCCTAAAAGGATGTAAACATTGCAAGAAAAGAAAACCGATATTGACACGTGCTTACGAGCTTATCGAAAAGGCGTCCATCCAGCATTGATACTAGAAGCAATCTGTGAAAATTGCATAGAAGATAAAAGAGAGACTTTGCTTACTTTCATCGATGATGAGAGTTCGGACATCCAGCCATCTCTGTCTGAGACGTTGCGAAAGGGCAATACGAGTTGCCAGGTTCAATGCCTTCTCTTTCCCCAATCCAATCCCCGCAAATGAATGCACAGTGCAGCCTCCAATATTCAACCCAGCAATACCGGTCGGCGCCGTAACAGCGATGTCCCCTATACTGCCGTTGTACTTTTGCTTCAAAGCCCGGATGATTTCTCGAAGCAAGACAGATTTTCCAGTACCTGTCAGAGAAAGGTTAATATCCTTAAACATTGCAGATTGAACGGTGATCACCTGCAGGACCGGTGAAGAAGACATTTTCGCCGCGGATGGTCATGTCGAGTACGCGCTGTTGCTCCGCAGATAGCACTACGGCTGGTGCTGCGACCGGCCGTGGTGGAGGTGCCATTTCTGTCTCGGGAGGTGGTGTCGATCGCGAGGAAGAAGAGGAGGAGGAGAGATCCGAGCAGGAAGTCAAGTCATCCTGGTCCATCTCTTCGTCTTCTGTTTCCTCCCAGTACGTGGTTGAATTAGGGTAGCCAGTCAAGTGCTCTGAATTTTGGAGTGAGACACGACCAGCAATAACAGAAGAAAAAGTCGCACCCTTTGGCTTATAGAAAGTATCCAGCCATTGCTGGGCCTCGTTACGGGAGCCGAATGGGATACCTGCACCATTGAGACGCTGGCAGAGAATCAGAAGTCCGTATCTCCTCGACAGGTAGAGAACATACAAATCCACTGTAGTCACAAATCCTAGGCCCTTCGCGTCCAACGATCACGTAGAAATTGTGGCCAGTGTTCATGGTCGAGGACGAAAAGAAAGTGAGACAAATTTGGGAAGTCCGAAAAGGACTCGCGTTCAGCATCACGTGAAAGTCATACCCGCGCTTTCGAGCGTCCACGAAGAATGCCCAAGGCTTCAAAAACGAAATATTACGCGGTACGCATAGGGAAGGAGGGCCCGAATATCTACTCGAGCTGGGATGAGGTCTTTCTTTCACCTTTCAGTCTGACCCCTTTCTCATTCCGGTTGTCTTTCAGTGCAAGGCAAACGTAGGTGCCACAGCTGCAAGGCAAATTACTACCCTAACATCATCGCATTCTCCAGACTTCGCGCTATCCGGGTGCAATCCACAAGTCTTTCTCAACCTACAAGGAAGCCAAAGAATGGCTAGGTAAACCATTGCTCTCCTGCGCGATATACATACATGTTAAGCTAGAGTTTCTTTGCAGGTCCCGATTCAAGCATGCAATCCCGGCCCATATCTCGCCCACAGCCCGAAATCATACACATCCACGATTCGGATTCGGAAGTAGAATGCCTCGCAGGACCGGCGGCAGTCAAATTGGATAATGACTCTGACATCGAAATTCTCGATGATCCTTCCATTACCTCCCAACCCCTGCCCACGACTACTTCTCATCCAGTTGCTGGACCGTCAAGACCTATACCCACTAAATCACCCTCCATTTCGACAACGTCGGCTCCCCGGCCACCTTCACCAGTGGACAATACGTCTACTGCCCCTCCTCCAGAAATCAAACTGTCTCCAGAACAAAACCACGTTCTGGAACGAGTCAGAAATGGACGCAGTGTCTTTTTCACTGGTTCTGCAGGTATCTTGCACGACGTTGCTTCCTTTCCATTTGTAACTCACTTCTTTTACAGGGACCGGTAAATCTGTTCTCTTACGCGAGATCATCAAATTGAAAGGTAGCTCTGCGTCATCTAGCCTTGCCATCACGGCTTCAACTGGAATCGCCGCTGTGAACATTGGTGGTACAACATTACATTCATGGGCAGGAATCGGAATAGGAGAAGAGGACCCAAAAAAGTTTGTTGGAAAGTTGCGTGGACAACCGAAAATGAGGAAAGTTTGGGAGCGATGGCTCAATGTGAGAACTTTGATCATAGATGAGAGTGAGTGACAGCTTCATTCTCTCGTACCCTGTATTCACTCGTGTCGCCTGCAGTCTCGATGTTGGATGGTGTTCTCTTCGACAAGCTGGTGAGCCTATAGCGTGTTCTTGTTATTGTGGTTCAATAACACCCTATCCCCAGGAAGAAATTGCTCGAAGCGTCAGGAACAGTAAGGAACCGTTTGGCGGCATACAGGTGAATATCGTCATGGAATCAAAGTGGACAATTGATTCATGACAGGATTGGCAGCTTGTACTTTCAGGAGACTTTTCTCAACTTCCCCCTGTTCCCAATCGTAACTCGAAAATTGAGCCCACGTTTGCCTTCCAAGCAAGGTCATGGATTCGTTGTGTAGGCCGCGCTGTTATGCTTAGTAAAGTCTTTCGTCAGAAGGATCAAGGTCGGTTTGCGCAAACAGGAACGTCTGTTTGGATTAAAAGAACTCTTCTCTCGTAGACTTTGTCGACATGCTCAATGACCTGCGATTTGGCATTGTTACTGACCATGCTCTGAGGACCTTCCAAGGGTTATCTCAGCCACGACATTACTCAGATGGAATAGAACCTACAGAACTGTACGTGTCCTGAATCTTGGTTGGACCGTTCTTGTCTCATTTTGTCTTCAGGTATTCTACGCGCTATGAAGTTGATAAAGCCAATACATTCCGACTGGACGCCCTTCCCGACCAAGCGAGGACGTTCTACGGTATGGACCTTCCTGGACAGGATGCAAATGGACGCCCGGTTGGCCAAGACGCTATGAACCGACTCCTTGAACGACTTATTGTTCCCAGGAGCATAACTCTGAAGGTTTTTCCCTTCCCTTTCATCCTTGGGTTTTCCTTTATTGACGTAGATAATCCAGGTTGGTGCTCAAGTCATGTTGATCAAGGTATAGTGCTCTCCTTATTCGCCTCTCAATGGTAATATTCTTATCAGTCGTATATTCAGAACCTCCAACAAGGCAGCCTTGTCAACGGTTCCGTCGGACAAGTCATCCGTTTCTCCACTGCTGCAGATGCCCTCAAGGAAGGTGTACAAATCGGTGGAAGTGAACAGAACGGCGGTGAAAGAAATCAACGTCCCGAAGACGACCCTGCAGTCAAGCAGAATGTACAGAATGGTCGCGAATGGCCTGTCGTACGGTTTATCAACAAGAAGGAGGTTCTCTTTATACCTTTGGATTTCACTGTTGACAACGCCGAGGGCAAAGTTGAAGCAAAAAGGACACAGATTCCTTTAATCTTGGCTTGGTCTCTGAGTATCCATAAGTCTCAGGGTCAGACGCTTGAGAGGGTTAAAGTGAACCTTGGGAAAGTGTTTGAGAAGGGACAAGGTAGGTATATTGTTCGATGTTGACGTATAGGCACCAACTGATATCTGTTTGCAGCTTATGTTGCCCTCTCGCGTGCCACATCGTTATCAGGTCTGCAAGTGTTGCATTTTGACGCTTCCAAGTAAGTCTTGATTTTCATCTTACCATTTGAGAATGAAGTTTCTCATTGATGCTTCACAGAGTCCGAGCTCATCAGACAGTTCTTGATTGGTACAAAAATAATGCTGCTGCGGAGGATGAAGACATGGATGAGGTGGATGACTTTGCAGACGACGAGAGGATTATAAACGAGATGGATGATGAAGAAGCCATGATGGCGTACCATGATGGTTTCTGAATGACAAGCTGAAGTACGCACATCGTTTTTCCTATTCACATACTAATTTATACAACCTCATAACGCATTTGTATCATTAGACCAAGAGTAATATCCCACGTCAAGGCTACGCAAAAGCATACATGCACTTGGCCGGAATGGCTCTTCTTGAAACCCTTTTAGCATAACCTTTTATGAGACGTCTTGCGAGATTCTGGTTTTCCGGTTCGCGAATTTCGAATTCGTCTTCGCTGTCGTAAGAGGACTCCTGTGGAAGCCCTGGGGTAGTGGTTGGAGTATGTTCCGTCTGCCGCCCGTCTGTGTTACCCCTCACTGTGAGCACAAATTTCAACTTGGTAGAGGGTGTCAGCGCCTGTCATTTACTGTGTTAGCTTAACGGACTAGGAGTAATTCTCCTCTTACCAACCTCTCTCAGGCTACGGATAGCTTTACGTCTCAAAGGCTCCGTGGGCGGAAAGCTGGCCCCCTATTGCAATACAGTCCATCTACAAGTTAGAACAGAGACATTTACATGAGACTCACTGCTCTTGTTTCGGTTGATTTTCCTGGCATCATTAAGATCGTGAAGTTCGTCACTGTGCGAGAGAGGGCGAAAGTACCAGCCTTCTCAGAAAGACTTCTTATATGCGATAATTCCTTGGTCATGTTGCCAATCGTTACCGCAACCGCCCTGAGTACGAGCTTCCATCTTGTGATAAACTTTGATAGAACTTCAGCAGCACAGGATCGGAAAAGAACATAAATCGGCGGAAATGGGTGTGCAAGTCTAAAAGTGGTAGGAAAGTCTTGTGGCGTCGCAAAGTCCGTACTTTCGGCCGATGACAGGTGGGTGCAGCCATGTACAGAACGGATGTCGGAAGCTCGAGGCGACGAGGTTATTATGACGCTGGTCAAAGCTCCCTGAGGATGGACAGTCTACACAGGTCCCTGACTCGGAGGCTGCAGATTTGGGTGTTTCTGTCGGATTGGTATATTCGGTTACAATCCCCTGTCGCTCGGTCATCATCAACACGACCGTTTGTCTCTAGACAAATCTTAAACCTGATTGGCTAACGCGATTGCTCCGACGGATCGGCCTCTTCCTGCTAACATCGCAAGCCAATGCTTTCCTTTTCCTTGAAGCCAATCCTATCTAGGAGTACTAGAGCCAATGCCCTCCACAGGCAAGAAAATTGTAGCAAGTTGAGGCAATCTTCGGAGCAGCAATGTATCAACGGATAAGGAGAACTTCACTTCTTTCAGGTTCTGTTTCTGCTACAAAAGGCTGATAAAAAGGGGGGGATACAAGCATGGTGGAGTGGGGCAGGAAGAAGGAACACTACTTAGTGGGAAAGCACTGCGAGAGACTTTTATTCAATCTACATCAGGCTTCTGTATCACTTCGAGAGGGACTAGAGGCTTATTAGTTTTGTATCATTGTACTGGAGCTCAATCAGGACTATTTCATAAGAGAGCGGAAGCTACAAACATTAGGGTGTTTCACGCGGGCGTTTTTTGGTGTTTTCAGCCGTTTTTTGATGTCGTTTTTTGATCATTTTTCGATCCGTCTGAAATCTCACTTTTCGAAAAAACTAGTCGTTTTTTCAAGTTTGCAAAAGCGGCTCTGACCCTGCTTTTGCAAAAAACGTTTTTTGAAGACTCGTTTTTCGCTCCGTTTTCCAGTCCTCTTATCGTGGGTCATATGGAGTTCGTAAGCACCCCATACGCTGAGCTTGCTGCCCGACACCCTCCGTCACCTCCGACGTTCGCCGACGCCGCCGCTGTGAGCGTACGCGTACGTTTGACACTTTCAGAAAGATAAAGATTCTACCTACGCCATCATCTTCCAAGACTCAGCCAAGGAAAACACTCTGGAGGACATTGTCTGCTGATCGAGGTCATGCACCAGGACGCCATACTAGAAGGACCGAATATCCTTATGTACGAACAATTGACCAGACGTGAAAAGAGGACGCGTTGAGGGTTTCACGCACTGTCATTTTTTGGGTGTTTTTCGGACCTTTTTCCAACGAAGAAACAATCAAAAAACGACTGAAAAACGCTTTAAAAAACGCCAAAAAACATCCGCGTGAAACACCCTATTGCTTGAAGTCGTTGCAGTCGATTGAACTTGCAGCACTTCTTTGAAACGCCTCAAGAACGGGCACTCTGACCCTACCTAATATTGAGCTAGAGCCATGTCTCACGCGAACATTGGACACCTCTTGAACACAGAACAGATTTTGACTATACTTTGACCATACTTTTGCCATACTTATTCCACCCGCAAGACATCTGCAAGGAACTGGGTCGTCGATTACTAAGCCAGTACTCGGTTGAGGGTTGCTTGGCCGCGGTGACTTGGCCCGGGTACCTGTCAGAGTTACCGACAGAAGGAATGTCATTGGTTTCTGGTATGATAATAATTATTCCAGCCCTTGCCGATTTGCCGAATCCTATCGTCCTTATCGTCCAATTCTTGAAGAGATAAGAAGGGTAGGTTCACTTTCTGCTATCTATCCGCGATAAAAACATATTTAAGTATACATAAGGCCATCCTCAATCTTGCCTGATAAAGCGCCCAGTATATCCGTGTTCAGCGAGCAAGCTAGCCTAATGTCGATCAACTTTGGCCGTGGATTCAAGTTTCAGAAATTGCGAATATAAATGGATTCCTAAACGAGGTCCTTATGATATATCTTGACTGTCCAGCTCCATCACGACGCCACCAACTGACGCTATCCTTCCGCGACTTTTTCCTTTTCACCCCCCATGGATAATCTCGCAAAGACGCAGCTTGGTCGTCGTCAGTTTAATGTCTGCTACTCCTACATTCCATTGTACTGACTACTTTTCTAGGCGCTGACCCACAGTTCGTACGAGACCCCTACTGCACATTTGCCAGGCTGAAATTTGCAACAGGTATGATCGAGGAGATCTAGCTTTTATTATGGTCGCAGGGGCCATGGTATTGCTCATGGTTCCCGGTCTAGGTACGTCTGTGCTCCATCTACTGTCAACAAAGATGCTTAGAATCTTTTAGCTTTCCTTTACTCTGGATTGGCGCGTAGGAAGAGTGCTCGTAAGCACTTTATGCCTTTACGTGTCTTCCATTTGACCTCACACGACCCTTCCAGTTTCGCTGATTTGGGTTGTCGCTGCTGGAAACGCTGTCACTATTTTCCAATGGTACTTCTGGGGGTAAGTCGCGCTACGCTGTACAGAATTTCCAATACCTGACTTCCATACTACAAGTTACTCATTAGCGTTCTCGTCTTCCGCCACCAATGGATACATTGGAAATCTTCGGAATTTCGGTCTCATGAAAGCGCTAGGAAATGAGTCACCTGGCTCGCCTTTGATTCCAGAATTACTCTATAGCTTCTTCCAGGTGGGTCGCAAATGGACTGTTATACATTGAAGTAACTCAAAGTGATTCGCATCTATGCAGATGGAATTTGCCTGTGTGACAATGTGTATTCTCCTGGGAGGCATTGCGGAAAGAGGACGCGTTCTGCCGGCTATGGTATTCACCTTCATATGGATGACAGTAGTCTACTGTCCATTGGCTTGTTGGGCTTGGAACGTCAACGGTTGGGCTGTAGGTCATCATTTCTGGCATCACATTGACATTTCAATTTGACTCCTTTTCCCTTTAGTTCAAATGGGGTGTTCTCGATTTTGCAGGTAAGCGGCGTTCTGCCCATGAATCCAATTTCTAAGACCGGAGGCCTGACTACTCAATATTTCAGGTGGTGGACCTGTTGAAATAGGAAGTGGTGTCAGCGGACTTGCTTTCGCATGGGTGCTCGGTCGGAGGCAAGAGAAAGAATTGATCAACTTCAGACCTCACAACGTCTCCCTCGTCAGTTTGGGTACATTTATACTTTGGTTTGGATGGTTGGGATTCAACGGGGGAAGTGCTTTCGGTGCAAATTTGCGTGCAATCATGGCAATTTGGAACACCATGCTCGCAGCTGCTTTCGCCGGAATAGTTTGGTGCCTGCTTGATTATCGATACGAGAGGCACTGGTCTATGGTCGGCTTTTGTTCAGGCACTATAGCTGGCCTGGTCGCAGGTAAGCTCACTGATCTGCTCTGTGCTGAATAACTTCCTAAGATATTCTTTCAGCCACACCCTCGTCTGGTTTTGTACATCCTTGGGCATCAGTAATTATTGGTATCTTATCTGGGGCATTGTGTAACTTTGCAACGAAAGGTACGCTTGCATACTTCTTGAACTGACTGTCTGTTTAAGTCACTGGTCTTCTCTAGTCAAGTTCCTCCTGCGTATCGATGATGCTCTGGATTTGTTCGCCGAACACGCAGTTGGCGGAATGATTGGACTTTTCCTGATAGGGTTCTTTGGGGATGCAGACATCATTGCTCTCGACGGCGTCAGCACGGCTCCCGGCGGTTTCATGGATCACAATTGGAAACAACTATACATGCAGTTCACGTATATCGTTGCAGCGAGTGCCTATAGTTTCGTCGTCACCGCTCTGATTGCCAAAGGGATTGATATGATTCCTGGACTCCATTTGAGGGGAACGCCAGAGAGCGAGAGACTTGGTATGGATGATGTTGAGGTATGTCTGAGCGTTGTTCTGGCCCTGGGATTTTGGCTTATTTCTCTTTCCCCAGATCGGTGAATTCGCAACAGACTACATCGAACTCCGCCGTGACTTTACGGACGGCTTCGCCCCAGTACAAGGAGACCACCATTTCGCTGCGGGTGATCGTCATGGGCATCTTGAAACCGGCTTGCGTGTGAATTCGCATGATAATAGCGCTCAGTCAAAGGACTCCAACGAGCCGTCTACCATTGAAGAGAAGCCTGTCAACAAGGTGGCCGACGCTTGATCCAACGGCTTTTCGCAATATCTTGTGTACCCAATTTCTACAAAATCTCTATCTACATTGCTATGTAGACCAGGGGGTACATACCCCATGGCACATTCCTATTCCTACTGATCTTCATCCTTTTCTGGCTTCCTAGCTTTGTTTAGTCCGATGTTGGTTTATAGAGGGCAGACGGTAATCCAAAACTGTAATAAAGACATACGTAAACAAAATAAAATTCTCTGCGTATTATTAGTGTACATTTTGCGAACGTTTGCTAGGCCTCTTGAGTTCAGATTGTCCACATATTATAAATCATCGTATACCGATAATAAATCAACAATCCCATCCAAAGACAAAGTTGTCGTCATCTGATATTTTAGTATCTCCTTCAGAACCAGAGATTCTGGACCCGCAAATACTGGAACCATACTGCTCGTTGAGCAGCAGATCAACGACGTTACGAGCAGCGATCGTTTCAGTCTCCATGGTGGAAATGAAAGGCTCAAAGGCATTGACGTAATAGAACCCAGTATCCACTTTCACTGGCGGGAACTCGGTCGTTGGTGGAAGAACGGGGTAAGCATCCCACTGTAAAAGATACATGATGTTAGGAGTTAGAAGATTATTCATATGATGACGTAGACAACTTACCTCTTTCCTATACACCCATGTTACCTGTCCATCAAATACCTTTTCCAGCCATTCATCCGAGACCGGTTCCATCGAGAAAATTTTGACAACCCACTCGTTCTCGTTTATTTTACCATGGTAAGACACTGAATTGAATTCCGGGGCTTTGCCGCCACGACGTACACCTTCCCATGTCGTCAAAAGCATAGAAGGGGGTTTAGTGTTGGGAACCATGTTCAGATACTCGGTGCTCATGTGCGGGGCAGTCGTTGCGAGCAAGGTGACGTGTAGATGCACATAGGGTTGTTCGGGTATTTGTGAAGAGAGTGACGATGGAAGGGTGATACCAGTTTGATGGAAAGGCGCAGCGAGGATGACACTCTTGTAGCGAATGGAACCTTTCGGACTGGTGACAACCCATGGACGAGATGACGAGGAGGCTTGTGAGATGCCAGTGACAGCCGTATTGAGATAGACTGTTGCTTTCGAGTGCTTCAAGAAGTTCTCAAACACCTGCCAGTTTCCGCCTTTGATCTGTGACGCCTTATCGGCAGCCATAGATACACAGCCTTCGATACCGTGGATGGCGTCGATATTCTGTGGTTATGGTGAGCATTTTATGAGACAGAATGAAGGAGAAACGTACCTGAGCATAATTGACGCGTGTCCCAGCCTCTACGAGTTCATAGATGTACTGTTTAGATACTCCTTGGGATTCAAAAACTTGGGCTGCGGTATTCTGAATCATGTCTATCCAACCAAATTCAGACGCTAGGCCAGTTACGTTGTCCCATTTTGGTGTGTGTGCAGAATAGAGAGTCAAGTATTGGGAGAGCATATTTTGAACACTAGAGAAAAGTTCAGTTTGGATCCTCTTCAATACTAGACTGACATACATGGTATTGACGCGTCGTGGGGACATGAAGCCATATCTCCAGACCAATCTGAGAGTATCCCACCAACTACCGCCAGCCTGCGAACCCTTAGACAAGGCAAAATGACGACGAGAATGAAACATACCTGTACTATGACCTGTTCACCATCCCAAACACCAAAGGTCCCGTCTTCTTCGGCAAAACTGACTGTTGAGAGATTGAATGCCTCGGCAGCTCTGACCATGTTCTTGTTGGATTGGACATAGATAGATGCACCTAGCTCGACCGGAGAAAGACTCGAGTTGCCATGAGGGTAGACAGTGGTGCTACCTATAAATTCGGTTATTTCCAAACAATGGATACGGGTGAAAGCTAACGACATACGTCCACCAATGTAGCTCTGCCTTTCATAGACATCCACTTGGACATTTAGGCCGAAACGCTCCTGAGCCCTGGAGATCCAGAAAGCAGCTGAGCTTCCCGCTGCTCCTGCACCGATGATAGCTATTCTTGGAGTTTCATTGAGTGATTCGTCTTCTTCTGCCCTGAATGTCTGGAAGAAGGGGACCTTGAAGGGTAGCTGGAGGGCCAGGGAGGAAGACACGAACCAGAGAAGCAGAAAGCGGCGCATGGTGGTAATTTGGAATGACGATGCTGTGATTCTGAAGGGTTACCCTGTTCCTCACAACAAAATATACTTAGGCCCGGAACAACTGTCTATTTACTCATGTCCCCCCAGAACTACTGGACTCTGCTCCCCTCAGAGCTCGTGCTCTCGGTCCTCATCTACCTGCATCCAAAGGATGTCTCCAGTTTCTCAATGACCAGTTCTTTCTTCAGGGACCTCGTCTATTCCACCAATGACACTTACCTATGGCGACAACTGATGCTTTGTAGATTTGACGATCCGCGGAGATCCTATCCTCTAGTCTCTGCCGGCCCATCTTCGACCCCGCCTGAGATAGACTGGAAAACCAAGGTTCAGGAACGCACCAATGCGGAGATAATTGCGTTTTGCGACCATGGGGATGCTACCAAGCACGAACGGAAAAGACAGCAGGCACTCGAAACGTTTGTCTCCATTGCTACAGACGCACCACCCTTTGGCAATGGGGAGCCTTCCCTCAACTTGTCCTGGCTCGACCGCGTTCTGCGCGAATCCAAATTCCTCCGTTCCCCTTGTCTTCCAACGGAATTGCAGCTCTGTTCACAATTGCGAGCTCAGCTCACTCTCACTCACGAGAATGGAGATTCAGAAGAAGACCGTCTGATCCTCAAGACTAGGCGCACGCAGAGCAGATGCTACGTCTATGATTTCAGGCGATATAACAGGTACAACGATTGGGGTCCGTTTCTTCCTGACGGGAATGTCAATTGGGTCCATGTCGAGAGTATGATTAATGTCATCCTCATGAACCTTCGAGAATTGCCGGATGCATGCATTACGACGTTACCTCCCTTAGGACTAGAGGCTACCCGTGCGTTTTCTGCTCCTGGTACTTTTCGCAACGAGGATTGGGCTGGGGTTGAAGGTATGCCTCATCCACTTTTGGCCTGACGCATTCTGAGTACCACTTCCTATAGGAACATGGAGACGATACGTTAGTTTTATGGATTACCGGGACTTGTTTGGTATGTCGTGTGCTAATGGAACACTGGAACACCGCAATGAACTCACTGTCCTTTTCTCAACAGCATTCAATGTAAATTTCTCTCAGTATTTCTCTTTCCTTCCTGATTCCCTCTCCAATCAATGTCTAGTACTCCAACATCGCTAGCGGTCCTCGCAACCCTTCCTTCTTCCAGGACAGCCGTTTCTGCGAAGCCACGCGTCTCATAGAAGTCAAACTCCATCTCATTTCGCCCGATGAACTCAGTTTCAGTCGATATGAGTTCCATTCCTCCTATACACAACATGTACACAATCCACGCTACCCGACTCTTTATTTTGCTGGAACAACTCGTGGGTTGAATGGGAGGGAAGCTGACATCGAGGGTTATGTCAGGATTGCGGCGGATGGGACTGTAAGATGGAAATTTGTAAGTAGTACATTTGTTTCATCGACGAACATGCTCTCTAATAATGTCCTGTAGTTCCACGTAGTTCAGGGAGTCACCCATAGTGGCCATACCCAATGGTGGTAAGTACAATCGTCATACCCTCTCCGAGTCTATCTTGACTGCATCTTCTGGGAAAAGTTCGCATGGTGTTCAAGTAGGAAACATCAGAAGTGCAATGGGCATTCTGGGCAACTATTCGACTGCAGATCATGATGAAGGTGAATTCTGCCTGTGAACACCCCAAGACTATATCCTAATTTGCTGTCCCTAGGTGATCCTGTTGGCCCTTTCTGGTTATATAAAGTCCCAGATGACTTTAACGGGAAATTATTGGAAAATCTCCTCTAATTTGTGGACACCCTTTTTCTTTATTCTCTTATTCTCTTATTCTCGCCTATTTTGCTACGCTGAGACAGGCACAGCTCAAAACGTTAATCTGGCTAGTGGCCAACTAGACTTTACTCTTCCTCTCCATCTTAACTCATGGAACACTACCAGATCATTGTACATACAATTGTAACACTTCTCTTCAGATTTACACATCCACCTTTCATTGTTTCCTTCAATCTTCACACTTATATATACATCATCCTCAAGCCAAAGCCTTCTTGAAAAAGTTGGCAAGTCGGTTGTAAACATCTTCATACCTAAAATAAATGTAATTGTAAGCAAAAAAGACAGTCAAAATTTCATCTAGAAACACACTCTTTCTTGTTTTCCTCGTTTTTCAAATCGCCACGAGCAGCAGCCCAGCCATGGAACATGTTGGTATAGTTCTTGTATTCACATTGAGAGGCAAAAGGCTTGCTTTTGAGGGTTTGGATGATTTTCTCATACTGTCAAGATAGAGTGAGGGGTCTTGTATTGAATGAATACTTGAAAGGGTACCTCCTCAACAGGCTCGTCATTGGAGATGTACATGGCAAGGGGGACCTAGGCAAACTTGAAGTCAGGTTAAGACGTAAGATGCCGAGCTTGGATAAGTGCTTACAGTCAACTTTTCGGCGTCAGAGTCAGCCAACATACTTGCAAAAAGTCAGCATGAATACACTACATACACGAGTGGACACTCTTACGCAGGATGAACGATGGAAACTGCAGAGAAAGGTGTGTTCGCTCCTCCAGCTGAAATCGTAACCTTACCACCTAACCAGAGTTGAGACATTTCGAACAACACAAAGAAGAATACACTGACCCCAGCAGAAGCCATAAACCACGACCTTCTTGGCACCATTGCCCTTCAAGAACTCACCAAATGCAGTAAGCTTCTTAACGGTCTCGGGCGGGTTAGCAGCACCTCCAAAGAAGTCTTGAAGCGCTTGCTTGTCTTCGTCGGTCTTGGGAGGGAATCTCGAGAGAGGGAAAGCGTCGTTTGGTTCGAAGAAATCAGGCATGTAGACAGTCGTGTCTAGAGTTTGGGCGAGGATGTCTGCGCCTTGTTGGGTCTGTAAGAGATGATACATTAATTAAATCGCCTTGAATAACTTCAAGTCGCGTGCAGAAATCTACCTGAGGATAGAAGCTATTGACGGTCACTCAGGAATTTTGGCTAGGATAAAGGTACCCACTCACCCAAAGATATCATAGACACATACGATCGCGTTCGTGGGGTTGTTCCCAGTCACGTAAACTTTGTTGAAGCTACCGAGGGACTGAAAGGAAAATTATCGATGTCAGATACACGAGTAAATTCCGTCAGGTGTACAGACCTTAAAAGATCCTACTGGAGAGTAGCTGGATTGAACGGGTGGAATGGAGCAGCAAGCTTGGTTGGTGTTGTGGGTAGTCATTGTGCGAGCAGCTCTTAAGGTTTGAAAACTAGTTCTCGTCGGGACAGGTCTAAAGGCTTGTCAGTGGAGATAGCATACGGAATGATTTGCACTGACCTGACAAGATGCCGAGAGACAAGTCTCAACCTGGATATCATGAGTCGGGATTCCTTCCAGGACCTTCGCTGTTATAAGGTCTGACGTCATTAAACCTAACCTTATAGCTATACCCGTACGCGAACTTTTTTCTCATACAACTTATTTTCAACCCTCATCCCAGCTGAGTTGTCTGCTCAGTAACTCTTTGTCGTCGTCGATAGTCAAGGGGTATCGAGTTTGTGGGGATATGAATCCTTCAACCCAATTAAGCCGGAGCGTCATCCCTGTCTGCGTCTAACGTGGTTTGGATGGACACCGAAGGCGAGCTCAATGGACCAGTTCCTTTGACCTCGCTTCCGGTGTGAAGCTTGACTATGCGGTTGATACATCCTTTGTCGCTCCTTTTTTTTTTGTTGTAGCATTCCAACGAATAGCATGTCTTTGATTTCAAGAGGCAAAAAAAGTACTACAGATACAGCGTACTACACGAATAAGTACTACCTACATGTCGACGTCGTAAGCATGGTTAAGTTTCCATGACTATAAGTAAAAAGTTCGTCAAACCCGTAAATAAGAAACATAGATCATAGCCCTTCATCAGTAGGAGAAACGGCGACGTCTCAGCATCGCAATAGCAAAGAAAAGCAACATAAGGCAGCAGAGGTATTCCATGATCAATCCCATCACTAGGTATGTGACAAATTTACCAGTGATTGGATTGAACATGGCTAGTGTAGGATTGGTGGATGGGTCGTTTCCAAAGATATCAGAAGAAGACCAAGCGTGAAGTATGGCATACGCGGTCCTTACACCGAGGGGAAGAAGGGCATAAGTTACACCAGTCAAAAGCTATGAATAACGGAAGTTTAAACAGGACACTCGAGTGGCATGAAATGAGAGACATACGTTTCTCCTGTAGCTCCTCATGCTGTAACGATGTGACCAGCACATGAATGTAGCAATGACCAGAGCAACCCATGCACCTGCATAGAACCCAGCAGCAATCCGACGTAAAAGGAGACCGGTATGGGCGTCTGGGTTGACATGGGTCCCAATGATACCTCCAGCAATTGACAGAGCAAGCGCGACAATAGGAATGAGACCGACAACTCGAAGTATTCGCATTGTTCGTGCATATTCACTGTAGGAGTGTTGGCCACTACAATTCTGGTCAGAGATGACAGAGTATGCGATATCGAAGGAAACGCACGCTAATCCCAAGAAACCAAGAAATGCAAGATCCAACAAAGCCAATCCAGCCGGAAAAAGTATATATGCCGAAATGAAGAGGTCTATGACCGCAGGTTGTACGAGCTCTGCGGCTATGATCAGGGCTCCTCCAGCTAATCGTACTATATGAGGGCTCGTCAGGATGTCGTGCTTCAATCTGAACGGAAGAGAGGGACCAACCGAGTGCAAACAAGAAGAGAAAAAAGAAACCGGCATCCTTTTCAAAAGCGTAGCGAGCGGTGTAGAAAAATGATATAGCAAGTATTGGGACGTAAAACGCAAGCTGAGCCGCCGCGATATCGCCCCGCGTGTCTAAGGGCATATTGCAGAGTGATTTTGGGCCTCTAACGGCTGGAGAACAGTGTGGCGCGTCGAGTAGTAGGGCAGCAGAGCAAGAAGCTACTTAACTAGAAGCAACCCGCCTTATTTACTAAAACTCAACATGGACATTGGACGCGCAGTTTGATCCCATCACTGTCATGCACGTGACCGAGCGGAGATAAGATAGCGGAGTCGACGCTCGGAGAGAGAAAAAATGAGACTACCGCGTCGAGTACCTTGGGCTTCTCTTGCTGAGCTCGACCAGGTCTGTGCTGCCATATTCGCAGATGAAAATGATTTGGAAGCAAAGAGATTCGCAATCAATAGGGTGTTTATCGCGTTTGCCTCCGTTTATACTTTCGCTCTAATTTGTTCTGTAGCTTTCAGCTTGGAGAGCTATTACATCGCTTCCTCATGCACTAGAATCAACTTTGGCGTTGCTCGTTGCGATTGTTCAGGACTCTCAAGCACACCAGAATATACCGTTTCTCTCTCTGCGGCAGAGCTATGCATCTGCAATCATCCGGCTAGTCAATGGCCTGGTCGATCCTCTGCAGTCTGGTGTCTATGCGAGGTCAATTGCAGCAATCGCGAGTCAACTAGGGCTACCTCTATGGCTAGTTGAACTCAGGCATGCTGCTACCCATGAAGATCTTCCCAGCTTAGAATTACTTCGTGAGGGTGCGAGACAGGTCCGTACAGCTCGTTTTACTCCTCCTCTTTCATTCATAACGTTGATCCAGTCTATGTCATGGCTCTTGCAAAACTACTGGCTACCCACACTCAATCCATCTACTGCTTCTCAATCGAAAGCCGTTACTCTTCATCCAGTCGAACCGATTTTGAAGCAATACAAGAACCTTCTCAAAATCATAACCCGAGACACTTCATTAAAGAAACGATACAAGCAAGAAATTGCCACCGTTTTCAAGGATCTCGACAAGTGGCTAGCAGAAGCCAAGGTTGCTGCAGATGTGATGACGGGTGAACTTGGATGGAACACCACCCATATGGTGGAAAATGCAGAGGGTAATGAGGGGGATGAGAAAGAGAGATGGGCTTTGGAGGCTTTGAGTGATACGTTGTTAGAGAAAGGTGGATTGGTTCCATTGTCCAAAAAGTATGGATCCTTTGCTTTTGAGGCTACGAGTTTGCTGCGTGCTAACGACTTGTAGGAAACGCAGTTTTCCCTCAGATTCCTTTTCTCCACCAAACGCTTCAGTGGAAATCTGGACATCTCTGTTAAGCCATGTGCAGAGTCTACATCCAGACTTTGTCTCGGTTCTTGTCAATCGATTGCTGATACGTCTCCTCAACAAGAATACCAACGAATCTGACCAGTCTGTCGAAACATCCAGTAACGATACGTCCTACTACATCGGCATTGCACGTTGGTTGAATTGGGTGGTGCACTCTCTTGTGGATGAGAGCGAAGTTCCTGATGGAGATCTCAAACTCGACACCGTTGCATCTCTCATAACGGCTCTTGAACCAGGCTCCAAGCACACGACACAAACTCGAAAAACGTGCGTTTGCCCATGATTCCCGGTAGATTTACAGCTCACCACTTTTTCTAGGCTCAACGCCCTTCTCGAGTCCTTGTGCAAAGGAGATACGAATCTGGAGAATGCTCTTGCTACGTTGCAATCGCCAGAAAAAATCGAATCCGCAGTAAGTCAAATTTTATGTCCTAGGAGGTTAATCTAAGGGTTTATTCTCCTCAGGCTACTTGGTCTTCTGAGGATATATCTGTGATGAATGAACGTTTGGAAACCCTTTCATCACTCAAGTTGGCAGATGACGATCGGGAGAGCGAGCTGTATCTGTAGAGCCGCCGTCAAAGATCGGGCAGAGTTCTGCTCCTGGCTGGCGTTTGCTGGATTCGAGTTCTGGATGGAAACCATGTCCAATAGGTGTACATTATACTCCAGTACATTGATTACTTCCTTTCCTTAGAGTATCTATACTGTAGTTCGTGATCAAGTCAATATTTCGTGTGATTGACACGTCGCGCGACACGCTCTCCATTTGTCCTTGACTACCAAAAGCACAGTAGAATGACTCCAATGAGGATAGCATTCCTGCATCCTGACCTTGGAATAGGTACGAAATTATCAGTCCAGCCGTCAGTCATACCTAACTCGATGCAGGCGGCGCAGAACGACTGGTCGTCGACACCGCCCTCGGCCTTCAAAATCTTGGACATACAGTCGATATCTACACTTCCCACCACGACCCCAACCGTTGTTTCGAAGAGACCAGAGATGGCACACTCAAAGTCTACAACGTAGTCCCTCCTTTCCCCAGACATATACAAGGCAAATTCCACATCCTTCTCGCGCATTTACGACAATTACATTTGACCAGAAGGATCCTGAAGCTCATCCAGGATAAGAAAAAGACTTATGATGTCTTCTTTGTCGACCAACTCTCAACTTGCGTTCCTTTCCTACGATCGTTTACTGGTATACGAGTCGTGTTCTACTGTCACTTTCCGGACAAGCTATTAGCCAATGGCGTGTTTATAGAGGATCCAGAGCAGCGTCCGAACCCTCCCCTGTTGAAGCAGATCTATAGATATCCCATGGATTGGTGGGAAGAGGCTACGACACGTCAGGCAGATGTTATTCTCTCCAACTCGAGGTTTTCGAGACGTGTCTTCAAAGCTAGTTTCCCCAGTATAGAGACGGTTCCGAGGGTAGTATATCCTGGCATCAATTTCCAGGCATACGAGACGAAAGCAAATCTTAGTGATCCTACTGTGGAGGCTATTGCTTCGTGAGTTATGCATCACCGTTCTCTAGTACTTGCTCATCCATCATTCTTCTGTAGATCTCGGCCAACTCTAGTTTCTCTGAACCGGTTCGAGCAAAAGAAAAACCTAGCTTTAGCAGCGCATGCATTCGCTAAATTACGACAGCGTGAAGAAGTCAAAGCAAGTGCAGAGTTGAGGAGATTGAGGCTGGTTATAGCTGGTGCGTGGTCTCTGCATATATTCGGACAATCGTTCATGCTGTATTGAAACAGGTGGTTACGATCCTCGCCTCACCGATAACGTGCAGACACTATCTTCTCTCGTTTCTTTAATCAAGGCCGCCTCTCTTACTTACAAGATTGCCTCACCCACGCTGTCTCTCCTCGACAATCTTCCCGTACCTATAGCAAACCTATCCTCGACTAAATCAGACGATGCCGACGTTGTCCTCCTCCTATCATTCTCAACCCCACAAAGAACCTATCTTCTATCTCCTCCCTCCATAGCCCTTCTCTATACCCCAACCAATGAGCACTTCGGCATCGGCCCCGTCGAAGGGATGTGTGCAGGACTCCCGGTACTGGCAGTCGGTGAAGGGGGCCCAGTTGAATCACTAGGCCCCATATCCATCAACTCGGATTTACCTTCAACCTCATCTATCAATTGTTCGCCTGATCTGCACGCCATGGAAGATGACCTTGACGGTGCAGTGGGTTGGTTGAAACCTGCAGAGTCTGATATCTGGGCTTCAGCTCTTTATGAAATAGTGAACCTGTCTGAAAACGATAGGGCACGTATCGCAGAGCGCGCTAAAGCAAGGGCAAAACGGATGTTTGGGATGGATGTTATGGCTCGTGGGGTTGAAGGTGCATTGAAGGATGCTGTGTCTAGAGGTCCTTGTGCGAGGATAGATGTGGAAGGAATTGCGTGGCTTATTCTAGGACTGTTGGCTGTGGCACTTGGAGTGTGGTCGACCTTCTTCCAAGTTGGGAGTGGTACAAAGTACAACTACTGATACATGCTGGACTCATGGACTTACTAGTACAGACTCGAACCTTGTGATTTATGGGTAATTATATGATTGATTCAGGCTCCCTTTTTTGCGAATTCGCTCACATTGAAAAGGGCCCTCCTTTTCTGACATCTGCGCCCAGCCCTCATGTTCCCAAGAGATTGGTGTTCGCTCTATCCCTCTGAAAAGTTCTGAGCTCAACAGTGCCAGTGGCTCGAGCAGGCAGGCTATCGACTTCGTCCAAGATACCAGCCTGGCTGGGAACCAAAGTTCCAGGACTTTGATGAAGGATTTCGGGATGAAAACACCTTAGCTAGTTGTGTGAGTTTTTCGTCCAGTGTCTTCTACTGAGTCGACTATGGTGGAAGTTGAAAGCTCACAGGGAAGGGGAGCGGCATTGGATGCTATTCGCATCTCCGACAATAAGCCTGTTCAACTGAAGGTCGTCGATCGACTGGTAGACAGCGACGAACTGCGTGTAGGGCTGTACTTTTCAAGTGAAGAGACGATTGCCAATCCAAGGAACCATTGTGTTCCGATCTACGACGTTCTCGCAGTACCCGGAAAGGAACAGGACATCATTGTAATGCCTCTACTCCGCCCCTTTTCTAAGCCAGACTTTGATACCGTCGGAGAGGTGCTTGACTTCATACGGCAGATATTTGAAGTATGATTATGTATTGATTGTCGCCGTATCTCACTCACGCATTGCAGGGTATTCAATTTATGCATGAACACCACACTGCTCATCGGTTTGGAATCCTTCCTTTCCATGTTGGGACACACACTTATGGCTTTTCTGCAGCGATATCTCTGATCTTAACATCATGATGGATGGCGATTCTCTTTATCCAGAAGGTTGGCACCCAATCCTTCCAGAATTCCCTCGGGAGTTCTCTCCGACCACTAAGCTCTACGCCAAACGCACTGGCATTCGCGATGTTCTGGCCAGTACTCTTTTGACTTTGGTCATTCGAGACAATTTGATCCAGGGTGGCCCACCTTGGACTATCTTCGAGGCGGGGACCGTAGTCCTCCTGAACATGACCGTACACATAAAGCTGCAAATCCGTTTCCTACCGATATCTACTTTTTGGGTAATTTGATTTGTCGAACTTGGACTAAGGTGTGTTTTTACATTTCTCCTTTGCGATTTCATCTTCCACTTTATGTTCTGAGCCGATCCAACAGAGTAAAAATGCAACGACACAGAGGAGATTTGCATTCCTCACACCATTGGTTAATGACATGGTTCAGAAAGATCCAATCAAACGGCCAACAATTGATGAAGTCTGTCTTCGTTTTGACGAATTATGGCGGCGACAGCCAACATACACTTTCAGAGCGGCACCGTATGGATTGGGATATACTCCAGCAACTTTTAACCCTGAGGCTTCCCATGCCTCAAGTTCCCTCACCACAAAACCGATTGTATTGTACTGAAGCACGATCGTTTTACTCTAGTCCAGCTCTAAAACACCACGATATATGTCTTCTTTCAATCAACCTGCATCTTAGACATGTTCAATCTTCAGTGTCTGCTGGGACAGCTCTTAGTAACGAGCAGCGTGGCAGGTCTTGATAAAGGCAGGGTGTTGTACATAGCTCAGCAAGCTTCTCTGAAGCCTGCACTGTGAAGTGGTACTGAATGTGCCTTGAGTAGAATAGAGATACTGAAGATTTCTTCATCCAACATTCGCCCGACATCATACAGTACACGGACTCTACTTGTCTGTACCACCTGCGGCTTTCACAACGATAACCCACGCATCTACACTTTCTTTGGTCGCATCAATATGATGTTCAGCCAACAAATGTCGACGAAGATCATATGCCCGACTGAAGACATATTTGCATGGGCCATCAACCTCTCCTGCCTTTCCACCACCTGCTAGCAGCTGACCACTTCCAGATGCAGAGATTGACGTCGACGGTACGCTTTTGTACGAAATCGTGTCAAAGTTGGGATAAGGGCACTGGATGGTCTTGTAGTTCTTCAACCGTTCCTTGGCACGCGAGGCATACGCGTTACCAGTAATCACATCGATGCTCATACTTATATTCGCGTCCGACTCGAGTGTAGCGTCAGTTTCGTGTTTATCCTCGCAGTCTTCGTCTTCAGATCCGGATTCAGAGTCATAATCGTTGTCGTCGCCTTCGCTATCGTGTCCAGATGATTCCTGGTGGTCTGAGCCTGAGGAAGGGCGATGGGCCTTGGCCTGGTGGCGTTGTAACAAATGTTTGTACCCAAATGCGCGTTTGCAATTTTCATGTGGACACACAAAGTCTCGTCGGCCGAGGTGAGTGACACGGATATGAGTTTGGAGGGCCTTGTTCTAATTATCATCCATCAGTTAGCTTAAAACCTCGACGGATTGACAGAGAGCGAATCGAAAACATACCGACTTGAAATCCTTCCCACATCCCGCGACTTCACATTTCCAGTCACGTCCAATCTCTCCACCACGTCGTCTCTTCTTGAGAGGGGGTAAAATTTCTTCTGCGTCTGAGCCTTCTGCAGCGGCGGCAGCTTCGAGCTGCGCCTCTAATTCGCGTTCTTGATGTATTTTCATATGAGCTCGAAGGCCTTTCTGAGCAGTGAAAGTCTTTCCGTTACATGATGAATGAGGACACGTGGGTGGATGAGCAGTGCGATTATGATGTTGGAGAGCAGTCCAGGTTGGAAAGTAAGTCAGTTCGGTGCCTGGAGCGGGTATACATGATGGCTGAACGCAGGTGTAACGTTTTTCTACATAAAACGTTTTTCAGCTACGCGAAAAGAGATGATGGAACTGGTAGAACCTTACCATTATGCACCTTAGCATGGGTACGCAAGTGCTGATTAGTGGAGAAAGATTTTGTGCAACCTTCGTGCTC
Source organism: Tetrapyrgos nigripes (assembly GCA_013368315.1). Taxonomy (NCBI): domain Eukaryota; kingdom Fungi; phylum Basidiomycota; class Agaricomycetes; order Agaricales; family Campanellaceae; genus Tetrapyrgos; species Tetrapyrgos nigripes. The sequence goes on from JAACJM010000001.1 coordinate 346,213, forward strand.
GCAACGGTATGGTTTCGTGCCAGGAGGCGCATGCGCGGTGCAGATATGGTTACGAAGTTGATTGTGCTTTGCAAAAGATTCGGTGCATCCAGGTTTCGTGCACTTGAGAAATGTTAGAAAGAAGATATAGTACACAGGTCATAAACCTACTTTGAAGGATTTCGCACCCTTGTGCCAGTCAAGATGTGCACGAAGATGCTGCTGCGTCCAAAATCTCTTCGTGCAGTTCGGCTCAGAGCAGAGAAGAGGCTTTGCAGAGTCTGGAAGGTGACTGCGCTGATGAGCATGAAGGTGGGTTTCCCTGAGATACGACTTTTGGCAAGTACTGCATACGAAGGGACGCTTGGATTTACATTAGAGAAAAGTGAATATGCGAAAATTTGTATCAGCTTACCTCTCCTGTATGACAGCGCTGGTGCTCTTCCAAACGAGAGGGTTTCGTGTATGCTTTGTCACAGCCCTCAACAGTACATTTGTAGCGCTTTTTCGTGCCTGCGACTAGGTTTCCGTTGATGAGAATAGGTCGCGGAACCGCTTTGCTAGATGACGCCTCGGGAGGTGGTTCAAAGTCGGAATCGGAGGGTGCTGTGAGATCCTGTGGTTCTGGACTGGAAGCAAGGTGCAGAACATAATCTGGATTTCGAGTTTTACGCTTTCCAAGGACAGTTTTTGTCGCTGTAAGCGACATCTTCGACGCGTCTGTCAAAAACACGTGCTTAGGTAACCACGAAATTTCTGAGCTGGTACTTTTCGTCTGACCAGCCCACTGTCTTCTTCGACTTCGAACCCTGTAGCTGTCGCCACCGTTGCTAACCTAGCATGCCACTCCCATACGACCTCTGCGCGCGTTTCCAAAACGCCTTCCGCGCTCGTCACCAAAAAAATAGCCATAGACCACAACACCCAAAACCTGGGTATCTGCTCTATCCTCCTTCGAGCAGGTTTCATCTCCAACCTCACGCGTGGAACCATCGAATCTGCTTCCCCCGAAGAATTTTCCAAAGTCCCCGAAGCTCAACGACGTATATGGGCAGACCTCAAATACCGCGACAACCGTCCCGTGTTGAGTGATATGGAGCTCATAAGCAAGCCTTCTAAACGGATTTTTATGGACTTGGCGGAGATTAGGTTGCTTTGTACAGGGAGGAGGGCGCAGCAGGTGCAGCCATTGAAGATGGGGGAAATTGCAGTGGTGAGAACGAAGAGTAAGGAACATCAGTGGTTGGAGGCTAGGGAGGCGTTGTTGATGAAGCTCCCTGGGGAGGTTATATGTCGTGCGCGGTAGGCTTGGGATCTGGCGGTTGTGTGGCACATGGTTGGTCGCTTTTCTCGTGTTGCTCATACTGAAGTACTGACGTGTTACTAGTCCGGGCTAGATTATACTCGAATAAAATTAAAACAATGGATACAGGTCACCTAATCCTAGATGCTTTTCTGGAATGTCTCCTTGTGTGTGTCAAATTGGACGTGGACGCGTCGATTGGTGCAGTGTGTTTCGCGTTTCCATCAGTTCGCGATAGAATGAGCACTGGTGTGTTCACTGTCCAAATTCCCAACTCATATACTCTATGTAAGGAAAAGTAATCAAAACACAAAGGTAATACCAGTGAATACCATAGATAGTAGAGTACTGTACATATAGCTACGAGTAAAGTATGCAAAGAAATTGTCTTTGAAAACGAAAGGCAAAGATCGAAATAATTAACAATCATAAACGAAGGGAGATCCTGTAGAACCAATGAAATCCTATGAAGGTCCTCGAGCACCACCACCATTATTCCTAGTTGCTTTCCTCGGTCTGGGTCCTACCTGCCTTTGCTGCTGCAAAAACTGGGGTCCCTCAGGCCCAGGCAAAGTCCCACCCGACGAGTTCCTAGTCCGATTCGTCCCAGGATCCACATCAGTCTGGCGTCCATAGCTTGCATCCCGATTTTGCTGTGGCCGTTGTTGCACTCCCATCTCCGTGACATTTTGCTCGTACCCACTCCCAGTGCCACTGCCCGACGACGAACCAGTAGTAGTAGTCCCGTCCTCTCCAATGTATTTGGGAGGAAGCTCAACAACCTCTGTACCATCCGCATGATACACAGTTACTGGTGCTCTCCCTCCATCGTGATGGACCACATAAACGTTTGAACGACCTGATGCTGACCCTTCCTGGCCATGACCATTGCCATGTGTATCCGTCGGCGAACGAGGGACCCTCTCCCCAGGCCCAGGGAAAGGTTCCAGGATATATCCAGTATTAGTATGACCGGATAATTGACTTGCAGCACTTGGCGTATTAGGGAACGGATCGATGAAGAGTCTATTCTGCGTGGGCGACCCATGGGATAGATCCATATAGTCGACTTTTTCCGACCTGCGAATTCGACCGCGGAAAAAGAAGAAAACAGCAGCTGCACCTAAAAGGAGACCACCCAGTGCGCCTCCAACGCCGGCACCGATAGCAGTGGATTTTGATACCCCGTCTTCATCGGATTCGCTGTAACGAAGTCAAGATGAACAAGTCAGGACAATTCACATTTAGGAAAATAAAATCAAATACTGCACCTTTTGGAAAGACAATCCGTCGGACCATTTCCACCGCTGTGTAAAGGTCCCTGTGCCCAAAAGTTGCCTTTGGCGTCGACGACGCTGATAAAGAAAGAAGAAGCCCATGATAATTGCACAGTCCAATTCATGGATGACATTGAATCTGACGTGATGTTCCAGGGAGGATGTAAAGTTGGGGCAACCTGCGGAATGACACAGGTTAAACCACATTTTGGGGATTTCAGCGGAGAAGACTGACCGTGAAGATGTAGGGTGGAGTTCCATTTTTTGGTGTTACTTGGATATCGGTGCACTAGAGACGATAAGCATCATGCAAAGAAAACACGTAAAGAAACATACCTGGTCTACCCAACCATATTGAGACAGTGGCCCGTCTCGAACTACTGCGTCCACATCTAGAGGTCCAAGAGGGAAAGAGGCATTGTTACAAGAGACGTCTGAAGTGGGGGCGATGACAGTGTATAATCCTTGGCATCCACCGGCGTTGCCATTCTTATCGAACTGTATATGGGATCATCAACAAATGAAACCGAGTTAAGGTATATGTTGCTCACCATACATATTTGGTACTGCGCGCGCGCAAGGGGTGGTAACTTGTCAGCGGTGTTTCAACGCGTTGCTGAAGGAAGAGGATACGCACCAGAGTACCTGGTCCAAAGGGTACTTGATAGTCCTAAAAATGAATGAGAAGAGGTATACTGGAGGTTGGAAAGACGTACGAAATTGAGCGAGCTTCCTGCCTCCACTATGAAAGGAAATACAAATGCACTGGAGGAACTTGAGATTTGGATGAAACTGAGAGCAGGTGGAAACTGACGAGGTGTATATTTGAAGGTAGTACGGAGCGACTGGACTAGGACTGAGCTGGGTGTCAACAAAGAAGGAAAATCGAAGCTATCAATCATAGACTGACCCAGGATCTCCTGCATTTCTCTGCCACTTTAGGTGAATCGTTTCGCATTGTGCTAGACAGGACTCTTGAGACAGCAATATAGAAAGAAGGGTAGACGCGATGTACTTGTAACTGGGACTGGGACCGCTTGACCATCGGGTGTGTAATTGAACTCAAAGCTCTAGCGTTCAAAATGTTATTCTGGTAAAAATCAGATATCAGAGAACAAGTCAAACCTGGGGCAGAAAATCAGTGGTTTCTGTGAGGACCGCCGGACATGATATCAGAAAGTAAAGAAGGAGAGTGACCCAAAACATAAAAGTTGGTTTGGAGAAAAAGAGAGACGTGATAAGTGAATACGGTCGGTTACTTACTACACGTGGTAAATGGATTTTCTGAATTTACCCCTTGGACTGAAGCACCTCCGTTAACGCTAGCGCTGAAGCAGTATGTCAGTAATCGGTAATCCTACAAATCATTAGTCTATTTTTCAGCCGTATTTTCTTCACATTTGGGTCCGCTTGCGTCATGGTCTGATTACACATACGAGATGACCGTCAACCGAGCCGGAAGTCCCTAAGTAACCTTGTTTGCCCGCAGTTTTACCTCACCTTGCTCTCTACTTCCATGCCCAACAGCCCACTTCCCCAGCCTTTGCCCAAGGAATGTACGTTCCCAGATATTTTGGTCACTCAACGACATACTGATGTTTTGCGCAGGCGCCAAGGCAGCTAAAATCTTCAGGTCTTTTGTCGACAGTGGAAATAATGGACTGGACGGTGTCATACCGCGTTCGGTTATCCAGAATGCCAAAGGCTTTGCCATCTTTACAATATTTAAAGCTGGCTTCCTCTTCAGCGCAAGAGCTGGTACCGGTGTCGTCATTGCCAAACTACCCGACGGAAGTACGTTCACTGTCCTTCAGATTTTTCGGTCAAATCTCAAATCCGATTTTTAGCATGGTCTGCTCCATCTGCTATAGGCACAGCTGGTGTCGGATTTGGGGGTCAAGCTGGTGCAGAAATGACCGATTTCTTGATTGTTCTCAACTCTAGATCTGTGAGTTCCCTATTTGGTCATTCGACACTAAATTCTGACAGAGACATAGGCCATCGTGAGCCTACTTCCTTCTCACCTCTTTCCTCCTATTCATGCTCCCATTCCCAGAAATCTTTCATGGCCGCAGGTTCTTTGACTCTAGGTGGAAACGCAAGTATCGCCATCGGTCCACTCGGTCGAAATGGTGAAGCGACCGGTGCCCTTAGCACCCAAGGAAAAGTCGCTGCCATGTACAGCTACTCTAAAACTCGTGGCTTATTCGGTGGCATTTCCATAGAAGGCTCCGTCATTGTGGAACGACAAGATGCCAATGTTCAAGCCTATCAGAATGACCAAGTTTCTGCCAAGCTTCTCCTCAGTGGTTCCATCACTCCTCCTCCTTGGTCTGCAGTGTTGACTCAGATGATCGAATCATGTACGGGGATGCCTGGTAATAGGGCCTGGGTCCAGGATATGCCACCAACTGGAGCAGGATTAGCTGGGGGAAGCAGTTATGCGTTCGGTGGAGTGTCAAGTCCTGGTGCAATAACACCCAACTCTCGAAAATTGAAGAAAGACAAGGCATCCTATCCTCCACCTTCTTGGGGTCAACCCATGGAAGGCGGGTCTTACTTTACCAATTCCACCGACAGTCTTGATTATGGAACTCCCAAAGTCAATCCAACGGCACCTTATCGACGTCGATATCGGCATCCAAAGTAGATGATTCATGGACGACACAGCGAGATACAGAAGCGACGTCCCGTTTTGACACGAGATTTGAGTCTGATTTCATACCAGAGGAGGAAATCAGGAGAAAGACACATAGGATGAGTCTATCTTTGGGAAATAAGCGCACTACGAGTGATGATCCCTTTGATTCTTTCAACAATACACCATCTTCTAATCATGCACGATCTATGAGCATAGCGTCGCCCTTTTCAAATTCACGGTCGTATTCTTCCTCGCTGAATCCGTTCTCCAATTCCACAAAGTCACCCGCTTCCTCCGAACCCCCGCCGTATATTGCTCGGAAGCCAGAATTAGACAAGCCGTTGTTAGAAGGTGTTGCTCGTGCTATTGCTTTGTATGATTTCCAAGCTGCAGAGGTGTGTTGTTCTTTTTCTTTTCTTTGAGAGTTGGAAGCTCATTACTTCTGTCATCTCTTCTTTCCCTCAGGCCGGCGACCTTGGATTCCAAAAGGGTGATGTGATTACCATCACCGAGAAGAGTGATAGTACGAACGATTGGTAGGCCCTGATTTCCTTACTTCCTTAATGACCCACTCATTCATCGCTTGCAGGTGGACAGGAAAGATTGACGATCGCAAAGGAATATTTCCTGCCAATTTTGTTGAAGTCGTGTAATGCGCTATCTAATCCAAATTGCTCTTCTTCATCGTTGTATCATATGCGTCAAAATGTGTATACCTCACTCAACTCAGTATGTCAGGCTTCCGTAGTTGTATCTCATTCACTGGTAATCTACGTTGTATATATAAATACCTTTACATCTGTCTGCTTATATTATTATTGCAACCATAGTAGAGTAAATCAAATCATCGCCAATAACTCATCCCGGTCCTCAGACTCATCCACCAACATACGCAATTTACTGTTCTTGTCTGACATCAAATTCCTTGGACTGTCGAATTCAACGATGTGGCCGTCTTCTAGTACCATCTGGCAGGGAAGGCAACGCGAGATGTCAGTACAATTCAGACAGACGGAGAAAAATCGACGAGACTCACAATCTTATCCGCATCCATAATCGTCTGCAAACGATGTGCAATCGCAATCAGCGTAACGTCGTCACCAAGCTCTGTCCGTAGATATCTTTGGATGATAGCGTCTGTTTTGTAGTCTGTGACACACGAACCGAAGGCATCAGTGAAACTATTCTCACAAAAAATGAACAAAAAACACACCGATAGCCGACGTGGCTTCATCCAAAATCAACAGCTTGCTTCCTCTCACAATTGCTCTCGCCAGTGCCAAAAATTGTCTTTGACCCACAGAAAGATTCGTTCCGCCACTTGAGATGTGAGTGTCCAAAGTCACCCGAGCCTCCGCTGTTGTTATCGTTGTCGCCGCTGACACCGAGACGTTGGTTTCATTTTCACCAACGTCTTCTTGATCCTGCAGAGCATGCAATCCCGAAGCTTTCAGCGCGTCATTCAGCGTCGCGTCGTCGTGTTGATTGAATGGGTCCAGGTTGTATCGGACAGTGCCGCTTAAGAGTTCGGGCTGAGATGTAGTTTGACATCAATGAATGGCTCAGGACAGAACGGAATGTGTACTCACGATTTGTGGGACGATAGTGATATTAGCTCTCAACGCGTCTAGGTTGATAGAAGAGGTCTTGATCCCATCGTAGTACACCTCGCCTGAGGTGATGATTGCTCGAAGAAGGGAGAGGCTCAGAGAGCTCTAGTTTGTTGGTCGGCATCCACTGCTCTATTCGTGTTCTACGAACTCTCAACTCACCTTGCCGCTCCCAGTCCTACCAACGACACCTATCCTCTCCCCACCTTTCACTTCAAAGGTCAAATCATGTAGAACCTCTTTGCCATTCTCGGAATACTTTGCACTGAGATGCTCTACTCTGAGTGTACCAGAGGCAGGCCAATAAGCGGGCGGTTTGCCTGATGCAATGGGTGCGGGTTCCTGTTCGATCCGGGTATAGTGGCGGATACGTTCGACACTGCTACCTACAGAAAATTAGAGTCAGAGAAGGAGTTAAACGCCACAAAGTCTTGAGAGTCTAGACTCACTCTGAACCTCAAAATCATTCACCGACTGTACCAACCACAAGGTCAGCATACTAAACCCTATACCCATATTCAACGAAAATCCAGTCAGACTCGCGTCAAGATTGAGGTAACTAGAGTTTGGGAAGTAAACCAGATAAACAGCCAATGCTGTGGAAAATAACGCGCTGAGAAGGTCTAGGCGGACGGTTACCCAGCAGGTTAGTCCATGGAAGGGTCTCGCAGAGCGGGTGTAGTCATTGATAAGGTCAAGAGATGAATTGGTGAAGGAGGTCGAAGCTGAGTAGGCTCGTATTGATACTGTGCAGGGGGTCAGACAAGGATTTGAAACGGAAAAAAGGTGACGTACCCAGCCCAGATATCGCAGCACCGAAGCTAGCATGGGTGAAAAAGCAACACAATCAGCTTCTACCCAGAAATTGCTAGAACGATACGCCACTCACTGAGCCAACACCAGTGCCCTTCTGTTCTCCATCTCTCTCTTAATCCCCAATTGTGCTGTCATATAGATTTGACTAATCCAGCAACCAATTATTATAAGAACTCCAGCTGGGATGAAGAAGATTGGGCTTATGATGATGATAGCGAAGAACCTGATGAATGTGAAGGAAATGGTATTCCATAATCCGAAGAGTACTTTATGAAGTGGTCCGTCGATGGTGGATATATCTGTGGTTGCGCGGGTAAGGACGCGAGAGAGGGGAGTTGTGTCTAGCCATCTACATACGTGTGAATCCTCTTAGCATGGGTCAAGAGCTGGATTAGCAGGATTAGGACATACCTCAATGTAGTACCGAAGACAGATTCAAGCAGGTGATGATGAAGTGAACGAGAAGCACGCAGGGATCCTTTGAAGAAAATGATGCGACAGATGACATGGAAAAATACGGCGCAGAAGAGGATTACGGCTGTTTATGCAAGGTGAGGAATGAATCAAGTTGCAGAGGCTGTCGAAGAAACTTGCCTAATATACCCAGGTTGCTTATGAGGGCATTGTGTTGTTAAAAAGCATTTCCGTCGTTCTGGCCATCAAAAGACTTACAAGAAAACAGGCACTTGACTTGCTGGGCGATCTTCATACTGAGAAGCCCAATATCCGAGGTAATAAGTCTGTGTGTTGATAGCCAGGTTGGAAATCATCATAGTTACAACGAAGCAGCCGTTGAAGAAAATACGATGGTTGCCTGCAAGAGCGTTGAAGTACATGAAAACTGGTTACATCGAGTCAGTGTTTTAGATGCCCGAAACCCAAAGAACAAAATAGAGAACGTACTCGCAGACCAGCTAACATGACCACTTTCTTTTTCTTCCGCAATCACCAGTTTACCTGTTTCGCTGTCATTGCTTTTCGCTGTACCTGGCAAACGAGATTCAGCATCGATATCTTCGTTCGCTCTTGCGAGCATCTCCTCGTCCTTCTTTGCCTCAAGCTGCAAGGCTTTGTCCTGAACAATAGCTTCCTTGACGGATTTTCGACCCACGACCCTTCCGTCCGAGCCCACGGAGACGACGAAATCAGCTATGGGACCCGCCAAAGCTACATTGTGCGTCTGTAGATTGGAAGTCTATGTTTGTCTCTTTCTATCTCTCAATAGATTGCACGACTTACCACCAACAACACCGTCCTCCCTCTAATCAAATCCCCACGAAGACACTTGTCGACGATCCACTTGGCCGTGTGTACGCTGTATCGATCAAAACGACATTCGTCAGCTAATGGTCAACTTATCGACGTAGATGTTGAGCCAGCTTACTCCAAACTCGCCAATTGATCATCCAAAAGAAGGATTTCCGCGGACGAGTATACAGCCCTCGCAAGCGTTATTCTTGCCTTTTGCCCACCACTCAAGGTCACTCCTTTCGGTCCGACCTCTGTCGAGTCACCAGCTTCAAATAGATTGAGATCGTGCTCGAGACCGCATTGATAGATGACTTTGCGATATCGGGAAACGTCATCAGGGCTTCCGAAGAGGATGTTGTTCTGGGAAGAAATTTATCATGGTTGGGAATCGAGTGCTTCTCGAGCAAAGACAGACCTTGATAGTATCATTCTGTATCCAAGACTCTTGTGCAGCGTAGGCAACGCCTCCAGTCCGAGGTAAACTGAACCAAGATTGAGAGCTTGATGGTATGAAGTTCATTTCACCTTGACGCGAGATATCAAATGAACATCTGTTGCTTTGTCTCTGAGCATAGCTATACAACAACACTCACCAAGCAACGCCATCAGTAAACTAGTCTTACCAGAGCCTGTAGGTCCAATTATCAGGTTGATACCACCTTGGTGAAAGACGAGTTCATCGTTGACTGTCAAGGAGAAGTCGTTCTGTACAGATGCCGGTCTCGTCGACCAAGAAAAGGTGGCTTGTTTTATGCCGATGACATCCTGGGGTGCGTGCAAAGATTGAATCGCATCGTTGGAGTATATGTCGAGGAGCTCAGACTGTGGGTGTCATATCAGATTTTTAGGACATATGGAGGATGTGTTTGACCCTTGCCTTGTGCAGAAAATCATTGATTCGGTCCAGAGAAACTTTTCCTGATACTGTGGATGTGATAGACGCGAGGATGGTGTATAATTGCTCTCTGTACGAATAGATCAGTAAACTAAAGTCGCATCGTTTTCAGACTAGCCCAAACCTGAACATATCAATGACAGTTATAGTCGAGAACACCTTCGAAGCGGTTAGTTCTTCTTTCATGATAACAGTCTGTTACGGTGGTTAATAGAGAAACAAAACTGCTGAAGAAAGGAAAAGCAGACACTAGCAGAGTTGCAATCAGTGAATGAATGCATTCAGACGAAAACGGAGCACTGACTAAGTGAAGTAGGTAGCAAGTAGCGTGAAGATAGGAATCACAAAGCTATGTGGGACGGTCAGCCCTTAATAGAATGGGATAAACTGCAACGTACTTGACGCAGTTGATGGAGAGATCCATCAACTCTCGCTTCCACAACCAACCAAGTTCTTCCTCTCTTTTCTGGTCAATCTTTTCACTCATCTTTCGTTCCCATCCAAACAGCTTGATCATGCGTAAGAGGTTCAGAGCTGTTTGAGAGATGTAAATGGGGGAGTATTGTGAACAGTCAGAAGAATCTCACCTTCGACTATAGAATTGACACGAGAGTCCGTCTTGTTCATCAACTCGGTCTGCACACCATGGACTTGGTTGCCAATCCAACCAGGTATGGGAAAACAGAGCAAGATCATAGCTAAGCCGACGAAAGCACTAGTTTTCGGCGTCAGCTGCATTTCAAGTAAATATTATGATGAGACAATACTCACCTCCACCCAAGGATAATGTACAAGAAAACAACACACAAGACGATCTCTATAGGCATTTTGACAATTAATCGTAGAAAGTCGCGAGCGACTACGGCGTTTGCTAGGTCGGTGGTGACTAGATTGTTGATTCTTCCGATAATATTGGTGCTATGGCTTGACGAATCTTCTGGTCTAGAAGGTGACGTTTCTTGGGACATAGTGCTACTGGTCTTTGAATCGTCTGGCATGCTATCGGTAGGCCGAATACGAAGAGAATGTTCAAAAATCAATTGAGTGATCATTGCTTCGGTGCGGACTACAGTACGGGTCTGTTGAAGATGTCATGAGAAATGGGAGGGATTTGGCCAAAAGAAAAGAGAAACTTGCCGCAATGAACTCATACCACTGTGAAGCAAGAGACCGGGAGACAGAGCCCACGAAGAGTAATAATATCCAAAACCAAGGCCGCATGACGACGTCTTGCCTGTCGTTCTCGATGTAGCTGCAGTAGAACTCGATTAGCGTGCTACAACAACTGAGTAAAAGGAAATACGAACTTGAGAAGTCTGTTAATTCCTATCGGACCAGCAAAGCCGGCAGCAATCTCTATAATACTCATAGCAGCGAGTGTTAGGAACTCCCATCGATATATGACCCTAGAAAATACGTAAGAGACACAGAACTTGTAGGTGATCAATGGTGAGACTTGCATCAGTCCGAAAAATATGTGTCTGGTCTTATTAGCTCCCGAAAACACGTCCAGATACTAAAGAGATATTATCAACCCGGATTCTGACAGTGCAGATGCCGCTTACAGGAAAAGTTTCAGCCTTGAGGGTTTTAGCATCATCGTAGTCTGCCAAAGGAGGAAGCTTTGCGACTTCAAGCTGCAGGGACCGAGATGCCAGATGTATAACGTTGTCGAGGAAAGAATAGGTGATGAGCAATGCGAATGAAGCTTTTTGTTCTGGGTTAGGGTCCGGCGTGAACTGGTATAGGTTGTCAATCAGTCGCCGCTCTCGAACATGAGGTATCGAAAGCCTCTCACACATTCTCTGGAAGCCAGTAGTGGGACTGCAATGGAGGCTAACACCAAGAAAGACACCTTCACCCATAAGAGCCATCCTTCACATGAATCCTGTGGTGAGCTTGTGTAGGTGAACAATGGGACGATGTCGCGGTACGTGTAGACGGCGAGTATGATCAATAGCAAGACTTGAATATGATAATGCACAACCGTGGTTATTCTGTAGGCGGAGCTCAAAGAAAAGAGGGCCAGGAGGGCCACATATACCTCGGAGGGTTGTAAGATGCCAGTATGGGCAGAAGAAGGGCAAACATACCAGAGTCAGAGAGGTGAAGTAATCTGGTAATAGTATGGGAGATGGTGAGGAGCAGTGCCGGGGTGCTTGGACTGAAATTCCAACCAGGAGAATCACCAAGAACAGTCGTACCAATGGGCTTGAAAGACTACGAGGATTTGGCGCGTTTCCTGGTTTCTGTTGACTCTCGGACGGACCATCACGAGAGATAAGTGCTGTTAAATGGATAAGGAGCAAAAGAACAGAAGCTATGGCTGCGTATGCTGAATATACACGCGTGTCCGACCATGACCTAGAGTAAAGAGGTTAGAGAAGGACAAGAGAAGGACCATCTCTATTCTTGACGCACGCACTCAAGAGCCAGTCCTTGGTTGAACATTGAATAGCACCAAGATAAGAGCGCTCAGTAAGGTCTCCATATGCCATCGACATTCGGATCACATTCCTGAGATATACTTGACCGAAACGCTTTCACTTGCGGCCCGGGCCCCGCAGTCGCACTTAATTTGCTGCGATCACGTGTAGACAACGCGTTTGTCACGCGTCTCCAGCTCAACGTTCGTCGTTGCGACCTTTTGAATCTTGATCCTCTTCCATCATGTCGGACAAACCCAAAGCTACGAGATCGTCTACCAGAACCAAGGCTCAGCCTGCGGTACTACCCACAACATCGAGGACGACGAGAGCAAAAGCTGCTACTACTACAAAGTCGACCGCAACAGCAGTGCCACCTTCTCTTCCTCCGCCTCCTCCAAAGAAATCAGCAGCCAGGAAACCACTTGTAAATCGAGGGAATACCGATGCTTCCGATCCTCCAAGCAAGCCTCCCTCGAAAACCACTGCGACTGGCCGTAAGGGAACAAAAATAGTGAATACCTTTGACAATGAAAGAGAACCGATCATGGTGCGTCGTGCAACGGCATCCGAAAAGAGCAGTGCTTATCCATACTCTTTACAGGCATATCTTCGTATCAGACCTGCCCTGACCGACGACGATTCTACCACATCTCCCTATTTGACACCACTCTCTGACACTACAGTGCGAATGGCTGATCCTCAAGACCATCAGAACCTCGCATCCAGGTTCAGGTCTTCTAATATAACACCTTCCTCAACCTATACCTTCTCCCACGTTTTCCCACCCGCAACAAGCCAGTCCGACTTCTTCACAAAGACCACACTGCCACTGGTTCGTGACGCGCTCGAAGGCCAAAATGCGCTCTTATTCACCTACGGAGTAACCAACTCGGGTAAGACATACACGGTTCAAGGTGGTTCATCAGAAGGGAGTGCAGGAATCGTACCTAGGACGCTTGATGTCCTATTTAACAGTATTGACGGTTTGCAAGGTGATAGTAGAGTATGTGATTACCGATGTCGTCAGACGCATTTTTGGCTCACTTTCATATAGTATCGCCCAGTCCGTCTTCATGGTGTCGAGTTGGCCGATGCCTCAGACTCAAAAGCTCCTCCTGTCGCTCCTGAACCAGGTCTCGAAGGAGTCCTGGATCAGATGAACTCCCTGTCCCTCAATGATCTCGATATAGATACGACTGCTATCAAGTTGGACAGAAATTACGAGTACTCCATCTGGCTTTCTTATGCCGAAATATATAATGAGAAAGTCTACGACCTATTGGATTCCGTGAAGGATACTCAAGGGACACGGGTCAACGCATTCCCCCAATCCAACAGTTCATCGTCACTTGTCCTTGCTCGTACAGCACTCGCTATCAAACCTTCTCCACTATCAGACAGCCAGGATGCGAGCATCACCGGCAAATATATCGCTGGACTTCGCCAATTCCGGGTTCACAATGCTTCGCAAGCTAAATCACTTGTCAAGCTCGGCCAGCTTCATCGCCGTGTCTTTGGGACGCTCGCCAACCGTGAAAGTAGTCGAAGTCATGGAATGGTTGTCATCAAAATCATGAGATGCCATCGTGGAGAGAAAAACGTGAGTATCACTCGAAAGGAATTCTGGCCAGGTACTGAATACCAATTGTCTAGGATCCAACTGCTGTCCAGATTTCTCGTCTGACACTGGTCGACTTGGCCGGCTCAGAACGGACAAAGCATACGCACACCACCGGTGATCGTCTCAAGGAAGCTGGCAATATCAACAAGTCGTTGATGGTCCTTGGTCAATGCCTTGAAACTTTACGGTCTAATCAGAAACGACTTGCTGTCAGTCTCTCTCAAGACGGTGAAGGTAAAGACGGCAGAATGGACACCAGGGACGTGAAAAGAGGTCTCGCTATTGTGCCTTTCAGGCATAGCAAGTTGACCGAAGTACTCATGGATTATTTCATTGGAGACGGTCGCACTGTAAGTGAACCTCTTCTTTCGAGTAAAAGCATGCTGACATTTTACAGGTTGTCATCGTCAATGTCAACCCCTACGATACTGGCTATGATGAAAACTCCCATGTGATGAAATTCGCCGCTCTCGCAAGGGAGGTTTACACTACTCCTGCACCTGCACCAGTGCACCAAGCACCAGTCATCACTGGACCAGGAAAACTTCAAGGCAAAGTTATCAAGAAGCTCGGGCCTCTGACATTGAACGATCCCGAAGTGGTCCCCAAGCCGTTCGGACGAAAGGTGACACTATCAATGGGTGGAGGCAGCAGCAAGAAGCAGAGCGAGGCTGTCGTTGAAGTACTTGAAGGTTTGTCCTCTGTCGCATGCCATCATCTTTTCGATACGCTGACTGAAGAGTTGTAGTCGACGAAACGCAGGACAAGAGCAACACAGATGAAGATGACGATGACGATATGACTATCAACCCCTTCGTGGATGAACTGTTCGACGAGATTGAGTACCTTCGACTTCAAGTGAGTTTTTCTACAACATACTACCGATGCTGACTCTGATGTGTCACTTCCCAGCTCTTTGAAGCAGAAATGAGATGCGCAATCATCGAGGCAGACACCAGAGAAGAGGTCATGAGGGAAATGGAGGAACGAATGGCCAACATGGAGCAGATGTATCGGAAGAGGCTTATGAAAGAGGTCAGTTCTGACCTCCATATAATTCTTTCCTCGTCTCTCAAACCAAACTCATTCATACTGCAGATTGAGCAAAATGAGCTGAAGACTGATGCAAAGATTGATATGCTACACCAGTCTGGCCTCTTCGCGAGTCCAGTCAAGAAACCCACTAGACCGATAGCAGATGATATCAGTGAGGACGAAGAGGACGAGGAAGAAATTGACAGGAGCCTTGTATGTGGTTGAATGCTGCTTTCATTAAAAAAGACAATCTTAACAAACTTTCTACACATGTATCTAGATCTCCGAAGAAACGGAAGAACAATCCACCTCTGGAGAAGAATTTGATTTCGGAAGTGACCAAGATCAAGACGATGACGACTCTGCAGCCAGTGGCTCTCCTCTCAGTGGTAAAGGTAAAGCATCGGTTAGAAACTCTATTACAAAACGCCAGAGTACCGCACCGCGAGAGATACGTGAGTCACTGGCATTCGTTCCTGATGCTCCTATGGTGCCCTCTGACACAGAGGATGCAGCAATGTCCGATGAGGATGAGGATGAGGATGAGGATGAAGAAGAAAGCACTGCAACCATCAGTGAAGACGAAGAAGATTCCGAGGCCGAAGAGAACGATGATGAGGACGAAGACGAATATGTCCCTGATCCTGTTCCCAAATTACGCACTAAATCTGCTCCCCGAGTGTCCAGTCCATCGCCAACACGTAAATCCGCTCAGGCAAAGTTTCTGACGAGTAAGACGCAGGCGTCAGCTCTTGAACAAGAGATGGATAATATGACTATCAATGATGGTGGTGGAGCTCCGAGGGCGAGTAGTACTGGCGCAAAGAAACCCAGGCGGTAAGCATTGGATTACGTTCGTCTTAAGTAGGGAGATCAATGATTGTTATTTTTCTGTAGTGTATTGGGAAAGACACCCATCGTGACTGCAGACCAAATGGACGCTGTAGCGATGGCCATCGACAAACGCATCGCTCAGAGTGGAGGTGGTGCTAACGTCAGGCGGCTGCGATTGAGTTAGAACTTGTGGTTCAGCTTTTTAATTTTTCGAATTCCCACTACATAGGTCGCATCTTGTATAATCACCTCCACGCATTACTAAAGAACAAGTACTACTACTGACATCTAAATCTAATTCTCGAATCTACAAATCAGCTCGTCTGTGTTCCGTACTCGAGCATATCGTTCCACTGGAAAGAGTCCGGATTTTCGTGGAAAGCCTTGAGGAACTTCTCGCCCTTGGATTCCGAGTAATCATCTCCCTTCTTGTCGTCCCATAAGTAGAACTTTTGCACTCCCATGGAGAGAATTTGTGCGTCCTCTTGTGACAAAAGATACCCTTGTCCACTCGAAGAAGGCGTAATTTCTCCCCTCAATAACACGATCCCGTGAGTTTTGACGAGGTCGGTGTAGTGCGTGAGGACAAGGTAAGGAGTGGCAAAAGAGATGCGCATTTTATATTCTTGCAGCGAGGTAAAGAGAACCGTCGATATTTGTGGGTTGGCCGAGTCTTCCTCTGGCGACTGGGGTTTAGCAGTGAACGTATCTGGTTCAGACGCAGAGGGAACTTTTGGTGCTCCATGGAAACCCCATTCCATATAATAAAATTCGTGCGCCATTTCTTCCTGGCTTTGTTCTCCCTGTGGTGTATCGGGATTCTTTTGAGGCCTCGGAACAGGCAGAACAAATGACGGGTACTTGGCACCGACTGCGGTCATCTTTTCGTACAATTCCACTGGGATGGTCGCGCAGAGATAGCCCCGACCAGTTCCTTCAGAACGAGACGCGTGGTAGGCTGTCCATAGTGCAGAGACTTGGCCGGGACTGACGGAGAGAATACGGGGAAGATTGAGAATTGAGGACAAGGGCTAAACGAATTTGAACACGTCAAACGCAACTGCAGAAGGATATTTTGAACTCACCTTTATTGGAGAATTATCTTTCCTAGCAGACGGTTTTGGCCCGACTCTAGACGAGTCCGAAGCTTCTGCGGCCTTTTCCTTCTCTTCCTTCTCCTTTGCAATTCTTGCATCATGCGCCTCCCTTAGCCTTTTGCTCTCAGCTTCCTGCTGTTCTTTTGCTTTGAGCTTGAGATCATCGACACTGAGTCCTTTCCTGATAAATGTTGCAATGGAGGAAGTAAAACGCGTCAGTGGAAGCTCAGCTCAGAATATCGTATGACCTCACTCTTCAGCTCGCTGGCGTAGTCTGTCGGCGTATTTTGACTCGTGAAGTTCATGAAGACCACGAGATAGGCTGGGAAGCCCTCTGGCCGGCAGATGTCGGAAGGAAGCAAACCGTTGCGAAGACCTCAGTAGCACATTTCGATACATGGAGGATTGTGTCAGAGAATTTCTTCAACTGAAGCACCCCGGCGAAATCGGACCGAGACCTACAAGTTCTCAGCTCAGGCCTCCAGCGACGAGATGTCAAAATGAGTGTCAATTAGTATACTGGAGGACATAGATAGTGCTAAAAGTACAGGTATATAACAAACGGGTATGATACATACAAAAAAAATTTGTCAAGATAGATCCAAGTAAGAAATCGAAGATGGCATGAAAAACAAAATGGTTTGGTGAAGATTGGTGAAGATCATTCAGCTTCGTCGAGATCATGCAGTCATGTCATTCAAGTCGTTACCCTACCCAGCTGCAACTGTTGCTGCACGAGATCCAGCTCAGCAAGCAGCACCTGCAGCATCTCCCTGTCGCCACTCAACCTCTCTAATTCCCCTTCACACTCGTCTTGAAGACCTTTCCACTCCCTTTGCGCACTCCCAGCCACACATCCCAGGTCCCACATCTTCCTCTGCCTCGCTATCTCCCACTGAAACTGAGCCTGAGCTTGCCTCCTCGCTTCCTGCCTTGCCTCCTCAACCGCGCTCCTTCTAACCTCTTTCGTCGCTCTCTGTACAGCATCATTCACTGCCTTTTCTTGCACCTTACGCGACTTCTCGAGCTGCTGCTCCAACTCCCTCGCATACGCATTCTTCTCTTCAAAAGACCTCTCCTTCATCTCTAAACTCCCCCTCAACTGCTCCTCCAGAATCGCCACTTGATGTGATAACGCCTCCACATCATTTGCCCTCGCCTGCTTCACATTGTGCAATTCCTCCTCCAGTGACTGTAACTGGGCCAGCCTCTCTTTGGCTGTACTCTCCACAGAGGAAAGTTGCAATCGAAGAAGAGTAACTGTGCCTGAAGTGACGTCTGGTGGAGGACCGTCATCATCGTTGTCTTTCCCTTTGTAATAACCCCGGCCAATACGAGGAACGGCTGGAGATGGTGTGACATTGGGAAGCAAGACTTGTGAGATTGATCCACCATAGCCTACTGGAGAATTCAATGCGCTCAGAGATGGACTTTCTGGGATGTCGAGCAGCATGGAGCCACCTGTATGCAACGGAGAGAGCGGTGCCGTAAACGGAGCTGGCATATCCGAAAGCATGTTGCCCAACTCGTCTATAGGGACGGTTCGGGAAGCTTCTTGTGCCAATTGATCCCATGACATGATTGAGCCTCGAGTTTCAGCGTTGGCGTTTGGTGATGGGTTTGCTCGAAGGGATGAAGGACTCCCTTTATTTGGAGATGAAACAGTAGGCTTGGTAGGTGTTTGGGGAATGAGTCTCTGCCGTGCGCGGGATGCAATTATTCTGGGCATGGCGGGAGTAGGTGCAGCAAGGTTCGTCGTCGGTGCAAGAAGAATCTCAACATCCTCTTCTTCCTCGTCATCGCTATTCTGCTGAGAATTTCGAGATGCATTCGCCATCTTAATATCCTGCTGTTTGGGGGTTTCTGTTCTAGATCGATGACGAACATGACGAGCGAGGGGAGATTCTGGAAGAGCGCGAATTGAGGGAGATTGGGACGATGATGCTGATCCTTCAGAATCGGTAGTAGAATTGCCTTTAGCAGAGCGAAAAAAGCCCTTGGCACTTTTCACGGATGAACCCTTCGGCGTGGAAGGGGTCGTAGTAGATGAAGAGGAGGGTGGACGTGGGACCGAGTTGGCCGTCTTTGCAGGTTTAACAAGACGAGTGGGAGAGCTGCTCTTTGGGGCAGTAGGAGCGGATTGAGCAGGGTGAACAGGGTGAACCGCTTTTTTGGGAGTAGTAGGTGTAGCAGAAGATGGGTTTATGTTGGTCAAATTGACCGTGAATGCTGCACGTTGGGGTAATGGACTGATGGGTCTGGTACTTCTATCACCAGAAGGTTGTACATTTTCTGCTTCCTTCCTATCCACCAGGACAGCGTCGTCCGAATCGTCCTCAGAAATAGATGGGCGTTTGCGTGAGCTAGCACGCGAACTGCTAGGAGACGGAGAGAGGACTTTCTTCTGTCCCTCTATAACAATAGATTTGGGCCTGTATTTGGGTAGATTGGAGGAGCTTCCAGGGCGTGGTTTGATAGCAGTTGGACGGGCGAAAGAAGATGGAGGCGTTGCCCTTAACGCAGGGTCATCCAATGAAGCACCTCGCGGAGGAGGGGCAAGAGAACTCCTTCTACGAGCCGTGATAGTTTTGGACTCGGGAGTACGTGGGCGTTTGGAAGGAGGAGGTGAGGGCCTTGCGTCGAGAGATGGCCGAGGTGCAGTGGCGGACAAACGACGCGAATCTTTTGTTGAAGATTTCTTAGCCTTGTCGCCTTCCTTGTTCAGAGCCTCTGCGAACGCTTTTCCAACCGAGGCGAAGTTAAGAGACTGGCGAATAGAACTCCTAGTGGACTTGGAACGAGACACAGAGGCTGCCGAAGAGGACATGGTGAAGAAAGAATGACAGCGCTGCGAGTAATAAAGGTTGCAACCAAGTTGCAACTAGCGGCGTGGGACAACCAATTTAGGCGATGTGTCTCAACAACGCGCAACATATATTATAATAACTACGCTAAGTGCTACCAAAGGAACCGTCCCACCCCTTCTCGAGGATAGTACAAGAACACGACCATGGTTCCTACATTGATGACTCCGTACCAGCACCCTTCCAGCATCAATGCCCAGGATGGCACATCGACGATCTGCGATCGCATGAGAATGTATGGGATTAAGAAATACCTCGGTTCTAGAAGTGGAGTGGGCAGAAGTGTAACCAGCGTCAGGACCGAGAATGCAGCTGTCTGCAGCATGGTCTGTTCGCGTCCTATGTAGAGTACCAGTACTGAGATCACACTGCGATCCTATTTATTTAGAGTACTCACCAACACGCAAGAACCATGCCCAACCACATACCAAGTATGCGGGGACGAGAAGATACGGTGCCATCCAGTGAGCCATGTATATCCTATGCCATACATAGAAAGTATAATGTCTGTTGTCCGATAGGAGGAAAGGATGGTGAATACTGCAGCACAAAGTCAGCACTTTCTTTCCCGTATCGCAGAAACTTTGACGAACGTGAACAACTTGACAGTAACACACATTCCTCCCATTACTACTACAGTGATCACTGTCCGACTGAAAACAATGTCAGATACAGCTTCGAGCACTACATGAAAATCTCTACTCACATTAAAGACCCGAACATCCGATTCCGCAAGTCTTTGATCGTTCCGGAGATTCCTCCAGGTCCACTGATTAACACCGGCCAACCAAACGCAGTCGAGAATGCTACAAAGTAGTACATCTGGGGTATATGCAACACCGGAACATGATTTGACTTGTCGCCTGGAAAGGGCATGTCTGATCAATACTTGAACCTCAGAACGCAAGAACACTTACCCAATACGATTCCCCCATTCCACACGATAAAGGCACCAAATGCAGCGAGCACAATCGTATAGGGTACAAACGAAGGCAGGATGTCTCCCAAAACCCTCGGGGCACTCAGTATAGATTTGACAAGGTCGCTGAAACCAGCTTGCTCGGCAGGAGGATCATGCAACCTCTCCGGCTGCTCCTGTCCAGGGCGAGCACGTCGGTATCTGAGATACATCAACTGCGAATAGACGTAGGCATAAACAGCCCAAATAACGTTCGTTTGTCTAAAAGTGCAACTGATCAACCCGAGCTATCGCTTCCTGCCATTGAGCCATAACGGGTCAAAAGATATAAACAAATAAGGACTCACCAAGGCCGCAAGCCAATGATTATCGTCCAATGCCGCGAGGACAGTTCCTACAACAAATACAAGACTAGGTACTTCCGTGTAGTACAGAAATCCATAGAACCAAGCAATTGGGAAGAAACTGAGGACCACCGCGTCAGGTGTTACAGCCAAATACGATGATGGCGGCCGAACTCGTTTTTGGAAAGCAAGTAGACGTGTTAGGACGACAGGAAGTGCAAGTAGGGTCAAGGTTACGGTCAACCGAAGCATTGGAAGGCTGCATTTGAAGAGGAAGAGGCGCTTGAAGAGCAGGGACATTATATACCTGGAGGATTTTAAATGTATCGAAACACCTTCAACAATGGATCAGGAATCAGGACTCACAATCCAGGCGGAGTAGTAATTTTTGGATCCCAGGTCGTGAACTCTTCTCGACAGTACGCTTGCGCCTGAGGAACGTGGAACGGTTCGTCCTGAAAGCATCGAAATACTGAGAAATGATATGAATGCGAACTTGGGTATTTACGCACCATGTAAGGCTCATCCACAAGGGTATTCAGTTCTTTGAGAACAGATATGCATATCCCGCAATATGCGACGTAAAGGAAAGACATATTTGAAGCTAAGGTGGATCCTGTCCAAGCAGGATGAGGACACGTCGCGTTTGTGGCTGTACGTACGCGACTCTGCATCAGACGCTGAAGGACTTGCCACTTCGATATTGAAATTTTATAACTTCGGTCAACCGTAACGTTGAACGTTGAATAGTGCTCTTCCGTTGACACTCTTCAGCGACTCGGGTCATTCTTCAAAAACTCTCAATCAACCCTATGTCGACTCCTTTGTCTCAGAAAGCTCCAATCCTCCTAAAGCTACCTCATTGTTTCTGAGTTGATTATCACTGTCTGCGTAGAGCTATCGCTCATGACATCAGACAAATCTTCCAAATGACGCACACATTCTCGATACCATCGAGTACCCTAACTAGATCGTGAACTGGTATATAAGCGTTCAACTTCTGCCATCATTTCCTCATCAGTTCATCCTCTGAATTTCAAGCTTACCAGCCTTCAATCAACCAAATCAACCAAATCAACTCAACCATGTCTTCCGGTAGGTTCTTTGAATCTTTTTGTTTGTTGTTCAAAGAACTTAGTGCAATGTCGTATCGTGTAGGTCACAAGAACCCCGCCAACGTTGCAGGTGGTCTCAAGGCTACCATCAACAACCCTAACACCTCCCAGGAAGCGAAGGACAACGCTAGGGAGAGATTGAACGACATGCAAGGAGCATTTTCCGAAGTCTCCCAAGAGCAACACGAGCATCACGTCCTCGGCGGCTACAAAGCTACTTTGAACAGTATGTGGAAGTTTTTTCTAATGTTCCGTCTTTTGTCTGACTTCTCTATTCAATAGACGATCGTGCCTCTGACGAAGCCAAAGCCAAAGCCCGCAATGTCCTCGACAATGCAGAACGAGGACAATTTGATAACTTTGAGTCTGGCGACCAGGACAGTAGCGACCAGCACCGCAACCACGTCCTTGGAGGTCACAAGGCCACTCTGAACAGTAAGTAGCATGCAGAACGCTGGTGTTAGCGAGCTGACTACTTTGTCTCGCAGACTCCAATGTTCCCGAATCTACAAAGGAGCACTCGAAGGAGATTTTGGAGGAGAACGATGCCATTTAAGTCCTCTGCTATGAATCCCAGACCGTACTATCTGTACTTTAGTATCATTATTGTATCATTTGTAACAGTTTCAGACCGCCTCACCTATGTAGTGAATAGCTAACGATAGCGCTTGGCATAATTTGTTAAAGACTTCGAAGTTAGATGCGACTCTGTCTCGATCAATGGCCTTTCCTTGACCATTTTCTCAATAGTCCTTTGGGCCGCCCAGAATGTCCTTTGTTTATGAAAATTGAACCACTACTGCTGCACCGAGTCGGCTCTTCTAATCCACCAAGTAGTCTGACCATCTTTACAAACATTCTTACTCCTTTGCATACTCATACAAGCTCTTGCGTACCCATGCATGGCGCATAGAAGTATGGCCTCGGTTTTCAAATTTAATGAGGATTTGGTAGACCATCATCTCAGTTCCCCATACTCCTCTGCAAGCCAGCGCTTTCGCTTATGCCCAATCTACGCGGGACTAGGCCCAATCCCCTAAATCAGGCGTCGGGTACTCAGGAACTCAAAATCCCGACGTCGACGATTGGAACCTTCTCTAGATCTAGAGCGACTCCCTGACTCCTCTGTCTCAGAAGCTCCAACGTTAACCCTCCTAAAGTTGCTTCATTGTTTTTTGAGTCGATTATTACCAACGGGTTAACGTCTGCATAGAACTATCGTTCATGACATCATGCAACTCTTTCAAATGACGCATAGATTCTCGATAACATCGAGCACCCTAACTAGACCGCGAAGTGGTATATAAGTGTTCAACGTCTGCAAGAAATTCTCCATCAGTCCATCCTTTGAACTTTGAGCCTACCAGCCTTCGACTTCATCAAATCAGATCTTTAATCATGTCCGCCGGTGGGTTATTCTGCGTTTCCATCCTCTTCGCCCCCGGCCAGTGTATTGACCTCTCACGGTATGCCCAGGTAACAAGAACCCCAACAATGTTGCAGGTGGTCTCAAAGCCACCATCAGCAACCCCAAAACTTCAAAAGAGGCGAAGAACGCCGCCAGGGAGAAATTGAACGACATGGATGAGGTTACTTCCGAAGTCGGAGTTCAAGAGAAACTCAACAACAACGTCCTTGGGGGTTATAAAGCCACGCTTAGCAGTAAGCTCCGAGGGTTCTAAGCCCTTGTCTCTGGACTCATTGTACTTCATCAGACGACAGCGCATCCGACGAAGCTAAAGCTAAAGCTCGCGACATTCTCAACGATCCAGAGCAGTTTGAGGACCCTGACTACGTTCCCAATGACGACGACGAGGAGGAGGAGGACAGTACCGCTGCATACCGCAACAACGTACTTGGAGGCTACAAGGCTACCTTGAAGAGTGAGCAGGGTTCATTGAATGATCGCTATTCTAGCAACTCACACTTGGCTTTGCAGACCTCAATGCTTCAGAAGATGCTAAGGAGAATGCGAAGGAAATTTTGGACGATAATGAGTCTTTCTGAGCAATGAACCATTTCATGCAATATGCTATCACACCATACCTGTACCTTTAGCACCTACTCATGTAAAGTACTTCTGATTGCGCTGTATCAACTTTGGACATCCGTATAACAATCGCAAAGTTTGCTCTACCCAGATGATACGTCTCCAGTTGGCAGTCATCGTCTACATGCGCAGTCAGTTATGCAAAAAGCAGTTGACCATTGGATGATTCACAGACCTTAACACTTCAGTCATGACAATGGCACGTCAAGTCTCGCCGGTCTCATCATACCAAAGTCTGATAGTGAGGTCTTTCTCCATCGCTGCAGAAGCGATTATGTCTTTGGACGGATGCGTCTGTACAAAGGTGTTAATTTCCGTAGTGAATAAAGACGAGGTACTACTCACAGCAACCGCAAGAACGACATCTACGCGGCCACACAAACATTAGCCATATACACCGACCATGAACACATACTTACCTCTATGACCTTCGAGCACTTGCATAACTTTCCTCGTTTGAAGATCCCATACGTAGATTTTGTTATCTTCGCTGCCGCTAATGATGTATTTTCGTTTCGTGCAGCTGAAGCATGCAGGGATGCAGTAGGTCCGATTAGTATGCCCGGTGTACGTCTTCACGCAGCGCGACGTGTTGTAGTTCCACAGCCGAATTGTGGAATCTTGAGTCGATACGAGAACGAAACGAGAATTTGGGGAAAACTTGACATGTGAACTGAAAACGACGATGAGTTGTACGAAGCAGTGAGCTGTAGCAAAGATGGGCATACCAAATCGGATTGTCATCGTCCACCAGAGTCTTCAAACACTGTCCGGAATCGGCGTCCCATATTCGTCTGCAGGAGAATTAAAACAGGAAGCAGATACGAAAAGAAGACAATTGACATTAAGCCATCCATTGCGCACGAAACAATCAGCGTCCCATCATGACTGAAACCGACACAAGTGACGGGGTCGGAATGAGCAGGTAACACTTTCAAGGATTTACCTGCGACACTATGAGCTAAACTTTGACTGGATTGGACACATTCTGCGTACCAGTGGCAACATCCCAAACCCTTACTGTCTCGTCAAATCCTCCAGACACAAGCAAATTGGAGTGCGGGTTGTAATTCAGGCAAAAGACAAAATTGGTGTGCCCTATCAATGTTTTTGCTTCGGTACCCTGGAATGAGATATCAGAGCCTGGACAAAACTTCGGATAACTGTACGCTTACCAGCTCCATACTCCATATTTTGACAGTTTTATCGTCAGAGGCAGAAGCCAAATATTCGCTATCGAACGACCAAGCGATATCTGAGATTCCTTCTTTGTGACCTTCAAGGGTGTGAAGTATCTCGCCAGTGTATGCATCCCACAGCTTAATGAGCTTGTCAGCACCTGGCTAGCAGACAATACCGGTCAGACCTAGCACTATAAGAGGGCACGATTTATTGACCAGACGACGCGAGTATAGAACCGTTGGGACTAAATTTGAGAGATGATATCGACTTGCTATGACCACTCATAATGTACTTCGGCTTGAAGTTTGGCCCTGAGGTTTCTCGAGGCACCGACAGAGTTTCTTCAGATGGTTTTGGTGGTTCCTGAGTTGGCATTTGGGAGACATCCTGCATAACAACGTTTGGCTCAGAGGTTTCTCGAGGCACCGGCAGAATTTCTTCAGATGGTTTTGGTGGTTCCTGAGCTGGTATTTGGGAGACATCCTGCATAACAGCGTCTGTAGACGATGAGGGTTCCATTAAGAGAATATGGTATCACGTGCAACTCAAAACTTTTTTTCGTCGACGTTCGTGATGGCCCCGACGTGGTTCTCCCCCGCTACAAGGACAGAGTTAATCGAGAACCTGGTATCTGGTGTCGGTAAGGGGATTGTACTCTTCGAGATTCGTTTTTTAATTTTCTTTCTAGATCGTTACAATCCCTCAAATGTTGGCATCCTCGAGGACTATCTGTACCACCAAATACGAAGTCAGGAATATGACTGTCTTGCCAACCTGGCCATACTAAAACTGTGCGATACAATATCCTTGCGATGACTTCCGTCTTCTCATGAAATTTTGCTCTAGGTATCAATTCAACCCGGACCTGTATAACCCAGACGTGGTCATCAATATTTTAATCAAGGCTCTAGCAGCTACCCCTGCGCCTGATTTCAACCTCTGTATATCCTTGCTCGACGAAAGACCCATTAACGCAACCCTCGATGAACCAGATCCATTACCCTCTCTTCTTCCTATTCTCCAGGGTCTCCATCATTTACTTTACCGATGTCGCTTCCCTGCATTCTGGAGAGCCTATAGATCCGAGCAGCTGGAATCGTTGCGCGATAACTATACCATAGAATGTGCTGGTTTTGAGGATTCTATCCGTGAGGTTGCTATCCGGGCGGTAAAATCGACCTTTACACGGATAGGTACAGACAGACTTGGCCTTTACTTGGACTTGAACAGTAAGTGTTACCCCATCTTTTCCCGCCACTTGCTCACAGTCATTGTTCCACGATACAGCACCAGAAGCTCTCAATGCATATATCGAGAAGCTTGGATGGACACTAGATTCTTCGGGAACAGTAGTGAACGTTCCTCCCAATCCAGACAATCAAATTGAAGCAACAGTTGTTCAGGAGAACATCAAGCTCCCCCGTATGTGTCGCTTATTCTTATGACGTGCTCGTCTCACTCACTTTTTGCAGAGCTCACAAAACTCATCTCGCAAGCTGCGAAAGTTTAGTCTAGATTTATGACACTTGTACTTCCTCTGTACTCTAGTATTCGGAGAGAATGAGTTATTTCTCTACACCATTTTCCTGGCCTTACATGGTCATGTCACAGTGAATCATACCAAGCTGATCAGGATACTTGTAAGGACACTGGAGACAACGTTCACCTGACATCCCGTGGTGAATCACTTAGAACTCGCGTACATGCTGACGGACATACCTGGTTATTCGTCAATACGTTTATTCCACTGATAACCTTCACTGGGCCTTTGTGCTGGCTCTCGTCTTGCAGAATCTTTTTGTTATCCTCCGAGTACCGTGTCTGTTGTACTGTTGCCCCGAGGAACGAATCGAGCTGTGAAATATACTTGTTTAGCTCAAGTTGATGTCTGAAAAGTGAAAGCTTACCAGGCTTCCGACTCCGCCTGCGATGGCTCCGAACCCTAGCATACTAATTAGGATACTGACCGAATCCTCTCTACACTTCGCGCTTTCTGCGATTAATGTTATGCTCGCGGTTGCTCCGATGACAGCACCTCCACAAATCGAAGCAATGGTCCCAGTGGCAGACATCCCTCCGTTAGTACCTGTGACAAAGATTGAGGATCAAGACGACATTGATTTCAGGGCATACTTACCTGGGGGCACGGGTTTGAGAGTCGTGATGAGAATGGGACGCGACTTGGACAATATGCCCAACTCGGAGGCAAGGGTATCCCCAAGACAGCAAGCAAAGTGTCCTAAAGCAGCGAGTACAAGGATCCGACTCCAACCATTGGCAACGTTTGCGTCCAGAGGGCACCATTGAGATCCATCTCCGTATTCTATCGCTCTGCTCGGTAGTTGCAAGGAGTTTAAGAGCCTGTGTCTCAACTCCGGCGCAGCAGCTCGAAGAAGGAAAGCCTGGAGACTGGTCGTAGAGAAAAGGACATTCCATGACACACAGGCAATGAACGCGGTGAAGGAGTTGCTTAAAACCTGCCATCCAGTACGGTAGCCAGCCTCATGATAAGCGTCCTCAAGTGCTGCCTTTCTCTGTTTGCCGTCTGACTCAAGGTTGAAGATGAACAGAAAGAACTCTTCGTGAGTAGGACTACTCACATCTTGTTGCCCTGCTGCCTGTCAGATAGAAGACAATCAATGACACGCCGAAAACGCGTATTCCTCCTGCCATCATCAACAATCCAACAACGAAAGCTGCAGCTGAGCCGCTAGGCGACAAAGATTTGCGACGAATGCCATGTATACTGAGGAAGGCTGCAAGTACTACCGAGATATACGGAATACTTAGATTGTCTTGGAGTGCGCCCATGGTGGAAGTGGAAAGGGGAGCGGTAACTCATTAATACTGACGCGTTCAAAACCCGGGCCCGTGCTCATAGGCCTACGGCAGCTCCTGAGCCCAGCGATCGTCAGCTCCTCAAAAGCAGGTTGGTTACGAGTCTAGAGCCTACCATGCTCACAGTTAGCTCACAATGCTCAGAATTAACGTTGACGGTTAACATGCGAGATAGATACGGCACAAAAGTGAGAATTACTATCTCCCTCTAACCTATTTTTCACTAACGATATAAGTACCGAAATACGTTACGGCCTTTAAGCAGACAAAAAACTAGATCCTGTTCCCCATACTCCCATCACTACAGCCACCACCAATATAACAAAGTCCATGGCTCCACATTTTCTTTCAAGAGCGACCTTGGCTGCAATAGGGCCGACGATGCAGATCATGAACGCAGAAAAAGCACCTAGACATCCGAAGCAGGTAAGAATACAAGAACAGGACAGACAATAGTATCACATACCAAGGAAACCCATCATGGCATCGAATTCAGGAACAGCAATAGAAACAGCGACGGAGAGCAAAGTGATAGTTACTCGCTGTGCGAAGCCCAATACGGCTTTGGAGGACCAGGGACGAGCGGTTGACATTTTGATAGCCATTCCTTCTGGGTCTGCTACAGCAGAATCAATACCCACAAGGACTTCAAGAACGGCATTCAACTGCACAGAAAAATGAATAACGAATAATGGAGTGTGAAATTGTCACTTACCGGCTGTGTAGTGAGAGCAAACTTGGAGAGTGGACTAATTACCAGCATCCACAGCATCGCTCTATTCAGGCTATAGTTGAACCCAGGGGTGTAAAGGAGATCCATACTGATCTTCATGAAGTCTGTTGTAAGGCAACGCAAATCTAACAAAAATATTGACTTACCTCCTGGCTCACGTCGTTTCCGAACATGAGATAACCTATAATCGAGAAGGTAAGTGCCCATTGGCATTGGGTGCGAGGAATAGATACCCGTATATCCTATAAGTGTATAAATACTTGTTGCCACTAACTGCAGGAGGTTGAGCACAAAAAAATCACATCTGAGGATTCCTACTCACGAAAGCCCAGTTTATCATCGTGTCAAATTCCTCTGGCTTTCAAATCGGTCAGTATGGATACACCTCGGAGCCTCACATGGAACAACGACACGACTTACATTTTGCATATCACGAGCTAAACTTGGAATGACTGCGTGCCCAGAGAACTACATAGCCGTATGAGCCATAAATCACGACCGGACGAGTTTCATTTGTGCTTACTCCTGCCATAAACAGACCATAGGCAAGACCTAGGTTTTTCCAATTGTCAATGGTGAATGATGTGTGGGCTGGGTCTAATAGACTTCCGGGTGACTCGCGTTTGGTGAATCCGTCTATGAGAATCACGGCGACCATCATGACTGTAGAAATAATCCCCAAAATCGATGTGTATGACAACACCGACAACGGCAAGAACACAGTAGGGATCAGTCTGGAGCGAAAAGCCATCAGTATGAATCCTCTGATTTGACTTGGGTTCTGCTTACAAGAACAGGCCCCACAGCTTATAAGTATTTGAGGAGTACTCGGGGATTAAAGCATGCAGTGAATCGGCGTACAGAGTCACAAGAATCACACTGAGAGCTACCGTCAATACACAGAACAACCTCAAAGGTTTTACGCTGACCTGACGGCGAAAAGCTCAAGGCAGAACATGATACTAATAATTACTGTTGACCGAGGTCCAAATGCTTTGCGACCGACGTCGGCATATGAACGTAATCTTGGGTCTGCCCTAATAATTCGAGCAAGCAATTTTGCACTTCAAGACAGAGATTCAGCTCTTCATTCAGACAACAGCGAGAAGGACGCACGTATAACAGCTTATCAGCCCATATGCAACGATTAAAAATGTTCCAGCGATCCAACCAGCATAAGAAAATGCGAGAGGTTCGGACAGCATTCCAA
Organism: Tetrapyrgos nigripes; assembly: GCA_013368315.1. NCBI lineage: Eukaryota > Fungi > Basidiomycota > Agaricomycetes > Agaricales > Campanellaceae > Tetrapyrgos > Tetrapyrgos nigripes. The sequence continues at coordinate 376,256 of JAACJM010000001.1, forward strand.
TTCCAAGTAGAATGGCAATGGAATTGAAGAGCTACAGGCTGGATGAGCTATCACTGTCAACCAAAATAGTAATAATATCGCACCGTCTGCCCAAATGTACTCTGACCTCCATGCTTCACACTTTTTGAAGACGACGAACCTCGTCTCATGGATGGACGCCGTTGCAACTCTGGTCGACCATCGTGGACATATCTTCTATCTTCAAGATTGGTTGTTTGCTCACGACCAGTGACCCCGGATGTTATGGACCTACATCCATCGAGGGACGCAGAGGAGAAAGAAACTTTTGGGCGTAACAATGGTGTTCCCTCAGTGGCAGGGGTTCCGGAACTGGATTGAAGAATGGTCTGATTTCGGTAGAGCCTTGGAGAGAATGAGACTCCTTCCTGTGAAGGCGGCGCTGTCGTGTGCTCGACAGAGTCCCATTGAAATTCAAAGTCATCGCGTGCGACTGGTGTAATTGCATCGTCTTCTTCTAGATCTTCACCGAAAGTGTCAAAGGGACCAGCACCAGATTCTTCGTCTTCGAATGGAGGTGACTCTTCGGAATCGTCAGAGGCAGAAGCTGCTGTGGAGCCAGCTACTAGATACTGAGCTCGACGGTCTGGACAAAAAAATGTAAGTAACTTGAAAGAGGGAAGAAAACTTTGTTACGCACACGATGCTATCGCATCTCTGACACTGTACCCACTTGAGGCCGAACCATAAGGAAAACTGCTAGGAAAGGACATGCTCCGAGTCCAAGAGCACTTCCGGGGCCCAGCTGAGCTTTTTATGTATTCGGCTTATCAGCGTCATAAGAAGGCGTTGGAAATTTTAGTGAATTCACATGGTCTGTCTGGAAGATTACAATTGGGTTGAGAGGATCTAGACATTGGAGACTTGAAGTGACGTTAGAGGTACATGATAGCCAAATTGATCATTTTTCATTTTACATGATGTAGTGATAAAGAAAAGAGAGTTCGAGCCATTTGAGGAATTATACAAAGCCTGATTATATACTAGTACTTGCAGTTGCTGGCCAGACTATAAATTAAAAAAAGTGATACTCTACGATTAAGTTGCGTTCACCGCCCTACGATTGGTCCACATCATGTAGGGCTCTCTTGATACGTCGTAATTTGCTTTCATGCGGGTGCTGCGTCTTGCCTCGGTAGTTTGGCATGATTCGCCACGTCCTGACAAAAGGGTAAGTGAGATGGCGATTGCAAACATGTGAAATGACTTACAGCAGTGCGTTTTCGTACACCGGCAGTGATATGGACCCACCATCTGGTCAAAGATTGTTTGAGAGCAAGTTCTCGATGTCCCTTGGAATTCAACCAAGCGACATATTCCTCGAGCTGTGTTTTCAGGTCAGTACCAGGTAAGGAAGGGCATACAGTAGAGATTACCTCGTCCAGATCAGAGTAGACAGCCCAATCTCCAGATCCAAGCATTCCTTCCTCGCCCTCTTCCTCTAGTCTTCGCGCAACTATATCCTCATCCGTTCGCCTCTCGAGGAGCTCAATGTCAAATTCACTCGGTCCTTGAATGAAGAGCCTTCCTGCACCATACTGAGTGACTCCTCCACTACCCACCAAAGATGCAGAACCCAATCCATCAAACCACCAAACTCGGTTATGGAACCTATCTTTGCCCATAGGTTTCACCCTAACACCGCCCAGCAGTTTTCTAAATTCTCGTTCGATAGCTTCCAAACGACGTTCCAACTTGTTGACCTCCTCGTCCAGACGACGGTGTTCAGCCATAGCTTGCTTCACCGACGCTTGTTTAGCTCTTGCAGCCTCTCTCTGTTTTGCATGTGCTTGTAACTGTGCTTTCTGACGTAGGTCGCCCTTCTTTTTCTTCGACTTCCCTGCAGAAGCCGAATCAGAGCCGTTGTCGGATGTAGGTGCATCTGACAGATCGCTAGCGTCTTGCATTGTAGCATCCTCTTCGGGAGCCTCTTCTTTAGTTTCATCCATGAGATTGTTCATTTCCTCGGCGCTGTGAAATATATCAATACAAGTTGTGAATGGATTGTACAGACATGGACTTACAACTGTTTTTTCTGGCGATTGACTTCAATTTTCTCCTTTCGCAGAGCTGTTAGCTGCTCTTCACAAGATTCCATGTGAGCATGGATAGCCTTGCTGGAGATAGCGAGGTTGGTCATAAAAGACAAAATTGCAATCCGGTCTGCTGCAGGTAGTGAGGGATAGCGCTCAACTGGAGTGGATGGGACGGTATATAACTGGGACTGGATAGGACTAGTACTAGGACTTGAAACTCGGGAGCTTGACGGCGACGATATAGGCTCTTGAGTCGAATCGGGAGCGAAGAGTAGCTTCGTCAAGACCTCACGTAGTCTAGGGAAGTTGTGCAGTGTAGCATGCTGCGAATGAGTACTGTGAGCACATATTATATCGTCGCAATAGAAAGAACTTACATCTTTGAGGCAGCCAACGAGAGCATCTTCCCAGCCTTCTCGGCCTTCAGAGGCTCGAAGAGGTACTCTTTCCCAATTGTTGCCAACGTCAGCCATGGCACCTGTGAGCTCTTCTATTGTGATTCCAAGCATGGGTTCATCTTCTTGGCCGTCTTCCTCCAGATCCTCTTTTAATCGTAGCAATGATAGAAGGGCGCTGTGCCGGTGAAAGGGTACGGTCCGCAAATTGTAAATGAGGGTTGAGTGAACTTCTGCAAGTAGTGGGCAAGGAAGCTCAGCCACCGAATGCTTGATTGCGTGCTCGAACTCGTCCAAAGTAAAAGTAGACAGATGCAAAGCTTGACTAAACGAGAGCATAGTCAGGATATGAATCGCTTCCCCGAATCAGAGAGCGAACTCACCCATAAACAACCAAAAAGTTCCAGCCCATTAGGAAGGCTTCAAAAGTTCCAGGAGTATCGTTGAAGGGTATGGCGACACGGCTAGGCACTGGTCGTTTGACCTTCACGCCAGCTTTCTTATCTTTGTCTGAAAGTCGTACGTCAAGATCCTCAGTTGGGTATCGTATCGGTTTCTTTTTCTTCTTTTCCATGGCGATTCTCTCCGCCTCCTCCAAAGCCTCTCTTTGCTTCTCAAGTTTATCGAGGTCGCGTTTCTCTGCGGCTTTAGCAGCAGCTTTGGCTATGGAGAAAGGGCAGATCAGCAAGGAGATAAGTAAAAGACAGTAGAACTAACCTTTCTCTTCCTGAGCTGGAGTCATCTTCTTCTGCTTCTTTGAAGGGGGGCCCTCTTTATCTTCCCAAACTTTCTTTCGCTTGTCGCTCTCACCCTTCTTGAGACTCTCCACACCTTTACGCGTCTCCTCAGGCATGACTGAGTTGACACCATATCGCTGAGCAATGGCAGGTTTAACAGTCCAAGGTGACGCGACAGCGGCATCTCGGTCTACACAATCACGAATGAAACGGCGAAGAATCGATTTTGAGAAGGAAAGACGGTCGCGACTGGGTACAGAACAGTCAGTACCTGGTAAATTTTGACAATAGTTGTTCATCCTACCTCAGACGGCCGCACTGAACTTCCATAAGGCTACCAATCATTTTTGCACCTTCCTCCGTTTTGGCTTTGCTCTTGTCGTTTTTGTCTTTTTCCATTTCTAGTATGTGCACCCAGTAGTAATAGAGGTTGGGGTCATCTTTTGCGTTGACGTCCTTGGCAGGTACCTTCAAGTCTCCCTCGATGTTGTGTGACCTCTCGTCATCCAGAGGTGAACCCGAAGAGGACGTTCCTTTGTGCGCGTCTCTTGCCTGAGCATCAGAGCTATACTTGGGAGGATAGACACGATCGACTGCTGCATGGTACCTGCAAAAACATTATAAGGAACGGAATAGCAATTGGGATAGTATTTGACATACTTGATGCCTGAGAGGTCAACAAGGACCCCTACACAACGCGAAGAATACGTCAGTAACCGTGAATGTCCTCGAAAGTGAAAGACTACACGTACTCTCTCCCTTGAAATAGCGGTCTTTGAATCGTTCATAGACAGCCTCGACGAGATGGTCTAATCGGCCTACCACCTCTGTGGATACCCAAAGTCGCGTCAGTCATAGTCTATCATTACAAGGTAAAGGGGACGCACGCCATTGGACAGCTTTCAGAACCGCAGGTTTCAAAGGCTCGGAAAACCGAGAATGTAAAGTCCGGGCTTCTTGCCTCTCGCTCTCGATTGCTTGAAAGTAGTCGAGTCCACTCTTGCCAGTGACTTCACACTGGAATTGTTTCAATCTATAAAAGGACATCCGGGCTGCGTATGCTCTAGGTGACGACGGGTGAGGACAGGTGAGGACAGACTCAGGGGAGAGGAGCACATACTCATAGGTCTCGAAGATTTCACCTGTTTGCTGGAGTAGAAAGACCTTTCTGTCAGGGTTAGACTTGGCGGACTGGATGAGGGCTGGGGATGGTTCGGTGAGGACGACCCTCTTGCGGCGGCAGGTAGGCATGATGAACGACTACCAGACAAACGGGGACGGAGAGAAGGGAGGATGGAGAGGACGTGTCTAGCGACGAGGAAGAGCAGGGAGGGACGGGCGGGACAGTGACGAAGAGGGGGCAAAAAGGAAAGAAGATGACCGTAATGATGAGGCCGAGATAGAATGGATTTTACAGTGCACGCCTGGTACCGGGTCCTTGTAGCGCTTTGACCACTTCCTCATCCTTCTTGCCAACTCTTCTCTTTTTTCTCCCGTTAATCTTCAAACCCTCCGTCCAGCCCATTTGCATCCATCTTTCATCTCCACTTGCAGCCCATAAGCCTCCATGCGCTGAGCCCTGGGCTCCTCTTCATATGCAAGTATTAGAATTCTTCTCACACATGATGTGCTTGTTTTTTTTTCGTTTTCACTGTAAACATTACAGCTTGGCCTGGTTACTTTTTTTGGCACACTTTGAAACCGTTACCAATGCAAGCGATGCACGTAGCTGTATCTGTAAATTGGTGCTTTATGCAGACCTTTGTCTGAAAACGCTGTTTCTCCTTTCGCCGCACTTTTTTTTTCTGTGTCACTGTTAAGCGTGACACCGATGTCACAACGCGCCGACTAGTCGTACACTATATACACTAAGTATATCTTAAGTAACAGTAACTACAGATCGCAAAGCAATACTAGATATACACTAGAACAATCCGCACGCATACGCAAAGCAATAAGTGAGAGTGGTAATCAGATAATAGGTATCGATGTCCTTGAAAGAACGCCATAGGGGAAACTGCAAAGAAAGCATAGAATAGATGTAACCGAGTCCTCAACTAATCGAAACTTCGTCTCTTATCCTCGTTGCGCATCGCTTCTGGTGTACCAATCTGGCGAAGCTTCTGCCCCATACTCAAGGTGCGGCTATGTACCTTGGGCTTGTCTTTCTCATCCTCTTCCTTGGACTACATAGTCAGTAAGCCAAGTTCTTCTTGAGATGAAAATAAACTCACAGAATCCTTTCGAGTAATGGAGAGGAACCTCTTGATTCTAGAGGATGACTGGGGTTTCTTCTTCGACTCTACAGCATCAATTATCACAATAGCCTTTGCAGCTGGGGGCAAAGGCGAAGAGGTCTGAGACGCCGGGTTTGGTGCAGCTTCAGGTGCTGAGCCGGCCGCCGTCCCATCGCCCTGACTCGAAGGTCCTGGTGGACCTGCCAACTGTGCAGTCTCTGCTGACTGAGCCTCGACATTAACCAATACCCATCCCTGACCCGAGCTTGCAGCGGTCTGCCGCCTTGCAGCTTCTCCATCTCCAGAATCTTCCTCTTTCTCCTCCTGAAGAGGTGCAAGAGGCCCAGCAGAACTTATGATCAAGCCAACTTCGCTCTGTCTGACCTCGCCATCCATCATTTGGGGAGACGCAACCCTAACATCTTGGATAGGCTGTTCTGGTTGTTTGTCTTGATCAAGATGAATGTCCAAGGGAGTTTCTGTTGCCAGCTGTTCGTCTTTTTCATAAACAGGCGTTGGCTGCCAGCCACCAGGGAACATGGGAGTAGAAGGAATTCGATCATTCTCATCCATGTGTTCGGCTCCCTGGCCGGTCCATTTGATAGGTATCATAGCACTGACATCTGTCGTTGCGGAGACAGCAGAGTCTCTAAATGCACTGGGCGACAAAAGTGGTCCAGACAGATGTCCTGTGTCGGGGAAGTGCGTGATTTCCTGTTCTTCTTTGGGAGGCTCAGGATCTGAAACCTGAGCCAAAGGTGGTTCGTCGTCTGGAGGAATATCAGGAGAAGGTGACCGCACAGATTGAGACATAGCAGGTTCTGTTGATTGTGCGAAAAGGGAAGTCGAATAAAATACATCTGGAGTCACAGCGCCGACTCCTGTCATATTCTCCACACCAGAGGGAATGGTGCTGGGCAAGATAGTCCGGTACCCTTCCGCGTTACCGTGATCTCCATCATCATGGACGCTCACTGGCACTTGAGCTCTGGGAGCTGGCTTTCGCAGAAGATTTGATGGCGTAGGCGACACCGGACTTTTCGTACGCGTGTCGTTATACGCCTGGGCATGCGGATCGTCAGTCACTGCTCGACCATGACGCATTGGAGAGGCAGGTCGAGGTGACGTGAGCGGATCGGTGACGAGCCTTCTATGCGATTGCATTGCAGTATGTTGGGCACCAAACGGGTCAGGGCTCAGGGCTAGACGACTCGGCTCTGGAGAGGCTCTTAGAGCCGATAGCGAGTCCCGGAGTGTAAAATCATCAACTGAAGAAGGTCCGGTGAAAATCCAAAGGTCCTTAACTCTGGAACGAGTGTTCGTTAACGAAATTGAAGTCTGTAGTTCGAAACCATGGGCGTCTAATGCCGAAAGTAGACTGAGGATGTGTTGAAGGGAATCCGTGGAAAATGTGTCCTCGTGAAACCCTGGAATTATTCAGATAATTAGCTTTAAACTTCTGGACAAAACCCATAGACGCACATTTGTAGCCCTTCAGCTTGAACTCGAAACAATTATCCCCAATCTTCTTCTCGCCTTCAACGCCACGAGGCCACGCACTACGAACCGCCTGGAGGATTGCAGGTGTAGAGTGGAGTGGCGGACAGATAACTCGCAATGTAGTCATGGATGGAAAGGATAACGCAAAAGGATAGGATCTTAGCTTGCTGGATAGAGTGGTCCCAGACCCATTGTGTGGTGGTATCGGGGTCGGGGAGGGGGATGATGACTGGGAGAGAGCGGCTGGTCTAGAGAAGGCTAAAGCCAAACGGTCATCAGATTCGCGCCCGTAATCCAATGTAGACAGAAAGTTGTATCCATGATGAGAAACAACCGACAAGATTTCGATCAGAAGCCGTTCGGAAGCGACGCTCTTCGGACTGGACCAAGGTTTGCCTTCCAGACAGAACTCGAAGAATTGCTTGGGTACATCCTCGCGGTAAGTCTGAAGCAGGCCGGCCTGACGAAGGTAGGCGTTCAAAGAAGTTATTACGGAAGGAGTGAAGGAATAAAGTCTGATAAAACTGGAACTGGAGATGGCCAATAGGGAGAAGGAATTTGGGGGTGGTTTTGGATCACGAATGAATTCTCGTCTTGGGGTAAAACCATGATCCTTGAGATTTGGAGAGCTGGGTAGGGAGGCCATGGTGAAGGGGAGTAAAGTCGTAAAGGTCGTAACTGATTCAGGAGAGGTGGAGCAGCGCGTCCAAAAAATTCAGTAGGAAATTCACGTGTTACTACGTCATCCCCTGGTGGCTGTGCCAAGAAGTTGAAGGTAAATTCGGACCGCTCAAGAAGACGGATATGTTTTTCCGGCGGTCCGAGGATTCACCAGACCTTTCCCCTGCTCTTTTAAGGGCAACGATGAGCTTCCGCCCCACGCTTCCTCCCTTCACGATCTCCCAACATGGCTGCTCCCAAACTTAACGTGTTAATGTGTGAGCAATTTGTACCGATTCTCAGGTGTTCACTCAACTAAGACGCAACGGCAGGTGGTACTGTACGGTGTGACTTACGGGTTCCAAATAGTACTTTGCTTATTCGAGGCCCTAGGGAGAGTACACTACTGGATGGACTGGATCAGGGGCATCTAAATCGGACAAGAAAGTGCGCGTGCATCCAACTTTACCGTATTTCACACTCATAGGCCGCGGCCTCACTGTAGATCGGTGTAAGTACCATTGGATGGATCCCGAGGCTTGTTCTAAGGCTGCTGCAAGGTTGTCGGTCTCACACTCTTCGACCTTCGAAGGCTCGGCAAAGTACGCACTTTTCTCTTAAGCTTCTGAGTGGCTTATCCAAACCTTTACCTTTAGGTTGACAAGCTTGGTATGGTCGGTGTCAATGGATCCAAGTTCCCTGCTATTCGGGAACACTTGGCCCAAAACATTGGTGGCGTGTACAAGGATATGGATCTTTCGTAAGGATGTCCTTGCCACAACTAGGATTCTGCTAACGACAGTGTCAACCTCTAGCTTTGACGAATTTCCAAAAAATGGTCAGATTGACCCGGAGGCTTGTATGATTGACGTATTATTTTTCGCTAGCTTGCAGTGCTAACTTGAAACACCAACAGACAAACAGGCTATCGATGGGCTTTCGGCTGGTGATGCAGTCATCGTGTTCACCCCAGACCGTAAGTTGAATCCTTGAATGAATTTCTGCCTTCTCAAAGAATCTGCTAGCCACGCACTACCCTATTTGCATGTATGCCATTGAACGAGGCATTCATATCCTGGTCACGAAGCCAGCCGTTAAGCTCTTGTCCCACCATAATGAGTTGATTGCCGCTGCAAAGAAACATAACGTCGTCTGTTTTGTCGAGCATCATAAGCGGTAAGCAGGCTTCTTTGAGTATCTCTAGTCCTTCTTACTGACGACAGGAAAACCCAGCTTCGACCCTGTTTACAGTGATGCCAAAGCCAAAGCAGCCAACTTGGGAGAGTTCAACTTCTTCAGTGCATGGATGAGTCAACCTAAAAGCCAACTGGAAACCTTCCGCGCTTGGGCTGGTAAAGATTCTGATATCAGGTACGAGGTCTTGGGCTTTGTCTTTCAATTCGGACACTGATTTTATTGAAGCTATTACCTCTCCTCACACCACATCGACATTTGCTGTTGGATTCTCCAAGGCAAAGCCATTCCGACACGCGTAGTTGCAAGCGCTGCTACCGGAATCGCCACAAGTGAGCCGTACAACTGTGTTTCAGAAACCGAGGATACAATCACCCTCATGGTCGATTGGCAATCTACCACCAGTCCGACGCACAAGGGTGTCGGTGTTTACACGGCTAGCTGGACAGCACCACTCAAATCTGGTGTGCATTCTGCTCAACATTGGTATTACATGGCCGAAAAGGTAAACTGAATCTGCTTCGTCATTCCGGCCTTTCACTTACTCGTTCTTATCCAGGGTGAGGTTAATGTCGACCAAGCTCACCGAGGATACGACGTCGTTGTCGATGACTCTGGCAAAGCCTGGTATAACCCCTTCTAGTGCGTGCTCTTTTGTCGGATCATTCGTTCGACCTTCCTATTGACCCCTGTGGCTCCAGTATGAAATACTCTCCCTCCGAAAGCGGTCATTTCGATGGTCAACGAGGGTACGGTTACGTCTCCATCGAAAAGTTCATTGATGCTGCCCGAAGCGTGAACGCAGGCTTGACAAAACCTGAGGACTACGACCTGAACGGTTTACCAACTATAGCCAACACCGTGCTGACGACGGCCATCTTGAACGCAGGAAGAATTAGCCTGGATGAGAAGCGTCCTGTTGGTATCAGGAAGGAAGGCGACACTTGGGTTCTCGAGTGAACATGTCGTTTTATTTGGATTGGATCTCTTTCAGAGTTCCCTATTTGTACAAACAGACACCGAGGGTGCTTGTGTTAAAGTAGTACCGGAAGAGGAATTGTAACAGTACGTTATATGAGGTCTTCTGAGCATGTCATCTCACCATCTGAGCTGAGAGAAACCACGATAGTTCGCTATCCGGATCCGAAGTGTTCTTTACGGGTTTGAAATTGTTGACATTCCCAACGTCTGAAAGAAACATGTGCTACATTTTGATATCCCTCGTAACTTGGAAAGCTGATCGCAGGCAATCCGAATGACAAGATCTCCTGATTCCAGACAGTGATTGCGGTACATGACCATATTCAATGCACTTTTTTAATTTAAGGTTGGAGACGATTTTGACAATAAGCAGCCATTAGCGGTTATCCCTTCGGGCGTGTCGGGTCGTTTGGTTACTTGGTACCTACAGCCGTTGATGAACGGGAGATATCAGGAATATGGAGAATCCAGGTTCCAATGCTTCTTTCTAGCTGCGCTTCGCAAGAATTCTATTCTTCCTGTCATGATGAACACGACATGAGTATAAATGGCAAAGAGATGAACTTTATGGAAAGGCGTTCTGACCGGGCTCAGTTGTCTGTGGACGACATATTAGTGTAAAGTACCTGAGATTGCAGGAAATTATTCAAGTTCTTGATGGCTGTCTGTTGGTGCACGGAGTAATTTGCTTTGAAGTAATTGCATTAAAATGAAAACGCCAGCGCCAGCCGCGGAGTCGATGGTACCAATGGTGAAGAAAGTTCCCTTGTCACGGGTAAAGTAGATACAAGATATTCTCCTTTGATAGCCCTTGATTCATTCCTGGAAGTGACGCCACAAGGTCGGCAGAAATAGCCAGTGCCAAGTAGATGTTTCTTTTGCGGTGGAACCCCGCGTGGGGATCATTCCAAAGAACACAGCGAGTGACAAAGACCGCAGATCGAAATTCCACGGTCTCCAGCGCAAACAGTGAACCAGTCGCAATGGGCGAGTCGCTGACAAAAAGGCACGAGCACAAGGGATCCAGTGCGAACTGAGAAACCGCAAGGACATCCAGGGCCAGCATTGCCAAAAAGTCGGTTCAGACAAGGAAAGACACAAGGACACAAGGTGCACGGATAAAGGACGACAGTTGATTGGTGGTAAATGATGCGAGTTATTGCAACAAGCCCGATATGCAAGTGACGATACGTGAAAGACAGTGTGGATGGAAGTGATGAAGTATGTACAATGAAAAATGTGTAATGTACTGTGCTCGATGGAGATGTGTGGGATGCCAATGACGATTGCGTACTATGAAGACAGTATGGGACAAGACTTGATTTCACCCAAAAAAAAAAGAAAAAAAGGAAGCGCTGAGGAGGGGGAGATAATAATAATGGGGATGAAAGGAAAAGAAAAACAGTATCATAAATTGAAGAATAATGTAAAAGAAAAATTTGATACGGGAACGAACGCGATGCCACTGCTTTGTCGAACAAGAGATGTTCTGTCGACCTTATTACGAGATTCTGGACAGTCCAGATCATTTAACGGGGGAAAGGGAAAGGTGATTGATGGATGGATGCATAGAGTAACAAGAAATGAAGATTGCGGTTGCGGAGTGTGTAGTGTGGTGAGACGAGGTGAATGTATGGTAATAGAAAACTAGGAATGGAGCGTGCCCGACTTTGAATAACTCTTCGAGATCCAAGAAAAAGATGCGGAAGGTCCGGTCCGGACATCGAATCCTCTGCCTGAATGACGAGGTATCGACCGGTTCTGGAGCAAGTTTTCCTTGACCCAGGATTCTGTCAGTATAGTATAATAGCGATGACAGTGGGGGCAGTGGGAGAGAGATTGCGAGAGAAGAGAGAGTGGAATGCATGATATGATGAGAATTGCTGAAATGAAGGAAAATTGCGTGGAGTGTCGATTTGCGACGTGTATGGTATTACATTTTGCTGCTGATGAACTTTTGGACAACGAAACTTGGACAACGATGAGGAGATGCGGAAATACAAAAAACAAAGAAACCACTGTGAGCGCGACTGCTACGGATATACGCGAGGTGAGCCGTTGAGATTGTGCAGTGCAGGTCGACCAAACGTTACAAAGTCATGCGGAAGATATTGTTCCGGAGGACTCTCGATTCGGTGTTTGTTGAGCACCGGTTCAAAGGTCGAAGGTACATTCTCCTTGTCATCATAAGGTGAGTACGAAGTCGGGAACGAATCACTCGAGGGGGGGAGAGAAGGGGTGGTGGGTGTGATGGGGAAGTCTTCTGAGATATCAGACGCAGATGTAGTGACACTGGTAGGCGTGCTGAATGCAGAGGTAGCAGCAGAGCGGGAAGGAGTGACCGGGAAATGAGGGATGGCCGCTCGCGTAAATCGATGACCCTGAAGGTAGTCCTCAATTACGAGTGTCGCCGCCTTTGAGTAGAAGGCGTAGGAGTATTTTTTGACGAGCGTCTCTGAGAGGTCGCAGATGTGCTTGGAAAGCCGCATGTCGAGAAGTTCGACAATCTCAAGACACTCAGCAGTCTCTTCCCATACCCGTCTTGCCTTCCGACACACATGCCGTGCCAAGGTCAATGCAGCTAAGGCGATGCATGACGGAGGAAAGATGATGAATTCCTTATAGAAGAGCGTGATCTCCATAAGAAAACGGGCGACGTGTTGTACTTTAGGTTCCTCAACGACAGGACCACAGCACATGAGCCTTAGCCACGCTTCAGCGGTTGGATGACCCAGAGTCCACTGGATGGTGGTGAGAATATGACCTTCCATTTGGATGAAGGCAGATTCTTCGTAGGCATCATGGCACATCTGAACGAGATCTTGTACGGTGGGCACGCGCTCCTTCGCGTCCTCGAACTTTGCAGCGATCCAAAGAGCTGCGCAGCCGACAAGTTGGTAATGTTTAATGTAGACGATACGGCGTGACACGTAGCGGTCCACAATGTTGAGGGTAAGGTAGAGGGTTTCGGGGCGGAGTCGGAAGCTGAAGTGAATCTCGACGAGAAAATCGACTAGACAAGGGCGCATGTGCCATTTGATCTCGGGCTGTTGATCCATAGACTGGGCTGAAGACATTGTGTATTGCTACGAGAAAGAATGAAGCAGGATAACAGATACAGGCACGCGCTGGGCTCACCTCCATGTCATGCATGTATTGCCGGATCTCGTCACGGTATTCTTCTTCGAGTAAGATGCCTTCTTTACGAAGGGCGATCATTCTAGCTTCGCGCTGCTGTTGTTGTTGAAGGACGAGGGCGGTTTTGGCGGAACGCGGTGTCTTGCGAAGACCTGCTTGGGAAGGGAGAAGGGGAGATTTGCGTGCCTTGGTCACACCATGGGGTGAAGGCCGTTTTCGGGGATAGACGAGGGAGTTGCGGTTGTGTCTAGAGGAAGATGTGAGGTCCTTCATGATGAGCGAGCGACGACGACTGGAAAGGCGGGTCAGCACAATGGACAGAAACGGGAAGAGAAAGCCGGAAGAGGGCAGCACCAGCGATGAGGCCGGCACTCACCAGAGCCCAAGCTAGTCATACGACTGGGAAAGAAAAAGGAAGAGAGAAGGAGAAGAGGTCGTGGAGGACGTAGATTGTTCGTGAGCTCGTCGTTGACGACGACAAGAAGGAAAGAAAGAAGAGTGGGAAAAGTGAATATAAACAAGGGCTCTGGAGAGTGCCGGATATCACATCTGGATCAATTGATTTGGCCCAAGGGCCCTCTCCACGTTTTACAGCGACCAAAATGACGTACCTATTGTTTCTGCAAAATCCAGCAATAATCCAATCAGTCTCTGCAAGTCCTCAGATTTACCACTGCAATCACCTGCAAGCAAAAAAACCAATCCCGCAAATGTTATAAAAGAATGACTGGAGTGAGCTGATTATCCGGGGGCGACGATACAAGGCCGCTACAGGTGTCTGCAACGGAGATGGGCAAAACGAAAATTGTGCCCGCTCTGAAACACGCTGATTATGAGGAGAGCTGAGCTGGCAATGAGGTTTGGGCGTGGTCGGTAAATGGGAAGTGAATGAACTACTGTCCTCCTTTTGATACTCGAAGAACACGTTCCCTGCCTGCAGGCAGCTCATTTACCTAACCCTTCAATAGCTAAAATAGTGTCCATTCCGAACGTAAACCGTCCCTTCTTCTCCTTCAATCTCTGTCTTTATTTTTCTCCGTTTATAATTCTGTTCCTTGTCCTCTTGTCTTGAAATTTCGTTCAGACATCCTCCCCAGTCGTCCTCCAAGACCGCTTATTTTTTATCCACTTTCGGCATATGTTAGCACACTTCCGGCCCTAGATCGCGTCTCTTGAAGGACCTCCGTCACATCCCCTTCCATCAGTCACCCTTATCGCCCATCATCTACCCAGGACTGCCATCTCACGTATACAACTTCTCAGCAACTACCGAGACGTCATCACTTCGTTAATTGCTTGCGCAGTGGTGTAATTACTGGTAATTACTTTGTAACCTATCGGCGTCTCTTGCGTTCAGGAGACTCGAACGTCTGCAAAGACTGTTCTTAAATGTCGTGTGCGAGAACACGTAGCGCTCATGACTTCTTCTTCAAGTCTGATGAAAGAAGCACCCACATGGAATTGGTGGAATCAAACGACTTGCAGCCACACGGCCGCATTATCAGACCCCTAATTTAGGCACGCTCCTCGCAAAAATTTACCGGACCTCCTCTTCTCTGGCCTTGTCTTGTTCATCTGCCCAACTCCAGACCCTCCAAGACCACCCTCGGCTCATTGCTTTTATACTTTTTGCCAATTCTTCAAGTCCCATGAGCACTTCCGAGATGCAAGGACCCTCAGTCGTAAATGGAAAGTCAAGTTGTCCAGTTCCTTGTTGACTTGACATATCTCATCTCAAATGCAACTTCATATGAAATGACCCAGGTAATCCTCTGGGGCTTCTAGCAGCTTCTAGTTGATGCATCACTTCACTGAGCGCTGAATATCAAGACCCTTGCCGACTCATTGCCTCTGCCTCCACCATCAAATAAACCAGTATTCATACATGTGGGTGAAAACTATCTTTTAAAGGTAAACGAAATACTCTCCACGGCAGCTATGACTTATTACACCCGCAATTATGTCCGCAAGTCACCTTCTCCTTCGATTTTCGAACTGGGTGATCATTGATCATGCACATCTTCCGACTTCCTTGGCTGTCGAGACGGGTAACCAAATCCAGTCCTGATTCGCGGAATCCCATCACATCTTCCAAGCTTCACGTCTGGCCTCCCTCTTCATTTCGAAACATTGCGGTTTTTATGGTCCCTGCGCCTCCTCCTATGGACTCTATGACATAGGGTGCTCGCCTAACCCCTCGGTAAATACAGGACCGGCCAAAACGGTGGCTATGTCTCATCTATTGATTTGAATCTCCGGTCAGTGGTCACGGCATTTTATTTTCACCTGCTGGACGCCTTCTGATACAGTACAGGTCAAGTGGAACATTGGCAGTGGCGTCTACCCTTTTCGCTTCTCTTACCCTACCCAAAGTACTTACTTCTATCCGTACTTCGTAAGTGTAAGAGTCTCACTTCAAGTTGAAGCTCGACAATAAATGACAATAAGCATTCTGAATCCGAAAAGTATCAGAAATTTGCCGCATCACCCTAATCTCTTGCCAATCTCACTAGACACAAATGAAATATTCTCATTTTGGAATCAAATCGGGGTGTGCCAATCGTTTTTTCGTTTTTCTTAATCCCGATTTTACATCCTATCAGGCAACTGTGGGCCAATGCAGCAGAGAGTTGTTGCGAGCCAGATTCTTGGGTCTCTGCTTTTTGGCGCCCTCGTTATCCCCATTCCCTTAGGATATAAAGGCCTCATGCCCGCATATGCCTGTGTGAGACCGTCTGACTCATCGTAAGTACAAAAGTACAAGGGCTGTCTGAGATTTTACCTGGAGTTTACAGCAATATTACTCTCATGTGTAAGAGTAGCTCCTCAATGTTAACAAACATGTTCTTCAGCCGGCCTATATGATATACCGGGTACTTGACCGAGTCTCAGGAAAGCCTAGAACGCCTTGTTTTTCCGAGATGTGATTCTGTCGTGAATCACACAGCTTGAGGAATTCTACTAGCTAGTCTAGTCTGTAATCACATCAAAACCCTTCAATAAGCACGTCGATTGTAGGCGTACTCACATCTCTGCAGACGATGCTCAGCGCGTAGAAAATTCCACTGGATATGAAAGGCCGGTCCCGCCGGTCCATTTACTTTGAAGGAACAATGTTCCTCAAAGTTTTTTTCTGTGTCGGGACCGGGAGTGCCCAGATGAGCAACTTTATTTCTTTTACCTATAGGCTAAAATCCTTCCTGCGATATGATGTGAAGAGGGACCAATAAGTATCGCCTGGATCAAAGAGGAGTCGCAAGGCGCTCATATTACGCTCTCTTCCGCGGCCGCTCGACGTGGCAATGGGCATCAGGATTCAGGATGATCGAATTCATAAATGCCAACTATAATGCATGTTCCGAACTTCGTCGACGATGACGAAGAGATGACGATGGGGAAAGTGTTGCCGGTGCCTAGAACCTCAAGTCGCCCGATGTTCCTCCAGTCGCTAGGGCGGCGTGGATCATACTTGTAACCGTTCTTTAGACGAGCGGAAGTGGCAATGTGATCAGTAGCGTTCAACGTCTTCCCGCTGCCTAGCCTAACCGGCGTATTTGTCTGTCAAAGAGTGAAAAAGGAAACTCAACTCGGGCTTGTAGAACGCAATATCACATTGAGATTGTGGTCTGAAGAAATGTACTAATATAACTGGGGAGTTCTGAGCAAATGATACATGGACATGAAAAAAGTGGTATAAGCTGAAAAAGAAAGAAAGTGATGGCGACGATTGACAGCTTATTCTCTATGATGATTACTTCCTCCCAAAAGTAAAGCCATCAAATCTTGTGTGGTATTAGGCTGATGATTAGGGATAGATGGGCCTTGTTGTTGGAGATGCATAGGTCCCAAATGCTGCATCATATGGGGTGGTAGTTGCTGCTGCTGCTGCTGTTGGGGACGCATGCCGAGGAGTTGGTTCTGGAGCTGAGCTGTGTTGTTCTGCTGAGGGTTGAAGCCTCCACCGCCAGCATTACGCAGACCACCACTGCCCAAACCGTTCAGCGCCAGGAACTGCGCTTGGTTTCCACCCCGAACATCTAGGTTTCCTGCGTGTGCCAGGTTTCCTAGCTGCTGCTGCTGGGCCAAAGAGTTGAGCTGATGAGCTGTTGAACCACCACCACCACGAATCTGGCCATGAGGACCATTGAAGCCAAGGTTTCCACCCGGACCGAAATTGTTGAACTGTTGGGGCGGACCATTCACATGCAGTCCATGCAAACCCTGTGAGTTCATACCCTGCATGGCAAGATACTGCTGAGAGGGATCATGAGGTGGCCTACCTCCAAGATTGGCAAGGCCTGGAGGCAATCGTTGTTGTTGGACATTGTGCAGAGAGGCCTGCGGGTTTGATGGCGATGGTCCACCACGGAATGGCTGCTGCTGGATAGGAATAGCGATGTTTCGTCCACTTTGATGTTGAGCTAAGCCAGCCGGTAGTCCCGCAGAATAAAGTTGATCAACACCGCGCTGCTGTTGTAAAGCGAGTCGTTGCTGTTGTGCATTGAGCATGAGAGCATCGTCCAGAGGGTCCGAGTACATTCCCGGGCCGCCGTCTGCTCGACGAGGCGGAGGTGCAGAGCGGAGTCCTGGAACCAAACCATCAGGCATGAAATTACGGCTATCGTAGAGGGGTTCTGAGCGGTTGTTTGCGACGAGGTGATTCTGGGAGTGTATTTGTTGCTGCAAAACCTGCAGATGGTTCTGAGCTTGCTGGCCATAGGATACATTGGACATCGGCGCAGAGTTAGGCACTTGTGTGGATCGTTGACTCTAAAGTATTATTTGTCTCAATTCTCGGAATTACAAAGGAAACAATTTGACAACATACCGACAGAGAGCTGCTCATGCTCAACTTGGCGAATAGATCGTCCACGGTTCTATGTTCATGGCCATGACCAGCACTAGCAATGCCAAAGTTCCCTTCCACCCTACTACCGGGTATTGGTGAGGAAGAGACTAAACCTGTGGGTGTGGCACTTTTGGGAACGTTGGGCACTGAAGCGGGTGTGTCCTTGCCCTTGGAATCAAAGAACTTGGCAAACCTACTCCCCCTGCCGGGTCCCTGGCCTGCACCAACAGAATCCAGAGCGGGAGAATCAGGCCATGATGCCGAGTCAGGTGGGAATGGTGAGCGCTCCCCAGATACACGTCGAGCAGTGTCGTTAGGGTGCTCTTCAAAGGGAGAGAAGCCAGATGAAGCACTGCGAGGATTTAACTAAAAAAGTGTCAGATGGGAAAGGAGCAGACCTTCAGCAAAAAACTCACAGTCTGAGGAGAAGTGGCAGTCAGAGGTCCATTGGGAGACGGCGTAACAAGTGATTGACTATTCAAAGGAGAGGGCTTTCCAGGGCCTCTTCCCAGAGCAAGAAGCCGAGGACCTTGTGGAGGGTTGAACTGTGCAGACCCAGGTTCTGAGGGCTGTGGTGCAAGGAGTTCTGTGTCTATGGGCTTTGGAGATGGTTTCGATGCGGAATCAAGATTTGCGGAGGACGTTTGCGCTGGACGGACAGGCTCGGACGGGTTCAGAAGGGAAAGTAAAGAACGAGATGGGTCGGCAGCTGGTAGTGTAGATTCGACTTTGGAGTTCACGATAGCTGAGTCCATCTTGGATTCCTGCGTCTTGAGGACGGGTCCGATCTCTGCAATAAACCATCAGTATGGAGATTGCAATTTCAGTGAGCCCACTAAACTCACCGATAGGACCTGATGCTGATAATGATTCGGTACCATTTGAAGGGCTTTGTTTCTGGGCAAGCTCCATCAATTTCTTGAAACGCTGGATCTCATCCAATGGCTCTTCCGCAGACTTTTGAGATGCATCTGTACTTGTGGGTGGTTCATTGGCTGGAGTGGGTGCCGCTTTGTTGGCTTTCTGCTCCTTCTCTTTCACACTCTTCTTCCAAGCCTGGATACCATCGAGTTCTCCGTCATTACCTTTGCCTCCTAAAATCCCTGCACTTCCTGCTGCTGGAATATATGTGTCCATCCAAGCTGGTTCTTTTTCCTTGTCTCTATCTCCACGGCGCTCCTCTACCTTGCCTTCATCCACACCAAGCTTCTTGTCCTTTCCGACTCCACGTTTCGTTCGCGTGTCACGGTCTTCCACAACAGTCCAGCGTCGGTCACCGTCCGAAGGTCCATCATGAGGAGGCTTATCACGGTTGCGTTCCCTTTCACGTCTAGCCACCACTCTTTCCTCCCTTCTACCGTCATCTCTCCAACGGCGAGAATCGTCGTCCTCACCATTGTCACGTTCACGTTCTCGCCGCTGTTCGTCTCTGTCTCGCTCCTTTCTGTATTCTTCTCGCTCTCTGTCTCTTTCCCGGCGGCCGTCTTCCCGCCGTGAGGTAGACGGGTCTCTTCGATGCCTAGAAGACTCTCGCACACGAGATCTGGGACGTTCACGATCATCCCGGTCAGGCCGACCGTTCTCTGTCCCTGTGCACAGTTTAGCTCATCCATAATACAGGAAAAGAACATGACTCACTTTCAGAGCGTCGCGAATCTGGTACAAAGTACAAAAAGTTTAAGATCAAACTTGTATTGTGATGAGACGTATGAAAGCCTACCTCGTCTCCAATCTTCACTGCCAGTTTCGCCTGCTTTCTTCTTATTGGCTTCTCTTGTCTCTGCCCGACGAGCTGCAATGCCTTGAGCCTGATTGGGAAGACGGCTAGAACCTGCAAGATGAGGAGCAACATCACGTTCTTTGCTCCTCAGTCCTCCAAGAGGCAGTCCTAGACGATCACGGTCATACTTGTCCGACAGCTAAGAAAGTGAAGCGTCAGTGCTTAAGGTAGAACAGAGATGAAAATGGCACGCACGTTACGCAGCCTTTCTTGTCCTTCCCTATCTCTGTCTTTATCGCCATCACGGTCGGTGGAGCGTAGGGACTGATGCTTGAAATTGCCCATCTGCGACGGCTGAGATAAAGAAGAACGGAAAGAGGGCCGAGAAGGAGGTTCTTCAGAGTACCAATGAGTACATATACCTCTTAGAGATACTCTCTTTTACCCACCTCCGTCGTCTGCATCCCGTCTGAAGCTAGAATATGACTATTAACAAGATGTACACCTTGACTTTTTTCGCCACTCTTACCGTCGCTCACGACCAGCACTGGGAGTGGTGGGTTCAGACTCCTTTTTGGAGAGATTCTGTTCGTTCTCGATACTGGAAACGAGGCTCAAAAAGCCAGAAAAAGATGGAGCATATACAAATACACACCCAAACCAATCCTTCAATTCTGGCATGCCATTCGGAAGACAAACAAGGGGAGATTTGGACAAAGCGACCAGCTGCGAACTGGTGTATATCCTGAGCGGTCGTGGGCTACTGGAGAGAGAAGATACAGGTTGCTTGTCGTCAGAGTCGGACTGGGCATGAGTGGCGACTTTTTCTTCGGAAGCGGATGTATCCTGAGGTTTTGAGGATTCGGGTGTTGAGCTGGATGTTGAAGATGCATCTGGTTCTGCAGACGCCATGGTGGTGGATGTTACTGAGGTTACTGAGAAAAGAAGCGGGCCTTGAAACAAATAACCCGCGCCATGTGGAAAATCGCCAAAATTCCATGCACAACCTTACTCTCAAGCACTTTCTTCTGCAGAGGGAAGCTCTAGACTTGTATCGTCATGTCATCCGAGCATCAAGAGGTATTTGTCTACTCTACTCTAACTAGAAAATATCGAATATCCAACTATCTGCTACCTCCAGCAATACCCGACCGCGCCACGCGTCGTGAGACGGTGACATGGTTTCGTGCTGAATTTGAGAGAAACAGGTATCTGACGGACTTGGTACGTGCTCCCAAATTCCATTCTTCAGATAGTGTTGAACGTGCCAGGATCACCAGGACTTGATCGAAGACAAGTTGAAAACGACACGACGTGAAGTCAACCAGATACTGCCTAGGAGATATTGATGCTTTCGGATGTCCGGTGGAAAAGGTACTTAAGTCCCCAACAGTACTCTTTTTAAAACCTTGTCTCAACCCCCGAGTTCGCCGATTTGCCCAACATGAATATCATTGGAAAAGCCTCCTTTCCCATTACCCGTTGAGAGCTGAGAGCTTGACGAACAATGGACCATATCTGCGACTCGTCGCATCCTTTTGGCGGGATGGGGCTGACAGAGAGTCAACAATGTTCTGAAAGTGGAAGAGAGGTTTAGTTTAGATCCGTAGAAGACCTGGAGTCTGAGAAGCCTTTCGCCGCCGGCATTCACAATTTTAAGCGCTAGTTCTTTGCTCTTAGCGCCCATCCGCTATGGATGTCTTCATGAGTAACATTCCCTTCTATACGGGTCTCCATGAGCTCACACGTCTCCTTTCCCCTATCTTCCACGACTCCACTTACACTGATCGATTTGCGCAAAGTGGCCTTCCACTTAACTTTCATGTGCGTTTACTCAAGAATAACAGACACATCTCAAGAACTGGGCCACATGGTGGAAGGGGATTCATCACGTTGCCTACGGTCGACGTAGCAGAATATTTCCTGGCCGAGTATGGAGAACGTCCCCAAGGAAATCCTCCCAAAGTTTTTGCGATTAATGCACGGAACGTCAGATTTAGTAGAGCTAATAAACCGGCTCCCAAGGATATCATCGAGAGAACGCAACGACGACCTTACGAGGATCCATCAATAGCAGAGGAAAGGGAAAGCCGTGATGCAGTCCTGAAATCCAACTCAGTGATTGTAAAAACCGTCCAATTCGGATGGGACTGTCGCGACGATGTCTACTCGGTGGAATGGGAATACTCTACTACTAGCGCCCTCAATTTTGATCATGATCGAAGGGAAATCCGTATATCCATTCCCTATCAATATCAGGGTTCTTTGATCATCGCTATCCGCCCTTCTCAAATCACAGAGATGTCCGCTCATATTTACCGCTCCGAGCCTGTGCTATTCTTTTCACTTTCAGCACATCCCACATTCCTGTTGACTGGAGTTGCTCAGAAACAGCAAAGGATACCATATCTTCCTTTCAATGACCATGAGCGATTGGTGAGTGTTTTACTGTTTGCTGTTCACTGTCTTGACAATACATTTATTCTAGGTGACTTATACATCTCTGGCGATGCGGCTGGTATGCGCTTCCACTCAGGATCTCCACAGATTCAGGAGCCTGTGTCTCGCAGCTCAGATGCGTGCTGTCCAGGATTGGGAATATCCAATCGTGAAGAAAAATATTTTTTCTGCAACCTCGATAGAGCGCCTCAATTCGTTGTTGCGAAAACTAAATTGGAGGGTTGCCTTTCAGCTAGAGATGATCATTAGACGCACGTATGTTGACGTGCAGGAAGCACTACAACTCATTCCCGCTATCATAAAGCTCGTCGAACTACGTGGCAAAGAATACGTTGCTGCATTTCTACAGCACTTGGGTACTCAGCTTGCTCAAGGATATTTTGATAACAGTCAAGGGACTATCTCTGACTGGTTCATTGCTTGTGAACATGAATATGCGACATATAAAAGACCAAGCCCTATCATACCTTCAGAAGGAAGTTTGTTCCAGTCTTTGCATGTCGTGGTCACCCCAACGACCATGTATCTGGAAGGTATGGTTCACAACCTTCATAACGTGCTCTCTTCATTTTTGTTTATAATGACAGGTCCCTTCCCTGAGCGTTCCAATCGAGTGATTCGCTCATATCTCGAGGACCAAGAGTCATTCCTACGGGTTAGTTTTGTGGATGAGGATGGCTTGCAATTCAGATTTGATCGCGATGTCGACGGCCCAGCTTTCATTCGTTTGCGTGTCGGGAAAATTTTCCACGAGGGCTTGACAATCGCTGGGCGAACGTTTAGATTTCTAGCGTATTCCCAATCTGCTCTGAAAGAACATGCCGTGTGGTGAGTCAAGCAAGCATCGTCTGCCGAAGTATAGATTAAAGTAGCCTCTGCATACTAGGTTTGTGAAACCCTTTCGAGATGCGAGGACTAGACAAGTTGTGGATGCTGCCAGCATCATCAGGAGCCTTGGAGACTTCAGCACAAGCAGTGATCTGGTCCACTGTCCTGCTCGTTATGGTGCAAGAATTAGCCAGGTACAACCTCTGAAGATATCTTAAGACCATGAGCTGATATCTCCTTAGGCCTTTACTGCAACTGATACCACCAAGGTCGAGGTTGAAGAGATTATAAACGTCCCCGATATCTCCACTGCTGACGGAAAGTACGACTTCACTGATGGTGTCGGTAAGCAGCCATCGCTAACTGATAATCTGCATGCCCCATAATAACACTCTAACTAATGCAGGCATGATGTCAAAGGAACTAGCAAGAGAAATTTGGGCCGGACTCAAACCCAGCAAGAAACGACGCAACAAGACCAAACCGCCCGCTTTTCAAATTCGCTTCATGGGTTCAAAAGGGATGCTTTCTATCGATTACAAGCTCAAAGGTACGACGAGATGAAGATCACCATCGTGCTGTTCAACTCAAACTTGCGGTTTTTAAAGGTCTTACCATCTGCTTACGACCGTCCATGATTAAGTTTGAAGGTGCCGAATCCCGCACGATAGAGATTGCCCGAGCTTTCGACCGACCAGGAAAGTACTACTTGAATAGGCCGCTTATCACACTCCTGGAAGGTGAGCTCATGGATTGATTGTCACAGACAGATTCTCCTCACACATACATTTTGTTCACGACATGAAGGTCTCGGGGTATCTTATGAAGTCTTCGAGGGGTATCAAGACCGCGCAGTCCGACAAATCCGTCAATCCACTTATTCCCTAGAAAGTGCTGCTCGGTTGCTCGAACATTTTGGGTTAGGAAACGCTTTCAGACTAACCTCGATACTGCTGAGTCTTTCCAGGCTGGGTATCAACGATATGCCCCAAGATAGTTTCTATCAGACCATGATTAAGTATGCTGTTCACCATGTACTGAGGGTGAGTTGGCACTAACAGCCCGACTTCTGCTGACTCCGTTTTTGCTTTTACAGGACCTCAAAAACCATGCTCGGATTCCGATAGATGGTGCCTGGACATTGGTGGGTGTGGCTGATGTCCACAAATACTTGGAAGCAGGAGAGATATTCGCGTGCATCCAACCGGTTCAAGGACCGATTGTGTATCTCGAAGGGGACGTTCTTATTTCTCGATCTCCAACCATCCATCCCGGGGACGTGCAAATTGCTAGAGCCATAGGAAGGCCACCTCCCGATACGTGTTTTGCTCACGAACCATTGAAAAACACAGTAGTGTTTTCGGTGAAAGGTAACCATTGGCTTTGCTGTCACTCTACCCTTGCTGAAAATTTCTTGCAGGGGAACGACCTTTGTGTTCAGTGCTCGGCGGGTATGGACTGCTCCATCTCTCATCTCATATTTCTCAATGACAAATATGACAGAGGTGACTTGGACGGAGATGTTTACAACCTAATTCCCTTGGACAAGTTTCCTGAGTTCAGGCCAAAACGCACTTGTCAAGGTGCTTCGTACACAGCTGCACCTCGAAAGATGTTGGACCGTCCGTGTACGATGGATGATGTAGCTGATTTCTTCATGGACTACATCAACAACGACGTAAGTCCTTTCAAATAATAATTAGTAGGCATGGACCGTTGACTCCCATTTTCAAAAAAAAAAAAAAAACAGGTTCTTGGGATTATCGGATCGTCCTGGCTCACAATTGCTGACCAAGCTAAATTGGGCATCTTTCACCCAGATTGCTTGACGCTTGCCCAGCTTCACAGTGACGCAGTGGACTATCCAAAATCTGGCCAGTCAGTTGCCTTGGATAGGATTCCACGGCCACTTTTGAAGATGAAACCCGATTATCAAGCCCCCGAAACCATCAACCCTGATACAACGACTCGTTTTTATCCAAGTACTCGAGCTGTTGGACGTCTATTCAGAAGGATCGATTTACCTCAGTTGCATACAGAGGTCCATGTCACTCGCGCAGCTCGACGTCAGATCAGAGAGAAAGGACACCTACGACAAACTCGAGGCGTCAATGCACTTGCAGAATCACTGACAGCTCTCGAAATTAGGGATGATCCCACTGCAGAGGCGGTGAACTACCGCGTTTTCCAGTATCTTTCTGACGAAGATATGGATACAATGGATCATGAACGAGAAGAGCTCTTTGTCGCCAGGCTGTTCAGTCAGTACAGCTCCGAGTTGCAGACTATTCTAGCTGTGAATACGTTGGGTCATGCAAGAGCTGCCTTGTTGACAGAGGAGGAAGCAATGGTTGGTACTATTGCTCAGAAAAGTTCTCAGCCTCGAAAGAGAAATAACCAGATGGCCAAACTAAGGTGTGTTTACATCATCATGATGTTTAGAGGACCCAGAAGCCTAACCGTATGTCATAGAGAAGCAACAGACACGTTGGTTCGTGGTTATCGTTCAGAGCTGGCAGGCGAAGATGAGCTAGTGAGTCTTCGCCTAGTTCGGGCATGGTTGGCTTGGAAGTTAGGACTGAAGGAACGCGCCAAAATGGACGCGATTGGCGCACAGAGCTTCTGCTGGATAGCGCTCGGGGCTATCTTCGAAGTCATAAGGGAAATTGAGGATCAGGAGGATCCTTATTGGTACTAACGTTGCCGCAATACAAGTCCATGTAATACACTGTACTATTAGGAGACGCCCAAATGAATCTACACGATCCGCATGGCGCATAGAGCTCGTCAATCGTTGCACAAGGACATAGGCATCAGAGAGATAAACCTTGGAGCAGATCAAGAAGATCACAAGTTGACCAAGGGAACCATAACTCAAGCTGTGTTTCGCAAAACTAGATAGAGAATCAGAAATCTCGGAAAACGATGAGTTGACGGTGTATACGCACTCAGGATGACAGAGTCTCCTCTAAATGAACAATTGCAATCAGCATCAGCATTTGAGCGGTGAGTCGGTACTCACCGTAAAAACATCTTGCTAATGAACCGATCCTTGTTGACTGGCTTTTTGTTCTTGCCTTTTGGGATTTCCGTCCACATCTATTGCACGTCATGAGTAGCTGGGCTGCGGAGATTGTCAGTGTGACACGGACCTCTTTCACATTTTCGAGCACCTGAACGCACATTAGCCTTCTAGAGTCATAAGAAGAGAGGATACGCGACACGCACCATATTACTGTGTCTATCAAATGCTTTTACACGAGCCAACAGCTTTTTATCATTTCGCAACGATATCAAGACTTGAGTATGGTTTCGAACCGCTTGTTGCAAAACGGACAAGGGACCTTGAGAGATTTCATGTTCCTCCAACTGGCGCAGCTGAGCTTCATCTAGCTCTGACTTTGGGACGTGAACGTACTGGCTGTTATCATGATCAGTAGGTAAGATATTAGCAGTAGCACCAGAAAGAAAAGTTGCGTACCTCATATTTTTGAACGAGGTCAAGGAGGAAGCACCCTAGCTTAGGGTTAGACTAATTTTCTCCAGTCCTCCAATGGGTCGTTTACGCCAAAAGGGTAAGGCTGGAGCAGCAAAGGCATATATCACTCGTTCTCAAGCTACAAAGAAGCTGCAATGCTCTCTTGCAGACTTTCGTCGCTTATGTATTTTGAAGGGTGCGTCTTCCAATGCTTTTTTGTTTTAAACTCACAAGTACGTACAGGCATCTTTCCTCGAGAGCCCAATAACAAGAAAAAAGCAAACAAGGGCTCCTCTGCGCCTACTTCCTTCTACTATGCCAAAGATATTGCCTACCTGGCCCATGAACCAGTTTTGAAGAAACTACGAGAACACAAGGCGTTTGCAAAAAAGCTTTCCAGAGCTCTTGGACGTGGAGAGTGGAGCAGTGCAAAGAGTTTGGAAGAGAACAAGCCTGTGTACAAGTTGGACCACGTAATAAAGGAACGGTGAGCAGAGCGTTCCTTTACATTTGAAAGTGAATACTTATGCAATATACACAGGTATCCCACCTTTATAGATGCTCTACGAGATATAGACGACGCGTTATGCATGATCTTCCTTTTTGCCTCGCTTCCCTCCAATCCTCGTCTTCCACCTTCACTCATTGAAAACTGTTCACGGCTGGCAGCTGAATGGCAACTCTATATCATGCACTCTCGTTCATTACGGAAGGCCTTCCTATCCATAAAAGGTGTCTACTATCAGGCTGAAGTTATGGACCAAACCATTACATGGCTGGTTCCGTACCAGTTCACCCAAAATGTGCGTGCATTATGACCAGTTTATAAACTCCAAACTGATAGCCCACAGATCCCATCCGACGTGGATGTTCGTGTCATGCTCACATTCCTTGAGCTGTATCAAACACTTCTTGGATTCGTTTTCTTCAAACTATACACCGATGCCGGTCTGGTCTACCCTCCACCTCTAGATCTGAAGAAGGATGAGGGAGCTGCC
This sequence comes from Tetrapyrgos nigripes, assembly GCA_013368315.1. Lineage (NCBI taxonomy): Eukaryota > Fungi > Basidiomycota > Agaricomycetes > Agaricales > Campanellaceae > Tetrapyrgos > Tetrapyrgos nigripes. The sequence continues at coordinate 403,485 of JAACJM010000001.1, forward strand.
GGAGTGGGTGCCTTTACACTACAAGATGCATCTTCTTCAACGGCTGCTGCCCCAACAAAGAGCAAAAAGGTCGTAGAAGTGGAAGGACGACAGATATCCGGGAAAGACGTGTACCAGACGATCAAGAGTTTGGCGTCGACGACTCCCGACGCAAATGGGGCTCCCGATGACACGACAATGGACTCGGAACCGACTTCAAGAGAAGCTGAAGAGGAGTTTATTCTTCAGCCTTCAAAATCTGACCCTCAGCCTGCGGCACCTCTGACTACTCTCAAGTCATTGGAGACTCTACCCCAGACCGTCAACACCTCTCTTTTCGCTCCCTACACCTTCTTCCTTTCCAGAGAAACCTCAAGACCGATGTTCGAATTCCTAGTACGATCATTCGGGGGCCGAATAGGCTGGTCAGCTACATCCGGCAAAGGCTCGCCCTTTGACGAGTCAGACGAGTCGATAACACATGTTATCATTGACCGACCTATAGTCGAAAGCTCGAATGAAACTCTTGAAGAGCGGGAGCGACGATCACGGCGGAAGTGTGTTCAGCCACAATGGGTGGTAGATTGCATCAATGCAGGAAAAATTCTGCTAGAAGATCATTACGCCCAGGGCAAGACACTTCCGCCTCACCTGAGTCCGTTCGGCGAATACGAAGGCGCTTACGACCCTACTGCGCTGGCATTAGGTGAAAAGGATGACATGAGCGTTGACGGAGATTCTGCCAGCGAGGACGAGGACGAGGATGCTGTTATGGACGAACCTGAATCGGCAGAGGCAGCGGTTCTCAAGGTGGTAGCTGCTGCAGCCACAGACAGTGATGCAGACCTTAGGGCTGCAGAATTGGCGGCAGAGGCAGCAGGCGTTGACCCGGCCTTATTTGAGAAGGAGGTCAAGAAATCTCGTAAAAAGGTCAAGTCAGACACCAATGAAGATGCCGAGAAGGATATGAATAAGATGATGATGAGTAACAAGCAAAAGAAGCTGTACGAGAAGATGAAGTACAGTCAGAATAAACGCAACCAGGAGGTATGTGCCATCTCTCAAATCTTTTTGCCAGTCGCAAGTGCTCATACGAAATGATAGCGTGCAAATCTAGAAGCGAAAAGGGAGCAGATCCAGAAGCAAGCCCGGAAGAAGACGAAGATTGCTCGGGATTAGCTGAATTTCAACTTGCTATGTATTGCTCTGACATGTAGGGTATTATGTACGGATGTATAGAGTTACCCCTTTGGACAAAGGCGCGAGTTGATACATAACTTTGTCCTGACCTCGACGATTTCTTGACTGAAATTGTGGTCTTCATCCATGAGTGGACGGTTCACAGATACGTCGGGCAAGTCTTTTTCTTCTCGCCCTTATCATCCCGAAATTCCTCCCCCGTACAACGAGAACGACTCTTCTCCTGTCGTAATCTCCGAAACTACAGTCACGACAGTCACCACCACCACCCAGACTACAACCCATTTGTTCTCTTTACCGCTCTGGAGGAAGCGTCCTGCGGTTAGCACAAGCGAGCCTTCTCAACAATCCACGATGACTGTGAATCAGTCTCCTTCTCCAGGCTCGTCTAAACTCAGACTTGACAAAGAGTTACCTCCAACTCCTCCTCACGGTTCTGGCTCAGTAACTCCAGTTGACACGTCTCGTGGAACATCCCAAAGAACCTCTCTTGATGAAATAGTCAAAGAAACCGTCCTCCCATCTCTATTTCCTCCGTCGGACCGTTTCGAACATCCCAGAGGCGGCCCTTCATCATCTACGGCCGCTTTGGCTCATGCCACCTTAGGTGTGGGTCTTCCACATGTTCTATCTCATGCAGCATCCGCGAGTCACCCAGACCTGAACACCATTGTGTTCACTCATTCACCTTCCAATTCACTCGACTCCTCCACGAATGGACGACCCTCTGGAAGGACCATATCACTAGCAGGAAAGTCTCGCGAGGATGTAAGGAATCCGGAGCGCAGGCGGTCGCGTGGGTTATCATTAGGTCCAGCGTCATTCTTGAACTTTGGGAGTTCGGATTCTAAAGGGAAGGGAAAGGAGAAAGAGGTACAGCCAGAGCAGATAGTGGAACCACCGCCGGGACAACTTCGTCGTAAATCATCATTTTGGTCAAGAAGGAAATCTACGGTTCATGACGTTGAGCCATCTCCCCTCAAATCCGAACTTGTCCCTCCCCTTCCTGCCGTTCCACCAATATCACCTTTTGACCTAGACTCGGTATTGTCATCCCCATCATCGTCGCAGCACCCTCATCATGCTCGAGGACTATCCCGAAGTCATTCTGAACGTTTCGGTCCGTCTCAACCGCTTTCGGTAGACACCAATGGCGGCATTCCAGACACGTCTCGTTCCAAGTCAGCACGCCTACCCCGTCGTCCTGCTACAGCAGGTCCCTCAAGGCATAACGAAAGTCATGCGCGAGCATTACTTTCAGATGACCAACGCCTCACCTCCTCTCCAGTGTCAGAAGTGCCCCCAGAGCGTCCATTGCCACTAAGACCACGGGCAGTGACCAATCCCCCGTTACTCAGTCGTCTTTCTATGTTCATGTCGTCATCGACCGCTCCCGCTCCTTCGTCGCCCGTAGCTCCCATCTCTCCAATACGGACCGCTTCTAAAAATACCCAAAGTATACCCAAGGCTCTGGTAGACGAGGAATCTCCCGAGGGCTATCTTAGCCGTCTCATGGAATGCGTCAGCAAAGCCGAGATAGCAGCAGTGTTAGCTTCTAGGTAGGTGTCACTTTACTACACTGTGTAGTTGTGGATCCTGATTGACTTGCACGTACATAGCAATGACGCGTTTCATGTTCAAGCTTTACGGTCTTACATAGGGGGTTTCAACTTTGCTAATGACCCCCTTGATGTAGCACTACGCCGGCTACTAATGGATGTTGGCCTTCCCCGAGAAACGCAACAAATAGACCGAGTTATGGAAGCTTTCGCGTCCCGCTATCATCAAAGCCATCCCAAACTATTCACCTCCGAGGGTAAATTTGCAATCTGTATGAGACTGGCTCGCACGGCTGATAATGTACTTTTGTTAGATCATCCATATGTCCTTGCGTTCAGTTTGATTATGTTGCACACCGATGCATTTAATAAATCCAACAAACGGAAAATGACCAAACAGGACTACATTAAGAACACTAGACTTCCCGGTGTGGCACCGGAAGTACTGGATGTGAGTCGTGACAACATCCTGGCTCTGTGCTGCTTTAACTTTGCGATGATAGTGCTTTTATGACAACATTGTTTTTGCCCCGTTTATCTTCATTGAAGATCCTATGGATGTCAATGGTCAACGAGGTTTTGTTGATCCGTCTCCACGCAAAGGAAGCGTGGCCGGTCATGTCAGTCCGTCCGCCTCTATAATTCTGGGTAAGGGGAACAAAGTCGATCCCTATTTTCTCATATCCAACGTGGGTCACTCTACATTCACCTGGAAGCAGTAAATTTGACAAATACATCTCCAGAATTTGCTTGATCATCTTCGAGTAGACGTTGAACAATTTGTGCCATTGTTGAACCCCTATTCCTATGAAGGAACAGCCGGTCCATGGGATGAAGAGGAATTACAAGCGGCATTCTCCCAAGCAGATACCATTACAATGGAAGGGCCAGATTCTAGTCGAATACAGCCCACCTCATTCTTTGGTCTGGGTCCGGGCGTTGGTCCTGCGAGTCCACTTGCCAACAGTATATCTTCCCCCTTCATGTCCAGCGCGGAAACATGGAATCTGAAGGTGACTAAAGCCGGTCTGTTGAATCGGAAGGATGAGACTTTGGAAGGAGGCAAGAAGACTAATCGTAAATGGAAGTTGTGGAGTGTTATCCTCACTGGGTCGCAGTTGCTCTTCTTCCGTGACACTTCGTGGATACATCCCTTATCTGCACCACCAGATGGCCAACATGTACCTCAACAACAAATAGCTGTTCCGAGACCAGACGAGCTGTATTCCGTGAAAGACGCGATCGCTGTCTACGATAGGTCATATACCAAGGTAGAGATTTCTCTCGTCACATCGAAACATCACTAATTGTTTTAATGCAGCACGAGCACACGTTCCGTTTCTTCATGCGGGATGGCCGCCAGTTCATGCTGGCATGCACCGATGAAGACCAAATGAACGAATGGATCTCCCGGATTAATTATGCCAGCGCGTTCAGATCAACCGGCGTACGAATGCGTCCTGTGGCTATGTCAGGCCGAGATGTTCAGCTCACAGGTGTTGCTGCTGCTACGTCACACTTGCAAGATCTCCAGCACATGCACTCTCCTAGAAATCACCCAGACAGCTTGAAAAACGCGTCCTCACGGCAAAACGGCGAACTGCGACACCATCCTCGAAGAAGTGCTACTTTTGCTAGCAATGTCGACGACGCAGACCTTGATGTTCCGGTGGCTCCAGAGATTGATGGCGCAGATCAATTTAAAGCGACATTTGATCAAGTCAAGGCAGATTTAGCCGCCGGTCGTTGTGCCTCTCCTGATAGTAATGACCAATCAGACATCAACTCTATTGGAAGGCTACCCTCGCGTGCTCGTGCCGTACTGTCTAAAGTACGTGATATGGACTCTAAAATATCTGCCACCCAGACCCAGCTCGAGACCGACATGCGCTTTGTGCGGAATATTGCCACTCTGACACCATTTCAGAGAGCGACTCGCGAACGGTTACTGATTGCTGTCCAGGGTGTTTCCAAACGGGTTATGCAAGGCCGCCTCGAGGTCCTGAGGTTAACCTGTCATCGTGACGTGCTATTAAACGATTTGGCAGCTGAGGGGCGCGTTTGGAATATCGCAAAAAAGATGGCGTTAAAAGTTGCTACAGAGACGCTACAGGGCCAGAATGTCCCAAAGATGACGCTCTCTTTCCATGATTCCGAGGCTGCCGCTTCGTTACCCATTCCGATACCACCTACCTCTCCCCGTCCTGAATCCAGAGCGGACTCGAACCAATCCTTCCACTCTGCATTGGACTTCGGACCGGACTGGCCCACCGATAATACATCCACCTCAAATTTTCTGGATACATCACATATGCTTGACTCCCCTCGGAACAGCAGTGGGTCTCTTCGAGACGACAGAGTACAAGGCAACATAGACACTCCCAGGACTAGCGACGAGCACCCCTCTCATGAAAAATTTTATACCGCTCATGAACAAGCCGAAGAGTGGGATAAGACTCGTTGCGTCAGCAATCGACCTCGAGCTCGAGTGTCGCTCGTGCGGGTCCCTTCCACGATCAACCTTTCAGCACGATTTGAAAAACACGGGTAGTATGTGGCTATAATTTATGATACTAGTAGAGTATATATAAGTATTAATTGATTTATAGATTATGGTATACGTCCCTTGTGTTATTAGTGTATGTACAAAGGTGGTGATTTTGCGGAGATGACATGGCCGTGTGACTGAGAGCTTGCTGACGCGACGCGACGCGCATACTTACATAAAATAACATATTTTTATTTTGGTTCTTCCGCCGGATGGTATGGAGGGAGGAACAGCCGAAAGGCCCACGCCCTGTAACCGACTGTGGACCCCGTGGTTATGATGGTGTTGAAATTAACTCCCTCCAGCAATCGTCCCTTTTGACGGTCCTGGCTTTGGTTGGTCTCGCCATCTTTCAGTGGCGCATCTGCGTCTTAATTCCATCTATCCTTTCATAATCATGTCGAAATCATACCGTAATCGCCTTTCACTTTTCCTGCGGCTGCCTTCAACCAAAAGCCATGCTATGTCCAGTCGGGGCATCTCTAGCGATTCCTTTCCCGCCGACTCTTTCTCCATGGCTTCTCCAGTCTCTTCCACACTCGAGGCGTCGACAGTAACGGCCTCACCTCCCCCTCCTCCCTACTCTCCGAGGAGCCTTAATCCCGTCCAGGTGGACAGCACGGCGCCCGTAGAAGGAGAACCCATCCCACCAACCACCAATGAACTCGATGCCAAGGAGAAGGCTCGTTTGCTAAGGTCCAGCCGCAAACTCAGCAAGGTGTTTGGGGAAATGCCTTCTCTTCCTGCACCACCCGTCCCTCGTCGTGAATCACATAAACGGTCCAGCTCTCTTGCTAGCGCATCTTCGCTTCCTTCTCGCGCTCGGAAGAGTCCGTCACAACAGAATCTACCACACATTAGCGAAGCCAGCGATTTCGGGGCACGAAGGTCACTGCAGCACCAACGAAGGAGCACGTCTTCTCGAGAGCAGTCTGTGCGGTCGTCTCCTCATTCCTCCCCTAGGCAGCGCAACGTTGCATCTCCCCCCGAAGACGATGAACCCAGACCTGATTCAGCTCATAGTTCCAGACGCGAGAGGATGGCAAAGTTGCAGCGTCATTTGGGAGAGGACAATATACCAGCTGAGCTAGTCTCAGAAATCCATCCCTTAAATCATCGCAAGAGTCTCGATACCCTGCCTTTGCAAAAGTCCAAGAAACCCCAGCGCGAGAAGCAGATCCGAAAGGCGCGTTCGTTCGCGACCGAGAAACCTCCTCTGAATGTTCCGATACAAGACGCTGTTGATTTCCATCGGAGATACGTGCAGAATTTCGGGGAGGCTGGTGCGATGCTCAAGGAAAAGGAAACATCGGAATCCGGTGCTGCACGGACCAGACAGGTATGTATCACCTTGTGATAACGAAAACAATTTTGTGCTCATACCCCCCACAGGATGAATCATTAGAGTTTTACGAAGAGGTCGATACCTCTTCCTCTTCATCACATTCTGTTGGCCACGCTCTTTCAGACTCTGGTTTACCGCATCATAATTCCAGCTTCCTTTCCTTGACTCCTCGTCATTCAGAGGAGGATCTCCGTTCTTCAGTACGAAGAAGCTCAGATTCAGTTTTGGAGCCAACGGGAACCAGCACATTCCAGGATCGCCGACGCCGTGCTGCGAAACTAACACAGTTCTTTGGAGTTGGATATCAGGACATATCATCTTCACTCCCTCAATTCGCACGCGACAATGATTTTTCCCCAGGTTCGGATTTATCTGGAGCAGGTGTACGTGTGGATGTCAAGATGAGCAGCCGGCGGTTTTGGGGAGATGGACACGGAACTGTGAGAGACGCGGACATGGTGGATGTGATAGACAAATTGCGAGGGTTGAAGGCGTCATAGCCATGGTGCGGGGGAGACCTTGAACAGCTGTTTCTGGTTATATTATTTGCTTTGCTCATGGTACTCTCAAGTTTGTAACTCAGTTCTAACCTATCTACATAGATATAGTCAACATTGTAATTACTAGTAAATAATTGCTTGAACGTACTTTTTATGACAATCTACACTTTGTATATGCCCCTTTTTCATCAGCCTTAAGTAACAGAAGAACGGAGTCTACTCAAGATGGAAAAACATTGTAGGTCTTGAAAATGATCGCGCGCAGTATACTGTGGTTGAGGATACACAGCACACTATCGGCGGAGGAGGATGTAAATTGGGTCACCCAAGACTATACTAGTCATATGGCGAAAAGACCCTGTCAAAGACATCAGCAGTCCTCCGAAAGAGGCGTACGCGGTACTGCAGGTTGTAAGTGAGGTTTAGTGGGCATGAGTCGTCTAATTGTCAACGTACACTATTTCTGACGTTCCTCCGTCAAACTTATACACCTGAAACGAATTAGTTGGTAATTATCGAAGAAAAGACACCTAATGAGCTGCTTACTTTGCCATACATCACGTAGTCCCAATCTTCCTCTAGTCCTCGACGTCCTTTTCCATCGGGTCTCCAGACATCTTTACCCTTTTCTTCTTCTGTCGCATCGGCATTTGCGGAAGGTGCACCAGTTGCTAATGAGGATGCCAGAGCAAGAGCAAATTTTTGTCCTTTTTGAAGAGGAAAGAGTTCGGTATTGTAATCGAGAGTGAGTTCTACATCGTAGTTTTGAGAGTGGGCATAAAGCCTAGACACTTTGGACGGGAATGAGAGGATGTTGTGCGGAGAACCAGAGTCGCAGACCTCTGTCAAACTTTTTGCCTTCCTTGTCGATATCGCTTATATCGAACATGTCGTCGAAGACGATGTTGTTGGCGTTTGTGGACATCGTAGACAGAGAACAAGAGACTCGACCAAACAATACGCGACATGTTGACCAGAACCATCAACTTCGCTCAGCGAACATCTGCAACGGCTTTCAAGCGCTTTCTAACATCGTATCGTGTTTGGAATCCTTCCGAACATGCTCCCAGGATCGTCCCTACACCGTTGGTCTTTGTATCTGCTACTAGTTGGGACAAGTCGACCAAAGGGTGAACGAAATACTGTCTTTTTTGCCTGGCTTCTGAATTGCGTTCCCAAGGCTCTCATATTTCTGTGAACTCTACGCTACGAAAGGATATACTTGTCTTGACGTCGATCTTCCCGTGCCACCCGGGGCCACCAGCTCTTCTACTAGACTGATGGAGACTTTCGAATCTGGTATGGCTACGGACGCTTATCGACCGCGGCTCCGTTGACACTTACTTTCACTTTCTAGGGCTCGGTGATGTTGTGAGGTCATCATTCATTCCCTTTCCACCTGTCTTCATTGCTCGTGGTCTTGCGTGCCTGATAACCCAGACCTACATTTCGTCCCATCCTGCTTCGGGTCTCGTCCTTTTGTCTCCTCCACCAAACAACGCAGCTGTATCCCAAAAACTGCTTCCCTCGGCACTCCAGGAATTCAACTTCGAACCCAAATTCCCTATCTGTATCGTTTCTACTCCCAAAGAGATGGAAATTTTACGAAGCCAGAATCGGTTAGCGCAGGACTCAAATGTTGACAATATAATCGTTCAAAATGTTGAGGGCCACGAGTCCTGCACGAAAATTGAACAATGGCTTGACGAGATTGGGATATGAGATGTCGGTGAATTTAGCTATGTAAATCGCTCCATTACAGTGTACTTTGAGTCGACACAATTACTAGAATACATAACTTAGATCCAATGCCACAGTGACACTAGTAAGTACAGATTGTCCGTCGTAAAGGGTATCGTCGTCGTTACGAGTCGTCAATTTCTTTTTTGACCTCCGCCTTTGCCTCGTCCACAGTGGCCAGACCCGGTAGAACGATTTTCCATGTTCCTCGCGCAGAAAGAACCCGGTGGACCTGGTGTTGTATCAATTCATGCAGTTTTGGGACATTGGCAAGTTTTGCACGACTACCCATGAGGGATGCTGTACTCAGGTCCAAGGTAAATTCAGGTGAAATTGCAAGAGTAAGCACTGGGGCTGAAGACGTTGGTTGAGGAGGCGTAATAATTATCTGTGTGCCAGGAAACTCAATACCCGTCACTATATCAACACTGGGGTAAGGTACTTACGGATGACTTGAACAGGGAAAGCGAAATGGTCAAGGATACAGGTAGCCGTGCAAACAGTGGCGTTGGATAGTTAAAAAGGTAGGATGTGGATAACGAAACTGAAGCAGAATCCGCATACTCGACGTCAAATTCGATTTCCTGAGGTGGTGTAAGTACTGGCAACATTACGAAGGCGTAGAAGCACGTACATTGTTTTGAGTTCGCCGTCCGTTATATAAATGGGGTGCTAAAGAGCCTAGATTAACTGAGTGGACCACAATGTGATCCTAAGCAGAGTCAACAATGCGGCCGTGGACAATGATGCCAAATATTGGTGCTCACTAGAAAACCCGCGGGTCGTATTTTGTTGGCATAGTCTCCGACTCGTTGCCGAGCTATCTCATCCCCTTCCATTCCAGATTTATCGTCCCGTAATTTGGACCTATACACCTCTAGTACCTGAAGGACATGTTTATCGACAGACTGACCACTGTAGGGAACGTCATACCTGATGTAGTAGCAGGTTGAACCATTCTGCAGACTCGTCTGCAATGTCTGAAGGATTGACAGGGTGTGTTTTGGGTAGTGTTCTTTGAGAGTCATTGTCGACTCTGGGGTGATACGAAGTCGTTTCGGAGGGATATTTGGTAGAGTCGAGGAAAAGGTATTTGAGGATGAAATAAATAATGACAATGATTGAAAGTTGGCCAAGTATGAGACCTTGTGTAAAGGTCGGTGTCAAAGAAAAGATGCTTGAGCCCATAGCGAGGATTTGAGGACTGGAAAGAACCTGTAACGACGGTCGCAAATTGGTCGCAAAGCCGCAGCGGAATCCGGACGCGCTCACGCCGCTCAGCCTGTGATTACTTTGGTGCTCCCTCACGTGTCTATTCACCAAGATGCTTTTTACCGCATTCGCGTCTTGGCCTTCTGCTCCTCTCACACACTCTTTAGTTCTCAAGACCCTCAGTTCTTTCAACTGTCGCGTGTTTTCATCTCTTCAAGATGTACCACCTGATTGCCCTTTGCTGCAGTGGTCCACATACGACGAGATTGACCATGAGATCACCAACACACGCCACCAATCAACTCTATCATCTTCATATACGTTTCGCAAAGCTCTGATCCGGAAACACTTTTTGTCTCGCTGCATCTTTTCTTATCTCAAAAAGCATCCAGACTCGGTGCTGAAGGATGCCTGGCCTAAAACTTATGAACTCGAAATCTCCTTCGTCGATGAACTCGATGAACTATTTGCCGATGAGTTATGGGAACTCGCTGAACACCTTGAAGGCTCGCAGAAATGGTGGATTCTCAAGCCGTCAGTGAAGCAGATTATTCCAATAAGTACCACTGTCTGATCTTCTTTTCCCTCAGTGGGATGGCCGATCGTGGAAATGGCATACGGCTGTTCAGTGATCGCAAATCTCTTGAAGATATCTTCTCCGAGTTTGAGGAGCAAAGCGATGAAGAGGAGGAGGAACAAGCTAATCCTACAGCAGTCGTTACATCCCAGCTACGCCATTTTGTCATTCAGGTGCATTACCATTTTTTTTTTTTTTGAGTTTCCTGGAGATTGATATTCCCAACAGGAGTATCTCGTGAGCCCCATGCTACTTGATCCATCTGAGAAGTCCTTGGACGGATCCCCGAAACCGGAGAAATTAAAAGGCCATAAAGTCGGGATAACTTGCCCCATGTCTGGCATTTTTCTAACTCTATGAATAGTTCCATATCAGAGCCTACTGTGTAGCATCCGGGGCTCTGACGGTATACCTCTATGACCGCTTTCTGGCTTTGTTCTCTGCGGTTCCTTATTCTCAGCCCGCAAAATGCACAGTCGGCGATACCGAGCAAGTGGATTTAACGCCGCATCTTACGAATACTTGTTTACAAGTGGCTGATCATGGTGAAGAGGGTGTTCGTCTGTTTGAGGAGCTGGTAGGCTGTCGTATATTTTCAGAGTCGGGGGAGGAGACGCAAGCAGCGTTGACGCCAGAGGATATCTCTGAAATGACCAACCAAATAGTTTCGATACTCTCGGAGACATTCAAGGCTGCGCTAGAAAATCCCATCAATTTCCAGGTGAGGATGCTTGATATCTTGGATGATGTTCTTGCCTTGATTATTTCTCATTCACAGGCTTTGCCCAATGCGTTTGAGCTGTTTGGAATTGATTTCCTTGTGACCTCGTCTGCAACTAGTACTTGGCAGGTCAATTTGTTGGAAATAAACGCAGAACCTGCGATTGAGATGGTCGGTGGCCCGGTGCCTTGATCACTGCCATTGTGATGCGTATCTGACATATTCCTTACAGACAGGGCCCAGGTTGCAGTGGATTTTGGAGGACCTTTTTTCCAGTATTGCAGAAGTAGCTGTTGCTCCTTTCTTCTCAGAGTCTTCCGAGGTAGACTGGGCTATTAGAGAGACTCGAAAACATCTAATTAAATGTATGGAGACGAAAGTGCGAGGGTGACGCAGACTGTAGAATATATAGATGTAGTAAATTTTTTTGGAATCCGAAAAAGGAAACGACAACATCTTCACGAACACCCATGTCCGCTTCCGCGGATCCTTCCACCCCTTCCCGAAAACGCTCTAAATGGGCCCAAGATGACGAGGACGATCAGGAGCAGCCACTCTCAATACACCCACAGAAACGTCGCGTAAAAGCGCGCACAGAGTTTCCAGATTCTACCTCTCAGCAAAGCACTTCCACACCAGCTCCTTTTCCTCCCACCAGGCATTCATATAGTGCCTATGTCCCTCCTCGCACCCGACGTCCATCCATATTACCTTCACGATCCGTATACTCCTACGAACGACTAAACCAGATCGAAGAAGGCTCATACGGCGTCGTCTTCCGTGCCAGGGATAAACAAACCGGTGACATCGTCGCTCTCAAAAAACTTAAGCTCGACGAAGAAAAGAACGGTTTCCCAATTACAGCTCTGCGTGAAATCAACGCTCTGATGTCTTGCAGACACGAAAACGTGGTTGGTATACGGGAAGTGGTTGTTGGGGATACTTTGACACAGTACGTGCCATGTACTCATCTCTGTGGTGGAATTGAATCAAAAAGAGCAATCTTTGTCTCGTCTTATCATGTCAAAGAGTCTTCATAGTCATGGATTTCATCGAACATGACTTGAAATCTCTTCTCACTCTAATGCCATCCCCTTTCCTGCAGTCGGAAATCAAGACGTTGATGCTGCAGTTACTTTCGGCTGTTAACCATTGTCACTCCAATTGGATCCTTCATCGTGATCTCAAGACGAGTAACCTGTTGATGAACAACCGTGGTATGATTAAGGTTGCTGATTTCGGGCTTGCAAGAAGATATGGAGACCCTGTAGGAGTTGGGGGTATGACCCAGCTTGTAGTGACATTATGGTACCGGTGAGTTGTACCCAGCACTTACCATCGTCTTCTTTCTGACTCTCTATTTAGTGCCCCAGAGATATTGCTAGGTGCTGCAACCTATTCAACAGCAGTCGACATGTGGTCGGTGGGCTGCATTTTTGCAGAACTGCTCTTGAAAGAGCCCCTCTTCCAAGCTCAAGGCGAGATGGAGTTGTTATCCATGATATTCAAGCTGCTAGGAGCACCGACAAACAATTCTTGGCCTGACTATTCTTCTCTTCCTCTTGCGAAGACTCTGAGTCTTCCTTCACCCCAACCTCCCCAGTTTCGCCAAAAATTCCAACACCTCACAACAGCGGGTATCGACTTGATGATGTCTTTATTAACCTATGATCCTGAGCGTAGGATAACCGCAGAGGAGGCTCTTCAACATCCGTATTTCACGTATGCATTATCTTTGTGCTGGAAAATCTGGATTCTCATTTAATTATTCTGTTTAGGGAGTCACCGCTACCAAAGCACCCGGATCTGTTTGGTTCATTCCCGTCTGCTGCTGCAGGAGAAAAGTGCGTGTTCAGATTACTACTTCTTGTGTTCGTTATGACACAAGTTTTGTCCCAGGAAACGGAAGGTTTTCAGTAGTCCGTCGGCACCTGCCAGACTTGTGGACTATAAGCTTCTCACAGAGTTTGACGACGTTTCGTGACACCGAACTATATAGTACTCGTACATTCAGTGTTACTGTATGTCACTATCAGCGATACATAGAACAAAACTATTACACTGTACAGTGTCATATCCATAATAGTAAGAAGGCTACAGTATCGATCCGAGTTCATCTGTCCTACTAGAACTCGTCATCCGGTAGGAGAGCAAGAGTCTCCCGCATTTTATGAAATCTCCTGTCCGTGCGGTCCATGTCGCCGCACTTGTCATAGTACTCCCTGACCTCTTCAAAGGTAAATCGGTACTGCGCTGCGATTGCTCTGAGACCTTGATCAATGACGTGTTCTGCAACCACGACCATCGCCTGATAAGTGTCATCGTTTGTTGCAACCGTTGGATCACTGACGAAAGGAAAAAGTCAGTTGATAGAAGAGAATGCGGAGGAGAAAAGAAGGCACTCACTCGGTCCTCGCTCGTTTGTTAGCATGGTCCTCAGCCAGTAGTTCAGCAATCTCTTTTCGTTTCGTTGGTGAGCTCCACGCAGGTGGTTCGTCATTCCCAATCCTTATTCGCCATTCATCGTCATCTGCACCGAGACCTTGAGAATAGATTTGCAAATCCTTCGGTGGTACAGCTTGGTAGAACGGTCCCGGAAGTCCGGTGACAAGAGCGTCCTTGACTTGAAGCAAGCCAGGATTCCCACCCATGGTACTTGAACCTACAACAAACTCGGCAGGTTGCGAAGGAGTGCGCTTGGGAGCGCGTTTTCGGGGTTTCTTAACCTTCTCCTCTGGTTGACGAACATCGTACAACCCTTTCTCCTCTCCAGGGTTCAGTTTCGTTTGGCTTACGATGACCTCAATTTGACGGTCAAGGCGTTCCGCATTCTTTTTGTATCTTTCACGCCAGGACTGCCATGTGTGCCGGGTGACCCAAGCATATGCGGGATCGGGACTCTGAAAAAAGCGATATGAATTTTGACTGCGAAGAATCAAGCAGACAGCCTAGCGCACCATATCGCAGAGTTGCTGGTAGAGCTTATTCCCAGTTCGGCCTCCTGTAGCTTTGTGAGGAATCTTTGAAGCAATCCAGTGGCATAGTTTGATTTCGTCGTCTTCGGTGAACTGGGTTCGTCTAGATGAAATTTCATAAAGGTGTGTTCTCCGACAACAGGAAATCGTGACTCACTCCTCGCCCGCTTTACGCCCTCCTGGATTCTTATATACAAGCGGTGTGTATGCGACCTCTTGCCGTTCAATACAGCGACTAATCCAGTCTATTGACTCGATATGTTTCTTCGTTGCATAGTGTAGCATCTTGACAAGAGCCTGGAAAACCTCCGTGTTGGGGTCTGCGACAATGACACGAGCGGTTTCCAAAGGAACAAAAGGATTTCCACCAGAGTGCTAATGACTGTCTTTAGAATATATATAAACAGAAAAAGCTCGATGTCGCACCAATATCTGCTCATGAAGAGCATCTCGAAAAACAGGGTTGGCTATGCTTTCATGGATATGAATATCCATCGGAGCACCAGTCTCGTCGGTGAATATGGGTTTCAACTGGAAACCTACTTTCTTGCACGCGTCTACATATGTGAATGGGACGATGTAGCGTTCGGGTTTGGGTGGTCGTTCGAGAAGACGTTGGCCTTCTGGGCTTCCGAAACTGATCAAAACGTAGCCATCTTTTGGAGGTTTTCCTTCAAGTTCACCACCTAAAGCCTGTAGAGAATGAGGTTTTTAAGGAGTAGCTCGACGAGTAGTGAGCATACAGTGATCGATTGGGCGAGATCTTGGATAGTCTCAGGTGGCAAGTCTGGTTGGATATAAAACTTGACTCCTTGGAGAAAAGACTAAAGAAGACTTGGAGATCAACATAAAAAGTCATATCAACAGCAGAATAATCACCATAACCCTCCGTGAACCCCAACTTAAGGTTTGACGATGTGGAACGAGTTTAAGGTCAAAGTCATATGACTTGGATTGCTCCTATTTCAAACATGCCTACCAAAAGCCATTCACTGCGGATATGATGCTGCCACCCGTCTCTTTTGATTATCCACCAGCTTTGACGGTCCTGACGGCAATGCGCATTCTTCACATAACCTGTTCTCAACTCTCCTCTCATAAAACTGACTCGCGCTGCAGAAATTTCGAATTGGCTTCTTGATGAAGCTACGCAGGATGCAGAGAAGATATTCTTCGACAGAGAACTCTGATTAGCGGCATTGACTTCAAGGAATTTTGTTTTTGCTTCTCTTTTTCACTAGCAATCAGGAGGGGGAGGCTTTTTAATTTGGGCGGTGCTGCCTTTTGCTGCACGTACGCGTACAGATGAAGAAAACCACATAAATGACGAGAACGGTCATCTCGATATAGACTCTCCTTTGACAATTGTACCTTACCTTTGAGACATGATTGGGTCGACGTTACCAGTCTAGAGCGCTGTACATAGTTTGAACAAATTCTTTTTGTTCGCGCTCATGCAAGTCACTGGCTAGCTGCTTCTTGCAGACTCACAAGTCGCTTCCAAATATGTTGCTCCGTATGCATATACATAAGTTGTAAGATTATTGTTAACAACAGAAAGAATATAAAAGGAGTGGTATGTAAGTGTGTTGGCTACTCGTGGGGTCATGAAGCATTCGGACACAGTCTCAGTATCCTGAACGACCCAGCATTGCGCTCACAAATATAAATCTCATCGTTTTTGCGGCCCAGGAAGAGAACCTCGTCATGGAACTCTGGCTCGGCATCAATAGAGTTGAACTCAGTCTTCCCAGGAGGAGACCTCGACGACCCAGTGTTCAACCTTGGCTTCGTCAAACTGTGCCCTTTGTTCTTCGTCGACAACACAGTAGCCGATGTTGGGGACGTAGACACAGGGGTGCCAATCTTCCAAACGAATGGCGCTCTCCGATTGATAGCGGACAGAAGAGGCTGAAACTGCGGCAGTGACGTCCGTGATTCATCTGCAGGCCGCAATAATGCATCACCCAAATCGACTGCCTCAACACCACCCTGACGCATGGCTATCAAGACTGAACGATTCTTGACATCTAACGCTTCCAGACGCTTGACGTCTCCCATTCTACCCATCAGCGAAGTTGACTTAGCATCTTCCCCCGCGGGTTCATCGTCACTCCAAACGAAGCGACCTTTGAGTACAGAGCGTCCTCTGGCATCGACTATGGCAGTACTATGTCCACCGCGCGAGGAGAAGAAGAGGGCAGGAGGACCAAAGTGTCGAGGTTGGGCTAGCAGTGAGATAGGGGCAAGTAAGGGTTTATCGGATGGTTGGAAAACGCTGGATGGTGTGCTGTTGTGCTGTTGAGGTGCATGGGCAGGCTTGAAGGGATGTGTGGGGTCAATACACTGTGACCTGAGATCCCTGAGTAATGTATACTCAGTGTCTTCCTCCTTCCTGACAGGAAGATCAGGAGGTAGTAGGCCATCTTTGTACCACGCTTGCATGAGGGATGCCTTCCAAGGTCCTGGTCATAAATGTCAGAAATAGAAACAAATGATGATATGAGCAAGCTTACCATGAACAACGCCTTTCGGGTCACGGTAGTACCACTTTGTAGGGGCGCTTGGAGCAGGAACAGGCAGACCAGGAGGAGAGAACTGGACTTGTGCAAGATCTGTAGTCTGACCACTACCACTAGAGTCTGGTTCATGTTCCGTTCGATACTCGATAAAGTCAGGATACGTCGGCGGTATGACATATTCGTCAGCAATGGATGCGAGTGGGAACAGAGGCGCAAACGACAATTGCTGAAAGGTAGTATATGGCCCCAACTTGGCAGAGTTCAGCGTCAAAAGTTCATCCGTAGGAGCAGCAGCCGTTGTGACAGTCACCTCGGCAGGTGTTGATGTGCCTTCATTGCTAGGTTCTGCAAGAGCTTCGGAATTTTGGTCGTTGGCTTGTTCAGGATGTTCGCTTGCGACAAAAGTGGGTGATTGGTGTCCAGAGGGTCCCGAGCCGCTTGCCACGACTGTTGATCCAACAGCGACAGACACTCCAATACTGACGTTGACGTTAGCAGGAGTACCAGTCTCCTCTTCTCCAGCTGGTGCTTCGGTATCAGCAGCAGCGGAATCTCCGGCCCGTATTTCACGGGCCCGTCTCCTGGCCGCTCTTCGTTCAGCACGTCCTATCCGAACTTCCCTAACCCTCACAGTAGCTGGCTCCAAACCGAACACATTCTGCGAGAACACGAGGAATACCTCCACCAGATCATCACCTTGAAGTTGAAGTTCAAGTGAGCGAGGAGAATCGGGTAAAATGAACGTTCTTGAAAGGCCTAAAGCAGTCCTGTAAGTCCCAGCAAACAGCTCCACCTTTTCGCCATTTTCACCGCAAAGAATTGCCAAAAAACTGCCGGCCAACTATCAGTACAGTTGTTGGCCATACGAATGAAACAGACTAACCTCTTCTTTGCTGTTTCGACAGCCTTTATCATCAAAGAACCCTTGGTACCCGGAAGCTTTACATACTCCAATTTAGGAGGTGGGGCGTGAGTGATATGAGGACCTCCATTCAGCTTTCTCAAGCTGTCTGCATCATGACTTGGTATAGAAGGATGATCATCCGATCGCATATTATGAAAAGCATTACTGATAATCCGTGGAATAAACCGTGAAGAACGTGAGTGATTGACGGAAACCGAGGCAGAGTCGGGTAACGGAGGTTGTGAAGAGGGGGATGGTAGCGGTGAAGTAGACCCATGTGCTGAGGAAGGCCGTCTTGTTGGTGTTGGTGTCGCGAGTGAAGAAGACTGGGTTCCAGAGCGTGTGAGTGTACGTTCTCTGGAAACTCCCCTGGTCCTAGGGGACGATGACTCTAGGGTATCAGGAGCCGGACTTGGGGAATTGAGCATCAAGGACCATCGGCGTCGTCGGTTACGCGAATTGCGTGAACCTTCGCTATGAGTTGAGTTGACATCAGATGTTCGCGGGCTGGATGGTTCATCAGTTATCATGGTATGAGATGAAGATAGTAGGATAGGCTGTTGTGGTTGCCTAGTGCCTGGTGGCGGTAGATCCGGTAGACGACTCTCCAAGAGAGCCTGTGTCAAACTGATCGTACCGTCGACTTCACCATCATCATCATCATCAGCATCGGGGAACGGTGTACCGAGATCAGGAGAACCAGGTCCGGATGGCTGTTGAGCCAGGGCCTGACGCAAGGTCAACAACGTTGGTGCAGGTGAAGGTTCTTCCGATGGTATCGGTGTGGATCGGGAAAGAGACAAATCCAAGTTGGCTGGACGGTTTCGACGAGATATTGAAGATGAGTGTGTATGAGATGATAAGAGAGTGTGACCGCCAGTAGTCGACTGGGAAGGATTCGATGTATGCCTCGCACTTGTCCGCTCATCCAATGCCTGACTGCCACTCGAGCCTGCAGCGACAACGTTGATGGCCTCGTCGTCACTAGACTCGACATAGTCTTTGGAATCTGGGTCATGAGGCCTCGTTACTTCGGTAGTGATAAGGGAGAGAGGAGGTACAGAGAGAACGTCGGAAACAGATCCGCCTCTTGAACGGGAACGGGAACGAGTAGGGGACAAGGACACCAGTGAATTTCTCGTCTGAAGACGTGGTGCAGCGTACTCTGAGGGATTGCTATAAGGAGGAGGTCGTCCAGACGGCTCTGGTGTTTGGGTTGTACGAACAGATGGGCTCTTAGGCCTCTTTATAGTAGGAGTGCGAGGAACAAGAGCACTAGAAGGGGAGGGTGATGTAGAGGCAGACGGGATACTGACTTGTGACGCCTTTCGGAGTATATTCTGTCGAGGCGAATCACTGGGTGGAGGAGTGGATGAACTGGGTTTCCGAATCTTTTCACCGGAATTCCGAAAGTCCAAAGAGCCAAGAGTGCTGGAATTATTCTTCTTTGCAAGCTCTCTGCGCATACGTTCTCTTTCACGCCTGACCTCAACCTCTATTCTCCACTCTACTGCTTTCCTGATTTCTTCCAATGCATAAACTCGCACCCCATCTCTTCGTCCAGCAATTGCAACCAGTACACCACGATGTTCCATGACGACAATACTTTTGAAGCTGACCCGACGAATAAGGGCGTATGGTTGAGGTGATGGAGGAGAAACTAGAGGTAGCACATCCAAGCCTTGTGCATGGCAAAGCAGGAGGTAACTGGGCGACAAAAAGGCACCACTGGAAGGAGGAGTAGTGAAATGTGAGGGAGAGAGATCGGGTGTCAGGACGGAAAGGCAAAGACCGAGTTCCTGTAGAGTTGGAGGAGGTAATTGGGGAGGCGGCACAGCAGCAGGGACGGGAGAGGACGATCGAGAGAGTTCGCTGGAAAGTATGTCTGTCTGTGCAGAGGAAGCGGGCGCTTCCTCCCGAACAGCGCTGCGGGACGTGTTGTTTGCATCACGTCGATGAATAAGGTTGTTAAAGAAGCCAGAAAGACGCTTGGAAGAGCGAGGCTAGAGGTAGTAATGTAATGAGCATAACCGAACATGAACGCAAAGAGAGCTACGGACATCAGCCACTGCTAGTGATCTATGCCTAGGTGCGACTTCCCGATGACTGGACTGAGACGGGGATGCTGGGCGTAAAGATGAAGTGGGAGGGGGTGTGGGCAGGGTTGTGGTGGATGAACGGGCTGCGGGGGCACTGTGTACGCTACGGATGCTTGCAGAATCGTCTACGACCTCGGCAGTGGGAGTAGCTGGAGAAATGGTGGCAGTAGTAGTAGTCGGAGGACTTTCTAGTTTTTGAAGGACATGGTCCTGGGGGTCTGGGACGTGGATGTCGCTCTCAAGGTCGTCGTCGACGGCAGCGACGACGGGGGACATGATCTTGCATGGAGCAGTCAGAGTCCTTCACTGACTTTGGCTAACCTTAACCCTAATTCTTTTTTGATGCTTTCCCGTACTCTGCGAGGCTGCATCTCCTCCAGGCGTTTCTTTTCCTCTCTAAACTCAGTCTCAGACTCGGATGTAGCCCACTTCTCAAAAATCCTTTCTCCGTCTTCCGTCATCTCGTCTTTACCTCCCATCTCCGCGTCTCCAGATGATCTCTCCATCTACAATAACGACTGGATGGGCAAGTACCGCGGAAAGTCTACTACGGTCCTCAAGCCAAAATCTACAGAGGAAGTCAGCGAAATAGTCCGATGGTGCTATGACAAGCGTATTCCTATCGTTCCTCAAGGCGGAAACACCGGTCTCGTGGGAGGCAGTGTCCCCCTTGAGGATGAGGTCATTCTCTCTCTGGCCAACATGAGCAAAGTACGCTCATTCGACCCAGTGTCCGGTCATTACTCTCGTCATGCTTCTTCACTCCTGACTGTCATCCCTTACCATTCTTTGTACAGGCATCCTTGTCGCAGATGCTGGTTGCATTCTCCAGTCATTGACCGATTATGTCGCTCCTTATGATCATATAATGCCCATTGACCTTGGTGCAAAAGGCAGGTGCGTATCTCTTCATAGGTGCATTTATTGCCGTCGTTAAGTTTTCGTCACAGTTGTCAAATTGGTGGCAACGTCTCGACCAACGCTGGTGGTCTACGTCTTCTCCGTTACGGCTCTCTGCATGGTTCCGTCCTTGGTCTCGAAGTAGTACTACCCGATGGCACCATCCTGGATCAACTGACCTCGCTACGCAAGGACAACACTGGTAATTCTCTTCCCTTGACCGGTTTTCGAAAAAATTTCTCACCATTTCCCAGGTTATGATTTGAAGCAACTTTTTATAGGCGCAGAAGGAACCTTGGGAGTCATCACTGGTGTCTCTATTTTAACCGCAGCAGCCCCTCAAGCTTCCAATAACGTTATCCTCGCGCTTCCTCACTTTGACAACGTTGTCCCCCTGTTCAAAGTTGTCAAACGCCAACTGTCTGAAATTCTATCAGCGTTTGAATTCATTGACCGGACCGCATACGAATTGGCCGTCAAACACGGGCAAGGACGTGCCTTGAGTGAGGAAGAAGTGGAAGGAGCACAGTGTTTTGTTCTAGTTGAGACCAGTGGAGGCAGGAGAGAACATGACGAGGAGGTTTGTCCATATCCCACACGCCATCGCTACTGGCACTTACTCTTCTCCAGAAACTAAACAACCTTTTGGAAACTCTGCTGGACGCTGATAAACCACTCATCAATACTGGAGTCATGGCCCAGAATCCTGCACAATTCTCATCGTTATGGGCTCTACGAGAAGGTGTAACAGAGGCGATTTCGAAAGAAGGCAAAGCATACAAGTATGATATCTCGGTACCAGCAGCATTGTTTAAAGAGGTAGTCGATATTACTCGGGACCACCTGCGTTCAAAGGGCCTGCTACATGATGATGCCGTTAAATATGTCCTAGGTTATGGGCACGTCGGAGATGGTACTTTACATTCTCTTACTCCTCCCTTGGGTGTACTCAGTTAATCTTCTCTAGGCAATCTTCACCTCAACATCGTTGCCAATTCCTACTCCCCAGAAATACAAGCTGCTTTGGAACCCTTTGTCTACGAGCTAGTCGGCAAGTATCTTCTGCTAACTTTCCTATCACAGTACACTAATTTCCATTTCTAGCTTCACATCGAGGATCAGTCTCAGCAGAACACGGTATCGGTGCAATGAAGACACATGCTCTACCCTACTCCAAGACAGAAGTGAGCATTGCTCTGATGAAAAAGATAAAGGAGCTCTTCGATCCTCGGGGTATCATGAACCCAGGGAAGGTTTTGGAGTATTAGGCTCGATGTCTTGACATTGTTGGGTTACCCTTGTATCTATAGAAGCACCTCTTCTCTATTTTACTAGACGATATTGTGACTCTGGGCTCTGAGTCTACAAAAACATACTTAATGCGGTGTGAGCAAAGTGTGGCGGGAGTTGCCGAGAAATATTAAAGCGCAGGATACATAGACGCGGTCAGAGGTTCATTTCCTTCCATCTTTTCCACAAGCTGGTTCTTGTGTACATCACTATGCACCCAATCTTTACCACAAGTATTCTTCTTGCTACCCTCAGCGGCGTTGTCGGTAAGAGCGTCTTCGTCCTTCCATCTTCTTTCCTGCTTGGCGGACTCTTAAACGCGACTCTACCATTTCCAACAGCCGATCCCACAGACTACGTCAATCCGGTCTACGTCGTCCAGCAGTCTCAAGCACGCGATCCGTCGACTTCCGATGCTCAGAAGAACATCATATCGCGCGCGCCGTCTTCGCGTGGACCGTTTAGTGAGGAGTCGCGTTTTTGAAACCATCGTAAGAGTCATCGCAGAGTGCTTATATGCGAGCAGCTATAATGAACTCTAATGGCGTGAAGCCAGCAAGTGATGATCCTCATGATTATCTCTCTTGGGCGCCGTAGTAGGTCGTTGGTTCTTTTGATTTGTCCTCTTTTCAAAACGTTTTCTCCCTCTAGTCATTGGCCGAATTGCAACTGGTGTAATTCTGGAGGTAAAAGTTGACATTTTCTTCACACCGCTATCTTGGTTTGACGAGTAGTCTTGGTTTGGCTAGGCGATTTTGGATCATCCTCAAACGACAGTGACTTTGACGATGATTCGGATCCAGGACTCGAACGCCGTCATTTCCAGCAAAATCGAATGATTCGCTATCGTCGTGCGCTGACTGACACAGATACAGTGACAACTGCTCCTAGCTCCACGCAAGCGACTCCTACAACTTCTACATCTAACCAAGCAGAGTCAACCCTGGTAGCTGAAGCTGGCGAGATTCAAGCACCCTTCATGCAACCGCCATTCACCGCCATTCCTCCTATTGTATCGGAGCCTTCAACAGCGACTACGACGAACACTTTCCGTGAATCTGGTTATCCTGAAGCTGCGGCCAAACCCAAGCAATCCAAGCAATCTTCATGTACACCTTCTCCTACCAGACACATGGAGCCTAGTGCTAGTGAGTCGACAGTTTCAAAAGGCGAGTCATTGTTTGACATCCCTTCTTTAGCCTGGACAACATGCCCTTACATAACTCGAGATGGAAAGGTCAATCCCGATACAAGGACTCTTCACGGACCCGCCGCTGCCAACGATTTTTCTCAAGCTCTTCAGTACAACTCTATTGCATATGGTCTAACGAACAACCGTGCCTACTCACAAGCCGCTGTACAATTCGTCAAACAGTTCTTCATCGACCCCAGCACGCGCATGAACCCCAATGTGAATTACGGTCAAGTTGTACGTGGTCCCGATCAGAACCAAGGAACTTTCACTGGTATCCTAGACCTTCGAGGCTTCATCAAGGTCATCAATAGTCTTCAAATCCTCAAGGTTGCTGGTAGTCCTGAATGGAACGAAGCAGTTGAAGGCCCGATAATTAGTTGGTTCCAACAGTACGATAGCTGGCTGGGATCTAGTCCTTTGGCCCAAAAGGCAGAGTCTCGACCCAAGTAAGTGAGCACAATTAGTGTACGCGTATCTAACTTAACAAATGTTTGCAGCAACCATGGCACCTTTTTTCGCTTGTCAGCGCGCTGCAATCAAAATGGCTATTGGAGACCAGTCTGGAGCGAAAAGTATTCTTCAAGATTTCTTCAGCAGCCGGTTCCGAGAACAGATAGCGAAGAACGGAGAACAGCCATTCGAAGCGGTCAGAGCTAATCCCTATCACTATCGTGCCTTTAATTTGGAAGCTTTAACGGTGAACCTGCTCATTGCTCCTGTCGTTCGGTTGCTTATTCTGTACTATAGACGTGCGCCAAGCTTGGCGATGCGTTGGAATTGGATTTTTGGACAGCCAAGTCAAAGTAGGCTATTTTTCTACGTCTGAGAGCTCTGGTTTGACGCTACCGGTATAGATACGATGCTACCATCAAGAATGCAATTGACTGGGCTATGAATCAAGACCCGAAGAATGAAAATCCGAACGTGTTGGTTTCCAGTGTCATGCTAGCCTCAACGATATATGGAGACGAAGACGGAAAGTATGCTGCGTGGTTGCGAAGGGTACAGTCGGATTACAAGCGTCTCCCGGCTTGGTTCTTTGACCAGCGGAGTGCATTCAATTTTGGGTCGAGTCCACGGGCAAGAAGAGATGTGGAGTCGGCGGATGCAGCTCCGGCTATAGAGAGGCCCTTTGTTTGTCCCGAGATCTTTGCCAGGGAAGGTGACGAGGTAGAGCTTGATCCTGGAGTCTTTGTCCGTTGCGAGGATGTTGCGCCATTGTTTGAAGAGCTTGAAACCAGTACATGAGTTGTAGTAGAGTTACAGCTGCTTGCAAAACTCTAGACCCTTTTTAACCTCTCCGCACATTTCGATCTGCGTTTACATTTGTGTATTGTTTGTGTACAACTTGAAATTGACTTGAAAAGCTTCACCTGTGGTTGACGACGTCAGAACAAACAAGACAAGCACAAATGTATAGATATTGTACACAGATGTAAACGCAGATTGAAGTGTACGGAGAGGCCAAAAAGGGTCTAGAGTTTTGCAAGTAGCTGTACATCATAGCATTGATGTGGCGTGCCAGGTGCCTTTATGAAAACTAGCAAACAAATGAAAACATCACACACTGCTTTGAGCTTGTCATTATACTCCTCCATGGCTGACGCTGCTTCTGGTTCCACGGACAAGTCTGTCCAGGTCAAACTAGTTCTTTTGGGTGTGTAATTCTGTTCTTTGCAAATACTCCTTTGGCTAACAGGTGTACAGGCGAAGCTGCAGTGGGCAAATCGTCCGTTGTTCTTCGATTCGTACGTCGCGATGCGCAGTCCAATCATCCACCCTTGACACTCTCGCTATAGGTCTCAAACGAATTCCAAGCCAACAAAGAACCTACCATTGGTGCAGCATTCCTCACTCAGAAATGCCGTTTGGAAGACCGCGTACTTCGTTATGAAATATGGGACACTGCTGGCCAGGAGCGATTCCATTCATTAGCGGTGCGTCACTCTTCTCTCTGCATCATCTTTTCACTCATTCCATTTACCTACAGCCAATGTACTACCGAAACGCCCAAGCTGCCGTTGTTGTTTACGATGTTACAAAGGCATCCAGTTTAGAGAAGGCCAAGTCGTGGGTTAAGGAGCTCCAACGACAAGCCAACCCCAACATCGTCATCGCTCTCGCAGGCAACAAAGTAGATCTCGTCCAGTCAAGTTCTTCCTCATCCGCCATTGCCTCTTCGGAATCAGAGGACGAAGCAGATGATGCGACTGCCACGCCTGGAGAGGCTCCTGCCAGTTCAGGTGGTGAACCCGAGAGCTTGAGACAGGTACCGAGAGAGGAGGCTCAAGCATATGCAACGGAGGCTGGTCTGTTGTTCTTTGAGACGAGTGCAAAGACTGGTGAAGGGGTCGTAGAAATTTTTACGGAGATTGGTGGGTTGTACCTTTTTTTTTTCGATTGAAAAGTTGACTGTCAAAATTAAACTGACTGACTGGTTTTTTTCGGTTCTTTTAGCGAAGAAAATTCCCATCGAACATATTCTGGCTGCCACACGGGGAGGTGCAGGCCGACCAGGTGCTGCAGGATCCCGCGCTGGCGGCTCAGGACAGGAAGGCAATGTAAACCTGGATGAGAACAGTAACAAACCCAGAGATGCTTGCAACTGCTGATTCATTAGTGATGGGAGTTACTACTTATATATGATACGACCTATTGTATGATTTTTCTTATTCTTCTCACGAGCGGTCCCCAGCCTAGCTGTCGTTTGGCTTTCTATGACGTTCCCTGTTCCATTATACA
Source organism: Tetrapyrgos nigripes (assembly GCA_013368315.1). Taxonomy (NCBI): domain Eukaryota; kingdom Fungi; phylum Basidiomycota; class Agaricomycetes; order Agaricales; family Campanellaceae; genus Tetrapyrgos; species Tetrapyrgos nigripes. Next base: position 429,493 of record JAACJM010000001.1, read on the forward strand.
CTTTTTTTCTTTCAGCACTACATGTAATTTGATCTTATTATCTAAATGAGGACAGACACCTGGAATACACAGACCTGAAGGTTTTCGTGCTACATACAAATTAGTTCTTGTGTGCTAAACTGCTAGTCAACATAAGGTGGTGGTCTCGTAACATGCTCGTGGTGTTCAGAGTGATTGTCAGGAACGAGATAAGGAGGAGGCGCATGACCATGCGATGGGGGATGTTGCTCGACAGTAACTGATGAGGGAGCAGGTTCAGATGACGGGTATACAGGACGTGGAGAACCTGGAACGGGCGGCAACCTTTGCGGCGGAGGTGGATCCGGAGACCTAAAATCCGAATCAATAGACGGAGGTGGGTCAGACGGGTCATCCATCGCAGGCGGCGGCGGCGGAAGCTCTACTCCCGTCCCACCGTCCAAGTCTTGTTGCTGATGCTGTTGCTGATGTTGATTAAGCACCAGCCCCAAAGCTTCAATCGCTCGTTCCGGCTCAGCCATCTCTGCCAACTGAGTCACATCAGTATCCCTACTCGCCATCTCAAGTGTAGGAGGCGGCGTCGAAGACCTCTGCATCTCCTCTGAAAGTCCATCAAACTGTTCCGATATCGCAAACCCAAAATCAACACCTTCGCCGAGAATGGCGACTTGGGGAAGTAAGGGTAGAGTATGGTGAAGCATGGGGTCTTCTGGGTCATCGGGAATGATAATCTCGGATTCTGATTCCAAAAATGTTGGGAGACGGTTTGAAGTGGATGCTGATGCTTCTGCTTCCGCAGCAGCTGCAGCAGCGGAAGGGAAAAATGGAGGCGGTGCATCTCGTTCCTCGAAAGGTGGAGGAGCTGCACTATAGCTAGGTCCTGCTTCTCCAGGTCCTTCCGAATAATGAGGAACGGCAGAATCCAGCTCTTCGTACCTATTTGTCTTCACGGGAGGACGGTCGTGTTTCTTTTGATAAGCCTCATCCGTTGAAGGTCCAACTTCAGGTAACGTAGCTGGGGGCGGTAAAAGGGTGATGGGAATAGCGATGGTAAAGACCCGTTCCGTACGGTTGCTCATGTCAACGAAAGAAACACGAATGTTGATCCGGAAAGTGACAGAGTGTAAAAGAGTTGTCTGAGTGATGGAGTGGTGGACTTCGTCGCTATCGGGATGGTCGCGTTCTGGAACGGGAATGGGGAGATTGACAGAGTTGGCAGATGGGGATGAAAATGGGGAGGTTTGGTGTAATAGAAAACGTATCTGGATTGGTCGAGAAGCATGGAAACGACACGATGCTCCAGAACGCGCCAATACGGATTTGTACGTTGAACCAAGGAAGAGAGGGGATATAGGGACTTTGGAAGATGATGGCATCGTGGTTTTTTCAGAAAGTAGACCGGAAGAGGGTCCTTCCTCGAAAACTTCTGCACCTCCTTCATCATCATCTTCATCATCTGAACCCTCTGAACCTGTACCCTCTTCGGCATCTCGTTTGACGCGTACAACCCTGACAAGTTCCGCTTTGATATTCCTCAACCGCAAGCCCTCATCAAGCACCAACTCCCTCCTGGGAGGCGGTATCTTCACATACAGAGGTATAGGATCTGCAGACTTGAACGTCGTCCTAGGCACTTGAACTTCCACCCTTGTAGGATCATCCGACGTGAAAGTTTCAGGTGAAATAGGTAAAGTGTGCAGATGAGATGTATACCGTCTCGTATGGACCGCGAGACTCTTTGAAATCGAATGTAATTGTGAATGGGAGGGTAATGGATGAAGGACAGCTGTCAAAACATGAGACAGGGATGAATGAGGGGTATGTATCGACTGCGGAGTGTCTGGAGTGAGCGGGATAGCAAAGAGTATGGAAGAAGGTATCGTGGACGAAGACGAATTCGTATTCGAAGACCACAACACGCTCTCTGTGAACCCAAGCTCGATTTCGCGTTCAAAGGCTGTTTCGACAGTTCGAAGACTTATTGACCTACAGTCTGTCAGTCAAAAACACTATTCAAATCAAAGTCAAGTCAATATAGACAACATACACTTTGCCCCACGAATCCACATCTGCGCCTTTAATCTGTAATTCACCTTCTATGGCTGCCCTTTCGCCTTCAGCTCCGAGAAAACCTTTCTGAAAGTTGACACTGTCGACAGTGGGTACGATGAGAAGTTGTGGGTGTTGAGAAACATGGGATTGGCTGGTGTCGGAACTCTCGCCTGGGTCTTCTTGGGAATAGGTCGGAGGCGGGAGAGGATCAGACATGGTGTATGTGCATAAAGAGAGGCCGGAAGAAAAGAGGTAAAAAAGAGTCGTAAGCCACTGCCATCACATGTACATGGCTATGCGGTATGTGTAAGATGAGGTAGAACGGTTCACAACTGCAATTACATATTTGTGACTCAGCCTTGAACCCGATAGCTATTACAATAGTACAAGAAATCCTAATACTCAACCCTCGTAAGACTGTCCAACTCTGCAAACAACGTATCATCAATATTCAACTCCCTCAACATCAACATATCCCAAGTACTATCCTTATACCCACCGAGCAACCCTGTACCCTTTTCCACATCATTTTCCCCAACCTCTCCATAACCCATCCCAAAAGATATCGTCGTCACAGCAGTCGCAGACGTATCAAACGAATCCTTTGCATCGTCCAACACCTTCATAGTCTCAATCGCCCTACGGACCGTGACGATATAATAAGACCTAAACTCTGGGCTATTCAATACGGAGAGTTTTTGAACCATCCGGAGAATGACGTTTTTGGCGCCCAAAGTCCGGTCGCTTTTGAGTTTTTCTTTTAGGTCGGGCGGCGATAAGAATGCCAAGGTGTAGAGCGCCATAACAACTTTTTCCATGAAACAGAGCCAGGGCTCCCGAGATAAGAGTTGGAAATCGGCGTCTATCACTGGGAGGCGATGAACCAGCGAGACGAAGAGGGTGTAGAGGGATGTCGATGAAACAGCTTTGGAGAAGACATGTCGGTTTCCATCCGAGTGACCGATTCGGGTGAAAACTTCGAGTGCCATATCGGGCAGGGAAGGTGGTTTGAGACTGTAAGTGCCGACAGGTGCACCCACTAACTGTACAGTAGCAAAAGGAGATACAGCCTCGTTGGGGTCAACAAGGAAGGATGCAACCAGATTGAATATCCTGTGGGCTACTCGGAATGGGGTTTTTGGAGGGGATGCAGGATCAGGGAATTGGAGGTGGGGCCCAGTGCAGAATAGCACGTGTAGGGTGTCTTTACGTATGACAACGAGGTCATTGAGAAGGATGACAGGAGAGGGGGTTAAGATGGTGTCACCCTTCCGTGTTGCACCACATAGACGGAGGAGAACGGAGAGGACGCGTGAATGATATTTGGCTACATACTCTGCATTGTCGGGGAATATGCAGAGATTGCGCAGAATGTTTAAAACGGTGATGATGACACTTCCAGGCCGTTGACGTGGCGCTGGATTTGAATCCTTGGGTAATTGGGGTAATGGGTGAAGAGCTGCAAACGGATCGGTTTCGAGGTCGATGATGTGATTGACCAAATCTCGGTGGGTCACAACGGGAAGATCTTCGTCAAAGACGGTATCCTCCTGATCTGGAAACGCCGTGTCCTCCAAGAGGTCGAGCACTTCGTCGAGTAGCTCTGGACAATCCATTATCCGAAAGCCAGTATCCGGAGTAGGACCCTTCATAGTTGATAAGAGGGCAAAGGCTGTGAGGGAATAGGACAATTCGGTGGAAATCCTCGATCGTATAGACATTGTCAGCGCGTCAATGTCGAGCACCCCCCAGTCAGCGAGATCCCTCCACTGGCGCATAGGCTCCTTGTCGAGGATCCTAAAGTCTCGACCGCCATAGGAGTCGACTTCGCGTGCGAGGGGGACATACTCGATTTTTCTCCGGGAAGGTTCGTGTCGTGGCCTTGGCTGAGCGGCCATTGCAGCGGAGGATGATGGAACCGAGTTGGTGGAACCCACGGGAGCAGGGTCGGTTACTGCCGGCTGTCTGGAGTAAGCACATTTTTACCGCAAAAGAAAGGCGATAAGCGCTTACGAAACCGGCATCAAATGCATCTTGTTTGTAGAAAAGAAAGTTTTCATATAAAATCCCGTCCGCAAGGGAATCCACTTACCACCAGTTGTTCTTTGACGTGCTCGTTTCCCACCCGACTCCTCAAACTCCAGTTTGCGTTTCATGCTTTCCTGGTCGCCTTCGGGCACCTCAATGCTGCCAGCGAACGGAGGGCGAGCCATGGTGGGCGGAGCGGAAGCGGTCGTTTGCCTCATGGTCTGCGACTTATCCCGCACATTCCGGCGATACAGTTCCTCAAATGGAAGGAAGATGAGCGAGTAGTAGTGCTGGACGAGTTGGGAGACGCTGACCAGGGAGCCGTCCGGGGCCGAGTGGTGTTCTGGGAGGCCCAGCTGGGGAAGAATGATGTTCCAGGCGTTGTTGTTAGTGAGGGCTGCGGCGCCTCCACGGGCGAGGACTGTGGAGAAGAGGACATAGATATTGACGGACTTGTCGGCAAGGAGAATAGTGGCGGGTTCAGGGCCGATGGGGATGTCTTTGAAGGGGGAAGTGGCCGGGTCGTACTGGGGGGAAGGGACTCCCAACAGAGCAGGGGGAAGAGGTGTATTCCGTCTGGTGTGTAACGCACCTAGCGCCGCCGCGAAATTTTGAGACGGTCGACTAGACATAGCTCAGTCACAAGCGTGACACTTTTTTTATTTCATGTCCGCCTCTTCCTCCATCATCGACGACATCTTCAACAGCGCCTCTTCCTCAAAGGCCACCATCTCCAAAAAGGAGGTCGTCAAGAAGGACAGGAAACGCAAACGCACGTCTCCTCCTGCAGTCGAGACCGTTCTAGACACCTCTGCTCCCTCTTCAAAGCGTCCAAAGGTCTCCAAAAAGTCCGACCCGCCCAAGGTCTCCAAAAAGTCTGACCCACCCAGGGGCTCCAAGAAGGACAAGGAGGAGGACGAGCGATTCAAGGATTCCAGAGGGACCGGGCCTCGTGCGTACATCTCTTCTCATCTGCCTGATCTCTTATTGATTTGTTTTTTCCAGGACGCAAAACAGAGGAAGGCTGGTCAATATATAAAGTTGATGAGCTTGGTATTGATGAGGAAGCCGGAGGTAATCCTGTTCTTTTTTCCTCGCTCCCTGCTCACCGTCACTGTCGTCGCCGCCCTAGGCACTCCGTTGTGTCCTTTTGATTGTACTTGCTGTGAGTTTTCCTGTTCTCTTTTGTCTCATGTTTTGGACTGGCTTTTTTCCAGGTTTTTGATACCCTGTAATGCCACTGTACTATACTCTTTGCTGTCGCGTGCCCGTGTTTGTCCGAGCTTCTGTCTCTTATTCGGCTCTATCGAAGCCAAGCTCATCGCTCTCTTCATACGATCTGCTGGGTCAATGTGTAGCCAACATCAATCTTCCTACTCAACCTCTGGATAGTAACTTTCTGTGCTTTTTCAGATTCCTAGGGCAGAGCCCAGATAGGAATACATCGCTTATACGAGTCCAATGAAAATTTGCAAAGTTCAATTGAGAAACAGAGAATCTTCAGAGCGATATGTATACAAGGGATAAATCTGCATTCTACACTTGATTCGTCGTCTCTTTCAAACTATTCCTCCCAACTCTGAATCACTTATAAAAGTCTGTGTAACTGATGTTGTCCTTCTTGAACTCGGTAATTGCGCTGTGAGTGAAGGTATGCAAACAATCTGACCAGTCGAACCTGTAACAGGCCGCACAGAGTCGGACTGCGTTGGACTACCCGATGATATGGCATTGGATATCGATCTAGAGGGGGAGTTTAAGATGGAGATGGAGTCTGACATTGACCATCTCGAATCCCACGAAACGTGGGACTGAGTGAGTGCTCTCGTCTCCTCGAATTGAGAATCTCGGCCATGGTCAACAGACGAATCTCCTACCCCTATCCCCACACGACGAGGATACGGAGTCCGATGTCTGCTAGCGGTAGCAGTTCTGGCTCGGCTTCTTGAATGTTCCACCATTCCACTCTGCCAGCTACATGCCTGCTGGATGTAGTATTCTCTCTCTTGTCTTCGGATGACGCGACCAAAACTGTGGACGGTCAAGACTGAGACTACGAGCCCTGATATGGTCAAAAAAACATTAGAGAGACCAGACCCAATGCAAAGGTATTCACTCACAACTCAGACTGAGCCATCCAATGGTAGGTAGAGAGTTTGTAAAGTTGATACCCACAATGGATAAGGTTGCCCCAAGTACATTACACAGGGCTATCGTTGCCGTGTAGCACACCTGTAAATCCTTTAATTAAGAAAAAGGGAATCACCGAATAGATGAGGTACTTAAAGACCCACCTCATCCTTCATGACATTCCGAAATAACTCCATCCTAGGCATGTAACGACTCAACTGACTGAATGAAGACGACGAAGGTGAGAGAAGTCCGCATGGCTGATTCCGAGTCTGAGAACGTTCTTTGAAGCTATCTGAGATCCCAAACTGCAACTCATGCGGTCGTGGACGTGGATATGGTGGCGATGGCTGTGGTAGTCCGTGAGGTCGAGAAATAGAAGGAATAGAAGATTCGGCGGATTCTCCATCAAAGGAGAGCTTCCGTTCCGGCGAATCTGAGTCTACATCATGATTGTCATCAGACTTCCAACGACGTATGAACGAAAACCAGGCACATCTTGATTTGTCGGAATGGGGACGAGGGTGAGGGTCCGGGTCCGGGATAGGGGAGGAGGATACAGCCTGAGGTTCCCGTGCAGTCGCTGCTTCGCAGTCCCGCCAACTCCGAGCCCGGTGACCTGGTTGTATTTCATTCACGTCCTGATGATCTTGCCGGACTGACAGATCATCCATAGAGAGACGGATTGACATACGCCCCCTAGCAACGGGAGAATTGCGAGATTTCCAGACTGCATAGAGAACTGGGGGTACCGTTAGTTGAGTCGGGCACTGAGTAGGACCGGCGGCAAGTGGAGAACATACAGCAGAAGCAAATGAATAAAGATTGAGCAAATTGAAGGATGAGATAGATCTTGGTGTAAAACTCATCAGCAGACCGAGCACAACTTCCTGTTGGTTGGTAGGAACAATCAGAAGAAAAATCATGGAAAAAAAGAAGGGTTGAAGCCTGCCTGAAAGTCGGCGTACTCCGCGCGTATTTGCCAAGTCTAAGCCAGCGACGGCCAGTACGCCCAGTGAGAATAGCACGACAGACACAAGAGCAAAGGTAGAGTTGTCAAGGCACTTGTAGACCTTGACACCATAGATTCCCGTCATCTAATAGTAACTGTAAGACAGGTCGGGCGACTTGAAATGGCGGATACTATACCAGAATTGTCAGAGACATTACTCCGGCTCCCAAAACGAAAAGTACAGCACTGTGAACGAAGAGATAAATATTGAAAAAACAACCAACGGAAAACCACCTACAATGTACAATTTATCGAGTCGGTGAAGTACGAGATCATCATGGGCTGTATTGCTGCGAATGCCAGCAGCTGACTGACGAACAACATGCGGAAGAGGAGTTTGTAACGCGCTCGAGTGCGTCGAAGATAAGAACCAGCGCGAAAAACATTTAACGTGTAGAGCATGGCCAAAAAACCAAAGAGAAATAAAAGAGCATACGAGTGCTCTAAATCAGCGACGAAAACAGGGGTGACAAGAGAACCATCGCCGAGAGGGATGTAACTGGGACGGAAACTGAGAATGGGTCCTTTATAATAGCGAGAATAATCCGGGATGAGGATTGCAGTCTGAAGCTGTACGACGACCTGGTTTTGACAGCAGGGTGTGGGGATAGGGGTCAAGGTGTAGGTGGAAAGAGTTGGAGAAGGAGTGGGGTAATGACCATGGTTTGGACTCGAGATTGGCATAAGAGAAGAAATGAAGGGGGCAAGATGAAATCAGACTGAGCCTCTCCTGGAGGACGACATTGAAAGAAAGAAGGGATAGGAACGGGAGACAGTCCATCCCACGTCAACCCAACCCAAAATTAAGCAAAATGAGAATCTGATGTTATTCAGCCACATCCGTGGCATGTAACATCGCGATTTTAAACCCACGCGTCATGTCCGATCCAGGTCCTGTCATCGTCCTCACCGGTACCCCAGGCACTGGCAAGTCCACCCATGCCCAGCTACTCGTAAACGAATCCCCCATTCCCCTACGGCACATCAACGTCGGCGATTGGGTCAAGGAAAAAGGGCTTTATGAAGAGTTTAACGAAGAATGGCAAAGTTATACCGTGGATGAAGATAGAGTATGTTTTGATCTAGATCTTGCGAAATGTCGGCCAACCAACCAACCCTATGTAGCTTCTGGACGAACTAGAACCCATCGTCTCCAAAGGCGGTGTTATTCTCGATTGGCACACTTGCGAAGTATTCCCGGAGCGTTGGCCTGACCTCGTTGTGGTTTTTCGGTGCGATCATACGCAGCTTTGGGAGCGTCTAGAAAAACGGTCAGAGGGATCTTTTGAATATGTTTTTCGGTTACCATTCTCATCGTGTTTGCAACAGAGGGTATCATCTGAAGAAGATACAAGAAAACAACGAAGCTGAAATTATGCAAGTGGTATTGGAAGAAGCGCGGTCATCGTATCCTGCAGAGATCGTAGTGGAACTTAAAAGCGAAAGTACTGAGGATTTGGAGGCAAATGTCGCAAGGATAGTGGAATGGATAAATGCATGGAGAAAAGATCGTGTGGCGGAGAGTTGAAGAAAAAATTGTATTCAACCGGCTGCGAGTCGGTGCAAAACATTGCTCAAGTTGACTAGTGGGTCAACTGCTTGCGTATACGTAGTAGGGTGTTATACGCTACGAATAACTGTCCAAACATAGTAGCGACCATTAAGGAGGACGCTTGGAGGACGCGGACGTCTTAAGATGGGATATAGTACAAAACCCATTCCACTCTACATACAAGATCATAATCTCAAATAAATATCCAAAGTCCCATCATTATAGGTAATAGAACCGTCGGAAGCAGGATCCTTGCAAATACATTCTGATCCATACCAGCAGCAGAATTAACAGGGATAAACCCGGAATTATTATCTTGCACGGGGACTGCTGTGGTAATAAGCGCGGTCTCGGTAACACTAGAAGATATCCAAGAATAAAAGCAAATCACAGTCGTCCGAGTTAGCCGAGGGTTCATCATGAGAACAGCAAGAAGAGCGAGAAGCACTCACGTCTCAACACTCCCAGAAACCGAAGTGGTAAACGTCGTCATAGATACCACGACCACCGTCTGCGTCTGCGCTGTAGCAGTGACGGTGTCGGTCACTCCCACCGTTACAGTAGGTAAAATGGGAAGCGGGATCGGGATCCCACCACTTGCCGAAAGTGTAATTGTTAACAACGTGGGTAGTGAGAAGAGTGGGGAGGTAGTACGAGTGACCATCGACAAGGAAGATTTACCGTCGCCAAAAAGAGCTTGGGGTGGGGGAAAATCGGGTTGCGGTTGCGCTTGGAGAGGGTTTGTTGGGACGGTGGAAGGGTCGCAATTAGAGCTCGAATCAGAGTTGGGGTTGTCTACTGGGATAGAGACTGGGGTGATAATGAAGTGGGATTCCCCGTTGATCATGGCGCCTTCGTAGAAGGTTAGCTGTTTAAGAATAAGTAGGGTAAGTGGGAGAATAGCATATAAGGAATAGACAAAGGTTCGTCATTACATTATAATCTCCAGGCGGAATACAAGAAGGTATCTGCCAATCTAGATGTTTGACTGTACTTCCAGGTTCCTGAGATAAGAGTCCAGGGCCAGATGAGACCGTAAAGTTCGAGTTGGTGGAAGCAGAGACTAGGTAGATTTCGAGGGAGGTGTAGTGGATAGACGAGGAAGAGTCTGGGTTGGTAGCTTCAGATGCTGGTAGTTGACCATTGCCAGAGATCTAGAGGTAGTAAATCAACAGCTATGGCTTGAGACTTGAACAAGTTTGGTAGGAAGCACACCTCAATGGCTATGGGTATGTTACTTCCAGCATGACCGGGACTGGTTAACGCGAAGAATAAGCTGTTATTCTGTTGAAATCAATTAGAAGACGTACTTTCCGACACTTGGAGCATCAATGATAGAAATACCACTGGTGAAGAATTGACCAGCAGAGACAGACTCGAGAACGAAAGCAAGAACGAAAACGAATGAAAGAACCAAATATACAAAATGGTGAGCCAGCACCGACCCTTTTGAAGGAGCCATCGCAGGCAAAATGGGCAGAAGAAATGAGAAAGAAAGAAAGGACGAATGAGGATATATACTTCAAACCGAAGCACTGGTTTTGTAACCATCATCCCATCAATCCATGTCCGTAGATTCACCGTCTCCTGCTCCCGCTCCTCCCAAAAAGCCGCTATATGAAGCCAGTACCCAGTTCAAGCATTGGAGATACTCTCAAGAATCTCTCGCAGATGTCAGGTCAAAGCTGAACGAAGCTGCAGTGGCGGTTATTCGCCAGACTTTTGAGGCTTACGAGGTACGCATGCACATCTTTGTTTCATGTTCGCGTTTGACTACTTACACGACGTACACAGCCCGGATCCTCTTCCAACGTCTCCTTCCTCAATGCGAACGAAGAACATCTTCTCGTCACTTTCTATGTTACCCGGATCACTCAACTTTGTGGTCACTTTCGGTTTCCTGAAGAAGTTGAAGCGACGGCTGCTACCTATCTCAAACGATTCTACTTGAAAAACACCGTCATGGATTGGCATCCCAAGAACGTGATGTGTGTGTGCTGCCTTCTTTGCCTGTCATAGGGCGTTCAACTCAACTCAGGATTCGGGCATTTGGTGATCGTTTCTTAGGCTGACTGCGCTGTTCCTGGCGACCAAGACGACGAATAACCCGATATCCCTAGAAGCGTATACGCATAATATACCAAACACAAGTCCTTCGGATGTCCTTGACCTAGAATTTCTCATTGCACAAAGTCTGGGTTTCGAATTCGCGGTCTGGCATGCTCATAGGGCGTTGTGGGGAATCTGGTTAGATATTCAGGCGAGTACCTCTGTCCCTGAATCATGGCGAGTAAATTAAGTCTGACTTCGGCGTTGCAGCAACTTCCAAGTATACCACCCGACTATGCTAAATCCCAAAGCAGCGTATATGACACTGCACTCAATCACGTCCGTGCATCTCGTCTTACAGACGCCGAATTCCTCTATACGCCCTCTCAAATCGCTCTGGCTGCTTTCTCGCTAACAGCTCCAGAAATCGCTCAACAGTGGTTAGAGTCTAAACAAACTCTATCGGAATCGAGTCCCACCAAAATAGGGTCTGGGGTCCTTGGGTCCATCGAGACGATAAAAAGTATCATCATAAATGCAGGACAGAGACCAGAAACGGAGGCGGTGCGTGAAGTGGATCGACGGCTTAGGTTGTGTAAGAATCCGGAAAAGGTGGTGGGGAGTAAGGCCTATTTGGCGAGGAAAGCGGAAGAGGAGAAGAAGGCGGAAGAAAGGAGGAGTAGGAAGGTTGCTAGTACCGGAGAGGGCGTAGATCCGTTTGGGGATGAGCTGGATCAACCAAAACCTAGTCTGGTGGACTATGACGATGACGACGACGACGATTAAATCCATGATAGTTGTGTACTATGCAGCGCTGGTAGAGTGCTGTCGCGGGACGAGGTGTTTTATAGTACTGTGGTATCACTGGTCACTAGTTTAAGGCAGCCTGAATTTGCGACGTAACTGTACTTGCGGTAAGAAAACTCGACGAATACGGTAAAACAGAGTGACCAAAAAAACTATGTGAACGACTCTGTAGGTATTTGCGTTCACAATTCTATATCATACCACTTCCTTGCATCCTGGCATAGTTTTAATACGCCAGTGACCTCCTCCCAAACATAGCCCAACGAATGACCAAAGTCATCCTCCGAAAAACTGCAGATTTCGACTTTCTCCAGAGAGATGATTAAGTAGGTCACCGGTCACCAACGAGAGTGCATCCGATCGCTGTGAAAATCATCCTCCGAGACGCGCAGGGTGACTGACTTCACCAATTGGTGAGCGCGTCCAGTTTCAGGCCTGGACACCGTTGTTGCAGGTTTTGTAACGAAGCTACGGTTGGAAGATGACCAACGCTTCCATTTCTGTACTTCGACAAACATCACGAGCACAGTCAGGTTGGGCCAGGCGTCACAGATGTTGGAGATATCACTATTCGAGACGGTGACAGTGTCTTGGGGAAACCAATGAGACGCAGCTTTTTAAGTCCTGTTATACTGTATAGAGAACCTATCACAGCGTTGTGCGATTATACTCTGGGTTCCAAAAAAAGCTGCAAATCAACCAAAAACGACCCCCAAAGTCCGAGATCAATTAGAGGAAACTGCAACCAAAATTGCTGTGAAGCGTTCCACACATCAATAGATCCCCCAAGTCGAGTGAAAGGAGTTCTACTGGAGATTCTCGTACAGTTTGAGATCTGTGGAAACGATGTCGATATCCGTAAAGTCATAGCAGACCCGCAAGCATTTCAGTTCCTCCGGCTTGGACAGCCAACACTCGACATCTGTGCTGTCGGAACTTCTAGATTTTCTTGTTGAATTGACAGAAGTAGACTCTAGACGCTCCAACTGGTTCAAAGATGGGATATCTAGGGTAACCGGTGAGTCGAGTCCGTGCGCAGAATCCGATCCAATCTACGCAATTGCTTTAACTGCGTGATATGGAAAATAAGAAGCTCTTCCGAGAACGGGCTCTTCTTTGAAGGCCAAAAAATACTGGCGAATGTCCGATGGATTGGCATAGCGCAAGTGGAGAGAAATTGTTCAGAGACATGGAGATATCATGGACAACTGTCTATCGCCTAATGCCCGACTGGAGTGGCAGTAGGAGTCGTCGTAAAACACAGAGATCATCACGGGCAGTAGCGGCGTAGGTCCTACGAGCAGGCGAGTGAAGACAGACCCAGCAATCCTTTCTCGGGCGTGGGTAGACAGAGTTTTAACGTCGATGGAGTAGACATTGAAGCGCTGCCAAGAAACATCGTCGAGTTCACCAGCAAGAGCCTGTGCGAGCTTGAGAAAACAGGGAATAAACGATGGACGTCAAGACACCAGCCTCATTCTTCTGGCAATAAATTCAGAAGTGAACTCAAGTCGGTGAAATGCCATCGAAACTCGAATGACAGGTTCAAAAAGAGTTCTGCAGGTGAGATCGCAAGAAAGAAGATCGTTCTTGGCTCGGTTGGTAAGGCTTAAGAAATCTCTTTTCGGAAAGCTGATTGAATATATGAGCTCCGTTGGTAAAGCAAGTAAAGAGTAGTGCATATCTGGAAAGATTTGGGAGATTTTAGCATCTCGATGTCCAGGAGGTTCCACGAACCGAATGTTGAATGAGCTTCACAGGTTGACAATATGGTTGAATTTTCCTAGCAATTGCCAGAGGTTTTGGAGGATATACGAGTCCAGGTCGCGTCGCTCACATGACTAATTTGACATGAACGAAGAGGACCAAGTCGTCAGTAGTCTGCCGATACACTATTCCAATAGACTACCTCTTCAGATCCACCAATTTCCTCTCTTATCTCGTCCCCTGCAAATACCACCTTCTGCCGCTGCAAGTGGAAAACGCATCTCTGCACGAATCAAACCGGGAGTCCGAAGACTAGAAGTCCACGTACCCGCAGATACGCGTCCTGACGTCTGGAATAGCGAACGAGGAAAAGAATACGGTGCTGGGCAGCGAGAAGATGATCGTGAAAAGAATCAGGAGAGGAAAGGAAAAGAGAGAGCGGGCGAGGAACCGCGTCTGACAGATGTTAGGCTGAGGAGCGAGGAAATTCCTATACAAGGGGTACAGATGCTGGGTATCGTTAGGGATGGTATGTATGCTTCATTTGAAGATGACCCGCTTTTCCTGATTTATGACATTGGTCTAGGTGAACTACATCTACATCCCGTCTCTCAAATACACCAGTTTCGTCCAACTTTAACGTATTTGGATATCCTATCCAGAAAAACGAAAAGGAGAGGAGCAGATTCGGATTCGGACTCTGACAATGGGCCTCCACCAGACCCGGATGATCCAGTACCTGTGGCTGCTCCAAAGAAAAAGGAGAAAAAAGCAGCAGGGCCTTCCAGAGAAGTCCATGCCTCTGCTAAGAAAGCAGTGGATGATCAGACTGGAAACCTCGCTCAGCTCTCAACCGTCAGAAGGGAAATGCTGGCCGCTATACGAACAGAGGAGGATGAGAGTTGGGAAGACTTGGGGTATTTCGATGTGACTGTGAGCCGTTGTATTTTTTCATCTGTCTTACTCCTACTAAAAGGTGACCCTTTGCAGACACTAGAGGCAGAAGAAGCTTTTGAGAAATTATTTTCGCAGAATAGTGAAGAGCTAGATTGTAAAAGTGACATTACTCAATTTCTCAAAGATATACGAGGTCTATAAAAATGGGTGTACGATTGGTCCTAAAATCTGTCGAAGAAGTTTTACTCCAAAACGTTGGATCACGTACCTTAAAAGCAGCTTGTTCTTGGACCACTACCATCGAAGAATTCGAAGCATGCGTAGTGACAGCGAGACCGAGTCAGAATCGGAACCGGAAAGCTCACTTGTAGCTTGGGTCCCAACTTGCGCTCAACCACGCTCTCAGGACATCTCTGCAGATGATGTGGTCTCTGCAGTGGACATCCTACAAAATGTCGATCTGTCCGAGATACCTTCAGTACGTAAAATCTGTCTCATTCATACACATACTAAAGATGCACCTGTGCAGAATCAGGACCTTCAGAGTCAAATATTGGATGCTTTTAATGCTATTACGCGTTTTTTAGACAGCCTGCTGGAATCATTGCCTGAGATTGTCGAGGAACTATACCACTTCGCATTACTTGGTAGCATTTGTTTCTTTCACTCAGCCAACTTCTGATGTTTTCTTCAAGTCCGTCCACAGTTCTTGTCTCTTCTATTCGCCCAACGCAAAATCTTTCATCAAATGGCGAATAAAGTTCATATCCCTGGAACCAGTGCATCCGTTGTTGTCTGCTGCGTGGACAGTTTCCTTGTAAAAATGGCAGATGTAACTCTAGTAATCGCTTCTGGTTCATCGGTGTCGTCTTCCACCCTCCCAGAAGGTCTTAAGGCACAACAAGAAGACGATAGTCTGAGAGCATCATCTCAATTACCCGGTGAGTAGATCGGGGTTCATTCCGTCTGTAATCGTCTACTGAACCATTAACACAGGTGACTGGCAAGCATTCCTTCTTTCACTCGGTTCCAGGCAGCTCTCGTCAGCTGCTAAACGGCTGTGCCTCAAGATTGCATTCGCGGTGTATATCATCGCGCCTTCTCTGGATCGAAATTCTGATCCTTGGATGGACCTCCAGAAGTGAGATGAGCTATCTGGAAATTATACGACAATTTAATGAAGACTCTTCTAGTCCTCGGCCTCATGAGCTCATGAAAGCTTTGGACGAATACGTCCTGCAAGAGTCTGTCGATGAGCCTGCATCTATGATGTGGTGCGACGCAATCTCGGAACGAAAGCGTCTCAGCTATGCGATGGTGCTCATTCTTTTTTGCGTGAGTCTCAAGTGGTTCTGTATTGGACCATTGCGTGATGAAATCCTTTCAGGCTACAGCACAGCAAGTCCGTCCTGATTCCAGCTATACTGCATTGAAGCCCCGTACCTTTGGTAATCTGTTGGAACTAATACACGCCGTGCTTGGGAACGGTGACTCGGAAGAAATGGAGCCTGTAGAAAATTTGGATGCCGCTCAAAGCTTCTTACTCCGATGGGGCAATATCGTCCCTTGGTGCTGGAAAACTTGGAGCGATCCGAGGATTGATGGAACAGATAGTATTATCCGTCTAGTCAGTCCTCTGGATATTCTAATCTGGTTTGCCTCATCACTGAGTACTCGCAGACAACGACATGGCTCTACCACATTGACGAATTCCCAGATGTTTCTTCAATCATGGTTGACTCCGTATTGGAGGATCCCTCTGCCGCAGGTCGTGCCATCATGGTGAGTGTGACGAGTCTATCTTCTCGACGTACGCTAAGGTGTACGTACCAGCGTGTCCTTCAGCAATGTTTTTCGTTCCTTCCGTTAGCGGCGTTGGAGAGACCGGCGACTCTACCCGTAGTTCTTTCACAAGTCTGTCAAGCCACACTAACTTTGCTACGACATTATGCTATAAATGGTGGCGTATACGACCCCGTGCACTTTCGAGAACTAGCCAAATATCTTTTAAATATTTTTGTTGCTTTGGAAGATTTCGAAAGAAGCCTTTGCAGTGAGTTGTTTCTAGAGACTCAGGGAAACCGGTATTGATGATATTTCCAGTCAAAAGCTGTATCTTGGAGTCATTGACGCTTCTTCAGCGCGAAGGTGTTCTTCACATCGCAGTGACGAGTCTTTGCAGCGTAACACATAAGGACGGGCAGGTTCGGTTTAATGTCAAGCTAGATGATTGTGAGTTTCCTCAGTCTAGACCTTATCCGTTTTGACAAACGAACGTGTTGATTGCTGCCAGTAATCCTCCGGATGCGCAAGTCAGTGGATGCCTTCTTTCCAGTCAAATTGCCGGTCTGAAGGATTTCCAAGGCCCGTCATAGATGGTCATCAATGCTCGACATCTGACACGGAAGATATCAGAATCACCATACATTTTCTGACTCTGATCTGGTATAACGGGGCCGCAAAACATATTCCCCGTCAATCGTTTACCTACCTGCTGCGCTCCCTCATTCAATACTCACAAAGAAACAACGACGGCGTCCTCCGTGATACAGTATTGACTGGATTTGCAATCATAGGCCTAGATTCGACCAGTAGGGCAAATGAACAGGAAGCACTGTGGGAGCTCTTCCTGGCTTCTAGACACTCTAACCTCGGTGTCGCAGGTAAATGCATGGATTAATTGTAATTCATGTCGAGTTCTGACCGCCTTTGCAGCGAGCTTTGCATATTACATTGTCACCGCGGGATCCATTCCTGACCCTCTTAGATGTGCGGAAGCATGGGATCATTTGCGAGACACCCTCACTTTGATAATGCGACAACATTTCCCCATAGAAGAGGAAGCCCCTGCTTTACCTGTCTGCGATTTAATCTGTGCAGCCCTGGTTAGCCTTTTGCAGTCTAGTACATTCCCTGGTAAGTCCCTTACTCACGCTCGAGTGTGGAGTTAGTCTAGTCTCACAAGTGTAGTCTCACTGGTTCTTGCATCTCCATGGGATAGTCTCAGTCTGAGTTCAGACCTGAAGGCAGTTCTGCATAGTGAAATTAGTCCCGAGCCAGGATATAGAGATTTACTACAAAGAAGACTAGCATCACCCGGCAAAGTCCTGCTTGAAATGGTGAGCCGCTTTTGCATGGCAATGCTGTCGATGCTGAACCTTCCGCAGATGAGCGGGAAGCGGAAGTCAAATGAAAACGGAGGATCACCATTGGTGAGTAGCAGCCGATCATTGAGTGGGGATGAAAAGTTGACTATCAGAATGTGGACTAGGAGACCACTACGACGCCCAAGATGGAAGTGCAGCTTATTTTGTACCATAAATATGGTAGCCTGATTATATTTCCTGCGAGTGTGTAAGAATGAGTCGGAGTTAGTGATGTAATTACATAAAATAAAAGCTTGTGTTCAGCAACTCTCTTGTGTTCTTCCATGAACTATCGACGCCGGTCCCAGAGTGCCTCTACGTCTTCCTCATTCCACCATCGATCCGTCACTTCTCCCCCCCAGAGTGCCATTGGCAAACGATCCTACTTTTCCTCTAACCATTCCCATGTCTCATCTTCTCAAAATAAATGGGATATTGACGCTTGGCAGTCAAAGAGACGTCGTCGCAATGTCTCTGTACGTCCTCATTGATTTTGGCAGATGTAATAGTCCTGACCGCTTTTTCTAGCCCTCAGGGTCTGGTGCCAGTTCCGATGACGACTTTCTCTCCCATTTTAATCGCAGTCGGTCGCCCGCAAGTAGAAGCGCTTTGACTACCTTGTCTACCCCTCGTTCCTCATTCCCATCCTCATCAGCCGACTTTTTCCCTCGGAATGAGCGCAGTGGTCCTCGCCTTCGTCATTCTACACACATCCCTGCCTCCTTTGATCTTAATTCAAACATGCCCTATTCCGAAGCGGAACTAGTAGAGCTGAGATCCAATGCATTTTGGGATTTGCAACGGAGCATTGCAGAAAATGGAGAGTCATTGGTTCGCCGTATGCGAGACTATGAAAGCTCTCGGTCTCGTGCAGAAACCTTTTCCAAAGTCAACGAAGCACGAAAGAGAGGAAGGAAAAGGTCATCATTGATCTCTGCCGCTAGGAGGAAACAGGTGTTTCAGGACAGTGAAGATGATGAAGATGACGAAGGCGAAGAAGACGTGCAGATTATTTCTGGAGAAATACCGGATGTCTTGATACGCCGAGGTAGTCGACCAGCGTCCCCAGGGGACTCGTCACTTGCAATGACGAGGGGCCGTTCACTCCCTAGCACTCAGCGACAGCGTTCTCCCTCGTCTTGTAGCTCTATGGTGTCCGACGATGACTTGCATATGAGCGCATCGCCGACTTTTCCAAGTTTCGACTTTCAGCCCCACAGCACATCCATGATGAACACTCCAGCATTATCCCACTCAACCTCTTCGACGAATTCATCCATGGTTTCTCTACCTTTACTTCCTTACCACTTCCAGTCCCAATCCCAACCCTCATCCCATTCGGGTTCCACTGACATCAACATCCTTCCTTCCATCCCTTCACCGACGGCTTCACGATCCGAAAAAGCCCTCGCTGCTCTCAGTCTCGCTATGGCTAATGGAGCAGGAAGTATAAACGACTATGCTGGATTGTATCTTTCATCTATTGCTCAACCAGACGAGCACTGGCCGCATTAATCCCTACCCCACAATGTAAGTCCCCCTGAGCGGCGTCACTTACAGTATACTGAATGATGCTGAAACAGAAATGCTCTGCATTTGGTCTACAATGACGCAGATATCATATAATGCGGTACCGAATCACAATTAGCAATGCTATTGTCCTCCCAAAATGGGAGAGAAACCCAAACCTTGCATAAATCTCGCATCTTTTCTTCATTTCTTGGTCATCAATCAATATCAATGGAAAGCATATATACATCTAGTCGAAAGTATGCTCCTTGTGTAGCATACCACAATGTTTTGTCTCATGTTTTCAACTCACCTTGTTTCAAAAGCCTCATTGCAATGGCATTACTGCTACGTATACTTATCACTTTTCTGTCCATAATGTTAACTCAGTAGCTACCAGCAATAACTTAAACACCGAATGTATAACTAACGATGACAATAACAGAACAATCGAGCAGCACGTTTATTACCACAGAACAAGCTAACCAGAAAAAACACGAGGTGTAACAGCAGACTCAGTGAAATATCATACAATATACAATACCTATAGATAGTCCAAGACTAAGTATGAACCCAGACCATAAGCCATGCTAGACTGCGACGAGATTACAGAGCGGAACCTAGAACTTTCATAGCCAAAGCTCGGAGGATCTACGAGGATAGAACGTCAGAACAGGTATCATCAAAATCTTCAGAAATGAACACACACCTCTGCTTTCTGTTCATTCATCGAAAGGTGAGTAAGAGCCGGTAAAAAGAAGTCGAATGACAATACTGACCTGATTCCCCCCGAGCTGACTGAATACCGCAGCAACACTGAAACGTATCAGGTTAAGGAGAGCCTTCAGGAAAAAGAAATTGAAGCGTACCTTTTACCCTTTGCATCTCGGATTGCTCCCAACTAAACCGATACATGAATATAATGCCCTACATCCTATAAAGTCGAAATACTCACCCTGTGGCCGGCAACTGAGCCAAGCATGAGACCGGGGAAGTTTGCTACGATGAAACCTGTGTACAAGGAAGATTGGTGAACGGCACGGAAAAACCTTCTCTTAAGCACACTTACCTATGCCAGCTCCACAGACAAGTCCAAGATATGCCCACCACGGTACGCGTCGCTCAACTTCAGGGCGTAAGAGCTAAAATAAGAATGGCGAGTAACGTCAATCTCAAGTCAAGTAGCGCAATGATGGTCGGAGACACACCTCTTCAAACACATCAGCAAAGACATTCTCCGCATCCGGTTGTCCATTTGAATTACTCTGTGCAAATCCTGCGCCGGTACCCGCAGCTCCACCTCCTCCGAACAAATTACTGAACTGGGAGAAGAAGTTGGATGATGAGGAGGGGTCTGTGGAACGTTTGTTGGAGGTGTACAGTATATCGTATTCCTTTCGCCTCTCTGGGTCTGAAAGAACGTAGTAGGCATCTGCTACTGCCTTCACGATGGGATTGAGCGAGTGGAGCTCCAACGACAGGATTTGGGTAATACCTGAAACTTTTCTGTTGCTTTCTTCTTTTCAGTTGGGGTGGCATTGGCTAGTCTATCGGGATGAGTCCTGCAGGTGGACTGTAAGATAAGGAGACTATTGGAAATGCTAGCGATGTTACCGAAGTGATTCTTTCTTGTAGGCCTACAGAGAAGTGATTAGAAGTTGCTTGGGAATGAAATACAAACTGATTTTACCGTTCTAATCTCGTCCTGAGTTGCAGACTTGGGGATGTCGAGGAGTTTGTAGTAGTCTGGAATTTGCGACATGTGGGTTATGGCAAGTTGGTATGACGCCTGTTGGACGCCTCACTATAAAGCAGTTGTAATGACGTCACTTACATATCACTGGTGGAGACTCAATTTATATCGACATAGTAATACAAAATACAGATATCTATGGAGCAGTATCTACCGGAGACAAATTCAAAGCAGGGGGCTTCCGTGGACGTTCGTATCGATACTGATCCTCACTCTCTCCTAATGAACTCTCCCGTGGCCGAGGTGCACTAATCGCTAGTCGAGGCTGCGAAGGTAAAGCCAGTCTTCCTCGTGCAGGTCGACGAGGTCCCGATACTCGGGATTGTGCAGCCAACGGTGATGAGACAGATGGATAAGATGTAACGTTCCCAAGGAGGAAGGGCTTCAGCACTGGGTAGTCTTGTGTTGGTGATGCTATCCCACTGGATGCAGTCGCAGGACCTTGTTCCGCGAGCTTCGAATCGCGGGAAGTGGGTACCTTGGATATCATGGGTACTGCGGACGCAAGCATAAGCGGTCGAGCTGATTCTTCTACAAAGGATGTACTTCCTTCGTCTTCGGATTCAACATCTTGAAAAAGCAGAAACCGTCAACAACATTCTAGGTGTTGTACGGAAAACTTACCACTCAGACCTGAGTTCTTAAACGTACTTCCCGGTCTCAATCCAGTTCCAGGAGAAGTCAAATCACCGATGAAAGAAGTCACGTCATACTGCGTGCCATTTGAACCAAACCTATCCGTCCTAACTCCAACTTGATTCGGTGAGGTCGGAGCTAATGAAGGAACATCTGCTCTACGAGCTGTCAAGGAATTCCTTTGACTCCTTAACGCTGCAAACGAGGCTCGCGTAGGAGTCAAACTAGCTGGTGCTGGTGGTTCCGGGAATATGGACAGCGAGAATTCACTGGCAGAATCATGTTTCTGACTGCTCGACCGCGTGGTTGAACTTTTCACCCGCTCACTACCCGATGAAGATTCCTTCCTAAGGAACTCGGGTAGCTCAGGCTGAGAACCGATACCTCCAGGAGATCCAAGGGGAGACCTCGGGGGAGAGCTGATCGCTGGTACTCTGATATCACTCTCTTCAAAGGTGGTCACATCGGATTGAGGAGAGAATAGCCTCAGAGCTGCTATGCTTTTGTCCAACTCCGTTTGTTGCCGCAATAGCTCATCGAAGGAGTTACCACTTCCACGGTTGTTGAGTGATATACCAGAATCACGATATTCGGGAGGAACATTGATAATTCCGTTTAATCCATAAATTGGCGAAGGGGTGTCTTGCCGGGAAGCAGCCTCCATGAACGGAGGATTGACTAGTGACCTACGTGAACCACGTTCCATACCGTAGTAAGAAAAGGAGAACGTTGTCGAAGGTCTACTATCTCTGGCTGTCGCAGGCGATGGGGAGGGTGGAAAACTCGGAGCAATGGTCGAAGGGGACTTTGCTCTGGGAGATGGGACTGGAGAAGGAACGGGAGCTGGAACGGGAACGGCAATGGGAAGGGGTGTGGGTACGACAGTAGCGACAGGTGCTGGGTCGGGGGTGGGCACGCGGAAAGAAGTAGAAGGTTCAGATTTGATTGCAAGCTGCTGAAGAGATGGTTTTGCTGAAAGTGTCGGAAGTTCTGTACGGTCTGGTTGGGGCTGTGGTACCAATTTATCAAGCGATGTCCTGGGCACGGTGTCGACAACTTCGGAATTCCTTCCTTCGCTGTCTGGACTGTCTCTCCATGAAGAACGGAAAGCACTGCGCTCAAATACGGAATTCCTTCGGGGTATCATCCAGTCTGATAATCGGGAGATTCGTGAGCTCCTGGTGATGGGAGCATCGACATTTGTGGTAAAGTATGGACTCATCGCATCTTTGGCGTCACCACTACCACTACCACCTCCGCCACCACCTCCCATGAGAACAGGTGGAGGCAAGCTGAAATCTCGGGGTTTTTGATTGATAAAGGAAGAAGTCCCCTTACTCCTTCGTGACCGTGGCGGCCTAGTGGGGACCTTGTAGAAGGCGTTGATCATAACGAAGAGTATCAGAATATAGAGTTCCACAGCTTGCTATATGCGTTCACTGTCATCAGCGACCATAAACACCGAACAGCATGGGTCTACTAACCAGAAATCTCCCGAGAGTAGTATCAGTGAAGCGGTCCGATAGCAAGTTACCAATGGATAACGCAAGATTGAACAAAAGGGCGAGAATGGGTATCATGTAGAATCTGAACGGTTTCCACCACGGTGTAAGGGGGGATAGAAAAATGTTGAGGAAAACCTTCAACAGAAACAGTCCAGTGACAATTACTTCGATTGTTGATTCCACCACATAGATTGTATCCGAATTGATGATGCGCCAGATTATTTGTAAAACTGGAATAGAGACGGAGGCTAGCAACAAGCCGTATTGAAGGATCCAGCCGAGAACGCCCCAGCGCCTCCAACTTGCGCTGTGGGTGTCATCTCTGGGGCCATACGATGTCCGATTATTGGTGGCAAGCATTGGATTAGGTGGGGGCTCCCCTCGGGGTTTTTCCGCGATGAATTGCCAGAAGAACAGGAATATGGCTCCTCGTCCAAGGGAGAGAAGAACTTCGCGCGTATTCATCACTACGGTGATCGAAGTGTCAATGCCTAACCCTTTGTCGATATTCACTGGCCCTCGGGCAAGAATTTGTATCAAGTCGAGTATACCAGCAAGGAAAGCAAGGAATGTCGCCAGGTATATCAAGATTGCTAATCTGGAGAAGGATATTAGAGCACAATCCCTGTTCATAAATAAGATAGATGGCGCACAAGTTGACACGCTTTCTCATAAACAACCAAAAGGTCGAGACACCGAAAAAACAGAAACTGGGCACAAATCCTCTCAGTCAGTACCGTTCCCTTTGACCTAGTACTGAGCACACCATACAATTTGGAATATCGGACAAAAGTTGTTCGATCTGTCCATAATAAGCCAGATGAGCCAGGGTGCAACGCAGCGTAGAAGTCGTAAGGTGACGTACCGCAGCATCGTCAGATAGTGAAATTGACAATATAGGACTAGTCGAAGAAGAAGCAAGGGACAAGAGAAGTCTGAAAGCCGAAATGGTATTGTTGGACATTATGCACAAGAAATAAAGAAAAAACTCCAGTGTCTTCGACAGCAGGAGAACTAGGTCGAAATCGAATTGGAAGCCAGCCAAACTCCCCAGATGAGGTAGGAGCTACAAGCCAGTGCGACCTGCACCTGCGTCAGGGAGGACGATAGGGAAAAGAGAAGTAGAAAGGAACGTCAAGTTCTTCCAGATGGGAAGATAAAGTACACACAGAGTCCCAATTGTCCCGCTTTGAAAGGAAACGAGAAGGGAGCTGTATGCTGTTCCCATAACTATTCTCAGCCTGACGACGCAGACCCATACCATCAATTGCCCTGATTCAGTTCAAGGTTCTCCGTCATCATACATATCACTCCACCACGTGTCAGATCTTCTCTTTTAGGTCACCTGCTTCCATCAAATTGCAACCATCTTGTTTGACCAGGAAAAGAAACTATATAGCTATGGTATAACAGGATCAATGATAAATACTACTGCAGATAGGAAAGCAGACATCCAACAGGCACAGATCAAAGCAGCAGGGAAGTCCATCATAAAAAGTTGTACACGTCCGTTTTGATTCTAGTTTCACAAACTTCGTAGCACTTTATCAGAGTGAGAGCGGGATCAGTTGCCACCATTCCCGGTCATCTGCCTGACCAAGAACATCCCTCTTCCCTCGTCCACACTTTTGGCATGTCTCATTCCAATCACACTCTTTGGGCGTGGCCTAATAGTCCCAGGAGCGACCATTCCCAACTGTTTGGTAGGACTGATGCTTCTCGTCGGGCATAGCCCGCCACCGGTAATTTGACGAACAAGGGGATCGCCGCCAAGACCAGTGAACTGTCGAGCAATGGTTGTTCCAGTGTTCTGCGGTGCTATCTTCCCTCCAGTATAATTCGGTAAGAGCGGAGAAGAACGGACAGGCGATGAGGTTTGGGGCGTGTCACGTATCATGAGCTAGGGATTGTGATTAGCTGTGTTCAGTACAGTGGAGCTAGATCCCTACTTACCCAGCATTCGCGACAATAGACGTTTCCTTCGCCATCTGCTTTGGCGGCGGAGTCTAGTTTCTTTCCACATCCAGGCTCGTTCTTTTTTTCTTCCCTCGGTTTGTAGAATAAAGTGCTTGGTGGACGTTTTCCGCCACATACTAAACATGTTTGATGCCAGCGAGTACCCTGGGGACCGGGAACGACGCCTCGTTCCATCGGGGATACCGACTTTCCGCAACCAGGGCAAGCACTGGAGCTACCAAAGCGGGGTATTGAGGAAGAAATTGGCGCCGTTGAAGGCGGCCGGTTATATCTACTAGAAGAGACGTATGCCGCATTGGTGTTTGATGAAGTAGATGCGGTGAGGGAAGGGGTCGTCGTGGACGACGTCCTAGGTCGAATTGGGGGTAGAGGATCATTGGGATGTATTGTCTTTACACTGATCTTAGACGGTGGTGCACACTACAATAAAAACATGAATAAAGCTTTCCAGCACTGGACACAAAGTACTTACTTGTAAATGGCAGGGACCCTTCTCTGACTTAACGAACATAGCTTGACCTTCTTTACTTTCTTGGAAGGCATTATCACAGATAACACATGTAAAGCATTTCTTGTGGTAGGACCTTAGTGAGCCGCCTTCGCCGTCAGGCACAGTCACGTATTGACCGCCTTCCCGAACTGAAAAGAGCACTTTGCGACACTTCGCACAACTAGAGAGCTCAGGCTGGACTCTCAATGGTTGGGAACGTTTCTCCGGCGTCGGCGTTATCTTCGGTTTACTCTGCGTTGATTTACCCGCATCGTCAGTCTTCTTGTTGGGAGTGCGGGTAGGCGTCGTTAGTTGACTATTGGTCTCCTCGATGATGACGTCGTCGGTATCATTGATCAACATATTAGACCTGGAGTACCGAGAGCCAAGGGCAGAATAATATTTGAAGGGTGAGATATCGTCATTAGGGAGCGAATTGCGTGGAGGGGAATCAGGGTCTGATAAAGATTGAGTCGTAGTATCGGAGAAATCTGAAGTAAGATCAGGTGTGTCAGGCGGGCTACTCGGGAAGGTCGGTAGTTGGGATAAAGAGCCTGAAGATCTCGTCGATCGCAACCTGCGTCGTGTTGGGGGAGGGAGAGATGGACTTTCTGTCTGCGGGGAAGACGTAGACTTCATAAACCTGCGCTTCATTTCTTCTATCTGCTCTTCAGTCGGTGCAGGAGAGGGTGTTGTTGGACGGCTCCGGTTGGCCAAACCGGATGAAGGACGACTGGCATGTTCTCGTCCTTCAGGTCCAACTGATCTGTCCAGCCGTTGCGATAAACGTTTCGGACTGGGGCTACCATTCGAAGAACGTAGTGCAGGAGAGTTCCCAGCAGAGCTCATCCCAGAGTATCGGGATAGCCGAGGGGAACCATTCATACTATCCCGCCCAATCATACTGAGCCGATGTGAGAGCTCCTCAAGCTCCGGGCTCGACTCCCGACTCTTTGAAATCCCCAACCTCTGCTCTAATTCTTCAACAACAGCCGGACTACTCTCCCTGCCACCTTTCGATTCGCGAGATGGTGAACCATATCCTCCCACATTGGGACTGTTGGAAGTGCTCGTACTGGCACGAATTTTCTTCGGGGTACTCTTTGGTGTGCGATCACGTTGCAGACAGGTGTCAAAACATGACGCGCAAGATGGACGGCCTAGCAAGTCGACCATGGGTGAAGCGCCAATGTTCTTGCCACAACCAACGCACTTGTAGCAAGCTTTATGATAGAAGTGACCATCTCCTCCGTCAATAAAGGGTCCTTCCGATTTCAGAGGCAAGACTGGACGTGAACATGTGGGACAAGGCCCCTTTGAACAAGTCTCGACGAAGCAATTACGACAGAGGAATTGGGGTTCGTCAGAGTCCGCTTGACCTGGATAGAGAGTAGAGTCGGGTTGGAAGACGGTATGACATGAGCTACATGCATGCGAATTCAATGTCTCCGCAGACTGCAGCACGGAGCCATATACTTTGGCAAGAGAACCGGTTGGATGCGAAGTAAGGGATGGCAGAATACCAACTTCTGGCGCAACAACCGAGTTCTTAAGAGGAGAAGGAGGACGATTCGTCAATCGGGAAGTTGTATTTGCGATGTGTGCAGAGACTCGATTACTGAGAGGTGCACCATTTGTTGAAGATGAGGAATTCAGAGGTTGTGGAAATCGCTTGGTGGGTGAGGTGCGAGTGGGAGAAGGGTCTCTCGAGACGTAGGTCTTGGACCATCGATCCTGAACACTATTAGCATTCATGGACTCTTTCCATGAGACTACTGGAGCTATTAGGGGAAATGCGTAAGGACCGGTAGAACTATTGAGCTGAGAATACGTACCGACTGCCGTGCCACCACATTTACATCTTTCACCAGTAACAATATCACCACAGCGTCGACAGAAACCCATTGGAGGATGGAGGTTCAACCAGAAGCACGATCACGTGGTTTCCGAGCTTTGAATGCCGCTTTCAAGTTCCTCGGACTGGTTACCAAATAATGCTTTCTCCCTACTTTGACCAGTCGCAGCTCCTCGTCCGTCTATCTCTCCTCAGACCCATCTTGATCCAAGAACAGGTGGCTCATGATCCGTGGAAGCTAATCGTCGCCACCACTCTCCTCAACAAGACCACCGCCAAAGTCGCCATTCCCGTTTTCTGGCAGCTTATGGAACAGTGGCCCACTCCATGGGCTTTGTCAAAAGGCATGTCCCTTCTTTCTTTGATCTTGTTTCTAACATTATGTATAGCTGAACCAAGTGTCCTCGCAAATATCTTGCACCCACTCGGGACATATTCCATACGATCAAAGCGTCTCATCGATCTTTCTTTGGCTTACCTGAAGGAACCCCCAAACACGTATGACCCTAGACCATCTAGGCCCACCCTGCCATCGCCATCGAAACTTGTCGATACTCCTTCTCGGCGTAACAAAAGAGTAAAATACCCTGCTACTCCTATCTCGCACCTGCCAGGAACAGGTCCATACGCATTAGACTCTTACCGTATCTTTTGTACAGCGCATGAAGATCCACTGTCAGATGAATGGAAGTCGGTCACTCCGTCTGACAAGGAACTTGTTCGTTTCTTGGTACGGCCCTTGCATTTGCTTCTACTAGTGCGAGGAACTGACATCTGTCCTCAGAAATGGAAATGGGCGACGATAGAAGGGATAGAATGGTCCCCGGAAGAAGGATCAGTGCGACCTGTGACTGTTGCATTCCTGCAGTCTCTCATTGCTGAACTCACTCCGCGAGAGGCAAGTAGTTCATCTAAAAGAGATAATGCTCTTGAGAAGACGCCATCTCCGAAGAAACAAATGACCGAATCTCGACGGAAGCCACCGAGGCCAGTGAGGCGAAAAAGTACACAGTGGAGAGGAAGGATGAGTAACAGTAAGCTCTTGCAAACGTTCTATGTATACTGCTAAATCAATACATCCACACACAACTTCTGCTCATAACTTTGACCGTACAATGGGTTGCCAGTCCACTCTTTCAACCTGGAAAAGATATTAGGAGAGGAAGCAAGGTTGGGTTGTTATCCATACCATGTCGGGGGTTAGTGCTCTCACGTCAGAGGCACCCAAAAGCGCCATCGCTGTCGTCAATTCTCGTTTCAGAATCTCGACGATCTTCACCACCCCAATCTCTCCGTATGCCTATGCAGCAGTCAGGTGAATGGTAGAACGAGCTGAGCATTTATAAAGTGCTTACGCTTTGCGCATAAAGGAACGGTCTTCCCATGCCAACTGCCTTTGCTCCAAGGCACAATGCTTTCAAGATATCTACAAGGAAAATTTCAGCCTACACTCGCTGTCCTGTCAAAGGATGGATACCGACCTGTTCCTCGCCGTACACCTCCTGTGTACATTAGGGTACTACCATTTAGTCTGTGTTCGCTTTATGAAAGTACAACGTACCGTCAATATACACTGGGTGACAGGTATCAGCTATTGAGCACTTTGAGACAACAAGGGTCGTACCTTCTACTTTATCGAAGACTTCAGGGTGCTGTCTACGAAGTTTATAGAGAATCTCTAATGGCGGCATGGCACTGTTTGGTTTTTAGCACTTCCGCATAAAGCCTGGTAGAGAACGCTTACTATTCCAACTGACGTCCTGCGAAGAGACTGTCAATATCAAGTCTAGATGGGCAAATAGGAAAGCACCTACCTCCGTGGTTCGAGATTAAAATACCGTCTACACCAGCTTCGGCAGCAAGAACAGCGTCCTAATCATTCATACACGTAAATTTGCAGGCCCTTGAGATATTTTTGTTTTGGAAATGTACCTCAACGCATTGAATCCCTGTGAAGAAGCCTGTCAACATCACTGAAAAAACGTATACGTGTTGAAGAAGCCTACCTTTGACAACCACGGGTAATTTGGTGACCCTACGCAACCATGGTATTGTCTGGGGTTGTATAGCGTGAAGAACAGTTTCTCAGCAGGTCGACTAGAAGGCTGAGCTCACCCTATTCCAAGTCATATCCCGGTCATCGTTAACAATCAATGCCCCAGCCGTTCCCAAAGAATTAGCCTGGTCAGCAACACCTTCCCCTTCAATATAATATTTTGGCGGCTGCTCCTGCTCTTCCAAAACCCACGGAGACTTGATATCTCGTTGCCTATTACCAGGCACGATAGCATCCACCGTTAGCCATATCGCTTTATAACCAAGCTTTTCTACATCCTTAACACGTTTCTCCGCTATAGCGTCATTTTCATGTTTGTATAATTGGAAAAATATGGTTTGTGAAGGAGAAGCTGCTTGTGCTATTTCTTCGTATGATAGTGATGCATTGGAAGAGACCATTTGGATGATGTTGGATTTGGCGGCGCCTCTGGTGATGTTTGCTTCGCCTGGAATGGCAATATCAATAAATAGTCAGTCGAGCAATGGAGAAAGGAACAGACCAGCTGGATGTCCAAGTTTGGCGAGAGCAGCGCCAGATACGAAGACGGGAATGGATGTTTGATGGCCAGGATTGTTGTAGAAACGCTTATCTTGGAGACGGGTCGCATAACTCGTGCGTTGAAGAAGTATCTGGTGAATGCACGAGCATTTTCGTCCATAGCTAAAGGAAGTTTGCTAAGAACCTTGTCCTCTAGAATCACAGCATACGTACTAATTTCATCGTCTGCAGCGGACGAATAGTATGAGAGAGCTTTATATGAGAGGGTGCGTCTTGCAACATCCTATCAAAAGTTCAAGATACTATAAATGACCAAAGACTGATTGAAGCCTTTACCTCCATATCAGCGAGACTCAATATCCGGTGTAGAGGCGGTCGTTGCTTGAGAGCTTGCTCGACTCTGAGCTCATCTTTAGTCTTCTTCCTGTTTTCTTTCGCTTTCTTCAGAGTACTCGAAGAGCCGGAATCCAGCTGACCGAGATGTTTGGAGGGCGGAAGATTCTTCTCCAGGGCATTCTTAGGGTGGATGGGTTCGTATGCAAGAGTCGCATCACGTCCAGCATATTTCAGGATGATGTTTGCACCTCCAGGATGTTCCTAGTGGAAGAGGTGAGACTCAACCAGCAGGGAGAACGACGGAACAGCGAACTGAGAGAAAGTCGGATACGTCATAAACGCGATCATTGATTATGACCCAGCAAGAACTATGAGTGAGATGAGCAAGAAACAGGAGCTAGAGGAGTAGATATACCTCGGAGAGTTATGCTCAGCTACTTGTTCGAGAGTCCAAGCCATGCCAGATCAAGTGTTTATTCAAAGTTCAAAGCGTGAACTTTTATAGGCTGGAGCCTGAGGAAGAACATGAGGCTTTTCTGGAATATGAAATGAGCGGACCGCTGAAAACCGGAGCTCGGGACAAACGACCGGAGTGTCCGGCCAAAGAGACGTTATGTGTTTGCAAAGAGATACACTCAAAATGGACAAGTGGATTGTGAAATATCATTGATTAAGTGGTGAATAGAGCGTCGGTAATTCAAGACAAAAGCGGAAAACTTGCGTCGACCGCTCTACGTAGGCACGTGACCTCCGCTTAAGTTGAACTCGAACCTTCGTTGACTTGAAACAATACGCGAAAGCTTACCAGCTGCCCCACTACTGCTTTCTTTCACCGCAGCCGGCGTTGTGGTTTTCCCTTGATTGCAGTCAATTCAGCGCGTACAATGCCACAGCTACCCGACAGGCAGGCCCTCGAGGCCATGAAACGCTCTGATCTTCAGAAACTCTGCAAGGTGCGTCTTTCTTTCATTCTGTCCGTCTCTAGATCTGCAATATCAACTCGCCGTCCGTTCTTAGGACTTTGGTGTCAAAGCAAATTTGAAAACAGAGAATATAATTAACCTCCTACTCGACACATAGTTAGTCCATCTTTCCCGGATTTTTTAGGATATGTTTCCAATTTCTAGCAGTGATCCAACATCGCATTCCGAACAGCCGTCCGTCGTTCAACTTCAACGCGTTTGACCAGTCGTTCTTCTGGTCATGGCCGAACGAGTTCTGTCATTATTCACGATATCGATGACAATGAAAGCGACAACATGGTCAGTGCTGCAGAAGAGGATGAGCGAGCTCCAGATCCGGTGGCAGAAATTCCCCAAACTTCAAGGCAGATTCGGAAAGCCAAGGATACTCAGTACAGGTTGGGAGTTGGGCGTCCAGTTGCTGCAGGAGGAAAGGGTGCTCGAGCAGTTACCAAGTCATTAAGTGTCTCCAGGTCCGGATCGAGGAGAGGGAAGAACAGTAGAACGGTCAGACAAACGGAGGATACAATACCTGAGGGTGAGTTGACAATAGCGACTTTGACAATTGTGCTTCCTAACAATAAACAGAGCCGGAAATAGAGCGTATGCCCGAAGTTGCAGAAGGTGCGTCATACATGACTCTGCCTCAGCAAGCAATAATCTCAAACAACTATACAGATTCTCAGCCAGAAGCAGGACCATCTAACGGAGTAGCAGTATCAGAGACACAGCCGGATTTTTTCAACTCTCAACCCTCGTCGTCATCCACAGACATTGACCAGCGCATAGCTGACGCAGTAAGCACTCAAGAATCCAATGCTAACCCATGACGCTAACAGTTGTTAACAGTTACAGCCTGTATATGAGCAACTCAAAACTCTCAAATCCGACTTTGATCAAATGCATTCATTAAAGAACGAAATGTCACAGCTGCGGTCGCAAGTAACAGAAGCACAGACTTGGAAACAGACTGTGGACTCTCTCACAGCAGAAGTGAAGGATCTTCGACAGAAAGCAGCCAACATAGAGTCTTTAACAGCTGAAATCGCTCAACTTAAGCAAAGCGTGGCAGCTCTACCCAGCAGTTCCTCGTCTTCTGACGAGAACATGTCAGGGTTTAGGACCCCTACGATGACTAAAAGCTCAGTACCACCGTGCGTACACTGCTTTTCTTCATTGCGTTATGTCACCGACGGGGTATATCTTTAGTGCATTAACCGCTCTGCAAGCACAAGCGGGTCCTTCTGGTTTGGCTGCACCAAGCATAGCGCCAATCTTACTCGGAAAACGGTCTCGTGACTCGACGAGTAGTGAAATGACAGGAGTGGTTGAAGAGAGCCGAGGAAACGAGCTCAGTGATTCTGAACTGGCCAAGCAGGTCCTGCGCCCTGACAAGAAGCGAGCTAGATTGGCACTCAACCCAGGTACCCCTGCCGAGGACCAAGCTGGACCTTCGACCTCGTCCCTGCCAGCTGATGTAACGAGCAGTCGTCTGTCCGGCTTCACAGTGTTTTCTGGTCCTGAACCCGCAGACGACTCTTACGTTGACCCCCCTCCACCTACCACGCCACTTCCTACTTTCTACAGAGGGCATTCTCCATCAGACTCAGCGGCTGGTCCCTCACAGCTTGGCGGGACAACAAGTCAACATGCTGCTGAGAATCAACATCCATTCGGATTCACGTTTGGTCCTGTTCCCCCGACACCAGGAGCCGAGCTCTTCCCTTTTCCATATCCCGAGCCTCCCCAGTCTCCTACTCCCACCGGGTCGGGTAACACTGCCATTACCCCAGATCGCAATCGCTCAGATATATTCCAAAGCTTTGGATTACCCTCTCCTGAACGACGGGGTGGACGGATACGATCCTCACAACGACTGCCTCGCAGCACTCCGGTGGTCTTGGGAGGAGCTATCGACCCAGCTACTTTAACCTTGGAAGGTTCTTCTACTTCAAGCCTATCGGAAGAGGATAACACCGAATCAATGGTAAAGCGCACGATGTATGGGACCGAATTGGAAGGTGACACACGATTTGGTGACTTTGGGTTGGAA
Source organism: Tetrapyrgos nigripes (assembly GCA_013368315.1). Classification (NCBI taxonomy): domain Eukaryota; kingdom Fungi; phylum Basidiomycota; class Agaricomycetes; order Agaricales; family Campanellaceae; genus Tetrapyrgos; species Tetrapyrgos nigripes. The sequence continues at coordinate 462,485 of JAACJM010000001.1, forward strand.
GGTGCTACTAGTAAATTTTGGCCGCCAGGTCGTTTCTAGTCCATTTGCACAGCTGATGTGGTGATCTTCCATTCAAGTCGGACGACGTTAACGTACATACTTTCTCCATCTGTACCCGACCTAGTGTTTTGTATATGTACTTGCGCATTACATAGGTTTACTTCAATATGTAGGACCGGATTGTATTTTGGATTGTACATATTCGCACAGGAACTAGTGCCTTAGTAGTAAAATACAGTACCTCAGTATTTCCTGAAAGGCCCAGCAGTGCAGGCTCCTACCCAACCCACTCTGTAGCGAGAGCGAATTCGTAGGGATATACATAGGATTCCAGCAGCCAATCAGATTACGAGAACTTGGGGCTTCTCTGTACCAAAATTTCTAGCGATACTCAGTACTGGTAGAACTATAACAGGTAAATTCCTTCCTCCCTCTCTTCCGCCCTCGTGGGGCTGGGTAGGAGCCTGCCGTCAGTGCAATGTAGTACTTGCCAGTTTTGTCGAGAGCTGAGCTGAGTGATTGACAAGACGGTCGTTCCTTGCACCAGTACTTTAGCAAGCAACGACCTAGTGTACACGTTTCAAACATGGCCGGAGTCGATGATACTCCGACAAAAGCTACCTTAACGAATGTATTACTATCTCTAAGCTGCAATCTATCTGCAACGATGTAATACATACGTGGTGTGAACATAGACATGCAATACCATGAGCTACAACATAAATACACTATACAACACCTGTATCATGGTACTGCGCCACGTAGAGCTCTGAGGCCAAGTACACAGCGCTCGAACTGATTGACAGATCAATATGTAGACCGACGGAGGGAGCAGGCTTACAACGCCGGTGATGATTAATTGCTGATAGTAGGCTTGAACGAAATGACTTCTTCGTAAAGTAGTTGTTTGAGCTGATCCTTAGTGAGTTGGTCCTTGTGTACTACCAGATGCCCGAAATCAGACGCATGCAAAACACAAGAAACAGAACATTAAACTCACGATCAAATTCAAAGTATGAGGCACTGAGCGGCGCAATTGCTGGTTCATCTTCAGGGTCATGCTATGAGCAAGAGAGAAAAGTCACTGGCGTCAGTGATCCAAAATTGATAGAATCTCGAAGAAACGCACATAGGATGAAAGATATGGATGGGCCAGTGCCTCATCGACGGTCATACGTTTCTTTGGGTCAAACGTCTGTCTCAAATATTCAGAGAGTTGCAGATGGGGAGGGAAAAGCAAGTTTACCAGAGTCCTGGCAAGGAAATCAATCGCTTCTGGCGATGCTTGAGGGAACAATGTCGGGAATGGTCTCCGCTTTCGAATTGGCAAGGCGCGGATATAATCTCTGGAACGTCTCGAAGTGATTGCGTAGAACTCGTCTAAGCTTGGGGTCCCTGAAGACAGAGTGTGTCAGAGAACCGCGAATCAATGAAACAGGGTGTAAATTTCAAGTTACCGATGACATCTAAGATGAGATCAAGCTGGTGGCTGTAATCCCTTCCAGGAAAAAGAGGTCTGCCTATAGAAACCTGTCAGATGCCAGCGAATGGTAACAGAAAAATAAAATCTTACCGCTCAATAACTCAGCAAGTATACAGCCAACTGCCCACAGGTCAACCGCCTTCGTGTACATTTTGAAGCTGAGCATGATTTCCGGTGCACGATACCACCTGGTCGCCACGTATTCAGTCATGAGTCCTTTCTCTTTGCCCAATGGCACTGTCGTCTTCACGCTCCGAGCGAGCCCAAAATCGCACACCTGCCCATTGAGAGATTTGGTTAGCAGAGGGAACAGTAGGGAAGATGGCGATCAAACCTTCAGGTCACAGTTGGCATTCAGAAGCAGATTCGCTGGCTTCAAATCACGATGGATGATATCGGCCGAGTGGATCGATTTAAGAGCTCTAAGAGTCTGATATATGAAGTACTGGCAGTGATCGTCTGTTAATGATTGTGTTCTGATGAGAACTGGTGAGCTAGATGTAGAAAGATCCAAAAACAGTTGTGATTACCTTATGACGCCTAATGAAGAAATGAGGAAGAAATTTTCAGCACTGTGAAGTAAACTGCTTCCTGTTGGAGTTCAACTACTTACGATGAAGGTCCTAGAAGGTATCATACGGTGATCAGCATCGTTCAAAGAGGTCTACAAGTGTCATCTACCGTTTGCATTAGTTCTTGAATAAAATAAATTTCTTTGAAGGAATCCAATGAATCAGGCTTGATAATATCGAGAATGGAGACAATCTGAAATTTTAGGTTAGCAAAGGAATGTAAAAGATGAAGGTGCTTAGGACTTACATTCTCGTTCAGACATGAATCTGAAAAGAACTTGAGCAGCTTGAGTTCCCTCAATGTCCTGAGACAGAAAAGATAATGATCGAACGGGAGGATTTTCTTAATCGCAACTTGTCGTCCTGTAGGTTTGTGCAAGGCAGCCGCAACACTTCCGTAAGCGCCTTCTCCTATAGCATGGAGCAGTTGATAGTCGTCCCCTGCAAGGACGTGAGGAAAAGCAGTCAAACGAATAATCATTCAAAGCCAACCTATATCGAACTTGGGGAGAGGCTTGGAAGCTTTACGTGACGACATTATGAATAGCAGGAACCAGCCTGGGTGCTAAGGAGCTCGAGGAGAGAGGGGTTATTTCACCGGGAAACAATGGACTATACTTCGTTTATGAACAAGGGTGCTTATATAGGTCTGGGAAGGTTCGTGAGATGGATACCGGCGGTGTATCTATACCCTGATATAGTGGATAGGAATGGCGGATTCTGCTGAGCGGAACCGGCGAATAGCGGCCATGTATAAGGATTCTAAGGAAACAGAAGCTAGCTGGCACCTTCAGAAAGACCCATTCTTTCCGAAGGGACGTTCGACTATCAGAAATCGGTGTGACGCCTGCGGAAATGACAGAATAGTAATCAATGCATTGAAGAGATGCACATGTATGTGCATGTCGATCGGCTACGTCAATGCATTGCTGCGCGACAGCTTGCAATGCAAGCATGCAGCATAGGCAAACACATCGCCAAAGGCTTCAAGTTCCTATGTCAACTCGATGACCTGGCCACAGCAGTGTGCTAGTACGGGCGGTCTTTCACAAAGCAAGCTTGAAGAAGTTCATCGGGAATATTGTACATTGGCGCCGGCGTTCCGTGGCAGTCAAACCAGTCCATGATCTCGCTAGACAGGATAGAAGCAGTGAGTTAATCATTATAATTGTATCGTAACGCCAGGAATTAAGAAGATCCTGGTGGAAATCCCTGGTGTGAATGTGGAGTGAGTGCATTGCTTAAAGGGTCGAAGCAGAAGGTACTTACTGAGCTCGAAAGTCCCCAGTGCCCACTCAGCACTGTCGCTAACCCTGTATCACATGATGGTGGGCGAATCTGGCAAGCTCCTATGAACTGCCATCGTCGACGAGTCAGACACGCGCTCATTGCAACCAATGAGAGCTTTGGGTGAGTGAAAAACTTTGGGTGAGTGAAAAAAACTTCTAAGATAGCTTTGCCATCAATGTTTCCTGATATAGGCATTAGCAGGAATCCCACTCCTAGTGGTTACATATACTTCATATGAAGCCGTAGGCGTACCTTCATGAGGCGTATTTGCCTCAAGGGTGCATCCGACGAGCTACTCATGCTGACGGGCACCTGCTCTGCGGACTGTAAATCGGATTCTCTGCTCCCAACAAATCTGTATCCAAGCTGGAGTTTTCAATGGGCGCATATGTACAAATGTATCGTCTTTGTTCCTCTGGTTATTCTTAGGTTGCCAGCCTAGACCAAAAACGTTAACGACCATCTGTTATCCACGCTTTTCCCGTCCTTGTTCCATTGACTTGGGACCATTCCTGTGGGAATTATCTCCTATTGACCAATCAGAGGACGACTTGCATCATTGACCTGTCATGAGCCAATTTGGACAATTGGGACAATAAAAGGCCTCTGGCGTTTCATTCTTTCCTTTCTTCCCAACGTCCGTGACCTCTCTCCTTCCCCCTCTTCCTTTTACCTTTACGCAGTCTTTCCTAGCGAAAGCTCGTCCGTTCTTTCAGTCCTTGTAGTCTAAGCTTTCTTTCCAGTCCTCAGAATCGCTAGCGATGTTCTCCTCCAAGTCTCTCATTACATTGGGCCTGGCCTCATTGCCCCTTGCTTTCGCTACTATTCACAACGTTCAAGTTGGCGCTGATGGTTTAGCATTCACTCCCGAGGCGATTGTAGGTTTTTTTCAATCGACAGACAAGTCTTTTGAGGGCTAATGGCTTTTGATGCAGTCCGCTGAGATCGGTGATCAAGTCGGTGAGACCACTCTACCCTTCTTTTTGTCTGTCACGAGCTAAAATACCGTATTTCCTCCACCTCAGTCTTCACTTTCATGAACAAAAACCACAGTGTAAGCTCAGCGCAACCAATCTCTTTGCTACGTAGACTCAACTATGTTTCAGGTCACTCAAAGCAGCTTCGACTCTGTGAGTTCACAAGGAGATGCTATTCGTCTGATCTAACTTTCGAGGATATCTAGCCCTGTAGTGCCAAGGAGGGTGGTGAAAACTCTGGTTTCATGCCTGTTCCCGCTAACCAGACCGATAACCTTCCCATTCATACCATCTCCATTTACGACGTGAGTACTCGTCACTTCGTCAACTGGCCCCAGCTGAAATTTGCTCCAGACAAACCCTCTCTGGATTTTCTGTGCTCAGACGGCTCCTGTCGACCACTGTGGTACGTACTAATTTTTCGGGACAAGCAAACAATAGCTGAACGTAGTGATTTAGGACAAGGAATGATCTTCGTAAGTTTGGACTGTTCTTCGCAACTTGATCGATTTTGACGTCCTGTAAGGCTGTCAACTGCCCCGGTGACGATTCACCCAACTCGTTCAGCAACTTCAAGAAAGCTGCTTTGGCCTTCGGTGCTAGTCTGAATGCTTCTGCTACCCCTTCATCCACTCCCGATGCAAGCTCCGGTGGCTATGGTGGTGGTTACGGTTCCAGTGGTTCCACTGATGCGTCTGTTACTGACTCCAGTAAGTGTGATATTGTTGAGCTCAAGGATTGAAAAATACTCATGTCTTGCAGGCGCTACCCCCGCTGCTACCGATTCCAGCTCTTCCAGCTCTACCCCCTCTGCTGACTCTTCGAACTCTGCGTCCAGTTCTAATTCTTGTAAATCAGCTTGTTTCACGTGCATCAAAGACCTGTGCTGATCATCTTTTTTAGCCAATATCGTGAAGGTCATTGTTGGTGATGCATCAGGGGATCTGACCTTCAATCCTTCGAACATCTCCGCTCCAATTGGTACGACCATTCAGTTCGAGTTCCACCAGAAGAACCATTCTGTCGTCCAATCCACCTTCCCTGCGTGAGTGTCCTTATGTCTTTTAAATTCACTGATCTAAATACGATTGCGGAATAGCCCTTGTTCACCTATGGCTGGTGGTTTCAAGTCCGACTTCTTTGGAGTTGACCCCACTGCTACCACTTTCCAGACATGGAGTATCACAGTGAACGATTCCAACCCCATCTGGGCCTACGTATGTTTTCCAGTAATTTTCCTTTATGAGTCCCTTTCTGAAATCATTTCTAGTGTCGCCAAACCCAACCCAAGTCTCACTGTGGTGCAGGAATGGTACGCCCACAATTTCTTGACACTTTTCCCATTGCTAAATTCCAATTCCAGGTCTTCTCCGTCAACGCCAACGAAGCCTCTGACAAGAGCTTCACTGCCTTCAAAAACGCAGCTGAAGCTCAGAACGGCACTACTAACGGCACTACTTCCGACACCAGTGGAGCAACTGGCGGCAATGGCAATGGTGCTCTTTCGGGCCACGCAAATGGAATGGGAATGGGAGTTGTTGTGGCTGCCGTCGCTGTTTTGGCGTCACTGTTGTGAATTATGTAGCGTTAGCGATTTCATGAGTCTAGATGACATGTTACTTTACACTTGGACTTTTCGGGGACTTTCTATCGATACCGTATAAAGTTGATCTTTATTTTTCATCAACACCACAATAATGATTGACTCATGCACAAAATACAAGCGAGGAGAAGAGATGGAATAAGATGTATTAGATGAACGCAAATAGCTACTCGCCAGCAGCTTCCTTGGCCTTCTTCTCTTTTTTGAGCCGCTTTCTTTCTCGTCGAGCCTCCTCGTCCTCCTCCTCTTTTGCAGCTTTCTTCTCCTTTTTCCGCTTCTTGCGCTCTGCCTTCTCAGCGTCATCTTCGTCAGGAACCGCTATCGAAACGTCTCCGTTGGCCTCATCAGCAGCCTCAGATTTACGTTTACGCTTCTTCTCCTTTTCTTCCTTGACTGGGCTCACTTTCACCGTTGCCTCCTCGGTCTCAGCGGCAATGGCGGTCACAGATGTCGTCGTTGTTGATTGCGTTGGTTGCTGGAATATCAGTGATCAGCACAGCTCATCGGTCAAAGTGAGATCATCAAGTACCTCATCACGATTATAATCGACATAGTCGCGACTCCAATCCGTGGGGGTAACACCTTCAAGCTTCTCACCGTGCTTGCCGAGTTTACCCTCCTTGACCATCTTCTTCTTTTGCAGAGCGACAGGTCCAAGACCCCAGCGACGAGGGTAAGTGTCTCGTTCCATGATACACCTCTTCACCTTGGCCACTACACCATGGTCGCAAGTTGCCAGTTCCACGGTTGACATTTGAGCAATGGCCAATGCGATTGCCTCTCCTACAGACAATAATTAGACCTTGTTTAGGAGAAAATTTGAAAAACGAGCTACCTTTTGTCGTCATCAAGACTACCTCCTCATGGACTGAGATGTCGGCTTCGTATCGCAGCAGACCCGGAATCATAAGTTTGGCTCCATAGCACACTGCATTTACAGCACTGTCCTTGACGACGATACGTTTGTACCCGACCATCAGACATTCCAATGGTCGAATGACGCGTCGAAGATACGACTCTAAAATCGCGATTAGGGATGGGGTCCATTCAATCGAGTAAGGAAGACTCACCGTCTCTGGTGTTGTCATATAACCACTGGGCGTCCATAACATCGTGCATTGTGACTATGTCATCGTTTTCCGACATGGCACCACTTCTAACTCGACGCAGTTCTTGCATGTGTCCGCCGACACCCAAAATCAAACCCAAGTGAACACAAAGCGTCCGGATGTATGTGCCTGCTTCACAAGACACCCAGAATACGGCAAGATTACGCTTCTCGTCAAACTCCAATAATGTTGATTCATGAATAGTTCGTATCCGTAGTTGGCGCTTTACGGCGGAAATTAAAGGTGGTCGTTGGAAGAGAGCTCCTGTGAGAGTTTGCAGTGCTCTGGGGAGTGCCGCGGGATTTGGGAGTCCTGCATGAAGTCGGAGTACGCAAACATACTCCTTACCTATAAACAGAAGGTCAGTTGAAGCCAAAAACTCCTCGACACGGGCCCATACCAGCGCCTTGCTGAGATTTGACTAATCTCGTTGCACGGTCTATGCAAACAATCAAACAGCCAGTGACTTTCGGGTCAAGTGTACCACTGTGACCAGTCTTTTCTACCCGCAGAATCCTTCTCAACCAAGCGACGACTTCATGGGACGATGGATTTGAGGGCTTGTCGAGGTTTATTACACCTGACCTGACGTGAACACGCGTCAGAGATAGAGAAAAAAAAGTCGAAAGAACAGGCTTACTTGATATATGATGTTATATCTCGTTTTAAAGGGCTACAGCCAGAAGGTATGGGGGTAAAGTGACCGGAGCGAACCAAGAGCTTGTCATAGTTCTTGAGGAGAAGGGGCCATTCGGACGTGTCAAGTTTTGGAATGGTGTTTTCTGGCTTGATCGCATAGTCGCCTTTGACTTGAGCAGAAGATACTTCTTCCCTGGTGAGCGAGGGGGCCATCCTTTCGATGCGACGAGCGAATGAAAAAAGTTCAAACTCCACAAAATTGTGTAGAATGGGGTTAGGGTTAAGTCTCCCGACCCCGACGATCGGTTCGACGCTCGCTATACACCCGGAGGCGGGCAAAACTTCACATTCTGATACCTCCAGCGAAGAATGCTGCGGTACTCAACGCCAGGTTTTTCATCATTAACAAGACGCACAATAAGTGTCTTCCGTATTCCAATCAAGAAGTTAGAACACCATGTAAAAGGTAGTGCTAAATTTACGGTAAAACAACAGAGAACGGATTGGCGAACTAAGATTGTCGCTCAACTTCTTGTCTATGGGACTTGAAAGAACTTGAACGAAAAGAAAAACGACTGGGTGGAGGCTGAATTTTTTTGGCAGGCAAAAAAGGACGGAATTTGCCGTACCGCAACTGTACAGTACCCAAAATCAACAAAAACTTTCTGTTATTCCCCTAAACCACCACTACCTCAAGACACCCTTCGGCTCCTCAAGACTCTTCACCATGGTCAGTATTCCAGGGTACCGCTTTGCTGAGTTACCTTCTCAGTAGGCTTACACCCTTTTCTCCTCTTTTCTTTTTTCCGTCTTTCCAGCCCAAAGCCGCCGCCGGAAAAGTTGCTACCAAGCACAAATTCGTTATCGACTACTCAAGACCCGCTTCCGACGGCGTCTTTGACGGTGCCGACTTTGAAAAGTTCCTTCATGACCGTATCAAGGTCGAAGGCAAGGCAGGTCAGCTTGGTGAGAATGTCAAGGTTACTCGGGATGGTGTGTAAAATTATTTTTTCTCTTCGTTTTTGCATGTTCTGACACAACACCATTGTAGCCAACAAGATCACCGTGACCTCCAACATTCCCTTCTCAAAACGCTACCTCAAGTACCTCACCAAAAAGTTCTTGAAGAAGAACACTCTCCGGGACTGGATACGTGTCGTTGCTACTGCCAAGGACACTTATGAGCTGCGCTTCTACAACATCGCGTACGTATCTTATCCTTGTTCACTGGCGTTTAACTCACTTCTCTGTCTCGCAGTGCTGATGATGATGAAGACGAGGAGTAGATTATCGATACCTACCGATGACTATGTATCCCTATGCTTGTATACCAGGATATATGATTAGCATGCCCTCGCCAAACTTCGTATCTGAAAGACTAAGATCAGCTCTCCGAAGTTCTGGATGCTGGAGACCACGGCGTATTGTTGCACATGGATAGACTGATAAAAAAGTAAACCTCTATTAGGCATAAATTTAAGAAAGAACTATTGTCTGTATTCTAGCCACTGAGATCAGTGATAACCAACGGAGCAGTCTCTGCCTCTATCTTTACTTTCCCCAAAATCGTCATCGCAAGCTCATTTACAAGCACTTGCGACTCTGTAAGAATCCTGCCACGACCACGGAATTGATAGGCGAGCAACGACTGCAGTTGAGAACGGAAAACTTTGAGCGCGATGCTGGCTTTCGGTGAAAGCTGGAATTTGATCTTGCGGTCAAGGGAAACGGAATTTGAGATCATCTGTTTCCCGGAAGGAAAGAAATTAGCGGCCTTGATGATGCTCAGTGGTAAAATGAGCTTTACCTTGAAGTCAGCTTCGCCACACAGTAATAACATGGTTAAATCGTCGACTGGACCAGTCTCCCAGACGTACAGCTTCTTGGAGTGCCTAAAACCAACAGTTATTAACAAGCAAGACAATCATTCAGACTCGTAAACCACTCACATCACTGTGAAATACATAAGGTGATTTGCCCCCAAATCCGTCGGTTTCCTACCAAAATTGACCGAAGAAGGATGGAACGATGTCGCCCGATTGTTAGAGATCGTCCGCATAGTGGGGGGTCCCACAAGCCCCAGGGAGCTGGCTGGCTTGAGCGGATCCACCGCAAGGACTTTGGGATATAACCCAGCCACAAGCGCTGCGTTCACTAGAGCCGTGTTGCTAGATCCAGTATTGTATTCTTGAGGGACTGAAACAAATCGAGTACGATGACGGCCGTATCTCGCCCGGTTGAGTTCACGAATATATGACCTGTCGACATGAATGAAGGAGGAATCGATGAGATATCCCAAAAATTGCTGGCGTAATTCTTCAATCTGCTGCAAGTTCTGGAAAAAGTCATTTAGTGAGCTATTGAGTGGATCGACATGAGGACAAATTCCACTTACCTGATGACTCAAAAAGTTCTGCCGACAGAACTTTCGTGCAAAACCAGTATTATTGCAGGCCCTTTTCCAGCCCAAGAAGGCATTGTGCAGTGTCAAGAAATCAGAGTTCTCTGTCATGACAAATGATTATAGACTTCCTGCGTTCGTGATGCCATGATACATACCCATTTTGAAAGATGCTTTAGCCCGATCAGCTTCCTGCTCCAGTCCAAAGGGTGAAATGAAAGGCGATTTGGAGTTGAGTGATGCGGCGATGGTTAACGCCGGATCTAAACATTTGAACAGCGCCGCGGTAAGGAGGAATTTGCCCAGGTGTACGTCGGTCGGAAGTTTGCTCAATAGTTGACCCATGGGAGTGATTTCTTCGGTAGGTGTAAGAGCACGAACCTAGAGGTGAAATTTTATCAAAGCCTGAGCTGCATCAATCAGATCCATGATACACACCTCCACCAGCATGGATATCGCCCGTTGAATATTAATAGACGTAGGAGGGTCCAACGCACGCGACAAGACATCCTCTATTGACGACCCGAGCTTGACTTTCATGATCTTGATGCGTAGAGATAGATCAGCTAAGCTCAACCTCAGCATCTCAGGTAAGGGATTATCGGCGAGCTTGCAAAGAGAATCAGAAGAAAATTTGCGTAAGGACAGGGTCTACACACCAGTGTATCGTGTCGAAGTTTCGTAAAAAGATGGAAGCATAGTCCGCTCTGAACGCGACCTGCACGTCCGCGTCTCTGGGCAGCGTTGCTCCTCGCTATGAACGTTTCTACCAGACGGCTAATCTGTCTCTTCTCATCAAATCTGTGATTTCAATCAGTATCAAAGGATGAGGGACCAGAATGAAAAACTCCACCTCATCTCGCGATCTACCGAGATAGAATTATTCAACAAGATATCTACTTCTCAGGAAAAGAATACGTACGTTTCCCAGAATCAATAACGCAGGTAATGTCAGGTATTGTGATACCAGTTTCTGCGATATTCGTGGCTGAAAATACAATGTTTAGCACCAGAAAGACGTTGACACGAGAGACACACCTATGACAATCTTTCTGATGCCTGCAGGAGGCACATCAAAGACGGCACTCTGATTCTCACTAGACAGCGTAGAATGTAACGGGTAGATTTTGAACTCGTCAGTTCCGAACAAAGCATGTTCAGTGAGCATATCATTCATACGTCTGATTTCTCCCATGCCGGGCATGAAAATCAGAATGGCAGATGAATAAGAAGCAAAGGAAGTGTCTTCGAAACATATCTTCTCCAACAATCGTATGATGAGGTCGTAGGGGATCAGTCGTTCGTCGAACAGATTGATGGTCGTAGCTGTGCTTGAAGAATATCGTTTCTCCAGCTTGACATTTTCAGCTCTAACTTCGTCGTCCTCGTCATCTCCATCACCAGCGGTAAGTTCCTCCGACCAGTCTTGTCTATTCTTTCCTTTATAGAACTTGTCGTGGACTGCAGAAGAGTGAATATGAGATATCATAGTGATTGGGTGATCAGCACATTGCACTTACGGCGTCTTGCATATGGTGAGTCTTGGGAGATAGACCACTGCGTGAATTCCACTGCGTCCTCCAAATAATGTACATCGACTGGGAAGGTGCGTCCTGGTACGTGCAGAGTCGGACAATCACCAAAGTATTGCGAAATCTTCATAGCGTCAACAGTCGCAGACATGAGAATTACTCTTGAAGTTTGTCAGCTCACAAGTTTTCGATCAAAATCTGTAAAGCTTACTTGAGGTCAGGCCTTTGTTCTAGCAGAGATTTGAGTACAATCAATAAGAAGTCAGACTCTATCGACCGCTCATGGACCTGTTGCAACTGTAGTGAGCTTTTGACCATATCTCAGAAAGTGCCGACGTACTTCATCAATAATGATATGCTGTCATAGGGTATGAGCTCCGTGCAAGAGTAGATATGAAGAGATCTCACCGTGATTTCATCAAACGCTGTACCGTGTCCACCTTGTCCAGTCCCACCCTCCAACATACGCAAAGCGATACCATTAGTGACATAAGCCAAACGAGTGTTCTTCGTGGTGTTACTTTCTAGCCTGATGGAATACCCAACAAGCGAGCTTGAAGTCCCGACTGCATTGGCAGTTTCACCTAGTTCCTTTGATACACCTGAAGAAAAATTATAACCAGAGCTTGGAGGAAATTCAAGAAGGGTACAAACGTTGGGCCAAAGAAATTGCAGAAATACGTCTAGGTTCAGTGCAGTACACCTTGCAATGCTTGCCTCGAGATAGCTGGTCTTCAAGGATGAACGCAGGTACTTGAGTCGATTTGCCGCTACGGAACGTTTTGAGCAACCCAAAAGACATAAACGGGAATGCGTCACTTACCATCCAGTTTCACCGCTGAGCACAAGAATCTGATTTTCCTCCAAAGTCTGGATGATTTCCTGCCGATACTGAGCTATTGGGAGCTTATTCCTTTGGATCTACGCAATTGGGTCTTGGTTACAAAAGGTGACGGTAAAAGGGTGGTGAAACTCACAAGCATATCCTGGTAGGCAGATGTAGATTGACGGGCTTGGAACGAAGACATGAGCTGCTCGTCAAGCTGAGTAGTGGCTGGTGAAGACGAGATCTGATATGACTCCGTCTTCTCGTTGATAGTTTTCATATTTTTAGTGTTACTCTGTGCTGATTGGTGAGCAGCATGTATAGAGAGAGAGAGTAGCCTATGTTCAACACACCTTGCCTCCACTTTCAATCTTGGAACCAACAATCGATCGAAGTTTGGACCAAATTCCACGGTTGACGATTTCGTCTTTGATTCTTCGACTTTCGCTCAACTCATTCCAGAGATCCCGATAGACAGGAGGGAGCAGCCTGAAGAAAGTCTGCGAGCCGAATTGGCCAGGGTTTGCGGTTGCAAAGCCGTCGGTTGGAGGAAAGGTCAGGGCATGGAGTGCAACAGTCGCAATGTATTGCTCAGCCTGGCTCTCGTCGTGACAGGCGACATCCTCCATTGTCCACTCATCGGTCTTCGGTCCCCACCGAATGCTGACGGAAGCACGCTTTACCCTGCTCCCACCAGAAATAATGGAGAACGTGATGGCGGCATATCTGTCCATTTTTTCAACGGCTTCCGCGAGTAGTTTTTTTGCAGTACGGCCAGACCAATGTTTCGGTAACGCCATGTCACGAACGGTAATGGTGACACCAGCTGCTGTCGTCTCCGAGGTAGGCATCTCTTCAAGAATGCCTAAAACGCCACCATCCGAATCCGTGTGTTCATCCTCGTCAAAGACATCGATGTCAGGCGTAGCTGGCTTTGGAGGCGGTGTTTGAATAGGTGCAGGTCGCTTTTGTTTCGGGGAAGGTTTAGCTTGAGCAATTTCGCCTTTTAGACGAGCCCGAAGATGGGCAGCGTCCGATTGTTCACGAGCAAGCTGATACATTCTTTCCGCATCATCCACGTCAAAGAAGTAGTTCTTTTGCACTGTGTCAAGACGTGCCTGCAGCTCGCGCAACCGAGAAGCTGGGGCAATGTTTCCAGGTCTCCGGTGGGTCGTCAAATCGGCAATCTTCAATTTGAGTCGAACATATTCGGCGTTCGGGTCGTCTTCGTCTGTTGATGTACCGTGATCCGAGTCCAGGACCTTGTCTGCACTAGAGTCGGGCTCCTTGGCGACGATAGATGCATCAAAAATCCCAATGCCATTCACTGCCTCAGACGGCACTTTCCACGCCATAGATGGAACAAATTCGGGAGCATTGACATCAAATGAGAAGGATTTCTTTGAGGAATGCTCACGCTCAGTAGTTGCTTGATATTCAGCAGGTGTGCGTGCCGTTTTCGGGGTTTGGGGAGTCTGGAACTTGGGAGTGCCCGGGGTGCATGGTATTCTGGAGTTCGCATCTTCAGAGACATCTGGACAACATGGGTCAACACATGAAGCTAGTCTAATATAAACACGAACTTGTTGGAGCCAACTCGTCAGGCGGGCAAGTCATGTAAAGCTAGATCAACAATCAATGAGCATTCCAAGAGATAGGCTGCATCTCATACCCAGTCATATGCTTCCTCCAATTCGACACCATTGATGGCCTTCAAACACTCTTCGACTCTTGACTCGGAGAATCCCAGGCGTCGTAATGTACCGTACGTCACTGCGGCTTTGAACATCACCTTGTCTTCAGTCTCATCAAGTTTCTTGTTCCCTAGATAGATTCAGCTTCATATGCAATCACGCTCAGAACATCAAAGACTTCTCACATTCACTGAGATCTGAGATAGACACAAGATCAAAAATTCGCTGAATGAGAAGGGTGTCCACTTCTAAGCTTAGAAGGGTCTTCGTATATCGCCTGTCCTGTTCTATTGCCTTAAGTAGAGTGGTTAGTATCTTTGCGATGCAGGCGTGGCGAGTACATACTTTGACAGTCCTAGGTTAAACATTGATGAGATTTGAACCTTTGTAAATGTCTATCGTCTGCGCACCTTACGACTTCTTTTTCGACTTTCTCCTGGAATTTGTCCATCATGCTCTGAAGAGATTCTTCCTCGGGGTCTGGAGGATTGTCTACTTCCGGCGCCACACCTTTATCTGTGGGTGGTGTACCATGACCGTTCTGCTCGATGCTCCCAGAGCCCGCAGTTGCGGCTACGGGAACCTCTTCTTCCGCCTCCACCACTTTCTTCGGGACCGACGTGGTCGCGAAACCCCTCGCCACGGGCTTCAACTGGGTCTTCTTCTTCTTGGCCATCCCTGCTGGACCAAGATCCCTGCAAAACGACGCGTCGAGCTTCGATCTCCGCTATTAAAGGGCTTTAAATTTGATTACGGCGGGTGGTGTAGGAAAGGATGGATGTGTCGCAAAATATTTTGAGTGAACAGAAGCAAGAGGGAACCTAAAAGGTAGGAGTACTATATTCCGAGATGAGGGATAGAATTGAGGACGTGGTTCAGTATGAGCATGAGATGAGCATATAGCATGAAGTTGGTGAAGGCTCGGAGGAAAATACAGCCAGTTTCCTTTCTAGTCCGATCTAGCACAGCCACGTGCTGCTGACTCGGGTACTCAGCAACTCAGAGTACCATGAAGGCAGTGAAAGAGTAAAACGTCCCATACCATGAAATTGCCTCCAAAGTACGTCCAAAAACTAGGTACAAGTTTGCGATACCGTATTATACAGTGAGTACATGTAGTGCGACGAATCTATACTATACCTTGCAGGGAATCATATATATATGTGTGTAGATAACTGTCCAAGCTCAGCTGCAAGTTCATGTTACAGGAGATGCGTTTTCCAGTCGTTTTTTACCGTTGCCACCTTTACGCCCACGAGTAGCGGCCTTTTTCTTCTTTCCACGACCAGTGTTACCCTCATCTGGCGTGTCTGCCGCGGTCGTAGCACCAGATCCTGATGCAGCACCTGGTTGTCCAAAGAAATCATCCCCTTCTTCCACCCACAAATCACGAACATTTTCTTGCGTAGCACCCGGCTTACCCACATTCGAAGTGCTACCTGGCTCCAAGTTGGCCAACTGCTCATCATTGAGCAGCAATTGGACGAGTTCGCTCGGTTTCGTGACGTCCGTGAACGTTTTATTACCGACAACAATATCTTGAACCTGGATGTCGGTAGACACTCAGTATCTTGGTAGATTGACCTGAAAATAGGTTGACTCACATCCTTTTTCACCCGAGCTAGTTGTACAATACGCTCATCAATGGTACCCTTGGTGATAAGTCGGTATACGGTGACTTGACGGGTTTGGCCCAATCGATGGGCACGATCCATTGCTTGAGCATCATTAGATGGGTTCCAATCATGATCATAGAACACGACGGTATCCGCGGCTGTGAGGTTGATTCCTAAACCACCGGCTCGGGTGCTGAGAAGGAATATGAAAATATCTGGTCTGTAAGGGAGTCAGTAGAGCGTTTACACACAAGGAAGAGGGTAGACGGACCTAGTTTGCCAATCCATCACCATGTCCCTTCTGTCCTCGATCTTGGAAGAACCGTCGAGCCGCAAATACTTGTACTGGCGGTAAACGAGATACTCCTCCATGAGATCCATCATTCGCGTCATCTGGAAGTAGATGAGAACACGATGATCTCCAGCTTTCAGTTCTTGCAGTAATGCATCCAGTCGAGCAAGCTTGGCAGAATCGTAAACGAGCCTCTTCGCCTCAGGCACCTGCATATTCGTCAGAGGTATCTGGTCAAGGGAAGACGCTCCCAGTAAGCCATCGGGTGATACCCCTGGTAGCAAATCATGATAAGTACGGACGGCGTCCTCCGAATCCTTCAGTGAAGAAGGCATTCCATATAACGCCAGAGACTCTAAGGGAGCATCGACTAGTTGGGATTGAGCGTCCAGGAAGGTACGATCTGTGGTGTACAGAGGGATAGCTGGAGCGACAACTCGTGGCATATACCACTTGAGCTCAGGTCGTGACAGACAGGATCCTGTCCAAGCAGAATGCGAGATATCGAGCAGTTTCGGCAGCCCGTCTGCCTTGTCCAGGCCGACAAGCGGAGGCGGCATGATCAGTGAACGCTTGGAATGACTGAGAACTGTTGATGGTTCACTGTATAGTGTCAGCCCAGGATATTCTCCAGGAACGATATCGGTACTCACAGATAAGGAACTTCTTCAATGAACTTTGTCTCAGCATAAGCTCGGAGTAAGGTTCGTCGCAGCAGAGGCGCTACGTGCAACGAGTGAGCCTCCTGAGGAGACATGTCAAGAATCCGTAGGAAAGAGAAGGACGAAGCTATGACACAAGTCAATCGACGTTTCAGGAAATGTGAGCAAGACCCCAAACCTTGATCCTCGTAAATAGATTTCTGAATGTAATCAGTTGACCAGATGTTCATCAGCTTGGACAGATAACTCGAGTGCTGAGGCAAGGTGGAGTCTTCAGCGGGCACGTTAAGCATACCACCATTACGATAGAATAACTCGGGAACGGTAAACTGTATGAGGTTTCGAGATGAGTTTGGTAAGTCGACCAGGTCGCCTTCTCGTGCCAATGGATTTGTGCGACCAAAGTGAGAAAACGAAAATGGAGCTACGACGTCGGCACGCTCGAAAAGCTCCGGGTGGTTGCATACCTGTTCACCATCAGCAGATGATCCTGATATCCTAGCCTAGGTGTTCCTCACCTTTCGGAACTGCATCACCAAGTTCATCAAAGAGCGCGCAGAGTCCACGTCTCCAATATTGGCAGCCTTCTCGAGGAGATCTGCCACTGAAACGTTGGCCAAAAGTGCCTTGTACAGATTCCTCTGTCGAGCACTTAGATCAACATAAATGTCAATCTCGATCTATAAGAGAATAAGCCCCCCGAAAACACCTTGGACAAAATAATAGCGTACCTTCTCGCTCAGTTCATTTTGAACATGTCGCTTCACTCGCCTCAACATGAATGGCTTCAATATCATATGCAGCCTTCGCAGTTGGTGCTCGTTCAGCTTGCCTCCCTTGTTCTCAGCGGCATTCTCGATGTCTTTGGAGAACCATTCATTGAATTCATCATGAGAGTCAAACAAACTCGGCATGATAAAGTGAAGCAATGCCCAAAGCTCTGGAACGACATCGTCAGCATGGAAACATTAGTGTACCCAAAACACAAGCACCAACCTTGCATAGAATTCTGAATCGGTGTTCCAGTCAACAAGAGACGATTTCGGCAGTGGAAACCGAGCAGAGTTTTCCATCGCACACTAGCAGAATTCTTGATGTTTTGTGCCTCATCCAGGATCATATACTGCCATTTGACTCGTTGGAAATACTGCTGATCTTGTGTGACCTGAGGTTATCGTTGTCAGTGATACCAATAAAATATAGACCGAGGAGGTCATACCATCTGGTAGCTGGTAATCAGCACATGGAAAGGAGCGTCCTGGTTATAGCTGATCTCTTTCTTCATCCAAAACTTCCTCAACGTTGCTCTGTCTTTTGGGTTACCCCAATATGGTAAAGCCTTCAGTGCCGGTACGAAACGAGTAATCTCTTGCTGCCAGTTATGCAAGGTCGAAGCAGGAGCCACTACGAGGAAAGGGCCCCAAATGTCATGAGTTTCGGCGAGGTAAGCTAGCAAAGATATCGACTGCACGGTCTACAACGAGATGTTAGGTCCGTGGTGCTACTAAAGAAGAGGTCCAAATTACCTTTCCAAGACCCATCTCATCAGCCAAAATACCGTTGATTCCTTGCTCATACAGAGTTGCGAGCCAGTTGAGTCCCTTCAGCTGATATTCCTTCAGCTCTGCCATGAGCAACTTCGGCTGACCAATTGTGATGCCGGTCAAGGACGTAGGGTTCTGGAAATTTAACTCGTCGGAATCGACTGAGGCGAAGAACCAGCGTTAGCACTATGTCATTGGCATTTTTAGACACGAGAACTTACGGTCAAGTGGGGTCGCTTCCTGAGCTTGCTCGGTTGAGGGGTCAGGCTGATCAGGATCACTGGTAGTGGTACTTGGAGCATGACCTTGCTCCTTAGCCAATTTGATAGCTTCGTTTGTTTTCCGTTCCAAAGCCGCCTGGACGTCAAATTGCTCGGCTCGTTGTCTAGCAAGTACAATCGCTTCTTGAGCATTGTGCCTTGCGTGACGGTAAAGATTAGTTTGATCATCTACAGGAACGTATATGAGATAGATCCGGTGTTAAACAGCTGGAACACTTACCGTCATCAAAGTTGATCTCCTTTAGCGCATCAGGTGTTACATCAGTAACGTCTGCTCCAGCAGGGACATGTCCAGTTGAGTTTCACCCTCGACCTCGGCGGCTGGAGGAGAATTTGAGTCAGTACGTTCCCGGTCAAAAGAATGAAGGATACTTGCTCTTCAGCTTGTTACCGACGAAGTGGCTGTAAAGTTCCGTTTGACTGATCAAGAACTCTAATTTACGAGCCTGTCTCGCTGCTTCACGTCGCTCTTCTTCCACTTTCATACGGTCCATAGCTTCTTTTTGCTCCCGTTTGCGAACATCCCGCTCTTCTCGTTCATTCTTCTTCCAGAACGCTTGCATCTCACGTACCATTTTCTTGGCCTTGGATTGCGTTTCCTTGACAGTTTTGGGTGTCTTGGTGAACGGTCGTCGAGCCTGTATGGAAGCTAGCTTGGCGATCCTCTCAGACTGAGCTTGCCTTGCTTGATAGCCTAATGCATGATATTTGTAGACCTGCAAATGGATATATCAGTTGTTCAACTGTTTAATTTCTGTGGTGACTGACTTTAGCTACGTCGCGTCTGGCTATGTTGGTCCAGACCTTGCGTTGTGCTTCTTCCAAAGTCTTGACACGTTTGAACAAGGCCGCGTCGTCCATCTTCTTAGCCTTCTTCAGAGGCGGAATCGGTTCATCGAGCTCGAAGATGACAGTGTTATTGACCGGAGCAGGAGACGTTGGCCGAGAAGGTAATGGCGTCATATCTCCGGCAACAGAGGGAGGATTTGACTCAATATCCCCTCCAACCTTCTTCTTTAGAGCAGCTTTCTTGCGGGGAGCCTTGGGTGTTGATGAGACGGTATCTATGCTTTGCTCTCGGGGAGCAAGCTGTTTCTGTTTGCCTTTAGCCTTGGCGCCGACAGAGATGGACTCGATGTCCATAGCATGCCCATAGTCGTCACCGTGCTCAAACGCATCTCCTTGGAGCTTGCGCTTTTTGGTTGCAGGACCCCCTCTACGAACGTCATAATCGTCCCCAACGTCCGTCATCATTCCAGGCAAAGGTCGTTTGTCTTTGCCCCTGTTGGCTCTCGCGCGGGGATCGTCGTGTTCTTCTAGTGGTCCATAATTGGAGTCTACATCGCCATGAGGATATTCTGATGAGTCTGGGGGATACATGTATTCGTCTGCATGTTGAGGAGGTAGAGGAGGTGGTGAGGGTGGCGGAAGTGGAATTCTTGCAATTCTCTGCGAGTAGTGGTGGGACAAATTTTGGGCGGTGATAGAAGCACGCTCCTAGCAAAAACGAGAATGAGTTCAGCAGATGTAAAGGAAAAATGGTCATACCTTGGCACTTGCATAAAACCACTGCTCTACCTGCCTGAAACGCTTCTGGGTTTCCAACACATAGTCACTGAGATCTGCCAACCAGATCTCTCTGCAGTCCTCCAAGTCGGAAGAGTACTCTTCTGAAGGCGGTTGTTTTGAAGTTTCATCTTCAATGGGCTGTGCATCTGCTTTTCCTTTGGATGCGCGCTTGCGGGTAGACTATTGGTAAAAGGAAGTAAGCTGAAATGCAACTAGTCGACAAGACAAAACACGCACCTTTCGCTGAGCCGGAGGACGATAATCGGAATCGTTTTTGGAAGCTTTCTTACGTTTTTTAGGTGTCGGTTCCTCAACATCTTGTCCATTTACAGATGATTCGGGTGGAGGAACCGAACCATCGGGAGAAATGGACCTGTACGGAGGTTGCTCGCGTCCAGAGAGACTACTTCTAGTCGACCTAACGGGCACGTCATTGGGGGGAGGCGCCCACTGAGAAGAGTACGGTGCCCACTTGTCGTTCCAATCTCGCGCAGGAGGCTCGGGATATGGATCTGGGCGAGAGCGCTGCTGATGCGAGCGCGGTGAAGGAGGCACAACAGTAGATAGGGAAGGCGAGATATCTACATGGGGAGCTGGGAGTGGTGCGATGCGAGAGGAAGAAGTGTATGATGAGCGTGCTGAGAGAGCTGGGGACGGCTCGTCATTGAGGATGCGACTGAGTGACATGGCGGGAAAAGGCCGCCCGGGAGAGGAACGGCCTCGTGTGTGGACCCAGACACGGAGAAAAGGAGAAACAGAGGATGTAGTGGTTGTGGACGACGGCGAGGACGAGTCGAGGACGACGTTAAGAACGACGGGCAGAAGAAGAACCTGAGGTAAGGATGGGGGGTGGGAATCAAACTTGGCTCACAGAGTCAGCCATCGCAATTATTTCGAATGTTCATACTACGAGATCTATTCTTTCCTTTTAGGGCCACTGCTACGTTGCCCCGTTTTTCTCTCACTACCTCACCACCTCTTCTTCTTCCTTTGTTTCTGTACTCTTTCGCTCTTTTCCTGATGCTTTCCATAGTCTAGCCGAGTTCTCTCTTTGTTTCACCCAACCATGGAGGTTCCATCTGTCAGTCTCGTGTTATCCAAGTATAGACTATATCCGTATTGTAGGTACACTAGCACTACTTTTTACTCCTTCTCTCCCATGACCGGATTAAGGATCTGGGTGAAGCATCAAGGAGGGGAGAACTTTCTGGTCAAATTCCTCGGGTGTCAGGAATCCAAGTGCAACAGTAGCTTCCTTGAGTGTTGTGCCTTCTTTGTGGGCCTTCTTGGCACATTTGGCAACATCTTTACGATTCCGATTAGTCAGCCTTTTCTATGTTTCTTATTCATGTACTCACTGTCATATCCAAGGTGGCTGTTCAATATAGTCGCCAACATCAACGACTCATTCAGCAGGGAATTGATGCGTTTCTCGTTGGCCTCAATACCGACAACACAATTCTTGGTGAACGAACGTGATCCTTGACGAAGACATGAGCCTCACTAGAATGCGCCCAAATAGGCAACTTACCATCAGCGAGTAATCGAATGCTTTGCAACACGTTTTTAATGATAACAGGCTTGAAGACGTTCAGCTACATGTGGGGGTTAGATGGTTAATGAAAACGACTGTTGCAGCACGGAAACCTACTTCAAATTGCCCGTTGGCTCCTGCCACACTAACAGCTGTTTGATTACCTATGACCTGGGCAGCGACCATAGTCACCGCTTCACACTGTGTGGGGTTGACCTTTCCAGGCATAATACTGCTTCCAGGTTCATTCTCGGGCAAACTCAATTCACCAAGTCCGCAACGAGGACCGGAACCCAAATATCGAATATCGTTGGCAATCTTCATCAGAGAGCAAGCAATGACATTGAGGGCACCATGCGTCTCAACTAGCGCATCGTGTGCTGCAAGTGCCTCAAACTAAAGATGCAGATCCTCGCTGAGTCTCGTCGTGCGAATATCAAGAGGTAACACACCTTGTTGGGGGCAGTCTTGAACTCTAGTCCGGTAATCTTGGAAATCTCTTCCGCGACTTTGACATCGAATCCCTTCTTAGTGTTCAACCCCTGAGATGCCGTAAGACGCACAGTCCAAGATAAGACCAGACCATACACACCGTTCCGACCGCAGTTCCCCCCTGCGCAAGAAGACTCAGTCGTGGGAGGACATCACGGACACGGTCAATACCGTTGGATATTTGCTGAACATATCCACTGAATTCTTGCCCCAGAGTGAGAGGAGTTGCGTCCTACAATAAAAGACATCAATTTGTGGTGACTATGTCTGCATTTTGATACCTACCTGCAAATGGGTTCGTCCAATTTTGATGATGTGGTCAAACGCCTTGGCTTTCGCATCAAGCGCGTCCCGAAGTTCGGTGAGGGCAGGTATAAGAGAGTGGTGGATTTCAGTCACGGCAGCTACATGCATTGCAGTAGGGAACCTGGAACAAATGTTCAGAAATAGTACGTCTTCGCAAGAAGACAATCCATACGAGTCATTGCTGCTTTGGCTCATGTTAACATGATCGTTGGGGTGTACAGGCTTCTTAGAACCTAATTCCCCGCCGAGGATCTCGATAGCGCGATTAGAGATGACCTTGAGACTCTCTGAGTACGCTCAAGGGAAGAATGAAACGAAAATAGCTAACCTCATTTACGTTCATATTGCTTTGGGTTCCACTTCCGGTCTGGAATACTACCAGTGGGAAGTGGTCTATGAGTTTGCCCGAGATGACCTGCATACAAACTTTGAGACTAGAATTAATTCAAGACGGGTGAATGACAAACATCATCAGCAGCCTCTTGAATGGCTTTACCAATCTTGGGATCCAAGCCATAACCGACATTTACAACTGAAGCTGCCTTCTTTAGTACAGCGAAAGCTTTGATGAGAGGAGGGGGAAGTCGCTCTGCAGGACCACCTATATCAAAGTTCTGTAACGAGCTAACGAAGAGAATAAGCTTATGACTTAAAGCAGTTGGTTTACTACACACCGTTGTGTCTGCGCGCCCCAATAACGGTCCGCAGGAACTTGAAGATCTCCAAAGGTATCTTTCTCCACCCTAAATTGCTGTGACTGTATCGCGCATCTGATTTAGTATAGACCGTTCATCAAAGCTCGAGACCACTGACCTTTGCTGCCATGGTTGTACTGAAAAGACGTAGACGTGCTTGAGGAGTTCCAAGTCGGAGATATACGAGCTAAGTATCACGTGGGTGAGTCAGGAATGTCCTTGTGATAAATGAGAAACACAAGACCCACCTTGCTGGACTGACGGAGGGCTGCCATTTTGAAGGAGAAAGGGATACGAGAGACTGTCAACGTCACTGGGAACCGGTAAGTGAGTGAAGAACCGCGACTTCCGGAATAGCCCGATACATTCCGGCACGCGTCCGACGCGACCAGGTACGCGCTTGTTCGCTACCCCACACCTGGCTTTTCCTCGTTATCTGGAACTGAGGACGCGTATTTTTTCAAAAAAAAAGTTTCAATCCATGGCGTTTTATTTTAAACCAATCAATGTT
This sequence comes from Tetrapyrgos nigripes, assembly GCA_013368315.1. Lineage (NCBI taxonomy): Eukaryota > Fungi > Basidiomycota > Agaricomycetes > Agaricales > Campanellaceae > Tetrapyrgos > Tetrapyrgos nigripes. The sequence goes on from JAACJM010000001.1 coordinate 486,113, forward strand.
GGTGGGAGTTAGGACTTTTTCGGGTCGGCGATAATACATATCTGCTACGAAGGGAACTAGAGCGAATGGGACGCGCAAGTGCCTCTCTATTCCATGCCGCTGAACAGAAACGCACAGATGGACTTTCTGAGAGTCGAGGCCTAGCACAGCCTGCCACCAACGAGAACAATTGCGTAGGCAACAACTTGTAGATCCTACCAAAAGTAGGTGGGCCACTACTGACTCAAGAGTAAATACATCCGGCTGCTGAGCCACTCCGAATCACTGAGTAGCAACCAGAAGCAATTAACACACCCTCAGCACTGGAGGAGAAAACTGGAGAAAATCGCGAAGAACGAGAACGGATCGACTCCGAGAAAGGATTGCCGACTCCGCTGGCCCGGGTACTACACACTTACATAGAATCACATGGCCCTCTCCATTTGGGCAAGTTATTATTTTCTAGGCCGTACATCTTCGAGACTTACCACCACTTACTGATGGCTGCTATCGCTTCTCAAGTCGTTCTACACCCCACTGTATCTCAGTCCATCAAATATGGCTCTACTACTCTAGGCAGAGACAAGGTCCGCAACACTCAGTCAAAACCCGAGCTCATAAATTGACCCAACTTGTTCCGTAGGCCTATCGTGCAATCCAATACTTTGCTCGATTTTACACTTGGTATCTGCTTTCCCGAGGCGACAAACAAACCGCTGCACGTTGGAATGCTCTCAAATCTCATCTAGCAACGGCAAGGAAGCGTGCGTGCCAGTTTGCAATGCCCATCAGAACTCTCGCTGACTCCGTCCAGTTCTCCGCCTCGGAAAGCCGCTCGAACACCTGCAAGCGGCTTTAAGAGCAAGTATGGCAAGCGGTCCTCCTACTGAGCAAATAGCTACCATTGCACGTCAACTCTCATACTTTGGATATCTCTCAACCGATGCTTTCATTTGGGTATGTTTCAGAGCGTCTGGGAAGGTATATTGTGTTCTCTAACTGCTCTATAGGCCAACGCCGTCAAATTCTGGAGTCTGAATCCAGAAACGGCCGCTCAAGTATCTAAAATCTCCAACCGATTCTGGCTTGCTGGTATTCTGTTCAGCATTGTCCACGGGACTGTCAAGGTACGACTCATTGCTCTCCCAAAAGAATAGAATGCGAAGACAACTTGTGCTCTGCAGAGTCTACGACTTGCGAGGGAAGTAGACGGGGTGAAGAAACACCAAGTTTGGGGCGAGAAAGATCTCGGTGCAGGGACAGTGCGAGAAACGAAGCTTAGCGCTGCCCTAGCGTACGCTTTCTTCTTGTTTGGCTTGTTAATCAGGTCGCTAACTGGATCATAGTGCCCAAGAGACTAATCGTAACCAACTTGTCATTGACTTGCTCGATGTGTGGATTCCCGCCACGAACTTGGGATTCACGAATCTCAATGACGGAGTATTGGGTATCTTTGGGTATGTGACAATGTTTCTATCAGCTTGTCTGCACTTCACTGACTTTTTGCACCAGTCTCGTAACCTCTATCATTGCTGCTCAGCAACAGTGGCGTGCTGTTAATGGTAAGAAATGATCCGATGCAGGTCTGAGGAGAGTGGGTTCAGCGTTCGTTCCGTCAAGTCACCTATATGTAGCCTCTATCAGTATATTTAAGATGCCCAACTATGTCCTTCACTTAGTATCTTCAAAAGACTGGAGTTTTTCTTCCTTGCGTTGATTTCGTAGCTTGAGATACTCGGAACGGACTATTTCCATTGGTTCTGGCCCAGTGCTGCGTAGAAGTGAGGTTAAGTGTTTGTGTAGATAAATGCTACGCACTATTGAACCATGCAAGCCTCCAATTCCCTGAGCTGGCCTCTACAAGCCCATGCTACTGAGATAAACCGTGCAGACATGCAATCCGCGAATGCTGCAGCAAGTGTTACGAGACGAAAACTCGGAGAATGAAAAAGCATACCTTTGACGACCGTATCACACTCCTTCATAGCCTGAGCTTTTGTTGCTTTGAGGAGTTCTTCTTCCTCACGCCGTGAAAGAGCATTCATTGGAAATGGTTCAAGTCTGGAAAATGATTTTTGTTTGCCGTGACTCGGCCCTCTTTTCCTTACTAACCACTATGCAGTCTGCTACTCGGGCTGCCTTGCTCAGACGAGCTATTGGCGTCCGTTCTCTGGCCACCCCTTCCACTCCTTCCACTCCGAAGGCAGCGTTTACAGGAACTCTCAATGCCGGGCCTTCCTTGGACGATTTCATCACTGGCAATGCACAGGACCGAGTTGTGCTAGGAAACCCTCGAGGGTAAGCATTTCCAAACGATTACAAGCTTCTTGTTGTAACTTTCAACACTAGTCCTCGACTGCCATCCTATCTCAAAACGTCCATTCCGTCTGGGAAATCTTTCAATAAGATTAAGAAGGACCTTAGAGGGCTAAACCTTCATACGGTTTGCGAGGAAGCACGGTGTCCCAACATTGGAGATTGCTGGGGTGGCAAGGAAGGAGCTACTGAGGCAGAAGGTCGAAGTGCAGCAACGGCTACCATTATGGTGCGTTTTCTAATTATCTTTACTCGTACCTTGCTGCTGAAAAGGATTGCTATCACTAGCTTATGGGAGACACCTGTACTCGTGGATGTCGATTCTGCTCAGTGAAAACGTCTCGGACGCCTCCACCTCTTGATCCTCACGAACCAGAAAATACTGCAGAAGCTATCAGTCGGTGGGGTCTGGGTTATATTGTACTGACCACTGTGGACCGTGACGGTGTGTCGTACTCCAACTTCTCATGCTGCCTGTTACTAATTCTCCTTCTCTAGACCTCGTTGACGGCGGTGCACATCATTTTGCAGATACAATTCGGAGGATCAAGCAGAAGTAAGGAATCATCCCTTTATCCCATTCATATTAATCAATCAACCCTCGTAGAGCACCGCATATTCTCGTCGAAGCACTAACAGGAGACTTTGCCGGTTCTCTTGAGCATGTTTCTGTTGTAGCCAAATCTGGGCTCGACGTTTATGCTCATAACGTTGAAACGGTGGAAGAACTCACGCCCTTCGTCCGAGATCGACGTGCGACGTTTAGGCAGAGTTTGAAGGTGCTTCAGCACGCCAAACGAGAGGGTGTACGTGTTACCAAGACCAGTATGATGCTCGGTGTTGGTGAAACTGAGGAACAAATTATGGATGCTCTTAAAGGTCCGTAGATTTTCTGTAAACTCTCCAGTTATCCTGACAATCCATGGCAGAGCTCCGAAAGGCTGACGTTGACGTTGTAACATTCGGCCAATACATGCGTCCTACAAAACGACATATGAAAGTCGACCGCTATGTTGAACCTGCCGAGTTCGATAAGTGGAAGCAGGTTGCTGAAGACATGGGCTTTTTATATGTCGCCAGTGGCCCATTAGTGCGCAGCAGCTACAAGGTTAGTACCGGTTCTTTCTCAGTATTAGCTTAATGTCTGACGAAATCGCCAGGCTGGAGAATATTTCATCGAAAACGTACTGCGGGGCAAGGGTACTGAGAAGAAAGCCAAGGTACTGTTATCGGAGAACCTTGGAAGCTCTTCGCCAGAGGCACCTCGCGACTCATGATATAGAGGTTAGCATCTTCACATCCTACTGTTATTGTACCCTCCAGAGGATGTCGATATAATGATTAGTTCCATCCATAGACACAGCTACACCTCATAGATCATAAGTACATTAGTTATACATCATACATATACTACTTTTCTACAAGGGACCAAGAATCATGCCTCCGCCATTGAGACATCGCCGCCCGAGTCACCACTGTTATTGAGCAAGTTCTCAGCACACCTTTTAATCTCAGCGATTTTGCCGCGCATAACTCCTATGGCCTCCAGTAGTAAGTCTTGCGGGGCATATGCGCTCTCGGATTCTACATGGACTAGAATAGGACAGAATGAGGACACAAACAATGAAGACGAAAGTCTGCACTCACAAATAAAGTGATCTCGTATACGACCAAGCTTCACCATTTCACTGAACTCAGGATCGCGAAGAACCTCACGCGTCACTGTATCATTCCGCATTCCTTTGGGATCTATCCTGACAACTTTCTTAACCTTGTCCACAACGACCACTCCTGCCGCAAAACAAGCCTTGAATTCTTCTGCTCGATGCATTGGTATCGGTTTTGTTATCTGAACATGAGGATGAAGACGGTATGAGGCAGTTGCTAGAAGTAAATCCATTCAATCAGACAAGAGACTTTGGACGCTAGAACACGCGTCACATACCGACTGGACTGAATTTGGCATGATCCTTTCCAACGCCTTTCAGCGCATGTATCTCCATATCGATTTCTTGGCCCGGTCGCAGTTTCGCAAGGACGATGTTAGGGTTTAGAGGGCCGACGTTTTTGAGATGGGCTTGTTGTTCTCCTACGGGTTCCCATTTCAGGTGAGAAGACAAGAATTCGTGGTTTATATACAATTCCTTGTCGTTTGTTGAACCTTTTGGCGCGTTCGGATTGCGTTCGCAAAGAACCTTGGCTTTAAAGATGATCGTGTCACGGTCGGAACCGGGATCGTCTATATCTGTACAGGGGTGGTATTGTTGGTTGAGATTGACAGGGAAGAAGTGATATGAACGCACTCGTCTTCATGTCCAGCACTCTGGGGTCTATGTCCAAAGGAACCAGGCCTATACGATGTGATAGAACTTCGTCTTGTACCACGGAGGTGTTATTGAAGATATATACTCGTTCAGCAGCAACAGATGGGACCTTCGGACAGTCAGAAAAGTAAAAGGAGACGAAAAAGAAAAGACACACTTCTGCAATCATTATTCTCCGAAAAGCGTTTGCTATCGAGGCGTCCACTCCTACTATATCAAATTCTATTGAGCGGTTTGATAATCTTTGGACCTCGATTTTGAGATTCTAAGAAAGCAGAAGAAGTATTATGCTATATGAAGCGTTCCATCCAAATAAATCACCGCGCACCTGTCTAAATGTTGAGAGGTTCCAAGAATGGTCCTCATTGGGATAGTGTCCAGGGAAGTCTGTGCTGGATACATTGGTTGCTCGCTCAGCAGTGACGCCGACTAGTCTTCTTGAATCAACGTCCATGAATTTCCAGTCTTTGACGCGTCGAGGAAGAGTCACAAAAATTTTTGATGAGACCACGTGCGCTAAGTAAGGCGCGAGCGGGACGTGCAGCTTTTCATCACTTTCATTGGAGCACGGATTCCGGAAGCAAGGCTTAATTATGAAGCCCCTCATCTTTATGACGCTCACGTTGGATATTCCTGATCAATCAAACTTGTCTATTCTCTTGTCCAAGACACTACAAACAAGGGAGGTAAACTGCTCTTCCTAGCCTTACACTCCAATTTTTTGCCGCATAAAAAAAATCTGTCCCCGAATAGAAGGCTTGGTCAAATTACCCAAATGTGAACGGATCAGGTCGATAGTCTGACACGGAGTGTTTCCGCCCCAATAGAAAGAGTGAGCGGAAGGGGCTCAGCGTCGTCGGCTGTGTACAAGATACCAGAAGATTCCCTGTCGCTTGATTCACCTAGATCATCCAATGCATCAAAGGTACAATTCGCATCGAATGTAGGTACCGAGGGGGCTGACAGTTTGACCAGATGGGTCAGTGACACCATACCGGCAATTGCAGCTGCGATAAATGACGACTGCTGCAATGGAGGAGCGCCGAGTAACGATTCAGGAGGTTTTTGAGAGGACAGGGACCAAGTCGTTAAAACGATCGATGCTCCATGAGTAATCCGAAATTTTTCGAGAGCAGTCATGACATGCTGCATCGGATTGACGAATGGGGCTGCGGAGGAACGTATGTTCTCTCGGGAAAAGCGGTCAGACCAGTAAAAGGTGCTTATAGGATCAACAGCGACCAACCCGATCTCAACGTCGGAGAGATCGGAGCAATGGTAGTATGGAAGATGGAGTACGTTGACAGCAAGATCCATTGTTGAATGGGGGTGAAAAACATGAAGATTTTGGATGCAATGATTTGAGATTGCCTGCGCAGTTTCGACATCGACAAAGCGTTTGAGGCGAGATAATAAGAGTTTCTTGAAGCGAAAGACATCGAACGAATGATCAAGGTCATAAACAACGGCCGCTTTGCCCCAGCCGCACAGAGACGTGGAGTGATGGGCAACGGGAATTATGCATGTTGCCAAAAAATGGTAGACAAAATGAGTCTTTCCTGAAGCAGGAGGTCCCTGCACTTCAATCACATCTCCGAGGGTGATTTTATCCAAGAACCTGCAGCTAAACAGGAACATGAGCTGTATACATAATTAGGACGCGAGTGCTAGACGTACCGTGACGCGTGTTTTTGTGACCGCACAGAAGCGAGTAGCTGTAAAACAGTCAACTAGCGTAAAACCAATCCAGAATGGACACTGACAGTCTGGAGGGACTCTGAAGGGACAGAGAGCCAGTTGGAGGCCATCAAAACGTTGCCTAGTCACATGTCACACTCTGCATCTCTTCATTTCCCATCAAGAAGAGAAGAAAACTTTTAGCTTCAGACTTACATGAAGCACCTCTAGAGACACCTTTCTACAATCCTTTCCACCTCCAGAAGGCATTCTTTCCAATCTAGATACCCCGCATCTCACGACGAAACGACCTTGACCACGATTTACTCCTGCGCTGGCAGCAATGACCTCCACCGCTTCGCCAAGAGTTGGCCCGCCGGCCGCTAGACGTTCTGGGTCTATCTCTCACTCTCCTTCTTCTATAACACGAGGTGCGACTGCCCGCTCTGCAGCCAGTCCCCGCGTTTCCTCTCCTGTCACTCGCCGGCCAGCTGCCCGAGGTCCTGCTTCCCCAGTCCCGAACGGAGACGGCGACTCTGCTTCTCTAAAGGAGGCTACTGAGAAGATTGAAAGTGTAGGTCTATCTGCTTCTCTCAATGATATATGTCAATTGACTGCTGGCTTAAGCTCCTGGTCCAACTTCAAAATAAAGAGCAGACTATATCCAATATAACAACCGAAAATGACCAGCTTAATTCCGCTATACATGCTGCTGAGACTCGTATGAACGAGTTTTATGCAGAGCAAAGTCGATCAGAGATGGAACTGTCCCAGCGTATCGAGATTTCTGAGAAATTGAGAACGCAGGTGCGCGAGCTTGAGAAGGAGAAAAGAGATCTTCAGAGAAGGTACAATGAGCAGGTGGGAACTATATGAACGTAATGCAGGTCTGTTGCTGACGTACATAAAGACCACCACGTTTGATGCAGAACGACAGACGTTCTATGACAATGAACAGCATCTCAAATCCCGTATACAAACATTGTCGCAAGCCAGGAAGCAAACGGAGATTCCTCGTGCCTCTGCTCCAGAGCCGGAAACTGACGGTGAGGAAGAGGCAGAAGAAGAGCTTCCAACTCCCATTCAGGCCACAACTCAAGACATGAACGATCCCGAACAAGAACCCGCAGAAATGACTGCACTTCGCCTCGAGTTGTCGACGCTTTCCACTTCGTATGCTTCTGTGCAAAACACGCTTGTCCTCCTCCAAACCCAGTTGGTTGATCTCAAGAGAGTTAATCAACAATTACAGGAGGAGAACGAAAGCTACACCATCTTGCTACAGCAGAAGACTCTTCGTGGCCGAGTCGACCTCGAATTCTTCAGACAGCAATCTGATGACGACGATGAAGAGGAAGAGAGGGGTGATGCTGGGAGTCTTAGGAGTACAGGCCGAAGCACTCTTGATAGAGTCGAGGAAGAACAGTCTGAGACGTTGGGCGAGACTCTTGGGCAAGAGCTTGAGAGGAGTGTTGCTGATTTGGGCGACAATGACGATTCTTCTCAAAACCGGTCTCGTCAAGGTCGCACACGATCACCTGCAGATTCGCCTAAACGCACCAAGGGCGAATCTCTTGCAGATTTACCCATCACCGGACCTGGCCTTGATTTGGCTGCTGAGCTCGGCCGCGCTGAAAACCATGCCATTCTTACGGGCGAGGTTGAGGATAGTGTCCAGACCAGTCCGAGGAAGAAGAAGAATAGAGGAAAATCTGGTATCGAAGCCAGTGTCTCAGCGAGCGATATCACTGCTCTCAGATCAGAAGTTAAGGCGCTCAAGGATGCCAACAAGGCACTGTCGCTTTACGCTTCTAAGATTATTGACCGTATCATCTCGCAAGAAGGCTTTGAGCATGTGCTTGCAGCTGACTACGACAGCCAACCAACAACTCCAGCCACTGCCGCCCCGCCAGAGAAGAAACCCCGTCCGAAATCTGTCCAGGTCGAACGTACGAGTGGCGCGCCACCTTTCGACTTCTCGAAATCTCCTTCCCCTGCTTTCCCAGCTGTCCCTAAACTCGGTGCTCCTCCCGAGACAACCAAGAAAGCCCAGCGTCGTTCACTGTCATTTGACTGGAAAGGTTTCTCCATCTTCAACAATTCAGAGAAGAAGCCTGATCCTAGTCTTCGACCATTGACGCTTAAACCTGGTGCCAATCCGGTCACTGGTGCCAGGAAGTTGGATACAGAAGAAGACGAGGCTGACCGACGAGAGAGGGAGAGAATACAAGCTACTATGAAGCTACTTGGCATCGAGACTCCGGCACCCGGCCCTCCCCCTCCTATACAGAAATCATTCTCCTCTCCTGGACCTACTCCGGCGCCGACTAGCCCTGTCGTTCCTCCTCCCAGCGCCAGTAGACGATTCTCATTCTTCGGAACACGCACACCGTCATCAAACACGGATGCGAATTCTGGACGTTCCACACCTGCGTCAAACGCTGGAAGTGGAGTAGGACTCGGTATCGAGCTTACCGAAGAAGCTGTAGCCGCCGCTGAAGCTCAGAACAACCTTGCGGCCCTGGACGCTCAGGAAAAGCTACTGAGCGCAGAGATTGCGAAGGGTTCTAGCACTGGCTTTACCGAGATTCAGAGGAGGCAGAGAAGAGGTCCCGGGAGTCGAAAAAGTGGTGGCAGTGGGAGTACTGTGTGGAGTGCAGGCATAGAAGAGGAATAGATGGTTCATTCTTAACTCTGATATGGTCACAGTTACAACATTAGAACGAAGGACAGGAAAGTCCTAATATGTTTCGATACGTCTGGATGATTTTCTTACGATTTATACCACCGGTAACTTAATAGCTGTTCACGCAAGATTTTTTCTGCATTGTTGAATGATACCAGCAGCTCTGCGATGTTTGACAGGAACGTGATGATCCTAGGTTCTCTATTCACGAAACTAAGATACAAGGTAGATATACACGAGGGAAGGACACATCGAGCGACATTTACGAAGGCTCGTGCTTGACTAGAGTATTCTGAGCATGCGTCCGGATTGTCTGGAATGGATTGGAAGAGAATTGAGGGTTCGACATGATTAATGGCATGCGTAGGCGTTCCACTCGTCTACGACACAATCAGTATGAAGACGAGTAAGAAGAGTTCATGAACATACAGCACTTGTTTTCGTTGCGAGCTAGAGAGAGTAGATCCCTTTCCTTCACCAATCTGACCAGGTTTTATCTTGGGCTTATTAGATGAAGACTGTTGAGAGCTCTCCAAATTTTGAGCATTTTCTGTAGTGACAGCAGCAGATTCCTCGGCTTTGTCGACTGCTTGCAATACAGCCTTTATATCGTTCAGACCTTGCCCTAACTGCTCTCGTGCCTTGCGCTTGAGTCTTCGTTGATGGGATTTAGAGTATGGAGAGCCGGTAAACTCGAGTCCTGTGATTGAATGAGAATAGGAAGGTGGAATGAGAAAATCGGTGTACGTTGGAGGAAAGCATCCCGTTTTGACTGTAGCTTGTCCTTTTTTTTCATCGGCACTCCAGGATCGGATTCATTCGCTGACTGAAGTAAATCTTGTGCCTACATAGAAGAAGCCACTTTTTTAAGTATTCGTCTTGTCTTGAAGATAGACCCTGACATACTGGTACGTCCACCGCACTTCCTATCTCGACATGTTCAACCTGAGAGTCCGGTGCTGCAAATTGCCGCTTCGCAATCTTTACAGAGGGTGCATGAATTGCAGTACGACTTCTGCGATCTTTTGGCTGTTGTAGGTCAACAAAGAGATCGGTTTGAAGACGTCAGAGAGACGGACCATGGTGGATTCCTGAAAGAGAGAATGATAACGCAATTCAAAATGACTATGGCGGACTTGCTTTCGTACTTACCAGGTACCACCACCTGCCATGGACAGGGTTCGCAGTCGGTCAAAGTCAATTGCAAGGTCAATAGCTGAACGTCCCGACAAGGATTACATTCTCGGAATCTTTCTCTTGTTTCTCGTTGTGTTGCTCTGGACGGGCTCAAACTTTGTAACTCAGGTGCACCGCGTCGTGCTCGTTATCTCTGACTGCTGGCATTTACATTGGGAAAACTGCTTAGGATCTCTTTCAAGATGGTTATGAGAAGGCATTTCTGTGAGTTCTTTGCTCGTTACGCGTGTTTAAAGGCTCACTATCTGTCTAGAGTAACCTATCTCAACACCAGTGCCTTCACACTGTATCTTTTACCTTCTGTCGTACGACTATGTCTAGGCAAGACTAGCCTATCTACAATGTTCAATTCCGGTGAATGTCTGTGCCTGCTACCATAAAAGAACTAAACTCAACTTCCAACAGGCCCAGAATATCAGCCTTTAGTTACCGAAGAAACTGAAGAGGTGGCGTACTCTGAAACATAGTACCGAACCAAAACTGACTATTAGTACTCCCGCACTGTAGTCTTCCCGTTCATCTATACCTCCCGAATCAGACGCAGAACTACCCCCTCTAACCGTTCGAGAAACCATCAATCTCGCGTCTATATTTTGCTTCTTCTGGTTTATAGCAAATTGGAGTTTGAATGCATCCTTGGACTATACATCTGTTGCCAGTGCAACCGTTCTTTCCAGTATGAGCGGTATGTTCTCTATCTATATCTTCTGCTAACACCAGCTTACGAGACGTTTCAGGATTCTTCACGTTGGGGATTGGTCGAATATTCAATGTCGAAGCATTCACCTTGGCTAAGATTGTTGCAGTAATAACCAGGTGACTACACTTTGCTATAGCACTTAAACTTCTTCACTCAACTCTACTACTCAGTTTCCTCGGCGTCGTTCTCGTATCCCTCTCTGACTCCTCTCAAAGCAAAGAAGATGCCACACCCACTTCATATATAGCTTCCCAATCAGCCTTAGGCGACTTCCTCGCCCTCTTATCAGCCTTATTTTACTCCTTGTATGTAATCCTCCTAAAGGTCAGGATACGTTCAGAATCGCGCATCGACACGAAGCTGTTCTTCGGCTTCGTTGGTCTTTTCAATATTGCGTTTTTATGGCCGATCGGACTTGTTCTCCATCTAACCGGGGTTGAACGACTAGAGCTCCCTTCAACACAGAAAGCTGTAGGAGCGCTTTTGATTAACGTAAGTATATATTCGTCTATTTCTTCTTGACAGAACCATGTAACGCTTACCTCTCGCGGATTAGATGTTCATAACATGGTCCAGCGACTACCTCTACGTCCTAGCCATGCTCAAAACCACTCCTCTGGTCGTAACAGTTGGCCTCAGTCTCACTATCCCACTCGCTGTCATCGGTGATTTCATCCTTAGCAAACCAACACATGTACAAGTCATCATAGGCGCAGTTCTGGTCCTGTCTAGTTTTGTTATTGTCGGTCTGGATGATGCCAAGAATAGATCTGTAGGAGCGCAGCCTCAACCGCTGCCAGCTGTAGATTCCTCGCTTTCCCGTGGACGTTCACGTTCTCAAGGAGACGTTGAACTTGACGTGTCAGTAGATCATGTATAGACATTTAGACAGATGTACAGCTATATTTCATTCGACTGTCATGTGCAACCACCTTTCACCCGAGCACCCAAGCTTATGGATTCAATTTCTTTCAAGCTGCCTACTATGTACTTACAGTGAAACAGATACAGAAAGGCTGGCCAATGGTCATGTTGTTTCTACTTATGGTACAAATAACAATACATATCAGTGGTGGTGGTGGTGGTGGTATTAATCGTGCGTTAAGAAAGTCGAAAAATGCTGTCCATAAAAAGACGTGACGAGGTCAGGCCAGAGTGATCCATAGTGATGCAAACGGGAGATATGGAAGGAGAGGATAAGGATATCAGAATCAAGGGAAGAGTAGAGAAGGATGAAGGAGAGGAAGGTGGTATTAACAAATCTTTTGACGATGTCATGGAAGGTGTAAACCAAACCGTGGACGAGTTGGGGAATGATGATATTTGACCTTTTCCATTATTCTGAAAAGGCTTATAACAAGATTGGAGCAATACATCAGCAGTCCAATCCCAACGAGGCATATGAGCGCGAGTTGGCTATCGCAAATATGATCTCCTAAACTGCCTTCAAAGGTTGGGAGATTGCTCGGTGGACGTTGTAACTCGTTGTACCATGACGTAGTACTGTTAGAAGCACAAGGGACCAGGGAAGTAAAGAAATTGTCGAAACAGAGGGATAAGGCTGCGGACCATGCGCAGATAAAGAGGACTTCTAAAAGAGTGTGCGCGAGTTTGGCCGATGTACGCCAGAGGCCAAGAGGCCGTCCGAAGTATTCGAGCTGTTCTAGAACCTTGAGTGATCGCAGAAGGGACAGATTGCCAGGTGACTCACGTATATGGCAACCATGACATGGACTAGTGTCAATGGTGCAAAAATGATGACCAGTGTGCTGGAAGAATGAGGTCAGTACTTCGTCGACCAATGACAGATTCAGGTACACGTACGGAGAACTCCCGACTGCACCCATGAGAGCATTCTCCTTCTCTCTTATTCTTATTCGAATAGCGACGCCAAGAGCAGCTGCGGTGAAGGCAATATTTGCTAGCCGGAAGAGCTTGATATATCACGCGATTTAGTTGAGGCGAAAAATACGACAAACCAGACTACACTCACCAATGGGACATAGGTGTTGTTCAATATGAATATTCGTAGACCCCTTTTCCTTCTTGCCCAAGAAGAGGCATTTTTGCCAGTGGTATCAGAAGACTCCTCTCCCGGTTCGTGATCCAAGTCATACGAGTCTTCCCCAACCGGGTCTCGCAGAGGACCTTGAGCAGCCGGTCGAGGCGTCCAAGGGGTCTCCCAACCCGGAGTAAGATTTTGGGAAACAGTGAAAGGAGCGGGTGGAGGCATAGTAATGGAGAGATTCCAATTGCGTCGACCGGACGTTTCTTGAGCGTTCTCGGGGGTTTGTGGTTCCTCCGTGGACTTCTCTGTCAGTCTACGTAGAGGACTTTCCCGGAGACCAGATGCAGAAGTTGGCAGCCATGATTTGGTCCGGTCCCTAAAGGACATGTTCTTCCTTTGCGATGAGTGCTCTTCGGAAGAACCGGGAGCTCGTTGACGGGGCAAGGTGAAAGACCACCATCGGCTGACGGAGTCATTGGAGTTGAAGGTAGATTGTAAGGAATGGACATCGGATGGACGAGATTCGAGAGCAAGACGACTGTCATTGCTAAAAGGTGGAGTTATTTCTTTGGGTGAGGGTGGTTCATCTTTTGCCCATGCTATACCCCGACAAAAGGTCAATTGTAGAGATCAAAGATCAAAAAGAGAATGGTATTTACGAGGAGCTGTTACAACTGTCGAAACGGGGGGTGCTGGAGTACGAGAAGTGCTCTGGATACTGAATGCTTTAACGCTTGACGAGGACGGAACGGATGGGGGACGAGGACGGGATGATGAGGAAGGGCCCGAGGTGGAAGTCATAAGCCAAGGAGGTGAAACAGCGCAGTAGCACCGCTGGGAGCGGCGATGAGGACGAGGTTCGATGCAATGATATGGTGGCCGTGGAGTGGGTCGGACCTAATTCAAATAGGTTTATTCCCTTTTTGATCATGGACGACATTCCGTCTCTCTCGAATCGTCCCGTCGGATCTCGGTTTGTCACCCAGGACGAGGTTGAATCTGCTCGTGCTCGTCGTGAGGAACAGTGGAAAGCTGCCTATGCAAGGCTTGGTCAAGAGCCTCCTCCTCCTCAACAAGAAGACGCATTTGACGGGCGCAGTCTCGCTGAAGTGAGCAGTTCTCGCATTTCTCTTTGCAATATGTATTGACTCGTCCTCTGGGGTGACGCCCTTTCGAAACCCCTTGTAGAAATTAGCAGCCAACAAGGCATATATCTCGTTCTTTCGTGCTGTCTGATACTCGCTGACATACAGCGCAGATCGCAAAGCAGGAGGAATGGGAGGAGAAAACAAAACTAGGTACTTCCAAGATTCCTCTGTATCTATTCCCGTATCTTAAGCTTTCCTCAGCGAACCAGTTCCGTGCTCTAGAAGAAGATGAGATCATGTTTCTTGATTCTCTACGCGAGAAGCAAGAGGCAGAGGAACGCGAGAGACGTCAGAAAGACGGCGAAGAGGTGCAGAGCTTCAAGCAGTATATTCTTTTCTTCATATCTACAACGCTCTCCCTAATCCTTCTACACAGAGCCGTGGCTGCGCGTATCCAAACTACAAATGCACCACCTGCTTCGACTGCTTCAAAAGCACCCCCTCCGAAACCAGCCGCAGTGAAAAAGGATAAGAAACCTCTCAAGGGCGTTGTTGTCAAACGAAAAGCCAAATCGAGCGACAACAAGCTAGAGACAAAGGATGCTGTAGAGAAGAAGGATGCAGCAGACAAGCAGCCAGCCACGTCGAAGAAGGATGCGGCAGACAAGCAAGCAGCAACATCGAGAAAGGCTGACGAGCTAGACAAGGATGAGGCACCAGCGTCCAAGCGACGTAAAGTATCAGAGTCATAGTATATCCTGTATTACAATACCCTCATCGTCTAGTAACTGCATTAGGTGTCGGTGTCCATCGTACTCTACTCAAATCCTTTTCCTTCCCCTTACTCCCATCCCAACCAGCTACACGCTCCATAGCTTCCGCTCTCCGTGTACCTGACGTTCCCATCGTGCGATTCAACAGTCTTTTCCCCGCAGGTGTAAGGTTTCCTGCAGCTTCCGATTTTCTAGGTGTCCAAGAAGGAGGATCCATGTTACCCCTTCGAGTGGTACCAGGTGTCCTGGAAAGACCGATACCGGGTGTACTCAATCCTAGTAATCCAGCCTTGGCACGAAGGTTCTTGGAAGCTTTATTAGAGAGCCTATGTGACAATATCTCTCGGGCTGACGGCTCTGATAACCGGAATGGGGCACTGGGTGGTGGTAGGAGAGCAGCTTCGGCTGGATCATCGGACTGAGAGATGATTCGAGGCGTGGCGTTCAGTGTACCCCATGTCATTAGCTCCTTGACAGCCGTAGGTCCAAGCTCTGAAGGTGTCGGTGAAGGAAGGTTGGGTACCAGGGAGAAATTGTTCCGTGAAGGGGATTTTGGGCGATCTAGAGAGAATTAAGTATATAGCATACTTTGTTGAGCAACGGAGAATTTACATTGTGTGCCTTGTATTGCTGCGTCAATTCTACTTCGTGTTGGACTAGGGGGCTCAGAGAGTGACCGAGTTGTCGACGTCGTATCATCCTGCTCAGGCAAGCGTGTGCTACCATATAGAATTGACTTTTCTTCTCCTTTTGGTACAACAACAGGCTTTGGTCGTTCCTGGTAGGGTGACGAGTCTGCATCGGGAGGAAACATCAACGAATTTCGAGTCTACATGACGGTCTTCAGCGAGTTTCCACGAATTAATCAACAAGACCACAAACCTTAAACTTCCAACCATCCACACCCGCGGGACGTGTATCTTTCTTCGGAGCCATAACATCCGTTTCTTGACCTTCATCCTGTCGTTGCTCTCCTTTGAGCACAACCTGCTTTCCACTTTCATCTTCCTTCTCTTCCGTACCCTCTTCACCACCCTCCGTCACATCCTCGCCTTTCTCTTTCTCTTTCTCTTTACCCTTCTCCTTCCCATCCGTAATCATCCCAGCACTCTTCGGCGCCTCAATCACAAACTTCTCCCTAACCCCAGTCATCACCGGTCCCTCAATCAACATCCTCTCCCTCGCCTCCAACATCCTCCCTTCTGCTCTTCAACCCTCTTCTGCGCCTCCCATGCCCATCCCCACCTTTCCTTTCGCTGCCTATTCTCCTCATCGAGAATTTGTGTGAAACTAGAGTTATCTTCGGATGTGTAACGTGCTTGGAAATTGTCGAGACTGAGATTAGTGTCGTAGCGTGGGCGTTTTGAGGGGCGTTCTCCACCGTTATCATCATCAGTCATAGGCATAGACATAGGCGTACGCATTGGAGTACTCGATGGCCCGGTAGCGTAAGGTGTCTGAGAGGGAGTTTGATAGGGTAGCCTATGTCGAGTAGAGTATGCTGGCGTAGCATTTATTTCCTCAATACGCCGTACAGATGCATTGATTAAATGAGGATCCCGAGAGTCAAGAGCATCGAGGTAACCATTCGTTGCGTCTAGATGAACAAGACTTGGAAAAAAGTCTCGTGCGATGATGTGTGAGAGAGCAGCGGTGTATTCGTCTTCATCGAGTACCGCTTGGTAGTTTAAAGAACGTTCTTGTGAGGAAGATGAGGAGCTGTTGGGTGTAGACTGTGACATATGATAGTGGTAGAGGGCGTACAAAAGTCACCGAGTGACTTCAACACAATGACTTCATTTTACTACAAACACGTGGCAAATGTTACACTCAGTTTTTTTCAAAACGTTGAGGCCATATATTAGACAACACCACTCTTCTACAGTCAGAGTAATTAGGCGGGGATTCATATCAAATCGTTGGAGACAGTGGCGGACTAAATCGTCACGTAATCAGTGTCATGAGCTTAGGGAGGGGGAGGGGGAGGGGGAGGGGAAGGATAAACGAGTGTGGTGGTCAGTGTCGGGTAAAAACTACAAAAGAAAAGAAAATCTGTAAGAAAAAAAGACCATGCATATGGATATGGATTAATAAATCAAGGCGGAGAAAAATGAAATACAACTGATATAACCGGAAATATAAATGAGGTACCTGGAAGAGGAGGAAGGAAGTGTTACACAGAATCTAGAAGCCGCTCCTCGTGTTGGCTGCACTGCTCGACCTCGGTCTTGACTGACTTCGACCTGGTCCATCCGTGCTCTTTCTCCGCGCTCCACTACTGGGTCTGCCGATCCGGCTTTGAGCAAGGGTGGTGGAGGCAGAAGAGGGTAATTTGGTTGAACGCAGAGTAACGTTCGCATGCAGACCTGGCAAATCGGGAAGGGCTTTGCCATTTTCAGGTGTCAGGCGTCCGTTTGGCTTCGCCATAGTACTCGACCCCAGAGACGAACGTTTCAACTGCGAGGCAAACAAACTGGTACTACCTGGGCCTGTAGAACGCTTAGCTCCAGTATGCACAGCATTCGAGGGAATTGGCAAAAATGTCGGTGTGGCAGGACGTGAGGAAGAGGTGAGGATAGAGCTGTTCGTGGTCGTGCTTCCGCCGGATAGCCGCGACTGCGGTCGCTTGATTCCGGTATTCATGGTGCTCTGTGCAAGAGCCCGGGACGATCCAAAAGTAGGAGAAGGCGAGGTCGACGCAGTCGACGAAGAAGACGGAGGCTTGTACCCGCCCCGCGGGCTAGAAACCCTCCTTCGAAGCCTGTCTGGTGGTGAAGGAGAATCTTCCATGATCAACACCCATCCTGACGAATCTCCCCCATCTTTCTTGCTCTTCTCCGACTCTGTATCCGTACTTCTCTTCGACTCTGTGCTCCTCCTCACAGTATCCCAACTTGACCGTCCCAAAACCGGCTTGCTAGATTGTACAGGTGAAGGCGAACCAATACTGGACTGGGCTAGTGTGTTTGCGTTTGGCCGGCTGGTTGTGCTTCCTATGCGTAAACGAGGAACACGAGTATGGATTTTCTGCTCCAAATTCCTGACTCGGGCACGCATTTCGGAAACCATTTGTACACCTTTGCTCCTGGAGGTTGTACTGGTAACGGAACTGGTACTTGTAGTGGACATATTGCGACCGACAGCCGGTCGACTGAGCGGTGTTCGAGGAGATGAAGCATAGATTGATGGATGAGTGGTGGAACGGGGAATGGAGGTGGGTGTCGTCTGAACTTTGAAGGGTAGCTTGGTCGGGGACCGAGTACCAGGACGAGGGATCGTGGGCTTGCGAGGAGTATCTTCGTCGTCGTGATTGGTCTCAGGCAGACTTTCTGAACTGAGGTCCGCAAGCTGGAGATCCGCAGGAGCTGGGGTGCTCAAAAGGTCGTCGTTTGATTGGTCGCTATTAGAGGTAGGGAAGGGAGAGGGCTCGATTGAGAATGTACTTTCTCGGGAAGGTGGTGCAGGACGGGCTGAAAGTTGGTCTTTCAATATGGAGACCTCTGCATTGGCATCTAAAAACATAATATTAACTCCTTGAAGTTGAATAATTTTCGGGAATCCCTTGTACCTCTCAATTCATCTTTGAGTCGTTGGCATTGCTCTTCCACATTCGCCTTGTCCAGGAGTTCGTGCTCCAGTAGAATTTTCTCTTCCAAAGCTTTGGAGTACTTGGCTTCCATATCAGCCAGATGGGAAGAGACAGCCCTTTCCGTCCGTTCCAAGTCGTCATTGCCCATTTCCAGCTCGCGGAGCTGGACCTTGATTCGCTGATATTCTTGACGTAACTTGTCCAGTTCGCGCTGAAGAGAAGTTGTCGTGGTATTATGTGTGGTCTGGAGAGACGTAAACTTGTTCTAAAGTTGGCGCCCTTAGCAACGAGACAAGACTCATTAGAGGATGGTTTGCGCACCTTCCACTCATCCTTCTCTGTTTCTGCCTTGGCTACCTTGACCCTCAGATCGTGCTGCGCCTGTTCCGTCCTCTGCAACTCATTCTCTAATTCGGTCTCGAGTTCCTTGCTCGTATGGTGAAAGTCGTCGAGTTCGGCACGAGTTTCTGCCAGCATATCGGCCACCTGGAGAACTTGGTGAGTATACTTGAGAAGCTGGAACAGAAACAGACAGAATGGACCTCATTGTACTTTGCACGCCAGTCAATGGAGGACGAATAACTGACAAGTTGGATGAGAAATGAGGACGGGATTCAGAGAAATAAAGGTTACTTTATGTGAGAGTCGTCGATGGACATGATTGGGTCTCGTCGAAGGGCATCGGTAGGGGAAAGCACAGCGGTCATGAACTGAGAGGGACAGACAGTGTAGCAGAAAACGACTGTCCCAATCCAACACACTTTCAGTCACGTGGTTCGGCATTTATTGCTACTACTATAGCTATACTACAAGAGTCTACAATCCCTCCGGTTTTGCACACTTGCGTTTCTCAATCGACCCTGTTTTGGGACATCTCCTAGAAGATATCATGAGAAAAGGGCATATCGAAAGCCATTACACGTACATTTCCTAATTGTGAATCAGCACAATATCGCCATGTAAAAAAAAGGTATCTTTACCTGCCATGATACTGGTTCCATCGTGTGTCCAGCTTCACTTGTCGCAAATATCACTCCGAGGTCATTTCTAGCCGTGGTCACAAAGTAGCTCCGTGCATCACCAAGGGAAATCTGACTTGTCTTAGCTCGGGCACTCTCCAATTTGAGATGGACGTACCACTACTCCGCGAACCACATCGCCTCCTCTGAAGCAGTCGCTGATCTTGACCTTGTCTTTTTCTGTTGCTCTCACATCTTGCGAGCGAATGACGCCGACGAATTCCTCGCCCGGAGGCAATGGTACGCCGTCTACTACAGATATTGACAAAAGGGCCTGAACGGGAGAAAGGCGCGTAATAGTCCCCAGTATCACAGAGTTGGGCGAAGGAGGATGCGGGCGAACGCGAGCTATGGACATTGTCTGTAATGGATGCCAGTTGCAGAGTCATCGAATACAGAGAAAGGAATCAATGTAAGTACAGATCCTTCATAGCGTGGTGTTCCGACAAGGCTTGCGCGGACTTGGTCATCCCTAAGATAGAGACCCTTTCCTAGTTGTGGTAGAGGACCTTTTGGGAGAGAAATAGGCTGTCCAGGGAGAACGGGATCTGAGGACATTGAATTGGAGTAGGGTAAACCGAGGGTAAACTGTAACAGCAGTCGTGGGACACAAACCTGGAAATTTTTGTCACTTCGTGTCAAACCGTCTTCACCCGGTATACCCACTACTACTATGGCTTCCTCGCTGGCTCGTGTCTTTGCGCGTCGTATGTTCTTTTCTTCTGCGCCATTCTCTTTTTCTCTTCTCATGTCCAACACCTAGGTCTCCATGCTTCTGCACGGAGAAGTGCGCTCTCCCAGTTCAACATGCCGGCCATGAGTCCTACCATGACTGAGGGAGGTATCACTTCATGGAAAAAGAAGGAAGGAGAGAGTTTTACAACTGGTGAAGTCCTTCTTGAGATTGTCAGTTACTTGGGCTCGCTGTACTTGTCAGGCCAAGCTCATCTTTGGTCCTAGGAAACGGACAAGGCAACGATAGACGTAGAAGCTCAAGACGATGGTGTCGTGGCAAAGATCATGGCGAGTAGTCTCATTTCTATTCTAGCGCTGTACTTATCTTTCTTCAGGTTCAAGGCGGCTCCAAAAACGTCCAAGTCGGGTCACCTATTGCCATCATTGCTGAGGAGGGAGACGACCTGTCCGGTGCTGCCGAGATGGCACAAAAGGCCTCTTCCTCTGCGCCTCCCAAGCAGGAGGAGAAAGCGCCTGAGCCTCCCAAGGCCCAACAAGAAGCTCCCAAATCGCAACCCACTCCCGAACCCTCCAAGCCTTCAAAACCCGAACTCCCTGCCGGTGACCGTATCTTTGCCTCACCGATCGCAAAGAAACTTGCGCTGGAGCGTGGAATCCCTCTCAGTAAGGTCAAGGGCACCGGTCCTGAAGGTCGCATCATCCGTGAAGACGTCGAGAAGTACAAAGCTGCACCCGAGGCTGCTGCTGCTACTTCCTCACAACCTCCCCAAGCTCAACTTCCCGACTACGTCGACACACCAGTCTCCAATATGCGTCGTACCATTGGCTCTCGCTTGACACAGTCCAAGCAGGAGTTGCCTCACTATTACGTGACGGTCGACGTCAACATGGACAAAGTGCTCAAGCTGAGGGAAGTCTTCAACAAAACTTTGTCTGAAAAGGACAAATCTGCCAAACTCAGCGTCAACGACTTCATTGTCAAGGCTGTTGGTTGTGCTTTGTCCGACGTACCTGAAGCAAACTCTGCTTGGCTCGGAGAGGTCATCAGGACGTAAGTATTGCCCCTTGTACATTCAAGTTGTCTGGACCTGACCTTCTTTCAGATACAAGAAGGCTGACATTTCCGTCGCCGGTCGCCACACCATCTGGCCTGATTACACCCATCGTGAAGGATGTCGGATCAAAAGGTTTGGCTACAATCTCAGCCGAGACCAAGGCCCTTGCAAAGAAGGCTCGCGACGGCAAATTGGCACCTTCTGAGTATCAGGTACGTTGTCAGTTAACTATCACTCTCACTTAGAGCTCACATGTTCTCTTATTCAGGGTGGAACCTTCACCATCTCCAACTTGGGCATGTACGGTGTCTCGCATTTCACCGCCATCATAAACCCCCCTCAATCATGCATTCTCGCTGTCGGCTCAACCGAGGCAACTCTGGTTCCTGCACCCGAGGAAGAGCGCGGTTTCAAGGTTGTCAACATGATGAAAGTCACCTTGAGCTCGGATCACCGAACAGTAGATGGTGCTATTGCCGCTAGATGGTTGTCTGCTTTCAAGGGTTACCTCGAAAATCCCTTAACATTCATGCTTTAAGTGCTTCCTTTCGTTACAGCTTTTAAAATACGCGGGTCCCATAGATTTAATTAGGTCTACATCTCCTTATAAAATGCTTCATCCTTTCGTAGGAAAGGACTAGACTTTTTACTTCGTATGTTGGAACTGCTTTGGGCAGTCTGAGCTTCCCACGACAATTACTTTTAGACCCTTTACTCCCAAAATGCCTGGCCGAATACGCAAAGAGTCTCCTCTCAAGAGCCCAGGTTTGATTTTCCAAAGGAGTTGGAGGTTCGTTCTGACTTGAGACCCCACAGAACGACCATATTTAGCCCTCGGTCTCGAAGGTTCAGCTAACAAACTCGGTGCAGGCATCATCAAACATCTCGAAGATGGCTCAACATCTGTACTCTCAAACGTCAGACATACGTACATTACACCACCGGGTGAAGGTTTCCAACCCAGAGACACCGCTTTGCATCATCGAGAATGGGCTCTCAAAGTAATAAACGATTCACTTTCCAAAGCAGGGGTTTCGATGCATGATGTTGATTGCATTTGCTATACGAAAGGTAATTTTTGATTGAAATGCTTTTCTGACAGAAATGAAGCAAAGTCTATCTTTTTCAGGTCCCGGTATGGGTGCACCATTGCAATCTGTGGCTCTAGTTGCTCGGACACTTTCATTGTTATACAACAAGCCTTTGGTTGGAGTCAATCATTGTGTAGGCCGTACGCAGATTTACCTACCATCACATATCATTACTCATGATCAAGCCAGACATCGAAATGGGTCGCGATATAACGGGAGCCCAGAACCCCGTCGTCCTCTACGTCTCTGGCGGTAATACCCAAGTCATCGCGTACAGCCGTCAGTGTTATCGGATTTTTGGAGAAACTCTCGATATCGCTGTTGGAAACTGTCTTGATCGTTTTGCTCGGGTGATCAATCTGAGCAACGATCCGAGCCCAGGCTACAATATTGAGCAAGAGGCAAAGAAGTGTGTCGCTGCAGTATTCTTGCTTGTTTGATCACTGACGAGCAGGGTGACAGGGGAAAGCGTCTCATGCCATTACCCTACACCACTAAGGGGATGGACGTTAGTCTATCCGGCATTCTATCTTCAATGGAAGCTTATACGATGGACAAACGTTTTCGTCCTGAAGCTGGGCCTAGCGAAACAGAAGACATCATAACACCCGCTGATTTGTGCTTTTCACTCCAAGAGACGGTGTTTGCTATGTTGGTGGAAATCACGGAACGTGCAGTGGCTCACATAGGAAGCAAAGAGGTTCTCATTGTTGGAGGTGTAGGATGTGAGCTTCGGGTCGTCCATCTTACCCTGAAAGTGCTGATTTTTCGCAACAGGCAACGAACGACTGCAGGAGATGATGGGCGTCATGGCCCACGAACGTGATGCAAAGGTTTTTGCCACAGATGAAAGGTACTGCGTCTCGAGTCTTTGGACGTCTGGTTGACTCTTGTTTCTCTAGGTTTTGCATCGACAACGGGATTATGATTGCGCAAGCCGGCCTTCTCAGCTACCGCATGGGCTTTGAAACCCCGTTGGCAAAAAGCTCTTGTACCCAAAGGTAGTACCTCCCCGGGCAGATCATTTTCTTCAGAACTGACACTTTCTATAGGTTTAGGACAGATCAAGTTCATGTATCGTGGAGAGCATAAAACACAACATAACACATTGATGTACTTCTAGCCATGTATCTTATGATTGATTATCTACAAGAGAAGAGATATACTCCCAGTCCTTCGGTTCATTTTTCTGCATACTGTCTCCCATCTCATCAAAATGCTGCCACCACCATGCATCGACTGCATCAAAGGGTCCTAGTGTGGTTGGTGCTCTTGCCCCCCAGGGTTTGTTGCGGAGGATGAAGTGTAAACATCTAACTTCATCGTCTCTCCATAACTGGGGATGGATAACCCTTAATGGTTTAAGAGCATTGTAATACCATCGCAATGGCTTCCACTTTCCTCTGAAGAAAGCAGCAAGAAGATCCTGATCTGGAAAAGCAAACTCATCGAGTGGCTGCGTATCCAGGTAGTGGATGACCGCTGCCGATAGTTTCGCAGAGGGATTCAAAACGACAAGGCCCGAGTTGAGTTGTCCATACGGACGCGGGGCACTCGGTGCCCATGAGGGTGGATCTGCAAGAGGACCTGTAACTGCAGTATGGGCACAATTCGCCGGTATCCTGGACTATGGTCAGCGTCCCGTTACAATAAACCGAATAAAGAAAATTTTACCAATCAATAGGATAATGCGAGATCTTCATTGGGTTGCAAGCGCACGCATGAGCTGCCGCAATCTCGTCCGCTTCGAGTGGAAGATTCATCAATTCGTCCATGTTTTTCATCACGATCATGTCGGAGTCCAGCAACACAACCCTCTAAAACAGAGTTACTCCGAGTACTGTAGCTTACTCCCGAAAAGAATTACCTCAAAGTCTACCAACTCAAATGCTCTGTAGTGGTTGTTTCAGCTATTATAGTGGTACCGATGAGCAAGCACCGAACCTAAGTTTAGTCCAAGTATCTCCGAACCTTGCATCATGTTCGGCAACGCTATGTCGATCTGGAGCAGGTAGAAGAGTATCGATTTGGTACATAGGAATATCGTTCCTGCGTAGAATGTCTCTAGCCTCTTGAGGCAGCTCCGGAGTGACCATGACCACCAAGGGATATTTGGAATTGACACGCTTGAGCCCATGCCATACAGTAAGCAGTCCAGGCAGATAACTGGAGCGAGTAAGAAGTGTGGTGTAGGCAGCCTTGCGAGACATGATGGTGGTCGAAAGCTAAAATGTTGATCCAAGTTCAATATATCTGTCAAATAATTCCCCCTCATTCCCACAGGGTGGGAAATGCCTAAGGAGAAACGACGGAGTAAGGGTGGAATTCACTTTGCGAGTACAAAAGTTTGGTGTGGTGGATGCATATATCATGGATTAACCATACAACAAGCTAAACATGTATCGAAAACGTGAAAAATATAGCAAAGCATCCAACGAAATCACCGCAGACGACTGGAAAAGAGACGTGCATGAGTGTTGGGTATTTACTTGACAAAGAAGGGGACGTACCGAGCTTCACGCTCACTTTCGAGAAGAGCCAGAATATCTTCCTCACGGACGGGACCCTTCACATTACGGATAATCGTCCGGGTAGTATCATCCATGAACTCGACACGGACTTGAGTCACACCTCCACGAGATCCTGTTCTGCCAAGGACCTAGTTGTACAAGGAACCACAATTACTCTGTCAGTGTCTGACTCCATCAAGTGAAAATATGGGTGTGGACCTTGATGACTTTTGCGAGCTTGACTGGTGCTTTTGAGGAATCCTATTCACGAGTATAAGCATCCATTCCTACAGAACAGGCGACGAGGGCCTCACCATTTTAGAGAGGAGGGAGGTGTCGAGCGCGAGTGACTTTTTGTTGATGGGGCGTTCGTTGACAAGCTGTAAAGTTTGTGTAATCGCTGTCCCAAACATCCGGCAAATTCCGGCCGGCCAGGCTCGGTACTAGTCGACGTCTCTTCCTCTCTTCCTGTCAGCCATCGGTAGCGACGCCATTTCATATCCGGCTCATAGTTCAGCGTCCTCTGCTTCCTACTAACTCGGATGCAGTTCTGAAAGGGACATTCCAGCCCTCCAAAACCCTCTCGTTCTTATGTCTGAGTCGTGGAGTAAAGAAATCTAGTCCAAGAAATCCATTGCGTAGTACTAGTACATAGAGTAGATTTGGTAATTAAGTATACAACGATACACTGGTGTCTGCAATCCTGATAGTGATAGTTAATAGTAATACAAGGATATACTCTAATTAATACGAAGATGGTCTGTAAAATTGCAACAAGAAAATAATAATTTATCAAAGAATCAAGCTAAGAAAGGTGTCCGTGCCACTCAAGTTCACCGAATCAAACCATATATACGGTCCAGTTCTGTTTTGTAGGCTTCCTCCACAGCCTTGCGGCGAATGTTGCCCTTGGTCGCGGTTCGAGGCAGGGTATTCCGAGACACGACTACAATCATGTTGGGGGAAGTGATGCGTTCGTGAAGATATCTCCTTGCATGGAAGGGCCTCGTCTTCCTGATTATTTCTTTTTTCAGCCTATTTTCATCCATGTCCACCGCAGGCTCGACAAACAGAACAGGGGAGGGTCGACCAGTACCCTTCAAAAAAAGGTCAATACACTGTCAAATAATCTCATTCGCAAGACTGGACTTACCACAACGATACAGTCAGCCACTAGCCCTCCACAAGTTGCTCGGACGTTATCCTCAACAGCCTTTGTATCGCATCGAAGACTGTTCTCCGATTTGATCCAATCATCGTCTCTGCCTCGGAAGACATAGCGACCTTCGGTGACTTCTTGGAAAAGATCACCGGTATGGAAGTGGCCATCAGCATGTCGCAAGGAGATGTCTGGGCAATCTCCAGACTCGGCCGAGACGACGAACTCGAGCATTCGAGCAGTAGAGTGATGCTCAGCCTCAGCTTTGTCAGAATCAATTGGCACAAAGCGATACGACACGCCATCGAGGGGCCTTAGCAGATTTGCGTCTGGACCACAACCACCAACGGAGATCAAGGTAGCCCCACATTCGGTACTGCCAAACAAATTCTAAAAGTTTCACACAATGTTAGCTGCTACGAATATCAAAGAGATGAACCGGATATCGTACCCTGAGGTTGATGTGGTTTCGTAGTGCCCATTCCTGTTCTTCGCGGGGAAGAGGCATGCCGCTGTACAGGACTTCATCAAGATTGGCCAAAGCAGAAAGAAGCTTTGTATCGTTCCGAGCGTTCCGCAACTGCATCGCCAGAAACGCTGCGAATTGATTTAAACGATTGAGTCCACAATGGTGGATCATGTCAAGGAGTTCTTCTGAAGAAAACGAGATAGTGGTGGGTTGAATAGTGCAAGTGCCATGCTGCAAGCTGCCCAAAAGCACTGAAACTGGATTAGCTAGGAGAAGTTAAAAGCAGAAAATCGGACTTACTGAAGGTTTGACCGATGTGGCACATGCTACCCCTAAAAATGAAGCAGATAAGGTTATTGAGGGCAAGGGATTAGACTCTGAGCACTTACATCCACACAGTGACGTCTTGCCGGGAGGAATCCCGGGGTACAGCTACTTGGTATGATTTGGACACGACAGAGTCTAACCAGCGGAAGCTGCAGGGCACAAGCTTGGACTCCCTGACGTAGACCCACTGGTATGGAATAAGAAGGCGAGATCGCTAGGTTCAACGTCGAGAAGAGAAGGTAGTGGATGTCCATTGGCGTCGATCCTGTCCGCTTGTTGCGCGAGATAGGTGGGAACAGGGCACTCTCCCAAGACATTTTCAAAGGTTTGATCGTGAATCAGAGCCCGGGCGTTGGCCTTTGCCAAAAGCTCGAAAATCACATCAGGATTGGGAAGTCGTAGACTGAAGAGTTGGGGGATATAACCGGCTCTGGAAAGACCGTAGATATGGAGAATGTCGGTGTAGGTATATCCACCAATCCTGAAGAGAAAAAAAATGAGAGGACATTCACAAAGACAAAGAACCAACTCACCAAAGACCTATCACCGACCGCTGAGGTATACGAACTTGCGCCAGTGTTCGTGACCAGTATCGGGCGAATAAAAGGACATCATTGTAGAATTGTCTGTAAGTGACTGATCGCCAATGTAATTGACTTGATTGAGAGTCAATGTGGGGGATCCTGAAGACTGGTGATGATGGATAATGCGAGGCACTAGACTCGAGGACAGAAAGGTGAGTTTTGGACATTGAAAGCCGGATTGGAGATTTGATGAGGAAGTAGAGGGGTGACGATAGGATTCACCTTTATAGTGAACGCACCATAGCGAACTCCGGTGATTTATAAACAAAGAAGGATGGATGTAGGTGGTTATACAAAGAACGCCAGAATAGCCTCTTGTGAGTTGAAACCGACTTGAAACATGGATATTAGGAACCAAGAACTAAATCAAGATGGTCAATGTCGTTGAGCAGACACTGCCGTAGGACATGACTCAGTTACAACGTTCTCTGGTCTGCTACCTCCGCTTTCACCGGTTTGGTACGGGTTGATCACGTGGAGAGGTCCTCGAAAGCAGTGATTTAAAGTGGGTTTAGTGAACTGCAGTCCTGTGCAGTTGTGCCACTTGGAAAAAGGCTGATATGCCGCTTGTACCTGGCTAGAGAGAATAGACTCAACATTGGATGGTGGCGCGAACGATTTTCAGCGATGAGCAAAGATAGCATTCCCGATTGAAAGACCAGAGAAGAGGTTTACGTTGAATGACTACGACTCTCGGTAGAGGGGAAAGCAGTTGTCCACGTGTTCCGGAGAGATAGGTGGCGGCACCAATGATCCAAGTCTCAAGGAAATATGTCGACGAGGCTGTAAGGACCGGAAAAGATGAGAGCGTAAGCGAGGCAATTTCGGAGGTAGACCGGGTAAAAGCCTAGACTCAACGGGTCACATGATCTCAAAAAAACTTGTCTTCGAGCTCGTCGACGGGCATGTTGAGCAAGATTTCTGTCCTACACGCCCGCTGTATGCCGTTCATTTGTGCTCATTGCTTGTTTCTTACTGTCTTTCAAGGTCGTTGATGCTCAAGAGAGCTGGTTCCACTCCCAGCCAGCATCTTGAACGCGCCAGATTCCTCATTTCTCGTCCCTCAATTCGATGTCTTCCATCTTCTGCTCTGGCTCGTCGGCCTCTTCTTCCCCGTTCTTCTTCCATCGGTCGCAACCACTCCGCTTGCGTGCACAAACCTCTTGTTGCCCAGACACCCAATACGCCTCACACTCCCGCAGAGCTTCTCTGTTCTCTCCTATCCAAATCCTCTGTAGAGAAGCTTCTCATAAGGCAAATTCGTGCGCGTCCGCATCTTCTCCCCCATCTTCTGGATTCCACAAAGGTCCGGTTGTTAGCAGAATCAGTTGCAGCTGTCCCTGCTACTTCTCATCATGCTGTCCAAGTTCTTCGTCTGGCCCATCTTCTTGGTTGCCAGATGAAGCAAAATGCATACGAGTGTACCGCATATCAGCTTGCGCGTGTCTCCAAATGGAATCACGTCCTCGCTGTCGTGCAGTCCGCAAGCGTCATACGGGAAAGACTACCATACGGCTGCTGAATTGGCGTGTACGTGCCCTCGTCGAGACAGACCAACACCTTCATCTTCAGTCCATGCTAGAAGAATTCATCAAATACCACGTCAAACCCAACAGACGAACGTTCCACCTCCTCATTTCCGGGTGCATTCGCAACCGGGATCTGGAAAGTGCACAAAATCTGCTTCGCGTCATGGAGCAGCACGGTGTCGAACCAGACGCGTCCACGACAGCCACTATCGCCGTTTATTATCGTGCTTTTGGCCCAAATGCGCAAGTCCAAGACCGCAGTCTGGACATATTGCCTTCACTCCATGGCATCACTCCTACAGTTGTCTTGAACAGTCTCATAGAGCTACGTTTGGACGCTCAAGACTTCATAGGTTGTTTAGACCTATTGATGTTGTTCGACTCTGGCCAGGTTACATCCATAGTCCAGGTCGTTACTGGGGCCGTTTCCATCCAGGGCGGCGGAGGACGTCGAAAACCATCTTCCCCCATAAGCTATCCACTTTCAGTTCCCCCTAATGCCGAAACCTTTGCCATCTTCATTCGCTATCTGTCTTCGAGAGATCTGAAGGCGACATTAACTGTCTTAGAGGGTCTCGTGTCAACAAACATCAAACCTACTGCCGAAGTAGTTACGTCCCTGATCCATGCTTTCTTCCAATCACAGCAGAGCTCGGTTGCCATTCGGATGGTAGCTGAGATGTGCAACTCGGAACAGTGTCCACCAGAGATGTTTTTACCACTGGGCAACCTTGATGCCGATTTGCAACTGCCATTAAATGTGACAGGAATCCGACCAACTACCAGAGTGTTCAATGCATTGTTGAAAGGCATCTTGCCTATTCGTGGATTGGACATAGCCCATGATGTCATCAACATTATGCAAGCCAACGGTCTTCAACCTAACGCAAGTACGGTAGAAGTCTTGATTGCATACCTTCGAAAAGCAGTGACTGTTCGACCGGGTATCATGGGAAGACTAATTCGCCGACTGTCTTCCCCAACTTCGCGACCTTCCATTCGTCATCTCCACATTCTGCTCAACGTTATCTTACGACACGAAAGGTTCCTGACCTTTGGCTCAGGATGGGACTCGGTTGCGGTCCGTTTTTCCCGTAGTCGACAGGAGCGTGGTCGACATCCAAAGAATCCAGAGTCATTTAGTGGTGGTCACATATCTATTGGTGGTATCGTATTGCGGAAGGGGGACAATCGTGTCGTCAAGTCTATTGTCAAGGACCTACTCTCTCGTAGAGTCAATGTGGATAGCGTCATCGCTGGTCTACGCTTGAGGCAAGAAGCCGGAATCAAGCTAAAAGTAGATGATGCCCAAGCTATATTCCAGACTATCCTAGCTCGTGGCTTTCAACTGAACGAGTACCACTTTGGTGCTCTAATGGAGGGCTATACTCGCGTGGGCGATCTCAGTGGTGCGGTCGATGTATTGCGCAGAGCAATGCGAATTGGAATCAAGCCGAATGTTGTTCTCTTCACCATTCTGATAGCAGGGTATGCTCGGCAGGGCAATCCAGATGACGCTATGCGTGTCTTTCAGCAAATGGTGGCGAACAAGATCCAGCCAGATATAGCAGCGATTGACGCAGTTTCGAGCGCGTTCTTTGCAGTGGGATCATATGGGATGGCGAGGCATTGTCTAGTGTCTCTTTGGCCTTACGTTACGCCCTTCCCCAACGAGTTTCGCTCGCTAAAACTGAAGCAATTAGCTGTGGAATTTCGGAGCATACAGACTAAGCCAAAGACGCTATCGAAACAGGAATGGATTGCTTTGTATTATAAACTTAAACACTTAATACTCCGATGGAGGGCTAGTTTAGAACCAGAGCAGAAGAAAAGATGAAATACATTTATGCGTGGTCGAAAAGTACATGATATGCAGAACGATTACACCTATGAGAGTGAAGAACTAAAGAAAGGAAGAATATGGGGATATAATTTAGGACATAGAAAACTTGCTATCTAACAGACGTAAAGCATCGCGTACCCCAGCAGTCTGTACCTCTCGCACCATACTCTGTCCACATTTGACCAAAACTTCCTGTGGGACAAGCCGGGGCGGCGATTCGGTGGATCTGGCTTGCTCCTTTTCCCGAAAATGAGCATGGGGATCGGTAAGAAGGACAGCTCCGGATTCTCCAGAGATAGTATTGGGGACAGTAGGGGAGTGCATTCGTTCCGGGGTGACGGTACCAGGGGCTGGTTCTATGACTACTGTAGGACCAGTACACTTTGTCCTGCGGGCGACCACGTCTGCCAGTAAGGCTAGATCGGAGAAGGCGACGTTGGGATGAGATTTGAGTTGACGCCAGGCGTCATCAGTTGGTATTGTCTCGTTATCACGCTGCGACTGATCAGAGCTGTCGAGACTGACTACAGTAGGATCAGTACTGAAGTCAGGCGGGCAAGGGCATGTAGAGGCCTGAGCAGCAACTGATCTGCCTAATGCAGCGCAAAATGCTTTTCCAAAAGAGTCGTCGGCGCATGCCAAGCAATTGCTTGGATCACCTGAGCATGAAGGCTTTGACTGGATAGCTGTCGTGGGGAAGATCTGACTGGTGGTAGACGCTGCCTTCCGACGGAGCGGGACAGGTGGTTGATAAGTGGGCAAATTGTCGAGAACGGAGGGTGGTGAGGGAGACCCGATCCGGATCAACGTAGGAGGCTGAGGCTGCTCGAAAGATTCGACTTTGAGGGTAGGAACCATCGGATCTACAGTACCCTGGAAAGCCTCTCGACAGACGCATGGAGTACCTTCTGTACAGAAGCCACAGCCAAACTCTCGAAACACCGAGTGGGTGCTAAATGTATCTGACTTGGCTGCGTTGGACAAATCGATGATGCCCGGTATGTGACTGGAAGCTCGAGCGTCCATCGGAATCGGAGAGAATGGTACATCGGAGGAGGCGTTTGAATCGGGAGATGACACCATGGATGGAGGTGATGCTGAGGAAAAGATTGGGGGTATGTGAGATAAAAGACTGTCTTGCGCGTCAGAGTCCGCTCGTGAACGCTTCCTGGGCATGGCCACGGATGCGACGGAAGACGAGGGAGAGTCGTCTCTCCACCTCTTCTTGCGGTTCTCACGAGACCCTTGCTGCTCCTTCTCCATGGCAGCGATCCGCTCCCTCAGGAGATTGTTTTCTCGGCGCAACACCTCGTTCTCCTCTTTGAGGCGTTTGGCGATGTTCTGGAGGGCGACATTACGCTCTATCTCACCCTGCTCGTAGGATTGGAGACGGGCCTGAAGCTCTACCAGCTGAGACTGTTTACGTTCGCGAAAGGCGCGCTGTGCGGCCCTGAGCGAATGATCAGGATGTAAGGCACATGGGAAAAACGGTGGCAACAAACCTGTTTTGGACACGACGTCCTTTACCGTCAGGCTGAGGAGATCGGAGTTGGATGAGTCAATGATGGAAGAGCAAGAGAAGTGAAATTTAAACTTACGTCTTCGACTGGTGACTGAGTGACCGCAGCTGGGTCCTTCTTTGGCTAGTGAACTATTAGCATCGAAACGCTTCTCCCAAAAATTCTGTAATTTACCTTTCGGCCAGGCTTGGGCTTGGGCTGGATTACCCATTCCTTGGAGGCTTTTTTCGTTGAAGGAACAGATATTGAAGGAAGAGGGTCGCCGACAGGAAAGGTGGAGGGGAAGACACAAAGGTTGGGAGGAGAATCAGAAAAAGAAAAGCAAAGAAGGCGAATGCTTACCTGTAGCCCAGAGGGTGGTGGAGGAAGGAGCAGCCATTTGTTGAGTACCTTCGTGGTACCTGTGCGTCTTTTTAGTATCTTATCAAATATTGTCGGGAATAATCGGCAAGATCGGGTCTAAGGCCTTAAGGGAGCAAAGATCTTCATTTGGCAGCCTGCATGGCTATCCCTGATATGACGCCCGAGAGTTTTAGACACAGAATTGTGCCTTGCCTTCTCAGTGGTCCGAATCACCACAAATCACCCGTCAAGGCGCCATCCATCTTCTATTCGTGTGCTTCTACTGTTTAGACATTGCTCTTTCCACGTTCAGTGTGAGCCCAAGCATCTTTTTCCCATTACAGCGTGTACGTTTTCACAGTAATACATCAGCATTTTAATCCACAACCTCCTCCTCAATCTGCTCAATCACTTCATCAATCCATACTTCAATCTCTTCCTTGTCTTCCTCGCCCTGGTTCTCATGCCCACCTTCTTGTCCTTTCTGCTCGGCACGCTCCTTCTTGCACCTCACACGCCAAGCGTTCCATTCATCGACAAGTCGTCTACGATGGGCAAGCAATTCAGTGTTGACCGTCTCGCTTTCTCGTTGATCTTCCTCGTCAAAGACGCGGCTGTACTCCTTGAGATTCTTGCGAATTTGTTTCTGTTGCTCCTTCGGAAGTAAGGTTGGTGGGCGTGGTCTCCACAGGAACTGTTTAAACCGGTCTTGAATCTGTTTCAACAATTCTTGTCCTCGGAAATCCCAAATGGCGTAGCCGTTTTCCAGCTATTAAACAGCATTAGAGCCTGAATAGGATGGCAGATTTATACTCACCGTGTGAGTCCATGCACTTGCGCTCGTGGCCAAATAGCGTCCGCTGGGATCCCACTCAACATCTGTAACTCCATAATGATCAGCGGTGCCGAGGAGTTGAATGCTACTACCCCAGTCCTCCTTGGCAACCTGCCCATCGCGTCGATTCGGGTCCTCATTATTGAAATCAAGATCCCAGAACTCGAGCTCTGATTTGCTGGACGAACCAACAGTCGCGAGAACGACATGACGTCCTCGGGGTGACCACCTGATGGCATTGCTGGTGCGATTGGACAGCGTCTCTGAAAAAAATGGCTCATCAGTACATTTGATTCGTGCTTATTTTCATATGCAACTCACTTAACAACTTAAAGTCGTTCTTGGCATGATCAAGCCGATAGAAGCTTACATCGGTTTTAATGGTGATTCCAGGACCAGGGTTTCCAAGGTTGGGATCGCTACTTGAAACAATAGCAAACCTTTCACCCTTTGGCTCCCATGCGAAGTCAGTGACAGTATCTGGTGCGAGGAGGATAGACGAAAAAAGTTAAAGGATGACACCGTGTACCAATGGCGAAATACCAACCTTTGAGCTCTACGACTTCCACGGGGTAGTCCTTTTCACGGACTCTGAAGATCTCTAGGTTGCAGAAGATCGATTTCTTCGTTTTCGTGTGTCTGTCGACCTTGACGCAAAGGAAATCTCCCTGATTCTGCCAGTAAAGTTTACACTAGAGGTTTTTTGGGTACCCAACAGGACCAATCAACGCGGGACCGCAGGATGAGTTAAAGATAGGCATACCTCGGAAACATTAAACAGGTTCTTCTGTCGGAGTATGGCACGACCAGGAAAACTCAATAGCGTGACTCGCGCTGGTTGATTTACCACTTCAGGAGTCCAATACGCTAGTTTGTTCTCAGGAACCTTTTTCCCCCCCTTAGCTCCTGGTCCGATGTTCGCTGCCTTCTCAGCCTCTTCTCTGTCTTTCTCGCTGAGAGGACACCATTCAAAGTCTACTACACCTTCTATCTTTATGCTCTTCTTGTCGTGAAGACCCATACTTGGAAGTTCATAGACACTAATCATCTGATCAGGGGTGACTCGTGCAACAAACTTGTCATCCGGGCTCCACTTGAGAGCTGGCCAAACCATTCGACGCGTAGCAGAAGCTGCTTCCTTTTCGTCGGAGCGAGTGGAGAATGTCCGAAGGAGATCGCCAGACTTGATATCCCAGACAGCAATGTTGTTACCCTCGTCATCAGGCGAAAAATACTGAGGTCCTTGTGGAGCTCCCTCAGGAACAACGATAGGATCGTTAGACCAGGTGACGAGGTAGTTTTCGCAAGGGGAGAAGTCAATGAGTTTAACGAGGGGATGGGCAAAACGTTGTTGATGTTTCCATGACGGACCACCCCATAATCGTACTCCACGACGATGTAAGGTGGCGATGTAAGTTCCTAGAGGTGACCAAGCGACATAAAGGAAAGCTTCCCATTGCTGGGAATCTGTCAGGCTTTAGAGTTACTTTATGAGAACAAGCAGGGCTCAC
This sequence comes from Tetrapyrgos nigripes, assembly GCA_013368315.1. NCBI lineage: Eukaryota > Fungi > Basidiomycota > Agaricomycetes > Agaricales > Campanellaceae > Tetrapyrgos > Tetrapyrgos nigripes. The sequence continues at coordinate 520,940 of JAACJM010000001.1, forward strand.
AGGTTTATTAGCCAATTCGCATTGTGAGGGTTTTCCATGCCAGTATATCTGGACTTCCTCCCCACGATATATGACGTACTGGTCCCGGCCTTGAGGATCTGCCAGCCATGCACGAAGATGTTCCTACGGTATAAAGTCATGATTAAGGTTCAACTGCGACAAAAAAAAACACTTACTCGAGGTGTATACTCCTCAGTTTCTGGCTCCACAAATGTCTCGTTCATGTCGGAGTAACGCTCGATGTCAGAAAAACGATTCAGCTTGAAAGTATGCTTTGCATCGAAAGGATGGTTGTTCATGGCCGTAATTGCTGCATTGGCATCGTTTTCGTTTCGAAAATCGATGAAAAGATAGCTGTTGTACACAATTAGAATACAACGTAGCACCAAAAAATGCAAACGGACCCCTTGTTCTTGCCCTTTGCGTCATCCCAAGGCATGAATAGGTCGTCTGGCTTGATTGGAACGCCTCTCTTGGAAAACTCTTTGCATATTTTCGTCACTAATTTGTCGAGCTTGGACTTGTCGATGACCGGTACACCGTCGACGACAATTGTGTTATCCAGACTATCATCGTATTCCACACGATATCTAGGCAAGGACGCATGAGAAGCTGTGAGTAAAGGGCATGAAAAGACGAACTTTGCTTCAATATCAGAATAATCGATACTATCGACGCCAGACATTTTTTGGTATTGCTAGCGTACTGAGACAGCTGTTTTCCGCACGGTATCCAATTGCTGGAGAGATTTCAGTAGATTTTTGGGTGCTATGACCCCGCTGGTTTCTGCGACCGTTACAGTGCAAGGCAGGGAAATTTTCTCGAAAGAATCACGTGACTATCATCCCCGAAGCTAATCCGAAATTTCGAATCCAGGACCTTCTTCAAGTTCCCAACAACTATGGCCAGCTAAAATTAAGTGTCACTGTCAAAGTCAACCAGACGCACGTGCATCTCAGTCTAGCTCTTAAAGGCGCATAATGCTCTGTTAGCAGCCTCTTCTGTCCCAACAATGGCTCCCCGGCCTCCATGGCTACGGGCACCGACAAGCCTGGCAAACCCAGTGGGAAGGATGTTGCCACCAAGGAGCGCCTAAGCGCGTACTTTACAATTGCTGCTGCTGCCTTCGGTCTTATTAGTGATGGCTGTAAGGTTCTCAATGGATTTCTACCATTTGTTTCCTCACAGTACATCCAGATCAAAACAATCTCATGACGATGTCTAACGTGAGTTCGCTCTCTCAGTACACAGTCTGTCACAAACAGAACACAAATCCGTGCAGGTGGTGTTCAAGAAACTTTACCCCAATGACTACACGGCAGTGGTATCTACCCGAGTATCTAACGCTCTCCTAGTTGGTGAGAATTTTGAATGAACAATGCTTCTTCCAAATTCATTCCCTCCAGGTGCCGTTCTGGGCCAAGTTTGTGTTGGGTTGATCTGCGACCGTATTGGGAGGAAAGTAGCACTAGTTGCCACCACTCTTCTTATCGTCGTCGGTGCTACCTTGGCCACGGCTGCTCATGCCAGTACTCCCGCCGGTTTGTTCTGGTTCTTAACAGTTGCGCGGTAGGTGATAGATGCCTTACTATGAACAGAACCGCTTAATTCCCATCAGAGGTATCACGGGCGTGGTGAGTACTATGACCATGGAATTCGCAATCGAGACATATTCGCGCAGGGTGTCGGCGGAGAATATCCAGCGTCTTCTACGAGTGCATCGGAAGCAGCTAATGAAAAGATGCTCAAGAGACGAGGTCCTGGTCAGTGACATTCCTTGTTCGTATCAGTACTTGAACTGACAACTATTCAGTTTTTATAATGGTCACCAACTTCGTTCTCAGCGTGAGTCCTACATTTTGGTGTAAATGTGACCAAGTTGGTAATGTTACCGATAGTTTGGAGGCCCCCTTGCTGTATCGATCTTTCTCATCGTTTTATCTGCTGCCGGAGAACGTCACCTGCAGACGGTATGGAGGGTATGTTTTGGGCTTGGGATCGTTCTGCCTCTTTCAGTGTTCTACTTTCGCATGCGTATGCTCAGTCCGAAGCTGTATCGGAAAGGAGCAATCAAGAGTAAGAAAAGATATTGAAGATCCGTGATTTTCCTTTCCTCATTTGGTTCAGGACGTGTTCCCTATTGGCTGTTTCTGAGAAGATACTGGAGAGCTTTAATCGGGACATGCGGGGCATGGTCAGGATAGGATCCGAAGTGTGCTATATAATGATACTGACGGATATGCTCGACAGGTTCTTGTACGATTTCGTGGGTACTTCCTCTTTGGCCATCAGTACACCCAGGTCTCAAAGTTGAACAAGGTTACATTTCCCAACGGTGTATTTTCTGGCACTATTATAAGCTCTGTCGTTGTGAATGGAAATCTTAAGGCCACAGCTGAATGGCAGCTACTACTTGGTGCAATCGCACTGCCCGGGGTCCTTGTGTATGTTTTTCCTTAAAAATATATGTCAGTCTTGCTGAACAGGTCACTGTAGCGGTGCATACCTCTGTAACATCTTGGGTCGTCGAAACACGGTGAATACAGCGAGTCGTGCTGCATTGACTGTTACTGATGTTTTCCATTACTAGATGATGCTCGGCTTCAGTGGATACCTGCTGTTCGGATTGATCATCGGGCTGGCCTACGATAGGATCATAAAGATAATCCCTTTGTTTGTGGTCTTGTAAGTCCACAAATGCTTTAGCCTCGCATCGCCTCGCCTCGCTTACGGTGGGTGCACAGCTATGGGCTGATGCAGTCCTGTGGAAATATGGTCAGATCATGTAGAACATGAACTCAAAGAAATTTGTGCTCAATTTTTTTTCTAGGGTCCCGGTGATATGCTGGGTCTAGTCAGCGCTGAGTAAGTACAGTCTCTCACTTGATGGCATTCGTTCATAGAGGTTTCCAAGATCTTTCCCGACATCGATGAGGTTTGTCGAGAAATAGCGCGTATCTTGTCATCACAAACTAAATCTTATTAAAGGGGTACAGGCTATGGGCTGGCTGCTGCCATTGGAAAGACAGGTGTGCTCGGGCTCTATGGTTTGTATTGCATCAAGATAATTCAAACTGTTCTTTAGGTGCTGCAGTTGGTACCCAGGTGTTCACGCCTATACAGAACAATTTGGGCAAGAAGTGAGTTCCCAGTTATTCATGGTACTTATTTTCTTCAATCGTACTTTCATCAAGATGGACCTTTATCATTGCCGCAATATGTGGTGTCACTGGCGTCATAGTCACCTACCTTTTTGTCCCAGACATGACTGGTGTAGATTTGGCCGACGAAGACGTGAAGTGGATGCAATATCTCGCCGAGAATGGTTGGGAAGGACAGATTGGGGAGGATGATGACAAGGAGCTGGTTTTCAATGCTGTAAACAGTTCAGATGAGGAGAAGGCTTCGTTGCAGGGATAAATACTGCTTGAATTTCAGAATACTGCCGTTTTTCGAAACAGAAGTAATTGTAACGCACGTGACCGTTAGCAGGGAAATTTAGACTTACAGGTTACGCAGAACAGACCGTTCATGTCACTGAGGCTCGTGCAAAGCAGATTGTGTTTTGCCTGTCGAGCTCAGCTTTACCAGTTCTCTTCTCGCTCGTTCTCGAGCACTCTTCCCAATTCTGCCCAAAAGTCCAGAAAACCTCGCAAAACTCATGAAGATTTGTTCGAGTACAGCAAATTGCAAGCCTATCTCGATTCCATTGACGAAACAAAACACGTCCTGACACCAGAAGATCTTGCGCGTATCCAGCCTCCCAAACATACCGACGACATACTTTCTGCCCAATATGAGGCCGAGTACGAGAGAATTTTCAAAAAGCTGCAACAGTCTTTCAGCAAGGAACAGCTTATGACATTCCTAGATATGCACCATAAAGGTGATAATCCCGACGGATATAGTCGCACCAAAGCTGGTTATACAGCGCGTATCATTGAACAGCTATGGGGTTGGCCTTCCATGGTCGAGGTGCGGCGGATAAAGAGGGATCTGAGCCAGGTGGATACAGAGAGTGCGTGTCTTCTTGTAATCAATGGCATCAGTCAGACTCATAATCTCTTAGAGATTCCTGTGACCCCGCCAGAGTCATTTGCTCTTCTAGGGAAAGGTCCGGATCATTTTCTCTCCTCATTTCGTCCTCTCACCCAAGATACAGACGGTTCTAATCTCCGTTCCCTATCGAAAGATCACAAGGTCGAAGTCACATTCTCTTCCAGTCCTCTACAACTGATTGCTAAGGGGGTGCTTGCAAATCTACGGAGGTTACGTGAACACGTAGAATTTGTGAAAAAGGTAAGTGTGTCGAATCAAGGCCATTGTCCGAAACTCATCGTATGTGAAGCAAATTAAAGAAGAGTTCATCACTATCCCTTCCAAGAAACTTATACGTCCCGATCTCTTGCAACGCATCTCGCGGATATCAGGTGCTTTTACAGAGACCTTTGGCGAAGACCAGGTTTGTCGTCGCCGTTGACCCGACTTATATCATCACTTACATTCTCTTAGATCAGGATATCCTACACAGGGGATCCGCGCTCTGCAGTTATTGCTAAACGACTTGCAGTTCATGCTGCTTGCCATGTAATGTCCTATTCTTCTTTGATAGGGTGACAGTACTCATACCTTCCTTTTTCAGGTTGACGAGCCTCCTCACCCGGTTCTGGCGCACTCACCTTCCAATAGTTCCACAAATTTTCTTACCCCTGAGACTTACAGCCTCTACCCGTTCTTGACTGTTCGCTCGCTGCCGTGGACGTTAAATGCCAGTGGAGCTTTTCGTGCTCGTAAAGTCGGAGAATGGTATGGCATCGGGAACATGGGCAACCTTGGTCAAAAGAAGCTGAAAAAGGAGCCAATTGCACTGAGCGAAGAACTGATTGTTGATTTGGACAAGTGAGCATACGCCCTTACTTTTATAAAGATGTCGCTCATCCCACGCAGTAAGCAGATTAACCTCAAAGAAAAGCTTTTCGCTGACAAGCAGTCGGTTGGTAATTCTAGGGTTGTCACCGCCTCGTATGTATCTCACTTCCTGTCAACCCCTGGTTGTTGCTCATCTATGTGTAGACTTGGGCATCTACTTCTAGCGCCGCCTAGTGTATCACGAGGAAGTATCTTGCCACCGATAGAGGGTGCCGAGTCTCTGTCGCATATTTTGAGCTATGTTCGCGATGGTCCCGCCGCTCGCCTATTTTCGACAAGGTATTTTACACAATTTGTAAAAATTCAAGATTTCAAACCAGCCTCTTGTTTCTAGTCTGCCCCCCAACTTCTAGACTCTGCACCTAGGACACAAAAGATGATCCATCGACTCGTATATCAAACAGTGTCACCTTCAGGAGCTGAGGATCTCCCAAAGGTTCTACAATTTGAACTGTACATTTCTCTCAACCATAAGACACCACACAAACCCAAAGACGCTGTCGAAGATTCTCCTGTCGAGGAGCTAGCTGACGGTGAGCCGCTGGCCAAGGAGGCTCTTTCGTTGTTTCTTGAATGTAGGGTGGGCTCGGAGCGTCTGCTAGATCTCATGATACCTGATCGGTATGTGTATCCAACGGTTTTCAGCCCGAACAGCCTGCTTAAACGACTATCTCAGCCCAATGGACATTAGATTTTCGGTGTTTGATTCCCACATAGTCGCCGAAAAGTCTATGCCTCAAGAATTACAGAACTATAGCCAACAACTCACGTCATTGTGTGTGTCCGTTCTCTTTCCATCGCAAGCTTTCTGACTCCATTTTTTCACAGTTTGCAAGGTCATGAAGAAGTAGCTCAACCTGATCCGCCTCTAATATTACACCATCAGAGTGAAGATTACATATGCGGTCTAGTGCGAGTGTACGACAGAACACAGAAGCAGGCACAAGTGAGAACCGGTGCGACTAGTCACAGAGAGCATCCTGGATCTTCAAGTGAACGACAAATCGACCACGTGCAAGGTATGTTGTGTAAATCATCTGTACGGTGTGCCGTTAACTGAGCCATCCACCGAAAGGTCATTTGCGCCGATCCTACCTTGGAAGGAAGCTGGGAATCATTTATGGAGAGTTGCACTCGTTTAACAAATCACTAGATATAGACCATCTTACCCCACCTTAATCATGTATCAATAAAAGTAGCATATAACCGAGTATAGTTATTAGTACTTTACGATTCATGCACGTTTTCGCTTCTTATTTGCCTTTTCTACACGTCTTTTCGCTCTCATCTGAAGGGGGATTAGTGAACATGGTCAACGAACTCGGACGAAGCGATCTTACCTCTTTCTTCATTCTAGCGTCAACCATAGTGTACCTTCCCTTGACGCCCTTCGGTCTACCTTTGATTCCTTTGTGCGCACCCTTAGCGACCACGAGTTTGATTTCCTGCTTCTTCTTGCCACCCGCCCGTCCTTTATTCATAAGCTTCTCAATCTGTTGTGCTTTCTCCCGCTCTGACATATCCGAAGTCTCGTTGACGCCCTCCGCTTTCTTCATTGCCTTCTCTAGTTTTTGCGCAGCCTTGAACTTCTTCCTCGCCTTCGCCTCGGCTATCTTCTTGATGGGTCTCGCATCCAAAGCTTTCTGCCTAGCCCGCAGAGCAGCAACGGCCTCTTTTGTAATGGGGATATTTGGTTTATAGTGCTCAGATTCATCGTCAAGGAACCAAGAAGGGAGGTCATCTTTGGAATTCAAGGAATAACGATTGAAGCCGTCATTGATCAACTGTGTTTTTGTCTTTTCTCGATTGACCAGTTGTTGCGCTAGCGTCACTGCCTCTGGTGTTACCAGTCCAAGACCTGAAATGATTTGAGTTGAAATGACACGGGTAAACAGAAATCAAAGCTTACGTCTGATCTTTTCTTGTTTGACCTCATCCTGGTTTTCGTCGGCAACATCCCATAGTTGTCCGTCATCTTCCTCCAGAGGAACCACTTCAAAGTCATCGTCGTCCTGAAATCCCAAAGATCAATATAAAATGCCGGATTCGAAGCAATGCGAGCTTTACCTCTTCCTCTTCCATTTCTACATCGTCGACATCGCTCTCTGCAGCACCATCTTCTTCGTCTTCCTCATCATTCTCAATATTTTCCAAGTCGTCCATCCCAGCGAAAACGTCTTGACTGAACCAAACTTTAGCTGCTTGACTGCCTGACGGTTTAGGTTCGTCAAGTTTGGTGAGAAGGCGAGCACGTTTGGAGCCCCTCGTTGAGCCATCACCCATACTAGGTCGTTTTCGCTTGTTGATTAGGTCGTCGTCGTCGTCGTCGTCACTGCCATCACTGGAAGACGAGTCGCCGTCGTCTATCTTCATCTTATCGTAACCACCTTCCGCTTCACTGTCTTCTTCACTGTCCTCATCGTCATCCTTGATACCGGTCCATTCTTCGCGCTCCGAGTTGTTTTTCCTCGCCTCCTTCACTTTGAACTTGGCGTCCTTCTCCCTCAGACGTTGTTGATAGGCATCATAAAGACCGTCCATGTCTGCTTCGAGCTCTTGTGCTCGTCTTTCTCGTTCCTCATCCGAATCCAAGACCTCCTCATCTTGTTCGACGTGCCCTGCTTCATCATCACTCTCCTCATTCGCGTCTTCGTCATCCAAGTTTGCAAGCCGTCCTTTCTTTCTCAGCCCCTCAGCCCCTTCGAGATCAAATACATCGTCCTGGCCATATCCTAAAGAAGCATCCTGTTGCTCCAGACCAATGTCCAAAGGAACGGTCATTTGTAGTTGCATGCGTTGGATAGTCCGCGTGCGTTTTTCGTTGGCTCGCCGTCTCTCTCGCTTTGAACGAGCGGCACTTTCAGCATTGAGACGTTCCAACTACAAAAAGTCTTTGGTCATCTGCAGCTTGAAAGCGCAATTGAGACTCACCTCCTCTTGAATTTGTTCCTCCTCGTCCTGCTCTTCAGTTACTTCCACGGTCTCAGTTACTTCCTCAGTGTCCTTTGTCTTGACATCAATACCCAGCTGTATTCGCATTTGTTAGAATGGCACAAAATCCAGTAATAAATATTTACCTCTTCTCGCAGAGCTAATCTCCATTTAATGAGAGTCTTGAAGTCTCCCTTGCCGAGAACTTTGAGATCCTCGCAATTGGCTTTCACATCTTCGGTAGTGATGTCTAGAGACAGCCACCTGCAAGGAAGTCAGTCATTGAGCCATGGGAATGAACAAGCTCTGAAACGCACTCCTTCTCTTCCTCTGTCGAAAAAATGATTCTGTTGTATGAACCAAGGACAGCAATGGGGTCGGAACCTTTGATAAAATCCGAAGCCGAAACAGTTTTGTAGAGAGTGTAGTCTCCGTCAGCATAACCGTCTCTCTTTCGTCGATTCTTTTCAGGATGGAAAACGTTGGCTTGAACATTGATAGCCGGACCAGAAGTTTCACCACCATCGGGAATTGAGGCGGAGAGGTCTTTGAAGACATGTTTGGGATCAAGGAACTTGGGGTCGATGTATTTCGGGGCAAGGAATTCACGGCAGACGACGAAGATTTCAGCAGAGACGTTTCTGAATGAAAACGCTGTCAGGTTCAGATGCATTAAGCACACAAATATAGACAAAGACGCACCTGGATGAAGGGGGCTTAGTAGCTTCTACTTTTCCGAACAGTTGATTGAAAACCCAGATGAGATTATTGTAATCTGCACTTCGGAAAACTTTGGTGACAAACGTTCCACCCTTGATGAGAAACTCCACCGCGAGTTTGAGACTCATAAGCACCAGCTCGGATTGCCCATATGCATCTTGAATCCAAGCTGTACCGACATTGGGTGCACCATCGTGAAGAACGACATCAGCTTTCCAATCCTTCAGTTCACCGCGAATCAGATTTCGACATTGGGGAGTTGTGATATCCGAGGCAAAGGTGACTACACGGGGGATGGGTTTTATTGGAACGAGATCGACGCCTGGATGGATGTGAGGAAATGTAAACGGAAGTCACTGGTGAAAATACTTGCCTACAATGACACTATTGACGGGCATATATTTGTTTGCGACCTGTAGCCAACCGCCAGGAGCAGCACAAAGATCTATGCAACATCTTGCCGACTCCAAAAACGAGTATTTTTTGTTAAGTTGAATAAGCTTGAACGCAGAACGAGCTCGATAGCCTTGTTCCCTATATTATATAACATGAATATGATGGTTTTGGTTTGAAAGAGCGAACAGCCTTACTTTGCAAGCTTGTAGTACTTGTCCAAACGACCCTTTCCTGTCTTTTTTTGGGACTTACCCATCGTACGAAGTAGAAAGGAAAGTTGTTGATTTTTTCAGGTGTGCACGTGCAACGTCGTCGACTGCTTACAGTACTTCATGCAGTCTGAAACCACTCCTCTACTTTCGTTCATGAGTCAGTTACCTAGGGCCTCTATGCTGTGGCGAACAGGCGCAGTCTTTGTCGCTACTGGCATGGCTGCAGGTATAGCCCATTTGCTTGTGAACTGTTGACCGTCGTATCTGATGTCTGTCCACTCTGCAGGAGCCTTTGGATGTCAGTCGCTTTAACATCTTTCTGGATACACTGAATCATTCTGTATACAGCTCATGGTCTCAGGAATCGCAAGGACTTGACTCGTGACAACATGGATGCCTTCATGACCGCTAGTAATTACGCGTAATTCTTCTTTCTGAGCGAATACTGGACGTATCTGAAATGGGTTGACAGTATTTTCAATGGGCTAGGTCTGCTTGCGGTATCTCTGCACCCTCGTTTCGCTCTACATCGCTTTGCACCTATAGCAATTGCTGCGGGGGGAGCTATATTCTCTGGCTCGATCTGGCTCTTGGTATTGAAGCGGGACACATTCAAGTTTTTGGGACCAGTCACGCCGCTGGGTGGTTTGGCAATGATGCTTGGTTATTTCTCACTGGTGCTGTAGATACGCTGTCCGTAGAAACTACATAAGAAACAGAGTCTGTGGCAGTGCAGCCTTGCAAACGCGTGCACGTGACCAATGAAGACGCGTTTTTTTCGTCTTGTTTACTGTCATCATCCGCACGCTGTGCTGTCCGCTTTCTCGTCTTCTTCTGCTAAAAACGCCTTTCAGTTTCTGTTCGATAGCCTCCAATGACGGAGTCGCGCCCACCGTTGACCTCATCGATCTCTTTTCCAGCAGACGCCGATGCCAACACATCCTCAGCTACCACTGTCGACCGACCCCTGAAGCGCAGTTTCACCTCCTCCGAACTATTCACTCCCGCAGCGACATCTTTCAACCCTCGCCCTTACACCCCCAGCAGCAATCACCCGCCTCAACTTCGAAATCGCGCAGTCATGAATCGTAACAGAATCGACCCTCATGGCTTAGTTGCCACAGAACCGTCTCTCAATGACCCCAACGTACTCTTCATCCATCCGCCATTCACAAACTTCCCTCACTCTGAAAGTTATCCCGGCGGTCTCACATTCACTATCTTGACTGAGAACCCAGAATGGTTCTTGGACCCCAAAGATTTCCTCACCATCGATCACCCAAACCCTTCTCCTGATACTCGTCTCGTTGCCTATCCAACCATCCTCGAGCCTCCCCGTGGATGGTGTCCTGCCAAAAAGAAAGATTTGAAGGACCGTGGTTCAGAGGGTTGGCCCGAGGGCGAGGAACCAAGATTGAGGTGCACGTTCTGCAGGCGCACGTATGCTGGTGTCAATGCGAAGAGTATGTGGAGACGTCACGTTTTCGAAAAACACAAGATCGCCATGGCCAATCGGCGAGAAGGTGTTGACCGCCCTCGAGGCAGAGGATCTACGAGTACGTTTTCTCTTTCTTTTGCACTTTCAAACGTGAACTTAGCGAAACTTTTTTGAGCAGAAGAAAACCGGTTACCTGCTCATAAGGATCATGACAGTCTTATGAGCATCGAAGTAGGCCCTCAATCTCTCTTACAACCTGGCGTGCATAGATCCAAGTTCCGTTCCCATGTCCGTGATGGCGGTGCTCAAGGAAATGATAATGGTGGTCCATCCACTGCTGCGACAAATGATAGTGCTCCCCAAAACCCATTTACCCCGCCTCTTACGCCTCACAAATTTTTCTCTTCGGATCCTGCGTCATCCGATGAACTAGGAATGCCCCTCATCTCCCCCTATCCTCCCTATTATCCCCGCGTCACCCTACAACCCTCTCAGCACACCCAATTGGAGGATAGAGGACGCCCCTCCGCGTCCACCTTCTCCTTGGCGTTATCGCAGCCCCAGTAACCGCGCGAGGGAACTTTCCCTGAGCCTGCTTGCGCCAGATCTTGACAGCCCTGCACCTGTTTTGGTCAAACAGAAAGGAGTTGTCAAAAAGACCCCGTTCGCCAACCTCCAGACCCCCGAAAGCATGGCCAAATATCAGTTTTCTTCCAAATATTCCACACCCTCCCGTTTTCACGAAGAATCGCCTCTGGCTGCTGTGTCGAGACACAGGAAATCAACCACCGAACTATCTGACGACTGGCTGACAGGTCTGCCACGAATGCTGTCAGGTAGCGACCCCTTTGTCAGTCTGTGGGATGATAGTCAGGGGGTAGTCACCGAGAGTCCCATCATCAGAGGCACTAAGACCGGACCTGGGGCAGGTCTGCTCGAGCCTTTTATTCTGTCCAGTAACAACCGCACAGGTCCATCCACGTCCTCGGGCTCCGATCCTGAAGAGGAAGATAGAGTCGAGAACGATCTCACCGAATCTAGCCCGCCTCTGAAGAGGAGGAAAACCAATCCTACCTAACTTTGTTGCTTTGCTATCTTGCTGTGTCTATCTGTCATTCTCCATTTATCCGTTGTACACATCTATTTCTCTTCCTTTTCTCTTTTCATCCAGCGGACGAGCTCTCCCTCGAGGCCTCCAATGTAATTTAATTCGATATGTAGCCAGCCTATATTTGGGTGGCCTTGAATACATATCTAGCTGAGTATGTCATCTTCCCCTCTTCCCCCGTAGTCGCGCTATTGTTTTCGTCCTTGTACAACTGATTGACCTGTATATTGCTATGGTACTGTTCAAATAAATATTGTCGGTCTGCAAGTCAAAAATGATGAATCAGAGTCTAGATTACAGCCACGCTTACCTCAGCCAGCAGCCAGGTCAACGCCAGGTTATTCCTATCGTCCATATATACCACCTTTACCGCTTCTTTTCTGTCTGTTTAGACCTCTAATCCCCTGCTAAAGGTTTCTACTCTCAACCCTTATTTCTCGTCAGTCTGCTCACTCACCCCTTTCAACATCCTCCCACCCATCCGTCAGACTCATTCATCGAAAGTCCATCACCCTCACGACTTCGAGACGAACTACATCAAGCGCACTTTAGCTTCGACTTGTCCGTAGACCAGCAGTGAAATAATTAGTATGCAGGCCATCAAGTGTTCGTATCAGCTTGGTCTCGTTCATCAGGGTTATTGACATGGTCGTCTAGGTGTTGTCGTTGGAGACGGTGCTGTTGGAAAGGTGCGCGCTTTGCTTTCTGTTGCTCATTTGGTCCTGAAGAAATTCTTAGACATGCCTTCTTATCTCATACACCACTAATGCCTTCCCTGTAAGTCATCCTCACTCCTCTGGCCATAACATACGCTAACCTGCATATTTAGGGGGAGTATATCCCAACTGGTACATTCTTTCCCTTGGAAATCTTATCACAGGTAGCTAATGTCTAATAGTCTTTGACAATTACTCGGCCAATGTAATGGTCGACGGGAAGACCATCTCGCTCGGATTGTGGGATACCGCAGGGCAAGAAGATTACGACCGCCTCCGTCCATTGTCGTATCCTCAGACGGATGTCTTCTTGATATGTTTCTCTCTCGTCAGTCCTCCCAGTTTTGAAAACGTTAGAACCAAGGTATGTCATCTTGTGGTCCATCATCTGGCGCTGTCCTGATAACGATACGAAAACAGTGGCACCCCGAGATTTCCCACCATGCTCCCTCAACTTCCATGGTCCTGGTTGGGACAAAGCTCGATCTTCGTGAAGACCCTGCAACGATTGAGAAGCTGAGAGACCGGTAATGTGCCACCCCAAAACTGAGATATACTCTGGCTGATTTTTGTGCGCAGTCGTATGGCTCCCATCCAATATCAGCAGGGTGGCCAAATGGCAAGGGATATCGGGGCTGTGAAATACCTAGAATGCTCTGCTTTGACACAGAAGGGATTGAAGACGGTGTTCGATGAAGCCATCCGGGCGGTCTGTAAGTGATGTGCTCTTGCCAGCTGTTGACCAAGGCTGTTGACCTTTTGATTCGCAGTGAACCCACCTCCTCGAGGTGAAAAGAAGAAAAGCTCCGGTACTAAATGTATCATCGCCTAATTGGAGGGTCTCGATTTCATGACATTTATGTTTCTGCTTGCCTGTAATGACTGACTATGTTCTACTTGTTTCGATTGTGCACCTTCATTGGGGCGTTTGTTGTTGTTGAAGACAATTCTACATAATTCTATCGGTATACATGAATTACGACGAAAAGATGGCGAAAGCCGGAGACGGATCAGAGAATACATATGTCAGATTGATGATCAGTGAGAAAACTTGTACCTGTTTTCGGAGACTTATATGAATCAGTTTTCCCTCACATTTGTTTTATGACAATGCGCTGACGGGCCATGAACAAGGGCAATGCTAAGCTTGAGCCTAACAGCAGGCAACATCGTACGGCCACTTCTATCGACACAAATGCTTCTGGTCTAGAAAGTACCCTTAGCTTCAATGGTCTTTCCCAATTCCCTCAGCCTCCCTCCTCCATTCCAACTACTCCTATCACCGCCAGTCCGTCGCGGTCCATTTTCGCTCCTTCTCCCCATCGCAATCCTTTCTCCCCTTCTCCCTCTTCTTCCGGCTCTGTCGCCTCGCCTCATGATTGGCATGAAGGTGCTTCCAGCATCGATGTTGACGCTGCCGAAGACCGTCTCTTATCGACTTCCTTTATCACCTCTTTACTGCAAGGCAGCCCAGACTCAGGCTTCAACAGTCGTCGTGTCTCAGTTAACAGCGATGCCCTCAGCGGGTTCTCTGAAATGACGTATCCTCCTGCTAATCACACAAGCGAACAGCGTCCTCCATTACCAAATACTTCATCATCATCCAGATTACCTCCCTCCCGCCCCAACGGTGCAAGACCTCCTCCTCCCAGTTCATTTCCCAGCTCCAGGGCTTTCCCTCCCATAGCTGAATCTCCTGGTTTTGTATCAGATGACTCCGACACTCTCTATTCCGCTGGTCATGATGACCCAACTATAATTAGATCTGCCAGCATCACTAGAGGCCCGCGGCTGCAAGGCGCTTCGGTAGTAGGACTTGCCCCTGCAAGATTGCACAGCATCCCAAGTGCCAGCAACTTGCGACCGAGTACGATAATGAGCTCGGAATATGGTGAAAAGGGCCAGTACGCAGAGTACAATATGGTCAACACTTCCCTTTCCTATAGCCCAGCATTACCGTCCACAGCAGGTTTCCTTCACGAGAAAGCCCAGTCTGTGCGCTCTACAAAAAGTTTTGCGACATCTGTTATATCTCGCGTCTCCTCCGCTGCTCGGTCGATAACGCGTAATCTACCATGGCGTCTAAAGCCACTGCCCCCAGTTCCCGTTATCCCTCACATACCCATTGCCGATCAAAGAGTGCACCAAATGCAAGAGTCATCTCTTCCATTGCCTCACTTGGTCGCTCGGGCTAACGCTCTGGATGGGATGCTGGAGAAGGGTTATCACCCTCACCAAAGCTTGAATTCCTATTATAAAGCGGACAGGGTGGCTTCAGGTTGTGAGGAAAGCGATATCACTTCAAGGAAGTGGACACGCTTCACCGCCGGCATGACAGCAGGACGGCGCCATGGGATGAACTGCCAGATAGCCCCAAATCTCATCCTGCATCAAAGCTGGGAAATAAGAAACGGTATCTCATCATACTCGCTATTTTTGTGGTCATTGCCGCTGGTGCTATTGGTGCTGGAGTTGGCGTTAGCGTTTCCCGCAGTCGGGAATCCTCAGGGGAATCTTTACCCACCTGTTCATCGCCTAATATAACAGGACAGGCCTGTGATTTAGGTATGCTCAACTCTTATCCTTCGCTTTTTTTCTTTTTCTAATTTGTGTCTTCCTTAGACGCAACTTGTGTATGCACATCGACCACTGGATGTCAGGGCATCGCCCAGTCAATTGTAGATCTCATTCCAACGATGAACGAGCTCTTCAGCACCAATCACACCAACGCTACGGTGTACAACTCTCTTTGGTTTGCGGTCGGCTCGCCCAGTGGTGACAGTTGTGCACGGCAAGCCATATTGATTGACGCAGGTCCCGCTCTGTCGTCTATCACGCATCCCAATCGCACTCGCTGGACTCAAGCGGCATTACTGTGGAATACTGTTCAGTCACAAGACGCTGATGCCTCTCAGAGTCTAAGGGACTTCATCAAAAGTGCCCCATGGTCATCCATAGATAGCTCAGACGGCCCTGTTGATGATCACTCGTTATCATTTTCGACATCCGCTTCCGGCTTTATCTTCAATTTTGCCTCCCAAACTGTTGATCCCCAGAGTGCTGACTTTAAGGAGAGCGGACAGCCTGTGAATGAACAGATTTCGCGGGTAGGGGACACCGCTCTACAAGCCTTGAACCGGATGTACAGTTTCGGCTATGGTATGTCCTCGGAATATTTCTCCTGAACACGTGAAACTAAAGCCTTCGCGTCTAGCATCATCAACACAACAACAAGGAGCCTTATCCTCTTACTGGACTAGTATTCTTCAACAAAAAGCCAGTGATCTGGATGCTTTCAAATCCGCGATAATTTCCTCACCCATGTTTGTGACTTTTGACGCCACTTTCAAGGGTGTGTCGGGCTTGATGACCAACTCTTCCACCGCGCCATTCCCTCCGCCGTTGGCATGCTACCCCAAGTTAAATAACGGAAACAGCCTCGACAGCTATGAACAGACGGTCTTTGGGTTATCCTCGCTGCAGGAAGCGTCCAAGTTTGACACCTCTTGTTACCCTGACCGTCCCATTTATGGCATTCTCAACGTGTTGAGACTCAGGTTACCTTTCGCGGACTCGAGCGATAGCGGCAGTCCAAAGCAAGCAGCGGCACTTGACCGAGATGTCAATCCTCGAGCTATTTTACGTAGTGGAAGACTTTTCAGCGGCCTTGCTGATTCGTCCAACTCTACAGCCTCCTCCATCACTCCACGCAGCTATGGCACTCTCAACAACATAAATCATGTTCTTCTTGCCTACTTGTTATCTATTCCAGATGTCAATCTGGCAAAGGAGCTCGTGACCTTTCTTTTGTCTTCACCTACTTCGCCTCCTTCCAATACTTCACTTTTGAGCCAGTCCATTTCTTCCATACCCACCCTAGAAGTTGCTGTCTTTGGCTCGGTTTTACCACCCGACCTTGATTATGCTGTCTCTTCATTCTCTACATCGAACGGTTCCCTTTTCTTCGGCTCGGACGATGGGAAGGCCCTTCGCGAATGGGCAATCGCCGGAACACGTCAACGTGTTATCTGGGCGGAAGATGCGGTTTCTGCCCAGGTTGCACAAGACTCATCTTTTTCAGATGACACGTTCAATAACATTTGGAACAATGCATCAGCTGCGATAAACTCCAATATGGCTAACGTCGGTGTCAGTAACATAACAACTGCCCTCGAAGTCACTGGAAAGCTGTCCTAGTGACGGTGCTTTGCGCTCTTTTTATCTTCTAAATTATCTTTATTGGTATCATTTGCTTTCTTACTACATGTTGGAATGGATCTACATTTTTGTTTCTCTCCCAATCAAAGTTAGGTACATGCATATTAGGTACTTTCGTGGTACAAATCGTTTCCCATGTGCCCTTATGCGTAAACTAGCTCAAGGTGTACTTTGTTGCTTGTCAAAGTAAGACGGAATGATGAGTATTGAGAAGCTTAAAGCAGACGGCATTTGATTGGTCAGAGGCTGTTGAGCGTCTTGGACTTGATGCCCAAGGTTCAGAATTCGTCGTCGCATGCTGGCCCCAACCCGCTCTCTGGACAAGGGTCCAACCATCCCAATGTCCTGAGAAGAAACCAGGTAGGCTTCCTCAAGTTGCCGAATTGTTACTGTGACCTCATTTCGGCCATGCTTCGGTCTTGCTATGTTTTGCTAGGCTTGTCATCAGGTTCGCTATCTCTCCCGAGTCTTTTCAATATTCTCTTTAAAATGCTCACTTGTCAACCCCCATCTAGTGTCGAAGGAGAAAACTGGTCAGCTTGTTTCAATTTTTTCGCATCTCCACACGTTGACTCTTTCTTTCTAGAAATGGTACTTTTATCATGACTATCCGCTGCAGCTGTGGTAAATATCCTCATCTAGTGACGCCAAAAGGCCTTGTTCGACCTGCGTTCGATCGTATAACCACAGTATGTCCCATGCCCCAGCAGGTGCAGAAAAACCCGTGCTCGAATGCACTTTTGATGAACGTGCGTGCTGTTTCGCCTCCAGCGTTGCCTTTCTCTGAAATATCACAAAGCCCCAGAAAATCAACCTGGGAACGATGCTCCGAAGAACAAGTACGAGAAGCTGGAGTCCCGGATAGGTGCGCAACCGGTTTATTCAGAATTGGACAACGCTGACGTTGTACTACTAGCCGAACTCGAAGGTCTTTTACGACAAAAAGATCATGGATCCGAGACTTCTGCAAGCCCTTCAATACCAGCGCTTTCCTCCTACGATGACCTACGCCCTCCGAATGAAGCTGCATCAGCTCAATCCAGGATAAGTCACAACGGCTCTCCCGAAATTTCTATCGTGTCTTCTGCCGCTCGTGCCGCTTCTGGCATGGGACTTGGCGGTGACTTGGGAATGGACATGGTGTGGTCGCATTGGCCACCAAACCTTCCTGGAGCGGAGCTGTTGAAACACCTGTAAGCCATTTCCGGTTGACATGATGTAACACCACTCAGATTAGCTTTGTTGCAGAGTCGATGCGTTTTTCGTCTTTCAGCCACATGCACGTCGACTATTTCACTATTCCACGTTTATGGCATGTTTGGCCCTTCCCCCTAGCCACCCTAAATTTCCTTCAGTGCCTGTTCTGCACGGTATATGTGCTGTAGGGGCTCTGTTCACAGCCGCCGTCTCGTCACCTCCCCCGTTACGTTTTGAAGATGTTTCACCAGGTATTTTTCCAGACTCGTGTCGCTGAATGCATACTCACGAATTTGAAGAGGAAATATTTGCCCAGAGACGTCGTCTCAGAGAAGACAGACCAGACACTTTTGCAGAAATACAGGCAAGGTTTGCCAAGGAGGCTGCAAACGAACTTGAATACTTGGGCAGGGATTTGGTGCAGGTTCTTCAAAGTGCGTGATTTGATTTCGCTGATGCACGATAAACCTGAGCCTTAGTAGCAAACATACTACTGTGTTGGTATTATTGGTCTGTTGTACGTGAAGATTTTGTATTGTGAAGACCTCAATCTAACCTTTTCTACTGTAGGCCAAGTACGTCCCCTTCATACATCTGCTCGGAACTGCATCACAACTTCTCTCTGATATCTAACTTAGCTGGGCCGAGGTTCGTAGAATATGCTCATGGGGGCACTCACTCTAACTTGACCTTTCCCCCCCTACAGCTATTCCTCAATTCTGCACATTCTCTGCGTCTGTGCGTTCCGTTAGGGCTCAATGTCTGCCCTCCATTTCACTCTATATCCAAATCATATCGGCCAGTCTCTGTCGTGCCTGCAGCAAAATCCGTCGTGGAGGATGAGACTAGACGGAATGCTTTCTGGTTTGCCTATGCTATTGAACGCCAGGTAAACTCTGTGTACATGTCACACGTGCCTTTATCGCTGATTGAGATTCTCAGTACGGTTTCAGTAATGCTTGGGCCCTCAGCATGGACGACCAGGACATATCCCAGCTTTTACCTGTTCGGGAGGATCAGTTCGAGCGAGGAGTCAGTCTGCCGTCATACCTCATTGAATATAGTTATTGACTTCGGATCGACAGATTCTCGTTCCTCCCAAGGAAAGACAATGGGCGCACACACCCGGATTGCTCAGGAACCACACAGACGGTCAAGTTGATCCTTTCATACTATACATGAAGGCCTGTGTGTTGATGTGTACGTCATAACGTCTAAACTTGTCGATGTATGAACTCTCAAGGTTCCGTTTTACTTTTAGCCAAGGTGAAAACGTTCAACCTCAGATTCCGCGCAAAACACTTTGCAGGAGAAGATGCGAGCAGCGCGCCGTCTCCGTACATTGACGAGCCCATCGATCCGAGACGCTCCCAAGCGTTTGTTGACTTGGATCAAATTGCTTCCAATTTCCTGGCGCTACTCCCTCCAGACTTCAAGGATCCGATCCAGAATGATGTTGTTGATTCGACGCTATTCAGTGCCATCGCTATGATTCATGTGTATGTCTGTTGCTTTAAAAAATCTATCAATGCTGACCCACAAGTTCTGCTGGACAGATCTAACATTGTTCTTCACGAACCACATGCGGATGTCAGACGAGCGGGATGTATATCAGCCCTAAAAATGCTCACTGCTGCTCGTGCAGTCATTGACATGGTGTACGCAGTCTGGTCGACTAGTTTCAACATTTCCTTGTTTGAACCCTTCATGTCGGTCAGTCTTTACGGTCGTTCACCATTAGTTCCCACCGAGATTAATTGTATCATTGTTTCTTCTCCAGTTTTGTTTCTTCCTTGCCGGTCGTGTTTTCGCTCGATTCTACCAAGCTGCGGTGGAACAAAATAGCATGGAGCAAATGTCTACGCTCAGCGCCGAGTTCAATATAGTCAGGTAAATGATATCTCACACCTTTTTACTGCAACTACGTTGCTTATACCCTTCATTAGGACCGCCTGCGAACAAATGGGTAATAGACACAGGATTGCAGCATGTTTCGCCAAAATGATGGATGATTTGATAGTGAAGGCTCAGGGCTCATCTATCATCAATGAACGACCGACTTGACCTCCGAAATGGCCTCTTGATTCTTGATGTTTTTTGTACCTATGTCTTTTTTACCTAGTCATAAATCTGTAATTATTTGTTTGTATGCTGTCGACTGCTTTCTGTTGTCTATATGTAGTAATTATACCCTGTATGATCTCTTCATTTGGAGAGGTAAACCGTGAAGCAGTGCTTGAGCAATTATTTGGACACATCTAATCCTGATCTGCGGTTTGCAAAACTAATTTAGCAGCTTCGGCGGAGCGTGGCGTTATGCTACATTGGAAAGGTTTGGGGTGACTACGCATAAAACACATCAGAGATGGTGATTCTTGCCATGAACTGGGGACAATGTGTACCTTAAAAGTGAGGAAGTGTACCCGACTTCAGGTTCTATCACTTTCCCATTTTCATCGACAGCTTTAGAAATCCTGTAAACGCTCAAAATCGATGCCACGGCAATCCAAATGGAATCAAAGGCCATCCAGCGGCCGGGGCAGATTCTTTAAAGGCAAAATGTAAGAGAGAAGTCTACCCTAAGTGTATTGGAAATTACCGTCGACCAAAGCCAAACACTGCACCAGGTATCTCGTTGATGCCCTGTGCAATATTCTTCTCTACGTTTTCAAACCTCTCGGGACTGAAGGTGAAAGGATCCGGATAAACGTCTCTGTGATGATCGTACCGTTCAGAACTGAGGGATTCTGCAAAGACACATGAAAAATGACTAACGGATCGTGGAGTATTGCCCAGACATTTGGGATCAAGGTAGTTCCTGCAAATCGATATGATTCCAAGATCATATCTGAGTCTCATAAACTATCTCGCCTTTGGTAATTCTATATCCTCTATACTCGTCGTCATTCATGGCGTAATGGTTCAGGCCGAGGGGAGTGACTGGATTCCATCGCAGCAGCTAATGAAGAAGTCAGGACAAGCACCGGTGCGAAACAGGAAGAGAAAACCTCGTAGCATATGCAATCCTTGGATGTCTTGTCAGATCGCTCTACTGCATAATTAGGCGAAAGGCAACTCACTATGAAGGGTAACTGTGGCCGATCTTCAAAGACAGGCAGCCTACCCTCAAGAACCTGATCTAATTGCCGTTGTGCTTTGTTTTGAATTTCTGGGTATAGGGTCATGACAAGGTACAGGGACACGAGAACGGAAACGGTCGTATCTGCGCCACCTGTACACCATAGCAAGTCCATTCAAGTAGAACGAGAAAGGGTAATGAACTGCTAGTCACCTGCGTAGGAAGTGGCGGCCACATTCTTGAGTATGCGTTCGTTTTCTTGCGGTGCTCTCCCTGAAATAATGTCTTCTAATTCGCTAGCAACAATGCAAGGAGACGCCACGCCATTTCGCTAGGCATCAGATCCAATCAGTCCATGAGTACGTCACACGACAAGACGGTAATTTACTAACCATTTTCTGTTTCACGATATCAAACGGACGATTCAGCATTTCCTGAGAGGGTTTGCGCCACTGAAGGGCCAATCTTCTGAATGAGGCCCCCGGCATCCAAGGGGGCATATGTTTCAGTATTGGCAGGTAGTCCTTTCAGAGACAGAAGGATGTAAATCTCGAAATTTAGTGCCGAAAGCATCGCAATCCTCACCACCATGAAGGAACCGAATAGTCCAGCCCGACCAAAACTAAACATTGCCTTGTCAGCCAGCGAGACGTAGTTGTCACCGTCTTCATCGACCTTCTCATCAATTTGTATGCCATATGTGATTTGTAGAATGATAGCTGCAGCGGATCTATCGAGAAGTGGTTTTTCTAAGCAAAGTGCTTATAGATGCAAAAATATTCTCAAACCTTCTTGTGTCTGACAAGAAATCTTTAGGTTTCAAGAACAAACTTCTAAGCAGTATGTGTGACTCCTTGATCTGCACGGGATGGAAGGCAGTGGTGTTGACGGGAAAATGCTTGAAGAAGAGGTTGCGGTGTTGCTAAACAGAACTGACATGTGTTATGTAGCGGGAAAAGCATTAAACAACGGGTACCTTCCATACGGGACCGTATTGCATCAAAGAAAACAGCCAGTCCCAGCCCATTCTGATGAATAGACCTTTTCAAGGGAAGATTCTGAAGGAAACATGATTGCGTACAATTCAGTCACCATGGTTCTGGATCCAGATGCTGATAAATATCGCAAAGCACACACCAAGCAAAAGGTACTCACCTGACAGGCCTGGAGGAATAGTTCCTGCTGCGTTTGTTAAGGAGGTCTGAGACGGCAGAAGCTGAGTTCAGGACGAGGACTGGATTCCCCAAGACGTAGACATAAATCAGATCGCTTGGAAGAATTTTTCAATATTCCTGCAATCAAGTTATCATAAAAGACCATGCAGGAGGATAATGACCATAAATGCTCCCCCAATGCGCATACGCACGCCACGGCTCGAACTGGGGTAAACTGATAAGGCGAAACCACGAAGACTTGGGACCTGGAGGAAGGGGCAAGGATGGAGTAGATCTTTTCCTAAGGTACAAGAAACAGAACAGCGGGGGTACAAGTATTAACAGCTGAAGAGGGATAGACATCATGATGATGGATAGGAACGAGTGCTTAGCCTGAAGGCAGTCGCAACTTCAGATAAATATAGGCGGAGATCGTTTATGCAATGTCTCGACTGTGACTGGCCTTTGTTGGCGGGAGTGAAAATCTGCACCCGGTAAGAATCCTTCAAGACCTTCTATTGTGAGTTCGCTGCGCACATGTTCGCTGTCAGCGAGGAATAAAGAATATCTGAGAAAAGCTCATTGCACATAAGGTGAAGTTATGATGTTTTGCACGCATCGCGAAACCGGGGTAGTGACCGAACGTGAATGTTTCAAATACCAGAGTACTAGCAATTAGATCTATCACGAGTGACCACAAATTTCGTACCGCATTTCAAGATTGCAGTCCTCAAGAGAGGCATCATCCATGGTCGACGACCTCAGCTATTCATGAAGAAATAAGGCATTTGTTGCGCTGTCGGATAGAAAGTTTGGCTTTACGGCGGTAACGAGTTGCGGAAGCAAGCCAGCCTGTTGTCCTCGCAGTGTCGAACAAGAAGAAGAATAAGATTCTGTATTTTCTTGTGCACTTTGAAAGAGTATCTTGAAGGAAGCACGACTGACATTTGCTGGAAGATGCCAAAAGATGGAAGGTCGTGACCGTGGAGATTGAAGCTAAGCTCAAACGAAGTTCAGAATCAGGATGTTGACTCCTCTATTGCTCTTTTAATGTCGGATTGTACTGTGTACCCAGAGATAGGACGGCTTGCAAGGGTCTCCACGCTCAGTGCACATGAAAACCCAGTCCAAGAAGTTGTAGCAACGGGTTCCGCGTAGTGTACCATTTCAATGAATTCGAATTCACGGGGGTTGAGTCTCGCGAATTTTATTTTTTTTCGCAAAATACCTTGGGACAATGGCGCAAATTTCACACGAAAAATTTGCCTTTTTTGGCCTCTTTTGTCACAAAAGTTTAGCTCCAAGCTGCTGTGACTTCGGACAGCTGAAACCATTTGGGGGGACCGTGACAGCATTCGCGAATAGATTGAAATGGTACAGTACGTCGAAGGAATGCATACTGTTGCATTTCTGGGACCTTTGGGAACTTACACCCATCAGGCATGTCGATTTACTCCTATAACTCGATATCTTCCTCAATCTCTACCAGGCTGCATATGAGACTTTCCAAGAATCAGCGGCATACTGCGAGAGAAGTACCATAACCGGTGCGTGTTCTGTCCTGACATGACGAAAATCACACATTACTCACCGGTTGTCATAGATGTTGTTGAATCCCTCTCAGACCTTGATTGCGCCGTGGTCCCCCAAGAAAATACGATTTTTGGGTCTGTAGTGGAGACCTACAATGCCCTACGAATTCTGCAGCATGGCTTTATCCGAGGAGAAATAACCCTAGAAATCCAACACTGTCTCGTAACTAGAAAGGGAGTCGGCCTCTCTGATATCGACTGCGTGATGAGCCATGAACAGGTGCGTTGCGATGCGATCTTTTGATCTGCTAGACGCCGATTTATGCTCCCAGGCATTGGGACAGTGCCGAGGATTTCTCTCAAAACACCTTCCCAATGCATCGAGAAAGAAGATGGACTCTACTGCAGCCGCTGCAGAAGCACTGTTACGTTCCCCTGATGGGTTGAAAAGTGCTGCTATTTGTTCCAAAGTATGCGTGACCATGTTTGAAGGACTGCAGATGCTGTATGAAGGCATTCAGGATGAAAAGAGTGCGTCCGCTAATTCGATCCTCCTTCGAATGATGTTGCTGACTATGGCTTGTGCAGTCAATTTTACTCGTTTTTACGTCCTGGCCAAGAATCATTGTACCAAACTTCCGCAACTTCCTGCCCCGTGCACCCATGCTCTCTTCCGTATAACAAGAATCTCGACCGACTCCCCAAAGATGTCTATTATTTTTGAAGCGCTAGAAATTGACATGGAAGTTACTAGAGTAGACCGTCGACCCAAGGTTTCCAACATCCCATTCCAAGACGTACACTTCATTGAGGTCAAGCGATCTACAAACGAGGACTCTCATTGGACTCAAAGCGTAGATTGTGCTACAGGCAGGATACAGTCCATGGGTGTTGAGGCGCAGGTACTAGGTATATGGTGACATACAGTAATATAGAAATATTAGCGTAGATAACTAATAAGATAGTAAAATACTGTGTTCACTAATAGGATAGGATAGAAAAGCTTAAGGACCTATTTACATGGTGTCACATCTGCTTTAACACTGCTGTACGTCCTCCGTTTGTAGAATCAGCTTAGCGGCTTCTGGTGAGCGTGGTGTGATGGTGCATTTAAAAGGTTTTGGGAAACTGCAACGAAGGCAGAGAAAGCCATTAAGGGATAATATCGATTCAGGTAGTAGAATGAAATTTACCTTATGAGTCCGGAACTGAATTCGACTTTAGGTTCTATCAATTTCCCATTCTCGTCCACGGCTTTTGATATTCTGTATACACTAAGAATCGATGCCACGGCGATCCAGATCGAGTCAAAGGCCAGCCAACGGCCTGGACACATTCTTGAAAGGTGAAGGGTAAGGAATTGCAAACTAGAAGACACCAAGCTGAAATTTACCGTCTACCAAACCCAAAGGCTGCATCGGGTATTTCGTTGATGCCCTGTGCAATGTTCTTCTCTGCGTTCTCAAATCTATCAGGATTGAAAGCGAGAGGATCTGGATATACGTCTCTGATGCTCACTCTATTAATACCTAAGGATTCACAATGTGATTATGGTAACTCACGGATCGTGAAGTATTGCCCAGATGTTGGGAGTAACAGTCGTTCCTGTGGATAGATGATATCATTCTGGGATCACATATGGATCTCATAGTGTTTACTCACCTTTGGGAATTCGGTATCCCCTGTACTCATCGTCTTTCGTGACATAGTGATTAAGCCCCAGTGGAGTGACCGGATTCCATCTCAAGAGCTGTGAAATCGATCAGTAGTAGTACATACCCGAAGGAAAAGTCAAAAACCTCGTAGGATATGCAGTCCTTGACGTCTTGTCAGGTGGCTCAAAGCACAAAAGCAGTGCACAACTTACTATGAACGGTAATTGCGCCCGATCTTCAAACACAGGTAGCCTGCCTCCAAGAACTTCATCCAGCTGACGCTGTGCTTTGTCTTGTATTTCTGGATGTAAGGCCATAGTGAGAAATAGGGAAACGAGAGCAGAAACGGTTGTGTCTGCGCCAGCTGTCAACCGAATTAGGTCCAACGTAAGTACGCGATAGAGGATAGACTAAAATCTCATACCTGCATATGAAGTGGCAGCTACATTCTTTAGTATGCGCTCATTTTCTTGGGGCGCTCTCCCTGAAAGGATATCTTCCAGTTCGCTAGCGACGATACTAGGGGACGCCATGCCATCTCGCTAATGTTAATGAGACAATGAGCGCGTTGAGCCACCATAGAGATGATAGAGTATACCATCTTCTGTTTTACCAGGTCATAAGGGCGATTGAGCATCTCCAAAGCGAGCTTACGCCACTGGAGGGCCAACCTTCTGAAGGAGGCTCCCGGCATCCAAGGTGGTATATGTTTGAGTATCGGGAGGTAATCCTTCCAAAGAGAGACGGTTAGATCTAAGTCAAATGAAACCAACGGTAAGGCTTACCACCATATAGGTTCCGAACAGTCCCGCCCGAGCTAGATTAGACATCGCTTTGTCGGCCAAAGCGACGTAGTTGTCCCCGTCTTCGTCAACCTTCTCGTCAATTTGTATACCATAAGTTATTTGCAGGATGATAGCTGCCGCGGCCCTGCCAAGGGTGGCGTTTTAGAGTACAGCATCATTGACGGCCAGAGGTATTTCCACAAACCTTCGCGTATGTAGTAGAAATTTTTCAGGGCGTTGAAGCAAATTCCTGAGCAGCACATGTGTCTCCTTGGTTTGTAAGGGATGGAAGGGAGCAGTAATGTTCATAGGAAAATGTTTGAGGAATAGGTTGCGGTGTTGCTGAAAAGGAATCAATGCGTGGTACGAGGTAAAATGGTATCAAACAATAAGCACCTTCCATACTGGTCCATATTTCATAGAAGAGAATAGCCAGTCCCAGCCCATCCTGTCCAGCATACTTTGTCAAGAGTCAAGGGAAGGAAGACATTCCACGTACAACTCGATCACCATAGTCCTTGATCTCAACGTCACAATCACAAAGCAAGCACAGCGCTGGAATAAACGTACCTGACAGGCCTAGAGGAATAGTTCCCGCTACGCTTTTCAAGGAGATCTGATACAGCGGAGGCCGAGTTCAGGATGAGGACTGGATTCCCTAGGACATAGACATAAACGAGATCGCCTGGAGGAACGTCTCAGCACTTGATTGCACAGAAATGAGAAAGGCGCGAGACCATATGTCTTTCTCCACTGGGCATAAGCACGCCAAGGCTCGACCTGAGGTAACTTGATAACGCGAAACCAAGAAGACTTTGGACCTGGAGGAAGGGGAAAAGCAGAAGTAACAGATCTTTGCCTGAGAAGTAAGAAACAGAACGAAGAGACCACAAAGACAAAGAACAGAAAGGAAATAGACATGGTGGTAAGGGAAAGGCCCTGGGCTTGCAGGGGCACTCCCAACTAAGTAGTAAGTACTCACTTGATCCATTCATTGATTTAATGAAAAAAGAGCGCGCATGCCTGGCCTATATATTTTGTCGGCATTTCGACGGCAATTAAGGCCGCGTTTATATCACGTGGTCCGATTACCGCGTCTCGACTTGGTCTCGACTCCGATTCCCTCGACATGACTACCTCAAGTTCAACCGCAAACCCTCTTGCCGTTCATTCCCCTCTCAGAGACATCATCAATCCCCAATTTCATCAAAACAATTTTCCAGCAGAGGCATATCTCAAAACAAATTTAGGTCTAAAGCTTGACAAAGGTCGGTCTACCCTTTCTCGTTTGTCCTGCTCGTCTCACTTGTTCTCTAGATGACCAGATTTGCCGTCTTTCATTAACTGCTGCCGGATGCCCCCTTGGTCCCCAACACTGCCCTCTACGCCATACGGTCCCTTCTGTGCAAAACTTTCAACCACCTAAACAAGCTCCTACTCATCCCCGCGAAAGAGAGCGTCTCGCCACTGTTTGCAAACACTGGCTACGTGGTCTGTGCAAGAAAGGCGATGCTTGCGAGTTTCTGCACGAGTACAATCTACGTCGTATGCCGGAATGTTGGTGGTACGCAAAATACGGATATTGTTCTGCTGGTGACGAATGTCTGTATGCTCATCCAAAAGAGCGGAAAGTAGAATGTCCAGACTATAATCGAGGTTTCTGTAAACTCGGTGAGTGTAATTTGATGGAGATAAATGCGTGCTAACGGTCCCTACAGGTCCTAACTGCCCCAGAAAACATATCCGTCGCGTCGCTTGTCAGCTCTACCTCACTGGTTTCTGTCCATTAGGTCCAGAATGTCCAAAAGGACAGTGAGTGTCGACCTTTCTCATCCGTTCTGTTTTATTGACGAGAAGTCTAGCCCTAAACCCGGTTTACCTCCTCCAAAGGCTTATGATCCTCCTTCGCCTCCCTCAAATCGTGATCTTGGTCCACCTCCTCCAGGCTTTGGCAGATATCAGCTCGACAGCAACTTTTCGGGATCGACTGGACCCAGTGCAAACCCCGCGTTAGCACTGCGGAGGAACTTGGATGATGTCCTCTGCTTCAAGGTATTCGTTTTGGACCATTTTTATCTCTTCAATTATCTGAATTTGTCATGTTTTAGTGTGGCGAAAAAGGTCATTATGCAAACCATTGTCGGAATCGAAATGTCCCAGGGAACAGGGGAGGAACCGAGCGCAGAAAATGGGAAGAGTAGAATTTGTAGATATGGATGCTGCCCTTGTATACTTTGTGGTAGATTGTAGTGTAGATATTATAATTTAATGATTAATGATCACATCTGAAGAATAGATAGAGGATCTGTGCGCTGAGTGGCAGGGATTTGCGAGTTGCAATTGAAAGAGGGGGACCGTCCAAGTTTGACTCGGAGGATTGCCCTCTCCATGGCCATATGTAGAACGCTAGATACTAAGATAGAAAAAAGCTTTAGTCGTCAGCTAGATAGAGAGGAATTGGCCTGGAGGAAGGTGGAAGAAGATGTGTCCGACCGACAACAGCAAAAGAGCGTTGAGAGGCCAAGTCTGAGCTTGAGCACTAAGCGATAGCTATGTAGGTTAGCTTGTACAAAAATTATTTCACGCCGTGCGCGGTCCTCGGCCCACTTCACTAGGTCTATTCCATCAATGTTTCCCACTCAAACTAGAAATATACCATACTAGTAGCCAAAGCAGTAGTGTACCCTGAGGTGAAAATGAAATTCAAAGGATACGTGAGCCCAAGACGCGTCGGTGGGTCCATGTGATCGGAGTTCGGGATGACAAAGTCCGACACCTTCACTTCCAAACACAACTATATCTTACATACGTAATTTATGAAACGTCATAGGCAGATGGTTGACCGAGTCTCCTCAACACAACCCGACGTCGACCACCGACGCGTCTTGGGCTCACGTATCCTTTTATTTTCACCTCAGGGTACACTACTGCCTTTACTTTGGCTACTAGTATGGTAGATTTCTAGTTTGAGTGGGAAACACTGACGGAATAGACCTAGTAAGGTGGGCCAAGGACGGCGCGCGCGTGTGAAATAATTTTTGTACAAGCTAACCTACATAATAGCTATATATGGCTTGGCGCGGGTTTCAATATTTCCTGATGTAGCTGGCAGGTGGAATGTCTGTTACAAGTTAACGTCAATCCAATGCACCTCTTGCTTGCGTTCCTTCCGCCCTCTCTTCCAAGAACACCCGAAGAATGGCCTCAGATTCCTCATGCAACGACCTCAACGACTGTCGAAAGTTCTACGACATTGTTTGGGACTGCGTCGTTACCATCTTTGCGTGTACATGGGTCTCTGTCCATCCAAACATACCTCCACCGAACTGCGGGCGTATCTCCATACTCAGACGATGTTTCGGATTTCCTGATGGTCGTAGCGGTCATTACTCCAGAGTTGATGGTATGTTTTCCACTGCGTCAGTTCATGGTAGCAAGGAAATTCTCCAAAGGTATCCTCCTGTCTATTTTATTTTTTGTGATCTTATTGACCGGCGAATAGGCACAACTTCTCAATTACTCATGGGTTCTTCATTATAATGGGTGGCTTTGTCACTCATCAAGGTCATCATCCAATAACTTTCAAAGTTACGCCACCAGCTGACAAAAGAAATTCTACGCGAGATCTGGGCAACCAAGGTTGAGGATACCGAAGACAAGAGTAAAGGCGACGCGGTGTCCAAGGGACTGGCTCTTCTACAGACTTTGTGGTTTCTAATCCAAATTCTCATGAGGGCCATTCAGCACTTACCTATCACTGCGCTAGAGATGACCAAGGTCGCTTTTGCGATTCTAAACTTGCTGATGTACAGGTTATGGTGGCACAAACCTCTTGACGTTCAAAGGCCGATTATGATTGGATCAGAAGAATTTGAAATATCTGCAACACGACCCCGGCGTCAGTGACTTTCATTTGTACAGATTTTGGATTTCCTGAAGTATTTGCTTTTAGGAAGGGATGGCCACAGTCCGGAGGAATCGATATCTGTTCCAATTCTTTGGGCAGGAAACTTAGATGAACCAGAGTTCACAATGTCTGGTGTTGTGGCACCCATTGTTGCCTGCCTGTTCGGCGCCATCCACTGTTTCGCATGGAACTTCTCATTCCCCACCTCGACCGAACAAATGATGTGGTGGAGAATTAGCACAGTGTTCGTCGCACTGTTTCCGTCCATTTTTTTTTACCTGGAATGGCTTCGCATCACTTTCTAGACAACCTCCACTGGCAGTGCCTGCTAAAAAGGTTCCGATTTTTAAGTTACATTCATTGGTTTCTACGAAAGATGAATAGCCTTGGGTATGGAGCAGTCTATGTGGGTCTCGGAGGACTACCGCTCTACGTTGTATTTAGGCTGATACTTCTCACTATTACTTTCACAACTCTCCTCTCTTTACCCCCAGATGCATATCGTGGCATTGACTGAACTAGGTATCTTCCTCATATGTAGGACTCGGACGGATGTCTTCCTCGTAGCTGATTTACCTTTCTCGAGTGCTACATAGTGACAGCTTTCTCTGAGTTCCCTTGGTGGAGCATGCATTGAAGTAGTGCGCGTTCTGGTGTCTCCACATCAGTCATACAGAAGCGGCACACTCGCGATCGATGTTCTGGTGGCACTTCAAGCCTATGATGGTCAGCCCAGAGAAGACGCTCTATAGCGAGAGGGCGGTCCCCTGTGAGTACTCTGGTGAAGGCCTTTCGATGCCAGGCATTTTTGATATCAACCAGATACAGACGGAACCACTGCGTACGACATTTGTATACTGGACACCCTCCTTGTCTGGCTCTTGCCGCATTTTGATTAGGGAAGTTTTGGTTGAGGAAAGCTGCCAGTTTGTCTTCGGCCCATTCGGAAACCGCCTTGTTCACGTCGTCAATGAAACCCGTTAGCGTTTCGACGTCATGGAGTCCATCAGTATCCATATGCTGAGAGCTCGCTGGAGGCAGACGCGGTCTTTTCAATGACAGTCTCCTTGTTCCAAGTTTTGCTTTTCCGCTCTCGCCAGCCTAGGCTTTCTTCAACAACTGCACGTACATAACTACCCGTCTGATGCTGCAGGGCATACAGCGAGTATCGTAGGGCTAGCTGCATACGCCGATAGAGTATGATACGACGGTCTCCGTGAACACCGGTACAATCGCGGAGCGTTTTGAGAGATCGAGAAGTCGTCGGAAGAAGTGTACTGGTACTTTGCTCAGTTTTTTTGGCCAGGGACTTGTTTTACTTACATCAAGAATAATTTCGCAGCCATAGATCAGATGTGGGTCAACCCAGGCGGAATATAATTCTTCTCGGCAGTATACCAATCATCGATTCAACGCGAAGTACGCCGTAGGCCACGGACGGCCTTTAGCTGTCTTGTTTTCATAGCGAGGAGCTGCCACGCTAGCGCTGCTGAATACTGAGAAATTTCCCGAAATTCCGACATAAATGTAGTCTTCCGCAGAGGGTACGACAATCGTGGTCAAATCTGAAAACTGGCATAATGTGCGGGGCTGAACCATGATACGCAATGAAAGACTTGAGAGTGTTGATGATCATGAAGTTGACTTGGCACCAGGTATAAATTTAAAAGAGGTCCATTTTCAATCGTTGCAGATCTTCGAGTGATAAGTACTTACAGTAGTGCCAGTAGAAGTCATCAGCCTCTTCGAGGATTGAAATATATTCAATATCGTCCTCTGATTGAGGAATTCCGAAGTCCAAGAAGTACAGGATCCAGAGTAATAGGGAATAGGTATCTCCCAAACCATCCTACTATTGCAGACTATTGCGGATGCTCGGCTGAATTTTGCCCCTTCCAGTTGAAGTAGATGCACGTAGCCTAGTGGCGTGAACCCCGGCCGCGGTCTGTAGTGCCGGATTATCCTCTCCTTGTTTGAGATCGACGCCTGCGACCCACAAAGCTTTTCCCATTGACTTTGCTTTTTCGATGGCCATTGGCGACACGAAGAACAAAGGTATTGTTTGTCGTCCAGCATCCCCTTTGAAAACCATTTTGGGATGGTGGGATAGACCATGGCAAATCTTAAGGGTGCTCCAGGAAGAACGGAAATGGAATTAATGAAATGTGAAGCGGAGTTGGTGAAAATGAGAGCCATGTTAGCCTCATACAGTCGTTTTCTAGATATATTCCTGGTGGTCTCAAGAAATTTGGATGGTTTGCTACTAGATAAAAACGCTAGTATTTGCCGCAGCAGAACGGTCTAATGAGGTTTCGTGATTAAGCCCATTGCAGAATTCTAACGGGGAGAAGGCAATGAATTTTAGCATACAGCCAGCGCGATTGCACAGTATGAATTTACGTCATTTGCTGGTTTTCCTTCTTTTCAAGATGCCATCAGCAATGTATGGGATTCCCCGTGTAAGGACTTACAAAGATAGAGTCGGTTCGCGATTGCATCATTGCTTCTACTTCTCTACGCGACCACTACTTTTCGTGTAGCTCTCTCTTCATGGGCTGGCAGAAGACCTTTACTTTATCAAAACGTTCGAAAGGATGTCATTTGGTCACTGACGAAATTCTTTCGCAAATCGAGCCTGGATTGAAGGATGTCCAGGTGGGCATGCTCTTTCTCTTCATGTGAGCTATTTTTTGGCCTTTTACGATGGTCTGGTATCACTTCATGACATGATATCTCTAGTAAACACACGTCTGCCGCTCTGACTGTCAACGAAAATTTTGATAGAGGTGAGGTAAAACTTCTGTTCCGTGGTGGTCTGATCATAAAGCTGATGCTGCATCAGATGTCCGACGAGGTACGATATCTGTTAATCCTGCTCGCTGCTCATCTGCCAGTGTCTGATTGCTATGAACGTAGATATGGATATGGCACTTGACCATATAGGTGAGTACGACATTCATCCGAGATCTTTGCAGATGCTTCATACCAAGAAAAGTTCCGGAAAGTCTCAATTGGCTCCATACCGATGAGGGCCCCGACGACTCGTAGGCAGTAGCTCGCTCCCAGCGACTTTCTTTGCCTGACTACTCTATCAGTGCTTCTCATACAAAGGCTTCTCTCGTTGGATCCAGCATATCAATCCCTATCACCAATGGGAAACTCAATCTCGGTACATGGCAAGGTGCAGTCGCATGCCGACATAAAACATCCGAAGTCTGAGGATTGACCTTCTTGCCAGGTATCTATCTGACGGAATTTAGATACATGGCCCATACTAGAACAGTGATTGCCACTATTCTGTAAGTCTCTTTCACCTTGAAGGGCTCCGACTCGGAATGAAAATTTGCGGTACAGATCTTGAAGCGCCTCTGGTATCGAATACTACTTGTGAATTGCTTATGAATCGAAAGAAGTTTCAAATTACGTTCGCCCTCAATACTATGGCGCTTGTCGTATCTTTAGCATTGGGTAACTGTTACCAAGTGTACTCAATGCTCATGAGCAACCCCAATGGGAGTTAGTAGAGCGCTGCGGCCTACTCGGAGAAGGCAATACCTGGAGCGCACGGATGGATCTGAAGATTGAGGAGGTTAGAGTTGGTAGAGCTTGAAGAATGAAAAAACAATCAATTTGTAGGCGTACTGGCAGTGGGTGGATGATCGCACGTGTATTAGCGCAGCCCTTATTTACACTGTACAGTACTGTCACCCTTCTCTTGACAGAATACGATTCTATGCCCAAATCTTCATCCTCCTCGACTCCGAGTCGCCCTGCTCTCCGTCGAAATCAGGTAATATACGAATCTGACCCAAAGTTTCGGAGAAGCTCATTCTTGCTGTGCAGGCATGTAGATCGTGTCGCAGGAGAAAACTGGTGAATAGCGCACCTCTTCATTTTCGCGTTCTCTCGCTGATAGGGCATTCTTGTGCAGAAATGTGACGCGGCTCGACCTCATTGCGGAACCTGCGTGAAGTGAGTATTGTCGTGTGTAGGTTTGGCGTTTAGCTTATGTTCCCTCTCCAGAACATGGCATGCTATCATCAGCGTACCAGCTCCAGTGGGATATGCGTACGTCTCTTCATTCTTCTCTCGGCTGAATAATTTGGTCATACAAATGTCAAAACGCTAGCCATCCAACCGAACCTCAATGCTCGTACGATCCCGTAGAAGGGTTGACTCTCGCACCCGACGCCGACCCCGTTGAGAGAATCAGACAGTTGGAAGAGCAAATAGGTGCGAATCATTTCGTTTCAGCCCAGACATGTCTTAACTTATGGAGTCTAGCCAATCTCAAAACTCAACTCAATGATCAGCAGGCCGGAGCGTCTCCCAGTAATTCCCAATCACAGGCTGAAGGCAGCAATAAATCCCGTTCCATCTCACCCCGTCCTTCATCAGAGGTCAAAGGGATATCACTTCCTCGAGCTGCACTTGTTCTAGACCCTCAATTTCGCAACGATAGCTCCAGTCCGGAGTTGAGGCCTGTTACTTCAGCGAAAGATCCTTTCATGGAATTGCTCTTCATTGGATGGAACACTGACCTACCGGACCCCGCTACAATGAATCATTAGTATGTGTACCCTTTTTTGCATTTGGGATATGTGCTCAGCAACCTTGCAGTATCGACGTTTTCTTCAGATGCGACCCATGTGGGTCTAGAGTTTTGCACAAAAGTTCTTTTTTGGCTTCAATGCTGTTATCCCCCCGTGATCCTGGATTTCCTCACTCAGCAATACTGCATGCTATTGTGAGACCGTTTATCCGTAATTCATCCACTGAAACTGACACGCAAACAGTGTGCGTCTGCGTCCCGCTGGACTTCACAGAATGTGGTTGTCTCAGCCGATGGCACTCGACGCGACTCATTTGCGGAATTTCATGCAGGCAAGACACGACAGTACATAGACAAGACCATGGCCAGCGGAGAAGATATATTTTCTGTGATGCAAGCTTGTATCATTTTGTCGTGGTACTTTTATCAGGAGGGTCGCTGGGTAGAAGTCTGGATATTTGCAGGTTTCCAGACTCGCGTAAGTGTCCCCCTTCGTCTCAACTACCCGGGGACATTCTCTACGCATGGCAATAACTCACCGGGAGCCTACCTGGCGCCTCCCAAGGACTTGCGTGATCTTGAATCAAGGAGACGATCATGGTGGATGACGATTTTATTTGATCGAATTGCGTCCGTTGGCGGTTGGATCCATGCTGTTGATGAAAGAGATCTTGGAACAGAGTTGCCACTTCGTAATGAAGATTTCGAGAGCGAGGTTGGTTCATGTCTCGTTTACCAGAGCGATATTTTGACGAAGTTTTCCTAGATTCCGATACCTAGCAATCCTCAAGATCTGGCCACGCCTGATGTGTTCATTCGACACCCTCCACAATACACTGACTCCTTCATCCTCCTTATCAAGGCTATCATGTTGTTTGGCCGTGTAACCGACTTCAATGTGCGCGGCAGTCTACGAGCACCAACTGCTCCAAGCAAGAACCAGAACCCTTTCTTCCTAGAGGGCTTCCGAGAACTTGACCAACTAGTATTCGAAGACTTTCTTGGAGAACTTCCCCATATTTACAAGACTAACAATGGGATTACCGACGCACCCGATGGCGGAAGTCTAGACACGGATCTTTACATGGTTCATATCATACCCCATGCGTCAGTCTTCAATTTGGATCTGGAGAAACTCATGCTGATCGGAATCCGTCTGTTGCAGTGCGACCATCACACTCCACAACCCTTACATCGATTTCAATGATCCCAACTGTACTTCCACTCAGCGATGCGTGCATTCTGCTCGCTGCATATTGGCTGCATACTACATGCTGTCAGCAACCTCCCTTGATATCACTAGACTGCATCCATTTGTCACTGTACGCATGTTATGATGTCCGCATTGTAAAGCCCGCTCACCCTGTTTTTTTGTTTAGATCTGTTGGTATCTAGCTGCTGTGGTCCAGGTCCAATTATGCAAGTACTTCATTGAAATCAGCGACAGTGAACGGGAATCAACGGTTTGGGGCGAGATCAATGTTTTGAGGTGAGCAAATGTTCTTGTTTACCTATTTCAAATTTTGACCCACTACAACCCAGATTTGCGATGCTGGCATATGGACAGCGCTCACCAATAGGAAGTAGGTGTCAATTTGATCGGTCTTATGGATGGTTTCTGAATAACGTGTGTAGCGCGACAAGAAAAGCTCTTGCAAGGTTTAATGCGTGAAATAGTGCGGATGACGGCTCAGAAACAGCCCTTGGAAGTAGGCATACCATTATATCCATTTTCGCGCAACACATTGTGGAGGAAAGGTGAAGGAAATGGATCGCAGACGGTATCGGAAGATGGATCTGCGATTCCTTTACCTGTCAGTCCACCGTATGAAGAGCCAGGCCAGAGAGTTTCTACCCCTTCCATGGGTAGTGTGCAGGGGCTCTCTCCATCGTCCATGAATGGTATGCAAGGACATTCGCCTCCGTCCATGTCTGGTATGCAGGGACCCTCTCCATCGTCGATGAGTGGGATACAAGGAATTTCACCACCATCTATGTCTGGCGTGCAGGGATTGTCGCCTACGTTGATGCAAAGTAGCCCACTCGCATGGGGGACTGGGACCGGGGAAAAAGTTAGATTCTAACACTATTGATACCATCTTATGTTTTCGTTTTGAGGACTTTTTTTTCGGAATTTGTTTGTTTTGTACATGTATTTCTACAGATCTGTTATCAATGTATGGCTGTAAAGGTTATTTCATGTTTCTTTCCCTGTCCACCATCGCATCGAATTCAGCCTGTGCCTGCACACGGTCCTGGTCGGCATCTGTCTGAGGAGGAGAACCGGCAGTCGGTGGTATTTGATTACGCTCGTGCTTCTGACGCAACGCATCCCAGGACGACGCAGGGGCTTTATTCGAATTGACCGAACGGATTTCATCCCATCGGTGTGACTGTTTTTGTGTTTCCATAGTATTAGCCTTAGCTGTAGGCTGGGGCTGACGAGAAACTTCAGAGGGTATACCTGCGATGACGTCAGACAAAAATGGTAAGATACGCGTAAGAGGCGGGCAAGGAACGCGTACTATCGGCATTTTTGGGAGAAGACTCGAAGGGTACATCGATAGAAAAGTCTGGCTCTCTGCTCACAGGCAGGCGAGCATTTTCGCGGATGTTTTTGAGTGCTTGGACAACACTCGGAGGATTATCGAGTTGCTGCACATATGACCTGTGTTTGAAAGCACCGACAGCGGACGGTAGG
Organism: Tetrapyrgos nigripes; assembly: GCA_013368315.1. NCBI lineage: Eukaryota > Fungi > Basidiomycota > Agaricomycetes > Agaricales > Campanellaceae > Tetrapyrgos > Tetrapyrgos nigripes. The sequence goes on from JAACJM010000001.1 coordinate 558,170, forward strand.
ACAGGACCAAATGAGGCTGCAGCGGCTATTCCGAGGCAGCGAGCTGGCAAGGAGATGGGACGGCCACGCGTGGCGAAATAGGCAAGACCAGCAAACGTAGCAGTGGTGACAGGGACGTAAGTGTTCAAGGACTGGTTGAAGGAAATTATAGCGGTGGTGAGCAGGGCATCTTTGTGAGAAATTGTGCCAGCATCTCGTTCTTGCTGTAGAAGACGCGAGATATCTGCAGGGGAATAGCGTGCGGAGAAAATGAGTTGTAGAAGGCTTCTCTGCACGTCGTAGTTCTGAGCGCGGTTGTCGTTCAAGCTTCCCCAGTCGACCCCCTCTGCCCCAATCATGTGGCTTGCACGTGGTCTACAGGAGACTATAGGAAGCTAGTGGGCATATCTCCCAACACCGCCGTAGACTATCGGTTAAGCTTTCAGCCCGGGACCGCTCGACGAGGTTTCGATCCTCTTTTGGTGCATTTTTTTCGGAAATGTTATTGTGTAACAATTTCATTGTTCAAATCCTATTCACGGCTATTTTACACTTCAATGAATGAGCAGCAGCCCGTGTCTATTGACATGGTCGGTTAGGTGCCTCAAAAGACATTTCAGTCAGTGCCATGAGATCCAAACGGCAGGTATAGTACATTCTACATACCCCCAGGCGTTACATTACAGTTAAGAAAGCATTTTGTCATTGCCGGAAATGGTCTGCATCCTCACCTGAGGCCCCGCCTGAGTGAAGCAAATGACGAGCTTCGGTAGGGCTTTGGTAGTCTCATCAAAGTCTCATACTTACCCAATATTAGGGCTTCGGCGCGTTCACAGTCTTTCTGCCATCTTGAAAAATTGTATTTAAATTAATTGTACATATAATCTATTTTAGTGCTTTAGATCACCTTTCTATGAGGTAGAAAGTGAGCAAGATGCGAAAGAGGATTGAGGCGAGGATTTTGAGGCGCGTCAAGAGTCACGTACCATTCACGTGATTGGGGCAGAGGGGGGTCGACTGGGGAAGCTTGTCGTTCATGTTGGTCAAAGGACACGTGACCTCATTTCAGCTTGACTCCGGAGAGTATGGACGCCAAATTGCCTCCCATTCCTCCCAAAGACGACGACGACGACCTCCAGGACCTTCCCCAGCCCCCTCCAAAGTTTGCTCCGTCGTCCCGAGCTTCTCCTTCTTTACCTCGTTCGTCCTTTACCTTTCAATATCCATCTCTCCGCTCACACTTCCTTTCCAGCTCTTACTCCTTCCGCTCCTTCATCTCCTCCTCAATCACCAGCCGTACAACCCACTCCTTCCGATGCCTCAAAACCCAAAAAATCGAATCCTTTAAATGATCTCATCGACACCGAACGGTCTTATGTCGACCAGCTAACTGGAGTCATCAGAGTGCGCTCCTTTTCCCTATTCGCTGCTCTTTCTTATGGTTTTATAGAAAGTCGCTGCAGCATGGTCTCGTTCAAATCTACCGCCTACAGAACTCGATACAATGTTTCGTAGCATAGAGAGCGTCTACAAAGCTAACAGATCCCTCCTTGCCGTCAGTTACGCCGCCTCGTTTCTGGACGATATTCTGAATGCCTTTTCTTTCATCTTTAGAAACTCAAGGAAATTGGGACGAATCCGTCTTCCCCCAAAGCTTTGGGCGATCTACTGATGCGCTGGGTTCGTCCATCAAGCCCATAACATTGCCTTTTTTGTCAACTCATCCTCACCCAGATCGACGACCTGGAAACCCCATACTCCAACTATTGCGCCAAGTACAGCTCCGGATTCGACGAATGGGAACCCGTCCAATCGAACCCCAAACTCGCCTCTGTTTTGTCCACTTTTTCCGCTGCGACACCTCCGCCGGCGTCAGTGTTGTCAAATCCCTCTGATCCTCCCCTGTGGACCCTTGATATACTCTTCCTTTTACCCAAGGGTCGCCTCAAGTATTACAAGAAGCTCTACACACGACTACTCAAGAGTACCGCTCCTGGCAGAAGCGACCATAGATTGTTGGTCGGTGCTGTGAGCAAGCTAGACCGGCTTTTTGACACCCTTGAACAACGAGAAAAGGTCAAAGTGGGCGAGTCGAGCACATCTCCAACCCCCAAAACACCCCCTGAGTCAGAGGATCAAGTTGTGATGGACATGCGAAGCCTCAGTATGCGCAGCTCAGGGTTGGAACCTGCTCCTCGAGACTCTGCTGCTACGAACAGTGAAACTAGTTCACTTCGTGACAGTTCCACTTCCGGGGGGTGAGTGGATGTATTCGCGCCTCGTGTACTTGTTGACATTTCTTCCGCAGTGAAAGGCTGTCAAAAGACACAATATCGACATCAATCAGTCGAGGCTCATCGGCCACAATGTCGATGCCGATAACAGAACTGGAACGGCGTCTATCCACGCAGCGCACGTTGGACATCTTCACTATGAACCCTAAAGTAAATGATTTTCTTCAATTGCAGATGACGTAACTCAACGATCCCTGATCTGCAGGCAGTCCGACTTCAAATGGTTCCTCCGTCATTGCCCTTCACGCGTGAAATGCGTTGCTCCCTTGACATCGTCATTCGCCTGACACCTCGCGCAACCGGGGTGGAACTTGTACATTCGCGCGGTCATATTTTTCTTCTTTCGGATCTGTTTCTTATCTGTGAAAGGATGACACCCGAAGAGCGATCACAACAAGTTGATGGTGCCGACATGTGGTTGTGTTATCCCCCCCTGGCTGGAAAAGTTTTAAGGGTTTCTGAAGTGCCAGGTCAAGGTTGGTTGTTTTCATGTGCCTATGACGCTCAGTAATGACTTTGGTGTTGCAGACACCCTACTCCAAGTTCACATTATGAGAAAAGAGACACTAATCTTAGAGGCGGAATCTGTGAAAGCGCGCGACGCTCTCATCAGGGATTTCAAAGAATGTACAGAATTTGCTTCATCAGGTTAGTATTAACGCTCCGTTGCTCGCATTAGCTCATTGGCATCTTCTCATAGTGGGTCCGATATCAAAACAACCGCCTCCTCCTTTACCTCCTTTACCTGGATCATTGAAACCCATGAGTGCACCGACAACTCCGTCAGATAGACAGGACTCGGTGTCTCCCAGGGCTTCTTTTGAACCAAGGGCTGATCAACATAGGTCATTCGATGGGCCACCCGCTGGTGCTCCTTTGCCAATAGCTAAAGATCATTCCTTGTCTCCTCGACCATCGGTTTCTAGCTCAAATGGATCCATCTCCGCTGGTCAGAGACTGAGTCCTGGGCAATCTCTCGGACCTGGGCAAATAATAGATCCTGGACAAGTCTATAGAAGTACAAGTATGGCTTCACACAGGAGCTATGATTCGACGCGCTCTGGATATGATTCTGGGCCTCCGCCAATGAATGGGCCTCATCCTATGATGCCAGGAATACCTCCAAACGACGTGATGCAGCGAGGGCAGCAACCATTCAACCCACACCCGAACTTTCCCCCACCAAACCAGCAACCCTTTGGTCGTCCCATCGGTCCTGGTATGGGACCAATCTCTCGTCCACCATCTGCACCTTCTGGTCAACCGAACGGGCTGCGAAAGGGACCCTCCACACGTTCCCTGTCTTCTATGCACGACGAATACAGATCTCCTCCTGCTTCTGCCCCTCCTCTTCCTCACCATCCTGGTGGATATCCTCCATCGCAATACAATCCCAACTTCCATCCTGGTCCAGGATACGGACCAAATCCGACATTACACTCACCCCAACCTCGGGCTGTACTCCCATCGGCACAACTCGATTTAGTGAGGTCTTCCACATTCAGGTCAGATGAATCGAGTCCCCCCAATTCTCCCATCAACGAGCCATCTGCGCTTCCGTCTGGACCAGTCACCTCGATCATTGCGGCTACGATGAAATGCAAAGTGTTCCTGAAGCAGCAGCATGCTCAATGGAAATCATTAGGTAGTGCAAAACTAAAGGTATACAAGCAGAGCCCTACCAATCTTAAACAATTGGTCGTGGAATCGGAGAAGGACAAGGTCATGATCTCCACGATTATCCTGTCCGACGGAGTAGAGCGCGTAGGCAAGACTGGTGTGGCAGTTGAGGTCACTGACCAAGGCCGTCGGACGGGGATTGTGTACATGATACAACTTCGGAACGAGACTTCTGCCGGCGGATTATTCACCACCCTGTTAGAAGGGTCAGACAGGTCGAGGGGATGAGATCGTTCACATCTACGATTTGAATACAGACGAGGATTCTGTAGTGCCCTTCTGGGCCGTTTCTCTTTAGTACCTTTGATTTCTTTTTGTCATTGGGTTACATAGATCGGGAAGTAGTATTCTGGGACAATTGAAGCCGCTCTTTTTCTCCCTTTTATTTTCTTTTTACTGCTACAATGATTCGCTCATTCATACATACCCTCATCGCATCTCTGATATCTCTACGCTTTCATCCAGGATCTTTCGTTTGTTTTACTCACTACATTAATTCTAGTCTATGTACCTGCCGCTGTGCTTCTACCTACGTGAGATTAAGGAATGGAATACACCTCCGGGTATCTCTCAAGTCCGTCGCAAAGTCAAGTGGAGAAGAGGAGGTCTGCACTCAAAGAAACATGATCGCTACCACAGACGCCTTTCCGAGGCAGTCCAGGTTCAAGGTCTTCTGTCTTGGGAGGTACTAACAAGCCAGTCACGGAGGACCGGCTACTGGAGTCTATGACAAAAATGTAATCTGGTAATATATCGGTCATTGAGAAACTTCAGAATTGATGTATTCCGTATTGATTCCGTACCTAGAACGGTTTTCCAATAATGCGTGTAGCTTGTCCATTGCGGTTCATAGGCACCGTGTCTATCAGGCTGGAGGTCCACTCTATTTCCGAAAAGGGGGACTGATTCTGCATTATTGGATTCAGTGAAATTTCGCATGCCAATGTCATAAGCGCTTTTCAGCGGAGGGCCGCTGCTTGCGAAGAGGTCGTGTAATTCTGTTGGTGACAAAAGTCCATCCGAAGCCGCCGCAGGGCGGGCATTGGTGATAGTACGATCGGGATCCGCTTCTTCCTCGTTTTCATCCTGGGTAATTGCTTTTGCAGGGTCAGGAGTGACACTCGGATCTATAGTGGCATGCACGACTTGAGACGTCTTCAGGTAGTCGATTTGACTAGGTAATAACGGATCACCGGTAACGAGGGAATAAGCAGCGTCGTCCGGAGCGAAGTTGAAGTCTGACAGGAGGGTTCGTTGGAATGCAAATTGACAATTGGTTGCATACTCGCCACCACTGATGATACAGGGCCAACGTCCACGGTTTAGGGTGTCCCTGAACTTGACAACTTCTCTTTTCAAGATCCCAGCTTGCCTTAAGATTTATGTGTCAGAGCAGACAGACATATTGTAGGGTACGGACTTACCTCGCTCTTTCATAAGTATATCTGGAAGATCAGTCAGACTTTTGACTTTTCATACACGCAGCTGGTGGGAATTTACCGAGGATGCCAGAACAAATGCGTAGTAGCGACAATGAGTCCAAAATCACTCTGCTTATTTTTCAAAGCTACAATGTGGCCGATATTTTTGGTACGAAAGCTGGAGCCTCTGCGAGCAATCTCTGAGCCTTCGGAGCGAATTTCTTCATCATCATAGTGGACTAGTCGTGTGTCAAGTTCTTGGTACGAGTCCTTCTTGAACGCTATCAGACACCCGTGTTTTTTCCTGGGGCCTGAAGCATAACAATAAGAATAGCCGGCTTTCTCGAGTACCGGGAGCAGCTTTTCTAGGCGATCGACTTCCTGGGTTTATGATGCATCAAAACGACGATCGTGAGGGTATAGTCTGTTCAATACCTGCAAACAGAGAATATCGGCTTCTTGAGCAACAAGTTCTCGATATAGCATGTGCTCTCGCTGAGCGGCTTTGAGACAATCGCTTGTTGGAAACAGTTCACGTCCTTGATGTCGAAAGGTTAAACAGACATACCGGGGAAGGTTAAACGTCTACGCACGGACGAGACACTGAGCCAGCAACTTTAACAAACGTCAATCCAGGTATAGGGAGTCTTCAAGGAAAACACACAGACATTCCAAGTAAAGATTCTAACTCGATTGGCGCCATCTACATTTCGGGTATGTTCTAATTGAAGCCAAGGACGAGAAAGGACATTGCCCTGTTCTTGATTCTGGGGTAGTGATGCTTTTTCTTGCTGCTGCTTTAACCTTTTTGCTTTGCGTGCCTCTGAGAGAGCAATTTGTTCTGGGGTGAGACTAACAGAGCGTTTTGATGATGAAGAAGCCATGAGCAGCGTTCTGACCAATGTCGATGGCTTCATAAAAATTTGAGCCGGTCCGTCACGCGTGCTCATGCTCTCTTCCATTTCTCGGTCAAGTCGGTTCCTCCGTTTACCTCTCAGGCCTCTTAGCAGCTCCCACTTATCCGTTCCATACCGCTCCTTTGCTTCTACCATCACCACGAACCCCGTCATGTCTTCACCCAGGGAATCATTCGCCAACTTTGACCTCATCAAGAGAGTAAAGCTTGATTTCACAGATGTCACAATCTCAAAGTGGAAGAGTCGAGTCACTGGTCTTAGCGTTGTTCATCTCGACTATGAAGGTCAATCCGAATCTCTCACCACAAAGCATTTGTGCTGACAGATATTGCAGCTCCCATCGTCAGTGGATATTTCGTAGTCGCAACAGAGAGTTGGTCATTATTTGAGATCCTACACGCGTCGAGAAACTCACAGATGGCTTGTAGTATTCGATGATTCTGGTTGCCCACATACATTGGAGCAGTAATGTTTCCTTTCTCAGGTTGTCTCACCGTAGTCTCATCTATATCAGTCTAGTCTTCATGGGCTCTGAAAAATATCCCTACAAAGGCATCATCGATCACTTTGCAAACCGGGGCTTTTCCAACGGAACCAATGCTTGGACGGACACCGACCACACTGCATACACAGTAGCCACGGCCGGTGAACAGGGTTTCCTGCAAATACTACCAATTTACGTGGACCACATTCTTTATCCCACTATCAATAAAGCAGGGTCTGTATACTATCCTAATTACATGCACATATACTGAACTATCCTACAGATTTATCACAGAAGTGTGTTCTTCTCCGATCGAATTCAGGCGTGAACAATTGATGCAGATTGAGGATACAGGTTCACCACATTGATGGAAAGGGTCATGACTCTGGGGTTGTTTACAGTGAAATGCAAGGAAGGGAGAATACTTCTGGTGATCTTATGGCTCTCCGGTTTGTGTTCAACCTCGAGTTCTTATTCTCGTTTTCAATTAAGCCCTTTTTTTATCACAGTCAACAGCGCCTTCTTGATCCACCCGGAAGTGCATATAGAAGCGAAACAGGTGGACTTATGGAGGCTTTGCGTGTACTGACAGCAGAACAAAGTGCGGGACTATTCATGGATATCATTCAACCTCATTCATCTCTTTACTAGTTCGCAAATATCACGGCTCTTATTATGTCCCACATAACTTGTCCCTCATCGTTGCCGGCAAGTTATCAAGTGGAACGTCATCCCTTCTCTCGGTCATCCAAGATCAAGTAGAGCCTAGTCTGATAAAGCACGGTCAGAATCTTGGCGCTCGGCCACCGGGATGGAAAAGGCCTTTTGTGGAGACACCAAGTGCTAATAGACAGCCCATACCGAAAACGATCAAGGACACAGTAGAGTTTCCGGAAAAAGACGAAAGTAGGTCCACTCTGCTTATCTTATGTTCACTCGGCTGATCAAATGCTCAAGGTGTGGGTGAATTGATAATAACTTTCCTTGGGCCTGCGCCAAATGAGTTCCTAGAAAGAAAAGTAAGACTATCTTTTTGGATGTGCTCACCCAATTGACGAGACACTCCATTCAGGCATTAGACATCTTGGGGACGTACCTGACCTCTTCTGCTGTTGCTCCGTTGAATAAGGAATACGTGGAGACAGAATCGCCTTTGTGGTAAGTATACCTGCCCATTCTAGTTGCATCATATGCTGAATTTCCCAGCACCTACATATACTTCTCCGAAGATACACGAGCAACTCGTGTATCGCTTCCAATATATATAGGCTCCGTACCGACTGCTCATTTAGACACTTTCGATGAGAAACTCAAGGACAGCCTGAAAACGTATTGTCAAGGAAGGCATTGACATGGAACGTATGCAAATGGTTATCAATAGAGATGAACGCCAGGTAATTCTGAACGCTTCACTTGCTTCCTTCGTTCAGCTGACACAGTTCATCTCCTTTTTCAGTTACGAAGCAAGTTAGAATCTGCAAAGGGCGACACTTTCTCCGGAACCGTTATAACCGACTTTTTGTATGGCGCAGAAGATGGTTCAGAGCTGGGTCCGTCTATGGACGAGATCAATCAATATGCTGCCGTGCGTAAATGGACAAGCAAGCAATGGACAGATCTACTCCAAAAGTGCGTGTCAGTCGTCCAACAATCTGCAGTTTTCTCACATATCTCACTAGGTACTACATCGATCCACCTTCCGTTATTGTCGTTGGTCGCCCATCCGAAGCTTTAGCTGAGAAGTTGGAGGCTGACGAAAAACAACGGATATCTGCTCAAGTCAAACAACTCGGGGAGGAAGGTCTCAAGAAGGCTCAACAAGAACTCGACGAAGCCAAGGATGAAAACGACAAACCGATTCCGACTGAGATTCTGACCAAGTTCCATATTCCGAGTGTCAGCAGCATATCGTGGATACCAGTGCAGAGCGTTCAGCAGAAAGGCGAGGGCAGAGCCGTCAATGGTGTAGCGTCAAAGTCTGCTGTGTCGAGTTCTGCATTGACTGAGCGTATCAATGCGGATGGGAAAGAGTTGCCTTTCTTCGTACAATATGACCATGTTGAAGTATGTGCTGATTTTATGGTTCAACCGGCTCTTGGTCCTAATCAGCGTCGTAGTCCGATTTCGTGACCATTCATGGCTTTTTCTCGCTGGAAAATCTACCCGAACGGCTGAAGAGGTGAGATGCTGCTTACCCTATTTCACTTTTTGAAACTGATCATGGTTCCATAGACATATCTCAACTTACCTCTCAGCATTATTTTCTCTGCCAGTCAAGACATCGTCTGGACAGCACCTTTCCCATGAAGAGGTGATCAACAAATTGGACGACGAGACTGTCTCATACGAAGTTGGACTCGGTGTTGCAAATTCTTTCTCCGAGATGCTGCGTGTCAGTATCAAAGTAGAGACTGCAGCTTACGAGACAGCCGTGGCCTGGTTAAAGGATATTGTCTACGGAAGTGAATTCACCAAAGAAAGGTAAGTTGATAGTAATCCCCTATACCTCCCCATCATAATTTACGCTTTCCGACCCAGGTTATCAGTCACTATCGCCAAAATCCAACAATCCTTACCTGAACTGAAGAGAGACGGAAACACTGTGCTAGGATCCCTCTGGGCGGACTTGCTCCACAGCGAGTCTTCTACCTCACGAGCCGGTGGTGTTCTACCACAAGTAGAATTCATGCCGAAGCTCGCGAAGCAGTTGCAAGAGGATCCTGAGCAAGTACTGGCTGATTTCGAAGAGATCAGGAAACATGGTATGTCTGTTCTCAAATTCCCTTTTCCTCCCACTCAATGTCTTTTAGTAACCAATCCTGCTGGAATCCGCTTTTCTGTCACTGGAAACGTCATGAAGGTGGCCAATCCCCGTAGTACTTGGGGGAAGTACTTCAACTTTATCGAGGTGAGCTGCAAAATCCTCCATCTTTCTTGAGTATCATCTGAGCCTTTTTCAGCCTGTCTCCCTTTCTCCAGTACCTTTTGCCTCCGAATATCTCAGTCGTGTGGGTCAAGAACCTGTCAAAAAGGTGAGATTCTAGACACCTTTATCCATCTGCATAGCTGACGTAGAGATAACAGGCAGTTGTCATGAGTTTGCCAACGATCGAGAGCTCCTATGTTACGCATACAACGAAGGGTATCAAGGGCTTCGATCATCCGTTGTATCCCGCCTTCCGCGTTGCACTAGAGGTTCTCAATGCTACCGAGAGTTATCTCTGGGTGAGTGCATAGATTTTCTACGCGATCATTTGTATCTAAGCTATCGCTGTCCCCAGCGATACATCAGAGGATCTGGACTGGCATATGGAGCTTCTGTACATCTGGATCTTGAAGCAGGTTTGCTGAGCTTTTCCTTGTATAGGGTAAGTTTTCATTGGACTTGCGCTCTTCAAAACCTTATTTTTCGTCGACAGAGTTCAAACAGTATGAGTGCCTTCGAGGAAGCTTCCACTGTCTTGAAAGGTCTTGCAGACGGATCGGTATGTATACTTGATTGCCATTCAGGCCTAAATCTGACAAAAAAGAATAGATTGCTCTGGAGGACACTACCCTTGACGCTGCTAAGAGTGGTATAGTCTACATGGTGACAAAAGCAGTATCGACAGCAGGAAGAGCTGTAAGAATTATGTTATCTACGTGTTGGTTTGCATATTAACCCTGCTGTGCAGGCTCAAGCTTCGTTTAACAACCAGGCCCTCAAGGATGTCCCACAAAATCATCAGGTCGACCTCTTGGAGAAGTTCCAAGCTGTCACCAAGGAGGAAGTCCTCGATATCATCAGAAAATACTTCTTGAACCTGTTCGATTCCAATTCTTCAGTAGGACTGGTGGTAACGGCTCCGTCAAAGGCTGACGGGATAGAGAGCGGATTGAAGGGATATGGTTATGAGGTTGAACGAAGGACATTAGAAGTTGATCCAAGTGAGCTGGAGGGTTCAGAGTACGACAGCGAGAGTGGGAGTGAATTTGAGAGTGACTCTGAGCTTGAAAGCAAGCTTTAGGGACGTCTATATCACTGATATCGCTCACTACTATCCAGATATACATACTGTAGATTATCATGGTAATATACGACTACGGAGATTATGCTGAAGATGACTGACTATCAGTGTCGATAGTTGTACTGCTCTCCACCTTTATCAATGCTTCGTCGGCTTCCCCTGGCTTCACTTCAACATCGCGAAGAAAATCATTGTCGACTATGAAACGTATGGCTTGCGACAAATTCGAGACAGTCATGCGAATCTCAGGGAGTAGTAGCTGGCGTTGAATCAGCTAAACATGATGAGGAATAAACGCACAGAACTCACGTTACGAAGAAGACTTGTTTTGGGTGCGAAAGGATTTGGTGGAGGTCTTTTAGGTTGTCGAGGTTGCCGGTTTAGGACTGGTGGTTTTGTCTCCTTAGGGGCTGGCTTTGGATCCTCAACCAAGGCGTCGGTGTTGGTTTGATGGCTAGCAATGGTGTCGACCTTTGAGGAGACCTTTGAGGAGACCACCTCCGGTTCACTGTCGTCGTCGCTGTCATCAGACAAACTAGAGTCGGCCGTATTGGTCATGGGCAACGTCGGGGCTTGTGGTGTCGGTACAGTAGCATCATCCATAGCCTCTGGTTTGTTGATTTCTTTGCTCTGTTTCTCGTTCATGGTTCCTCTTCCTCTAAGACCAATGTCCGCAAAGCCACCTCTCCTACCACCTCTCCCTCTTCCTCGCATACCCCTTCCCCGGCCATTATTCACATGATTATCATCTTCCACTCGTCGCCGCTTTTTAGAGAACAGACCCAGCTCCTCCGCAGTGAATTGCCCACGCGCAGTAGCTTCCTCTAGTTTACGTTTCTTCTCTTCAACTCGCTCGCTAGTTGGCCACCGTTTTTTTCGTTCCGCGATCCATGCTTCCACTGCAGCTGGGGTATCGAGTAGGATTTTGGTTCCCTGGATAGGAATAGATTTCCTGGACGCGTATTTGTGAACAGCCATGCATGAGACTGAACATTTGCATACGTACCCTTTGAAACTTGGATCAGCGTCCCAATCTTGTGTTTTCTTCCTCTTTTCCCATCCAGGTGGATATATCAAGTGTCGATCCATCATGTGGATCTCGACAGTTTTTGATGAACCGGTGAATGTGCAGTTTTTGTAGGTACATCGAACGTTTCCGGGTTGGTACCAGGTGGAATTTGCAGCGAATATGGATGTTTTAGGTGGTTTGGGAGCAGTAGCATATTGCAGGGTGGGCTGAGCAGCTGAAGTGTACGTAGAAGAGTATGTGTAGCCCTCAGGTGTGGTCAAAGGCTGAGGTGCATAATTTTGCATATAAGCCTGAGCATAATGAGAAGAGCAAGCCTGAGGGAAAGGATTTGCTAGCTCAGGAGGTATGCCATGAAATGCTTGGGACGTAGCGTAGGAGTTATGATTCTGAGGAGTAAAATTGGGTCGAGGTGGTAAAGGCATACTGTATTCAAATTGTCCGTGCCAACAAAACAAAAATAGGCAAGCAGCCCTAATTACTCGCAGTATTTTTACAAACCCTACACACTAACCAGACCGATATAATTTAGAAATATATGCATACTTTTTACTACTCATAAGCACGCGAAGACTGTACGATATAGCCAACCAATAAAAGGCCCTAGTAGTGGTTATGGGTGGAGGGGGAATAATACTTTCGAAAAGGCATGAGGGAAGCAGGATTTTGCTCAGACTAAGAGCAGCAAGATGATTTGGTGGGAAAGCGGCATATATGATCACATCACAGAGTGAACGACAAGGAGAAAAGAGCTCAATGTAATAAGGAGGGAAGGCTTGGTTGATGATACATCGTCAGTACGAAAGAAAAAGAAGTTGGATGGACTGGAGCAGGACGTCATCATGCTGAAGGCCTTCAGTCCTGCAATTCCTGCTGTTGCTGGGACTCGCGGCCCACTCTTCGTTCCTTTTCATTCTCGAGTTGATTGTAGAGAAGGAACAGAGCCTTTTCGTTTGCTTCGGGAGTGCCGACGATAGTGAACATCCTCTCTCCAGTTTCATCGTGCGGGGCTTTGGCGATCGATATCTTGGAGCCGGAAAGTCTACGGATTTCGGTGATCTTGGATCCGCCGCGACCGATGATACAGCCGACCATATCTGAAGGAATGGAGATGTTCTGCGTGCGCAAGTTCGCGACAGGCTGGGAGGTGATGGAGGCCTGTTGCAGGGAGGGTGAGGTGGGAGACGGTGCGCGTCTATTATCGCCATTGCGGCGGGGACTATTGTAAGATGGTAAACTGTTTGTAGAACGTCGATTGCCCGCCGTCCTGTCGTCAGAGCCGGGATGGTACAGCACGGTACCCGTCCCTCTTTCCCAGTCTTCGAGGAGACACTTGCCAATCTCCTCAATGGCATGACCAATAGACTCGGGGGAACCCTGCACCTCGACGATACGCTCTGTGGACTGAGAGAGCATTTCTTTAGAGGCAATCATTCGGGCGCCAGAGCCGTCCTGGATGTTTTTGATTTTGAGACCGTTGCGGCCAATGATAGTTCCCATGAGATTATGGGAGATCAGAAGACGGATGGAGGTGTGCGACGGGGAAGGTGAAGATGTAATTGGGGAGGTGGGGTTGGACGTGACGAGCTGGTTTATTATGTGGGTGTATGCCTGCAAAAAGGGTCAGGACATGAAGTAAAGACGAGCAAGACGCGTACCTTGGCGACGTTCTCTACTGAACCAGTGATAGTGAGAACCCGCTCGTGGACACCTTGGATGACCTTGCTGACGCCAGCTTTGACGCCGGTTTGCTCGCGCAGATCAGCGACATTTCTGCCAGCCTTTCCGATGATGACACCTGCATCCTTGGTGCTGACCAGGGCACGAAGAGTGAGGGTATCCTGGGGGTTGGGGGACGGAGAGCGCGACTGCGGGGGGGAGGCTAAAAAAAGCGGGAAAAAATGAGAAAAAAAGCGGAAAAAACAGAGAACGGCAGACAGACCATCGTCGGGCTTGTGGTCGGAGTCGGAGGGCATGGCTTGGGACTGGGGAGGAAGGGGACGGAGGGTACGGGGGGCGGTAGGGAACGTCGACGTGGGCCTGGGTGAAACTTGGCTGACTGCTACTAAAAAAGTTGCAGACCATTCTCGGCAATGCGTCGGCCGGCGTTAGATTAGTATTATTACTCTCAAATGTCTGCTTTTTTGCCTTTCATCGTTCAACGCATGTCATATAGTGTAGTAGTCGACATATCAGTTACATGGTGCATAAGACAACGAGGCAGCAACAGAAATCCCTATTTCCTATCAGCCGTCTAGTAGCCAAGCTCAGTCAACTTTTGGAATGACGACGACGCGTCTGTAATCGCCTTTTGGCGCAACTTGATAGCAGCAATCTATACACACAGTCAGCAACTAGTTCAGAGCTCATTTCAAGCCCACCCACCTTGCGCTCATGGAAGGCTTGAGCTTTGATCTTCCTCTTCTCCTCAAGACGGTCCACAACGTCCTTGTAGCCCCAGCCAACCTCATGAGACAGACGCTGCAAAGGGAGAAAAATTAGAGACCGTTAATCCATAAACCAATTCTCGTTTACCTTGACCGTGCAGTATTTGCGACCCGGCTTCAACCTCAAAACTCGCAAAGCTTCTGGAACAACCATTCGTTTCTTTCGGTCATAGGGAGGAGGAACACCCTCGAAAAGCTTGAGGCGTTCAAGAGCAGCGGCACCCCGTGCAGTCTTGTGGGGAGTCATACCCCGGATAGCACGGTACAAAATCTTGGATGGGGCGCGGTGGTGGAAAGGACCGGATTTTTTGGGGTTGACAATGTGACGTTTGTGGAGGAAGTTGTGGTATCGGAGCTGCACCATTCTCTTCAGTAAAACAGATTGTCGACCAGATGAAAAAAAGCCCAACTGACTTTGTTGCGGAAGAAGCTGCCAGAGATGTTGATTTCCTCGCAACGAACAACCACAATTTTCTGCCCAGAAAGAATTTGGCTGGAGATGATCGAGGCCAGTCGACCAAGGAGGTGACCCTTGCCATCAATTACGATGGGTGTCGAGGAGAAGCTGGCCATGGCGTGAGTCTGTGCATTTTGTTAGTTCCAACGAGTCCAGCAGCGACAATGAAAAAGTAGCAAACATCAGTTTGAGGTCGTTGCTGCAGAGTTACAGGGGCTTACCTTGAGGAGTGGTTTATTCCGTTACTTACCAGCGTTGAGTCAGTCAATTCGACGCGCGAGCTCTGCGTGAGAACTGTACAGTTGACATTCAAACTCAGCTAAGCCAGGCATCAGTCTAGCCCCCGTCTACTCATACTAGGCTGCTTTCAGTTTTGGCTTCATACGACTCAGAGAAACTAAAAATGTTAATTCATGACTTTATTTGCGTACAGCCATTAGCCTGCAAAGGGGTGGCGAGGAAGCCCTTGATACTGCCCAGACAAGTCCACTACAAATAAGTCTCCCGAATTGACGTACTTGCTTTGCCTACCGGGGTCTCCCCCAAGACATCCACAATGAGCAGAGGTGATGTAAAGCTGATCCATATTGGGTCCTACATGACAGAATTAAAGCCAAGTTGTCTACATATTCAAGCAGCTTACCTCCAAAACAACATGCAGTAACATGCAGTGCGGTCGGAATCTCTATCTCTACATCAACGCTTCCAGAGCTAGTAAATCTCACAATACTCGACCCTCCCCACCGTGCGGACCAAATGTGTCCTTCAGTATCAACACAAAGCCCGTCGCAATAACTGTCAGCAGAGTATCCCGATTTCACGGCATCTACAAGCACACGACGATTGCTCAAATTTCCGTCATCTTCGTCGTGATCGTACGCGTAGATGAGATTATTGAATGAGTCTGTGAAATAGCTGCAAGAATATTAGTCCGAGTCTGCTGGTACTCGAAAACAAATCTTGCTGACCAGGTTTTTTCGTCTGGACTCCACCCAATTCCATTTGAGTCCTGGTTCTTGTGAGCTTCTTCCTCATGTGATTCAGTACTATCCACTCACCGTGAATGGACCTTCGTCTACGACGACGCAACTGCTGTCAGAAGGGTCGAATCTCCAGAGTTTTCCGGGGACCGTTCGATCTGCTGACTGGACCGTACCCGCAAAATAACGCCCTCGAGAATCGCAAGCTCCGTCATTGAAGCGGATCATGGCTGCATCTTTCTCGGGCAAAGGCTTCGAGAGATATTGCACAGACGGTGCTGATTCTAATAAGGCAAATCCTTGGGATGTTGTACAAGCCAGCTAGACACTGCTCAGTACGCGCATCGTTTGGCCACAGTACAAAGATACAAACCCCAGCCTGGTTTTGTCTGAGCGCAAGACTCGTAATGGGCACCGAATACGAATCAACTGTGAGCTCATGGGTAACGGTGTCGAAGTGAAAGACCTAAGTTGATCTGAGCCACACCAGAATAGTGGTAGAGTTGCAGAGCTACAAGTACCTTTTTCTCAACGATATCAACGAAATGAAGATGCTTGGTCTCCGAGTCATAGATAGGCCCTAAAACGAGTCAAATACACATCGCGACAGTTGACTAGGGTAGGTGACCTTCGCCAAGAGTGCACCCAACTTTAAGCAGAGGTTCATGAACCACAATCTTCTTGGGAGGAAACAGCATTGATGTCTTAGTTGAAGTGAAAAGAGTCGAATATTGTGATTGTAGACGCTACGAGATGGTGGACAAATTGTAACATAGCTTATATCCAAATCGTCATTTTAAATCGCCGAGATTCGGATAAAAAAACTGTCTAGAATTTTGCCTATCTGGACAAAAAGCATACCTGACCTTTCCCCTGAAGGAAATGACCATCCTGATTCCCGGAAGATATGCCTGAGGAAATAAACCAAATACACTATGTACGGCGATTTCCGCAGAACCCAGCGAATTATTGAGCTTTGGGGCATATGAGAACACAAGTGGATTACATGTAGGGTCCGAATAGCTCACCTGCTGGTGTTTTGGAGACATAGTCAATAGCTAGAAGAAGAGGAATTTGAATTGATATCCAGGTTGAAGTCCATTGAGAACACACCTTGCTGCACAGTCTGTATTTCATCTGCTTCTGCGTCAGGAATTTCAATGGCAAACTCCTGGGGAAGGAATTACAAAAAGAGATTGAATAACAGCTCAAGCGAATAATACCTCTTCTACTGCCATGACCACTTCGACAGCGTCAAGACTGTCAAGACCAAGGTCTTTTGAGAAGGAGGCAGACGTAGTTAACTAGAGAAAGCATAGATTCAGATTCAGAATACACGCGATACAAACGGGAAGAACACACCTTGGATTGGTCGACTTTCTCGAAACCCTTCAAGACATCCAATACACGCGACTCGATGTTGTCCTTGGACAGACCAGCTGGTGCGGAATAGGCAGCTCGAAGAGGGAGCTGGGTGGTTGTGCGTGACACCCTGCAAGCACGGGAAAAGACAGGCGCTGTTCTTGCTGCAAGACGGAACATGGTGATGACTGAGGATGTTGAGGACGACCACGAAATTTCGCTATGTCACTGGCGGAGTTTGAAATTTGCAATGGGTTTGACGCGTTGCACCGAAAAACTTGGTCTCCTTACATTCCCCTTGCCCGTTTCCACTGCACTTGACGCGTTTTACAGTGTCCAAAAACATGGATTCTGTACTACTTGCTGTACATGTGAAGTGTGAGCTTGCAACGGTCTTGAGTAGCAGCGGACCGGGGCGCACCTGATGACGAGTCCGCTGACTAATAGTAATTGCTTCACTTCATTTTTTTTCTCCGTTCGGCGTTAGTCGTCTGTCAACCGAAGAGTGTCGGGATGTATCGTCAGTCTGGATACTCGAGACTATCTGTCAACGAGGGCATCTTCATGGCTGCAGGATATTAATCTTTTGCTCCACTCGTTCTGCGACTCTTCTGCTGAAAAGTCGGTCTCCCAATTGAGAAGGCCGGAGTTATTTTTCCGTTTGAGCTGGAAGAGGCTATTATTACTGCTGGTTCACGTCTTCTTCCCCGAGCGAGTTGGCATGGGAGAGGGTTGCCGTATCGAACCTGGGGAATCAAATTTCTCCCTTCAATGAAAGTATGGAGCACTAGCCGTAGAATCACTCTGTGAAAGCCCGCTGTGCGCCCTCTATTCCCCCGTTATTTAAGTAATGAGCTGTCCATTTTTTGAACAGCCCTCTCGATTCTCAGCTTCCAGAAATTCGAACCATTGGACTCTATTCCTCTTCACTCAGGTGACATTCTCTCACTGCTGCCCTCTCGATTCTGTCCCCCAATTCCTGGTGCTCTAGTCTTTTTTTTTCAGCTCGTGCTATCCTCGAGTTGCCACTGTTCTTCGCTTTGCTAGCGACTCACTCCGCTCAGTTCCCCTACTCCGCAGTGGCCGCTACCTCTTGACTTGTGGTGTTCCTGTATCAGGCTGTCGGTTGTCCTTTTCACAGTTCGGCATCTAGCAAAGCTACCTTCTCGTTTGCTTTTCACTCCCAACCCTGGTGCCCGAGAACTTACTGTGGCGCACTTTTGCGAACATTCTCAGGCACACCCATAGAAGATACTGTAAGTGTATAACCCCCTTTTTTACATTGCTCGATCAGTAATATGGTCCCTTCAGACGCAAGACAAGCCACCGACCAAAAAATCGAAAACTAAGCAAGTCAATAAGGAATCTGCCGCTCACGTTAAGGCCCTTTTTGTACACACGTCGGGGCTGGCACCATCATCAACATTACCCAATCCCGGCTCGTTTGCAATAAATTCTTTCAACAATAGTCATGAAACATGTCCAGGAGACCAAAATACCAATTTTTCCTCTTCATCCGTCAATGAGAAAGCATTGACCACATCTGCGTCCTCTTCCAGAAACTCGATGGACATGAATCCCACCACCAGTTCGATGGCTTTTGACGTCGATTCTGTCGTCTACCCTACAGTCAAACAGTCTGTTCCATTACTATCCTCTCTGTCTCTTGGGAAGAACATAACCATCAAAGAGCCTAGTGATGAGCCGATGGAAGCACTCGTTCGTGCAGCAAGCGGAATGAACATGGGTCAGGCCGACGAGCCTGTGTCAACGACCAATTCAGCCGCCAAGGTTGAAGACAGCGACGATGTTAGCTGTAAGGAACCTATGTTCTCATTTGGAAGCTGCTCAAGTGGACGCGAGTCTGGAGCAAGCAACTGTTTGTAGGTTGTACTGGCTCGTTTTTCGATTCAAGCTAACGTTTACCTAGTAAAGGAATTTGTGCAAAGACCGGAAATTTACGCAGACCCCGAATTGCTCGAAATTGTCCCAAATATTCGCTAGCATAGGTTTACAGCTGCCTCCGTTAGGGGAGTTTGCATTGTCAGAAGAACCGGGAAGATTTTGTCGTGCGTGATTGCGTTCTTCTTTATATTGCGTTGTCGCCAATCCTTTACCACTAGGAATCTGAGCCGCCTGAAGGAGCTCGATGCCGGAAAAATAAATGTCTTGCACGGTGACAGAAATTTTGTGAGGATTGTATTGAGGTAGAGGAATCAGTTTCTACACTCAGGCCGGACCGCGACCAGAACTTGGAGCATATGCCATTTCAACTATATCGATCAGAAACTGGAATATTATCGTGCGCCCTTCCTACGTCAGATCATTTTTGACATGGTGGTCAGTGAGTTATTCTTGTCGTTGCCGTTAAAATTCGTTTGCATGTGTCTGAAGTCGAGGTACTTACCCCAGCTCGTATGGACATTGTGTACAAGAATGCCGAAAATAACAAAGCTTGGGAGGCCTTGTTCGCGGAGGAGGAGTGGGAGTAGGACCTCATGTGTTTCTTTGCAGCTGTCGGTTGTTGGAGGCCACCTACCCCATCCTTCTCGCAGTCGCAGTCTGCACCACCGACGGCGCACATTTTTTCCACAGAGACCACAGACCATACTGACTCAGACAAACTCTCTGGTTCTTTTGACCAACCTACGATTCGAAACCAGATTAGTTGATTCAGATAAGCTCACGTAGTAGATTCCAATGCATGTCTCGAAGATAGAAAATTTTAGACTTTGAGGAGGATTTACATACAAAAGTATTCAGGGCACGTATAAGTGTATGCCTTTTGATGGCTTCGTTGCGTGGGAGCATCACAAAGGAGCGCGTCTACCAAATCCGCTTGTCCCAGGACTCCCACTCGGGGACGTGTTTTTTCTCTCTTCCCTTCTTCCAACTTCCTTCTCCGCTCACTCTGTGGGCTGCGTGCGTGCGCCGCTATGAAGCATGGTGTCGCGTTTCGCAAGTTTTCGCGTCCGACGGCGCACAGAATGCTGATGTTGCGGTGAGTAAATCCTCATTTTTCTTCTTGACTCGTTCTCAGTCTTTGTATGCAGAAACTTGGTCACGTCCCTCTTTGAACACGAACAAATCAAGACTACTCTTCCCAAGGCCAGAGATGCTGCTAGGTTAGCAGAGAAGGTGCGTAGTTTCGCAACAAGATCTGTTTCAAACACTCAAACTCCTGCCAGATCATCACCTTGGGCAAGAGAGGTGACTTATCCGCTCAGGCCCGTGCATCCTCATTCCTTCTCAAGCCCAGCTTGCTACCCAAACTATTTGGCATATTCGCCCAGCGCTACGCCGAGAGACCAGGTGGTTATACCCGTATCCACAAGTTTGGAAATCGTCCTGGAGATAATGCTCCAAATGCCATTCTCGAGCTTGTCGACAACCCCAAAGACCTTCGTTTTGAGATGACTAGTCGTGCAGTTGGATGGGAGTTACTCAAGGAAAAAATGAAGGCGCACAAGCCCATGAGTGTTGTCAGGTCTGGTCTACAAGGAACCCAGCAGGTCGTTGAGTCGGAGCGAAAGATCAAGTTTGGAGAAGCTGGAGGCATACTAAGGCCGGCAACACGGTGGAATTTGCAAAAGGTTTTACGGTTCAGGAATCCAGATGCTTCGCTCAAGTTGAGCGAGAACGCGATGAATCATGCGGTATGTTTGTTCTCTCTTCTATCCTTGTACGCGATGCCAGCCTTGTTTGGTTCTTAGGACCGATTAATGCTTACTCCATGGGCATCCAAGAAGATGTTCGATGAGACGGACAAGCAATCGAAACCCGGCAATGAGGAAGCACCCCTCAAAGCTGGGCAATTAGCTCCTGGAGATACAAGGAGTGCTCTTCATCTCGCGCAGGGAGCTCTTGGACACCAGAAGCCTCCGCCGCGAACACCCGTTCTGACCATGAATTATTTACTTGGAAGGAAGCCTAGAAAAGTATAATATTTTTCCTCTAGATATTCTACTTGCTCTTAGCAATCATAATCTTTTGCAAGTCTAACCCGAACTGTTATTATGGTTTCTCTTCGACGTGTTGGGATCTACTTGGAACAAGATCTTTAGGACCCTGCTACACGTTTTATTGTATCTTCAATCGATTCATGCCAATACTAGACCCTCAATGACAGCACGTCAGTACTTCAGTACTGGCATGTGCTGCAGACGTCCATTGTTGTAGCTAGAGACGCATCACAGCAAAAAGTCCCGTAAACTGTATTTGACAATAACGTGGGGAGACACTGGCTGCAGAGAGGGTACATAGATCTCCGTCGGTAGTCTCTGAGTACCCTTCCTGTCACTGACAATAGGAAGTAAATTGTAACTATATGCCGTCCAAGTTCACGGTCAGACCCAAGAATAGGTGCGAATCAGCCTGCACCAGGGGTTGGCATCTGCTTCAATACGCACAGCTGGTGAAGGTTAATGGTGACAAGGACAGCTCAATTGTCAAATGTGCGTGGTTCGCAGGGAATGGTTTCACAACGAGGACTGTCGTCACACTAGCTGCTGGAGAGTTGACCTGGTCAAAAGGACATTACACAGTAACGAACACATAACATTGACAATTTGGCGAGGCTATCACGGTTCGATTAAGAATAGGGTATAGACGATTGTCATTAAGCAGTGTGTAGATTCCAATTCTCGTAAAACTTCGTCGACATTCGTAAGCAAGCAGCCTTGGAAAGCAACCTTTAGTAAAACTGATATATAAAACATTTTACAGGAAGGCTCACAAAAACCCCGAGTCATCAAGAATCATTCCAGATACATAGATATCTTGTAGTCGCGCCATAGTCGATCTACTACCACGCCGTCAATAGGCAGTGAAGGATCCCGGTAGAGAGAGTTGGGGCATGCAAATAGGTTGGAAATATTGCATTGAATGTCCCTCCATGACCGTGCCCTTCAAGTGAGCATTAGAAAAAGCAGTTCACGTCTGTGAATAAACCAAGCGCTCACCTTACATTGGCTACTTTGTAGAAGGAAGATGACTGTCCGCCAGTTTTCACGGCATAACGGTAGACAGAGCCAGAATCCAATATCAGAGTCAGTTTTTCAGAAGGGTCTAGAAGAACGGCATTGGAATTTTGTCCATATTCCTGCGCCAGTTGGATTGACACGGCAGCGCTGGTGTCGTTGGAAAAATCAAGGAGGATTTCATAGCTCTGGACATGTGAGGGCATGAGGCTATTGAGGACGTGCTTTCAAGGAGTGACAGACGGGATGGGAAGAGGGCTAAGAGAGCCGGATTGGGTACAGATATGCTACCGAGCTGCTTTTGTTGAGGTTGCGAGAAGAAGACCCCTTAGAGGATACAGAAGCATCAGACAATTGGTGGCTGACCGGAGTACAATTTTGGCCAGCTCTTATTGTTCCCCTTGCTGAATACACGAGGCACTTTGTCATCTCATCATGTCATTCTTCGTCCTTCCTCTTGAAATCCGTCTTTACATATACCATCTTTTCTTCCAGGATCATCGCAATGTAGTCAATTTCCAGCAACCCACAAACGCACATTTTGCTCTTCTTCATACCTGCAGAGCGATCTCTGTCGAAGCGGCCCACCTTCGCTTCTATGTCTCTCTCACCAACGATTCCCAAATTTCCCGCTTCGTCTCGAATGTCAGCGACGAGCATGCCTCGCAGCAGATGCAGCAGATAACGTGCATCGATGTAGCAAATGATGCTCGAATAGTCATCCCTCCTTCTAGCAATGTAAGGCAAAAGAAGGACAACCCAAGCTTGACATGGGCTGATTGCTTTAAGAAATGACAGTCTGCCGTTCCCGCTTCAGATCTCTACCTTGCACTCGGGAAAATGACTAATTTATCTCAACTGCGGGTCTTTGAAGGTCGTAGAAGTCGCCCGGCCAATCATTTTAGTGAGTAAACACTTAGCTATCTTGGCAACCGGTCCTAAACAGGACTCAGTCTCTGGGGCACGCTTTTCCCTCCAGTTTGAAAAAGCCATGTTTCCATTCGAAACGGTCGTGCCACGCCTCGTGTCGTATGAGCTTTTTCTCGTGCCCTCAACGAGTCCAATGCACATTCTTTTCCGTGTCCTACCACCAACGGATGTTCAAACATTGCGTTTATCAGGCGGTTGCGTGCTATATCGGGGTTCTACATTTCCTTCTTTACGCCATCTGACCATCTGTGGTGTCACAGGGCATTATCTGGATCAACACATGCAAGTTCGTATGCGTCCCTGTTCGTTGATGTCTCCTAATCGCACTTTGCTTCGTAGGACCACCTGACCGCCTCACAATTAAGGACTTTTCAGTACAGCCAGGGAGACAGATTGGGCTTCGAATTGACGGATCACCTTCTCATTCCTCTCGCTCATAGTTCGGCGTCGACCTTGAGCAAATTAGTGTTGCTTGGATGTAGCAAGCTTTCAACAACAGCTTTGACGCAATGTCTTCAAGAATTGTCTTCATTGGAGTATTTCGCCTTTTCATTCATTACAGTGCATGAGCTCCGTTCAAATTTTGTCACTGTGCTTCCGCCATCCCTCGCCACACTCAAATTGAGGGTGACCAATGCATTCTATGCTAGGCCTCTCATCGAAGAAGAGAATAACCTTTGCGATGCTCTGGAAAATCTACTTCATAGATTGCCACCGCTGACAAACATACATCTCCACCTTCGACATGAAGTCTTGCAAGCTCATCATCGTGACGAGTGGTGGTTGAAAGCTGCTTTAGCAGCGAGCTGCGTGCTTCATTTGGGACCTTGGGAAATGGATGAGATCATTTAGTAGAACTAGATTGTAACTAAATTTACTCTAGATGGAGCAGTACGTGTCCGAGTTAAAACAACAGCAAGTAATAGCACACTGATACAACGACAAGAGGTCCTTGAGAACTAAAGCAAATCTACACATCTCAATACCCTTTATGAGGTGTCTGAGTGCTCGAGTAGAAGCCGTCCTTAGGTTCGACGGGTGGAGCGGACATGACTTCCGACACACTAGTGGCACTACGATGTCTACCGTGAGCGTAGCCACGGTCTAAAAGGTCCGTCGACATGCGTGAGTCCCAAGGATCATTTCGAGAGTTCATCGGAATGGTCTGGTCACGAAGAGCATCATATTTGGCGTGATCCGCCTGCTGGCCAGTGCTATAAGCGGATAGGACAGTGTAGAGGTATAGCTACGATACCAGTTTCAGAAAGCAACGTACGACACAAGAATTCAGACGCTTACATGCACAATGCCAAGTAGCACCCAGAGAGCACCCATGATTCCTACATCGATCCAGGGGAATATGGTGCAGAGTGTATCGGCCTGACTTTCCAGAGAAGAATCATTTGGGTCATAAAAGTCTGACATGCAGTTGGACTTCGCTGTGTTGTGACGAGAAGCAGAAATGATGACCCAGACAGCAGCGATCGCAAAGACAGCAATCAGCGCCAAAACATGCAAGCTAACATAGCGACGGAATAGAATTGGCTTTTCCTGAGGACAGACATAAGAACACGAAGGCATGTGCCGTGAGGAACTCACTCTTGCAACACCAATGAATCCAAGTACTTGGATAGCAGCAGCGACTAAGCAGACGATTCCAAAAATCCAGGGTGCAAATGATGGGGTTGCAGCGCCCACAACTACAGTTAGAGTTAGTTATGGTGCATGTTTTGAGTACAGAATGACATACTATCAGGTGTGGCCATCGAAAGGATGCCGGCAGCGAGAGCAGCTACGAATTGCTCAATAAGGGTGACATAGATGCCTGCATTGACGACTGGGATTGCACAACAACAGTAGTCTCTGGGCTTCATGATGGTGGTAGATAAGAAAGAGGAGTGGACCGCAGCTATGGCACAGCCCAACTCATTTCGCAGACGTCACTTCAAAGCGGTGACCGTGTGACTAGCTCCGTCCTTAGTTGGCTAATTCACTCTTGATTCTACTTGCATACCACCATGCTACGTCTCTATCTCCTTGCCGCTTTCTGTTTCTTCGGTATCGTTGTGGCAGATGCTGGCCAGCAGATTACTTTACAGGAAAATTCCCCCGTTCATTCCACCGCAGGATGGAGCTGGGAGGACTGTGGTACGTATACACATTTCCCGTTGCAGGTTCATCCATTCATTTTTCTGTAGGTGAATCTAGTGATATCATCCGAGTCAAGTCTATAGTTGTCAAGCCAGACCCACCGAAACCTGGTGAAGATATGACTATGACTGTTGTAGGGACTGCATCGGAAGTCGTCGAGGTCAGTGAACACTCGTATCATAGTTCTCTTCAGCTCTGACTCAATTCTGAACAGGACGGTGCTTATGCTGATGTCACTGTCAAGCTGGGTCTTATCAAGCTCCTGACCAAGAGGTTCGACGTCTGTGAAGAGGCGTAAGTTATATCCTTCCAAATTGTACTAATAAGGAAACAACTCATATACTGCTATCGTAGTCAAAAGGCCAATGCTACTATCCAATGCCCCGTCGAAAAAGGAGATCACACTGTTGTCCAAACCGTTGCATTACCCAAGGAGATACCTCAAGGTGCGTCATAATTCAAACTAGGATCTTCCATTGATACTGACCGCATTGCTAGCTAAATTCAAGGTCAAAGTTGAAGGGTACAGTGTGGACGACGAGCCTTTGCTCTGCCTTGACATGACTGTCGACTTCATGAAGCATCTTTTCAATTGGTAGTCGTCTTCATTTTCTAATGCGCATTCACGAGTCTTTTTTATATGATCTCTTCACTTACTGTACAGTGTAGTGGCATTCATCAGTTATACACTTCATACATGCGTGTGTCCTTTTTAATCCATCCGCTGCGAGAGGAGACTTTCCCATTTCGGCCTGTACCTGGAGATTGACTCCAGCTACCTCAACAACGTGAACTTCATTTTGAGTGTGAGCTCAGGAGGCTCGCAGCGTGTCTGATTATGTACAAAACAGTCAATGCAAATGAGCTAGAAGAAAGAACTGGAGTCGAACATACGTGAAGATATTCCATAACTGAGTCTGGTTCTTGTAATATGCGAGTCCTGGACAAGGTATAGGCAAAATATTATTCTGCAGGAGCGAACTACTACGTACCGTCATTAGGGGATGCCCCATTGATAAGTCGGTCCTCATATTTGAACAAATGATTACCGCCATGTTCTTTGAGCCCGAGCACTCCAAATTGCCAGGGCATGATGCTGCAGGAATATCAGAAATTACAGTGAAATCCTAACCAGAGGCACAAACCCACTGCACGCAGAGTCATTAGCATTGGCACGAGAAGAGAGAGAAGCGGTTCTTACGCTGTTTTAGTCTCGATGGCGTGGTTGACCCAGGACGGGTAGATAGAAGTCTTATTCTCTTTCAGCGAGGAAGTATTGGTTAAGATTGAGTGACTATCTGGAGAAACTGTAACTTACCGATGCCCTGCATACCGAATTCTTCCAATATTACGGGTTTACCTGCTCTTGCTCCGGCTAGACGTGGGTAGCATAATATGAATCCAGTGGCCGCGTTTTCAAAGAACGATTCACACTCACATTCTGCGTGCAAGGTGATCCAATCTAAACCCCATTGCTCCAGAGAAAAGTTGGATCCCGGGAAGTCGAGATTCGAATACCATACTTGGGGATATAAATGCTGAGATACCAAGTCAACTCAAAGGCTCCTTAGATGAGGATAGTGACTCACGTATGTAGCGAAATCAATATTGTCCAAAGTGAGGTCTGCGTCGAAGTCTTCGCCAGCTAATATAGAATATTAATGAGGCTAGAGAATGCCTGAAAATGAGCCTTAAATAATAACCTTGACCGTTGAAGTTGTAGTCGGTGGCGAATTCCCCTGTCGCATTTCTCCAGAAGAAATGTCCTTCTCCACCAGTGGTTATCTGCACACATGCAATGAATGGTCCAATTCCGTAGAACAAATATCAAGAGACGTCATCCTTACGAGATGATGAGGATCCCTTTCGAGCAAAGAATCAGGGTCTGCCAGCACAGCGAACGAAGGATACTTACAGTCTACGAACAAAATCGGATTGCTGCTTGTACCATTTGGTGAGCAATTCGGTTCCTGGAACACAGTTTGGACCACTTGGAAGGTCACCCAGACATCTTGCTTCATTCATAAGCTCCCAGGCGAAAATGGTGGGCGAATTTTTGTATCGGTTGACGATTGTTTTCACGTAGCGCTCTATTCAGAGTTATTAGTGCTTGTGAGTCACGCCAGAGAATAATATGATCTGCTCACGATAGGAAGCAATGATACGAGGATCACTGAAGAATACGTCGTGAGTGACTCCTGCTCCGGCTATCCAATTTATGTACAGTTCCGCTCCCTGGAATTGAAAAGCTGTGAGCAGCAAGCGCAATTGAGCAAAAACTACCAACGCCATATCCAACCCTATTGCAGAAGCCGGTTCAGTTCATGCTCAATTCAAAACTCATACTGGAACTCGCCAATTATTCGTAAAAGCAACGATAACCTTGATATCAAACTCGGCTGCGGCCTGGATAACAAAGTCGAGTCTCTCGAGTCCTTGGGGACCATCGTTCAGTACCCATTCACTGCTATTCCATACCTGCAAGTCATAATTCGGAATTAAGTGGCACTTGGCTTTTCACGAAAACGTACTTGATAGTATGTCAAATCAGTCTCCAGCGCGCCAGCCAGCTCTGAACCGTTGATAGCGTTGAATCCCTATTGCATAGAGATTCTCAGTGGGTGTATTCTTGTTTATTAAGAAAGACGTGTACCCATGTTCGAAGAACGCGGATGCCAGCCGCCTGCATTTCTCGAAAGGTTGCGCGTACATCCTCTTTTGAAGTCAGAAGCGGAAGCCACTGGAATTTAGAAACACGATAAGAGTCTGAGGATCAAAATGAAGAACGGACGTCACGTAGGAATTCGCTCCAACGAACGCAAACGGCTTTCCATCTAGCTCAAAGCTAGTTCCTTGCGTAGTCACAAAGCCAGGAGGTGTCCTTGAGGCAGCGACGAGGCTAGAAGCATCATACAGCCAGAAATTGGACAGCAGAAGAAACACAGAGGCCAGAAGATATCGCATCACGGACTTGGGTATTAGAATGACTTGGCATTGTTAAATAGGTGCACGGACAAACATCGGAAAGGAAGGCTCGTCAGAAGGATCCTAGGAACACAAGCCTCGAGTGAAGAACACGGAGAAACTTGGCGGCGAGCAGGTGAGCGGTGAGGCGGCCCGCTTGCAAACAAATTCAAAAATTTCTGTTTCTTGAACGTCATGCCAAAAAGTGCAAAGAGAAGAAAGGACAAGGCTGCTGACTTCACGGTACAATCTGTCTTCTCTTGACGTGTCTCATCTCACTATCTCCAGAACAGAAAGCAAAACTCAAACTAGGAAAAGGGAAACAAACCCCAAGCAATGTAATTGACACTTCCTTCAAGGCGCGATGTATGTTCACTGCATTCTCAATGGCACTATTCCATTCATTCAACAAGTGCAGCCATTGCTTTGCCTTCGCAGAGTATTGTTTTTGAAAAGGACGATGACACTCCAGCAACGAGACGCAAATTGACATTTGACGACTTAATATCCAACATTAAACATCATAATGCAGGATCCAGGCGAGGTGCGCGTAGAGTTTTCATGCCAAAATCATACTAATAATGTCCTTCCAGACGCGCTGTTTGGGCTCAAGGAACTGCTGGACGGTCACTGGGAGCTCACTGAAGGCGTTCTTCCAACACTCCTAAATGCCACTGTCAAACTCATCTCGGACGAAGTACGTGCTTTTAACATATACCATTGTTCACTTCTCATGCGAAAGTAGGATGTAAGTGTCCGTAAGGCCCTCATAGGCTTCTTCTCCTGGTTATTACCGAGATTACCAAGGGTAAGGATGTTTGTCCGGCGCGCTGGATTAGACTAAGCTTCTGTCTTAGGGTATCTTATCACCGCATGGACCCCTTCTCCTTCTATTTACGACCTCTGCACAAACTCACATCTTTCCCGAAATTCGGATAGATGCGGTACGGTTACTCAACGTACTGCTGGAATTCATTCCAGAAACAATCGTCGAGGGATGGGATTCTGGCAATGGTCATGGTACCCGTGTACTCGAAGGATATCTGGGAATTCTGAATGCTGGGACGCTGACTGGTGATGCCGAAGGTGAAGACAACGCTGTTATGCTAAGGTGGTCAAGTTCATGTATCTTTCGCAGGTCCACCAGCAGCTACTTCAACCGCTACGGTCATGCTAAGCCTTAATGTCTGTTTTTAAACTTTGGACCCTACTTCCAGATCTGACATGTCTTTTGTTTTCTGATTTTCAGTCTAAGCTCGCAGTGTTACACTCCTTGTCGCGTTTTCTTGAGATCGCCTTATCCTTATCACCGTTCCTTGACCCCTCCTCCACGAACCCCAGAAAGAATTGGTTCCTGTCACCGTTATTCACAAATCAGCAAGCCTACCTTGCTTTTGACAACTTGCTTCAGCCTTCATCGTCGAAAAAGAGAGAACGTTGTCATATCTGGTCAACAGCTGAGGACAACGAGAATGATTCTCTCAATCTGGAACATCTTACTGCGACCCACATTTTGTCGAGCTGGGATCTACAAGAGTTATCTGTGGTTCCTGACTCTCAAGAATTACAAGATGCCACAAATCCTTTCATCGCAGTACGTTTCGATGTCGGAAGTCTTTCAATGTTTTTCTCATTGAGTCCATCTAGCGTCTAGCAAAGATATTGCATACAACTCTAATATCTGCGTTCTTAGACTGTGCCCCTGCGGTCTTTTCACCCAGTACCGGACCTCCAGAGACGGAAATGAATGTCATCCTCGAGATTTCTCAAATCACTCATACTTTGTATGGGCGAATGTTAATGGAGTTGGAATATGTGCGTCGTCCCAATATCGCCCGTCATCCGTCTCATTCATGTCATGTCATTCCTCAGTTTTCTTCCAGCACAGCCGAAGAGCTCAGAACGATACTCGGACACATGTCTCCCTTCTTCCCTTTCAAGCCGCATGGACGCCACGATACCAAGGTAAACAATTGCCTGCCAATGTTTTTTCTTTTGTTTTCCCGCAGCCTTTTGAAATGCCGTTATTCCAGGTCGAACAAGTGTTTCAGGATTTAAATCTCATTTATTGCGACCTTTTATCCAGACTCGTGCTAGCTTCCCAATCCAGCACGGAGAAAACCACGGTCCGCTCAAAAAAGGCATTTGCATCAAACAAACAGCATCTGAATACAAACGACAAACTATGGGTGCAGTCCGACCATGTCTGTGATTACATAGTTGGGTTACTGGGTGGTAATGATAACGAATCAGAGAGTAATAATCATTTAGCTCGCCCGTTATCCCCAGCGGCCTATAACCTACTCCTTCCTGCAATTTGGTCATTTTTAAATCTACCGCGACGCCAGGAAACCGCGTTTTCATCAGTAAATGTATGGCAAACCACTCTGAAGCATGCTTTCGGACTTTCGTCCAAATCTGCTTTGAAACGTTCCGCATTCGATTTCGTGGCTAGAATAGTTTTGGTAGGAGATGTTTCGAGTCTGATAAAGATATACGAAATACTCATCCATCGATTATCATTTATTATTATAGCTCGAAACGGACGCGCAGTATCGAGGGGACTTTAGGCTGGGGCACAACATGAACAAGGAAAACGTGGTGGTACTGGAAACGTGGATAACACACCTTCCTAAAGTTTTGTGGGAGCTTGGGTCGACGAATGAATCCACAACCGAGGTTATCCTTCTATTTTTGCTCCGTACGATACAACGGAGATCGACCGTCCCGGTCATTACGGAGAAGGTGTGTTTTTCTTCCACGCCGAGTCTTTTTTCTTTCCCTAAAATTTTTTTTTTCTTTCACTGTTGCCTACTGTTGCCATAGGTGATATCCGCTTTACATTCCCGATTTGTTCCCTACTTTAGCGCTATGCATGCAGTCCGCGGTCAAGTCCCGGGTCCGTTTACGAAGCTTCCTGAAGGATGTAAATCGAGACATTTGGCACTTGACTTGGCCGCTTTGCTGTCAGGACACATAGGAGGACAAAGCGCAGCGCTGATTGACGCAGTCGAGCTAGCAGTGACGGGCATGGCGGAAGAGAATTACTGGCGTCAACTCAAAACGCAGCTCATGTCATAGATACTCTTTCGATGAAAGCAATAATATCCACAAGAATCTCGTAAATTCCTGATGTCTACATACAACAACCACCGTGAAAATGTAAGCAATAATGATATAGCAACCAAGCATTGCATGGACTCGCCATGCCCATTCCATAGCAACAAGGATTTAAAAAATGACAACAAGAATTCCAGGCTCCTCGCTAACTTGGCAAGGGGCACGACGCCTCCTGGACGTCGAATGATGTCACAGTAGAGGAAAACGTGGGTATAGAGGCTTAATCCCAAACCCAGGTCATGCCTGAGAGACGACCAAGAGCGAAGTCGGCCAAATCCGAGAAAGCGGTCGGGGAGAAGTCCAGGTCGGTGATAGCACAACCTTCACACCTGTCAGTTACGGTGATGGTGGTGGACTTTCCTTTGTCTAATATAGATCAAGATCAGTACACTCAGCACAGTGGACAAAAAAAACAGTGCGCACAAGTAGCAGTGATTTTCTTGCCACAGACAGGGTTGCTGTTGGGGTTGACTCCATTGTAACCACTAAGATTAGATTGGTAAGAGACGGCATAAATAGACCGATCACAAAAAAAAAAAAAAAAAAAACTTACGGGAACTGGTCGAACAACAGGTGAGAGACGGCAGCGATGTGGTCAGTGTCGGTGTTGGTGATACCACAGGCACCGAGACCAGCTGGAATGGAATTCAGAATCTTTGAGTGAACAAAGAGCTAGGAATGCTTACTAGCGTAGAAAGTGCCTAGCAACGAGAAAAACTTTCAGTTGACATTTTTTTCTGTGAAAGAAATGGAAGCCCACCTTGACCGGTCTGGGTGCCGCTCAAGAAGCTGAGACCACTGTTGCCAGATGAGCTGGAGCTGGAGCCAGAGTTGGATCCAGAATTCGAGCCCGAGTTGGAGTTTGAGCCAGAGTTGGATCCAGAGTTGGAGCCCGAGTTAGATCCCGAGTCGTGGGAACCAGAATCCTGAGAAGGAGAGGGAGAGGGAGCGGGGTCTGAAGTAGGGGAGGGAGAGGGTGCGGGGTCTGAAGTAGGGGAAGGATCGGGGGTGTGGGATGGCTTATGAGTGGAGGGCTTAGGGGTGTCCTGTGCTACGGCTGTCGCTGGGTCGGCTGCGACATTCACAGGGGCAGCAGTGGTAGCTGGAGCCCGGGAAGAAGAGGGAGCCTGAGAAGAGGGAGCCTGAGAAGAGGAGCCTGAGAAGAGGGAGCCTGAGAAGAAGAGGGAGCCTGAGAAGAAGACGGCGCAGAGGGGGCGGGACGAGCCTTGCACCGTCTGGAGATGGAACGACGGCTGCGTCTGACAGGAACCTCGAAAGAAGAGGGGATTTCTGGAAGAGGAGCAGGAGCAGCGACCCTAGCGGCGATGGCACGGTGGTGGTTGTTGGAGAAGGCGTGGGGAGTGGCGAGAGCGTTGACGCTGAGGAGGGTGGAGAGGAGGACAACAAAGACAGACTTGAAAGCCATGGCAAAGAGGGACGAATGGAACGTAGTGAATGACTGGCTCTTTATACCGTAACCACAAAACCGCGATGCAGGAGTAAAAGAAAGGAATGGTATTTGTTTGTTCGCATTTTCGCTTATATTCGTCTCTGTTTGCCCCTAAAATGATGCATGCCTAAAATCCTCGTGCCCGCAGCAATGCCAATAATATCAATATATCTCTATACAACATACAAAATCGTGTTCAGCCTGTGCCGGCAGTCGCCGCATACATTTTTACAAGTCCAATACTACTTGTTTCCGCAAGGCTCTTCGCATATGCATCCACCTGTCCTAACAACAGCATGCTTTCCAGCCGGCTCGGCTCTGGAGGGATTTTGAACAGTCGTGTCACATCCTCCTCCGGCAGCGGGGCCAATCCCTGCGCGACTCGAGCTATGTTCTCCTCCTTACGTTTCGCAACATAGTTGTCTGCCCGGGCTCGTTCCCGTGCGATCTGTCGCGAGAGGTACGCAAGATTACCCTCTTCCGTCCGATAATTATCTAAGGCTTCTCCAATCTGCTCCAGATTTTTCGTGAGGCCTCCTGTGTTGAGATCGAGAACGGAGAACGAAGGCCCCAAAGCGGACGATGTCGCCGAGGCCACAGCTGCATCCGAAAGTGGCGACGATGTTGTCGTGCCGAGTTCTCCGAGGAATGAACTCAGGAGCGGGTTGGTGCGGATTCTGAGGGGAACTTCCTTGAGAATAGTAGAAAATGTTAACTGATGGCTCGCAAGACTAGAAAGTCACGTAAGAACAAAAGAACCGATAGAGCATGCCCAGAGTTACCTAGCTGTATTAAAATTCGACTTCCTGTATGCATCCAGAAATGAGTTTGTGAGGCGAAACGCACGGAAGGATGCGTTGCCGCGCGCTGTCTGTGAGACATCTTTAAAGACGGAAATGAACAAGACAGGAATAATATAGATCCGAGCACGACTCACCATGCACGACAACAATCCCTCCGTGCCTCAGTTTTTCTTGGTGAATGGCCAGAGTGTCGACAAGATTTTGATTGAAGAATGCCCCAAGCGAAGAAGCTTGATAGAAACCAACGACACTATCATCCGATTGGACTTCTCTCAGAGAGCGCAAGACCGATGTCTGATATCGAGCTATAATCTCTTTTCACAATTCTATTCTCACCAACTAATAGCGGCACATACCTACAGATCTTGCAGTTTTTTCGTCTTCATCTCCAGCATGATGAGGCAAGGCGAAAGAATTGGAAACTTCAAGCGTTCCGTTCAGATCAATACCCAGCAAAAGACCATGAGCTGATGTAGCGGTTGCTTCTCGTGCGTGTTTGAGGATTTTGGAGACCACCTGATATGATTATTTAGAACACTCCATCTTTCCTTGTAAAACACTCTTGCACACCAAACCGTCAAGTTGGACTTGAGTAAGAGGAATTTCGGCTTCGACATCAATGGCCTTGGACATTGAGGGTGGAATAGCTTCATAAGTGGGCTGGACTGGTGCCGGAGTAGCACTTGGAGCTGGAAGGGATGCCGCCAGGGCAGCGGCCATAGAAGGAGCAGCCATGTCTACTTTTTTGTCGACGAGAGCGCGACAAGGAGTGAAAAAAGCTAAAGGGGATGGCAAACAAAGGCACACACTCCTTTCGTCATTGGATATTAATAATATAGATTGTTCTTCCGTTTTGAAATCTCAAGAGTCTCTTTGTTACTCACCACCATTTTCAATGGCCATCTCTCGTACAACAAAGATTACCATTTTGCTTGTCATTGATATTCTTTTCTTCTTTGTTGAGCTCATCGTTGGTCTGTATCATCTCTATTTCGTCATCGCCCTAGCCTCATTAGCTTCCCAGGTTATGCCGTTGGATCCCTCGCTCTCGTCGCCGACAGTTTTCATATGCTCAAGTAAACTTTCTGCGTCCTTTCATTGTTCGCTACGCTCATTCTGCTCCTAGTGATGTCATGAGTCTAGTGGTTGCCCTATATGCGATCAAGGTTTTGGCCTTTGTCTTCGACTTCCAACTCCTATTTATCTCTCTCTTCAGCTTACGGCAGAAAACGCCGCAGACTCTAGGTACTCGTATGGCTGGCACAGAGCAGAGATTCTCGCCGCTCTCATCAATGGCGTCTTTCTTCTTGCTCTCTGCTTCTCGATCTTCTTAGAGGCTCTGGAACGATTCTTTAGTACTCCAGGTAACTTTCGTGCGACTCGGTCCTTTCGCCTTTGTTAATGGATTTACATTCACCAGAAATTTCCAACCCTCGTTTGGTAGTCATAGTCGGTTCTTTAGGGCTCGCATCCAATATCGTCGGCCTGTTCCTCTTCCATGGTAAGAGCCTAACGCTACAGTATACTTCAGGGGAGGGCTCACGTTCTTTTTAGACCATGGCCACTCGCACTCACATGGACACACCCACTCCCACCCTGAAAGCAACGCTCCTACTCCTGTGTCAGGATCAGGGCATGCGACTCCTGCACAAAAGATACCTGTACCTGATCGTCCTAGTCGCTCCCGCACTCGTACCTTATCAAATTCCGAATCCTATGGCTCTCTTTACGGCCATCCCGCGGCCACTCGTGCTTCCCTTGTACAGACAGCCCAGGACTTGGCTTCCGCTCGTTCTCCCTCTCCACCTGCTCGCCGAAATAGTTTCTCCAGGCCACATCCTTCGGAAAATATTACCGAAAGCGATGCTACCACTGAGGTACCCCGCACCGAATCTGATGTTCTAGAACATGTCACGTCTACTGCCAATGAAAGCACCCCCCTGCTGCATGAAGACCATCACACAGATTCGTCAAAGGGACACTCTCACTCTCACTCGCACGGACACTCTCATGGATCAATGAATATGCAAGCCATCCTCCTGCACGTCCTGGGCGATGCTCTCGGGAACGTCGGTGTCATTGCCACTGGTCTAGTTATTTGGCTTTCGACCTGGAACCTGAAATACTACTTCGATCCCGCTATCAGTTTGGTCATTACTGCAATCATCTTTTCCTCGGCATTACCTCTAGGTTCGTCGGTAGTTTATTATTGGTTCTTGCTAATGCTTACAGTATACACTAGTCCGCAGCGCTTCGTTCATTCTACTTCAAGCTGTGCCTCCAACCATTTCCCTGGAAGATGTTCGCACTTCCATTCTAGATGTAGATGGGGTCCTTTCTCTGCACGAGCTGCACGTATGGCAATTATCCGAGACGAAAATTGTCGCCTCTGTGCATGTCTTGGCATCCAGGAAGCATGACTTCATGCCCGTGGCTGCCAAGATACGACAAGTCTTGCATCAACATGGTATACATTCTAGCACCATTCAACCTGAATATGCTAGACCATCACGACCAGAGGAACAACTCGTCGTGCGTAATTTCTTCCACGCTGAAATGATTCGAGCCATTGATGACCATTACGTGTTGTAGACGTCAGGGGAGACATCATGTCTCATCAACTGTCCTCCAGATAGAGAGTGCGATCCCAGGGAAAACGCATGTTGTCGTCAGTATATCTTTCTACAGTCTATGACGTTGTTACTGACTCTATCATAGCCCCTCCGCCCACAGAAGTCTGAGTACTGCATAATTGCACCGTGAAATCCAATCATTCTGAATAAATTATGATTCATTTGTAATGTTAGATACCTACTTCCATAAATACAGGAAAATTAGCTACAAACGATTGAGAGGAACCTAACCTCTGGGTTAACATCCTACTCATGTAACTATATTTCTTTGCTCGAAGATCTGTCACCAACCTCCGTGCCATGCTATGACTTCCCAGAACTGGTCCTCCATGCTTGACACCCAGGTTTCTCCAAGTCAACTCTAAATGGGACACAGCGATGAGTACAGAGGAAACCAAAGCAACGAGCAACTCTGCGCATATAGTCTGTTCTGGTCCCTGTTTGCTGTCGATGGAACTAATCAGGGAGGGTAGGATCTGGTGTAAGAATATGGGTAAAAGTGGTGGTGTGCTTCCGTCGCGAGGGACGGTCAAGATGAAAATTGCCACTCGTCTGCTACTTTCCGTCTCTCCTCTATTTGCTGACGAGATGAGTTCAGACCATAATAATTGGAGGAATTTGGAAGGAGGCATGATTTTTAGACAATAATCCACGTCGACAGAGGGACATTTGCCCATTCGAGCCATGGATAGAGCATATCGAATGATTTCGTGCTGCTTGTTCGTGCCAAGAAACCAAGGGACTTGCATTTATGGAATGACTCAGACGACCTAACATAGTTCAACACGAGAATAACGTTAGCAAAGGCTAAAGTAGGTAGGAGAGACGCTACTTTAAGGATTGCGCTGAAACCTAAACAAGATACCAACTCACCGGCTTCGCGAATTCCTATCGCATTGGTGACTACTTGCTGAAGCTCTTCCTTGTTGACTTTCTCAGGTGGAATACTGGCTTTGCCGTCCTTGTCTACTAGTAAAGCCATAATCTGCTGTCCACAAAGAGAGAGCACCGGTCGGGGACATGAAGGTGACAGCAGGAGAGTCTGCAAAACTTCCACATGTGTCGATGTGTCAAACCTTGCACAAGTGAGAATGAGCAACTCGGTCAGGCATACAATTGGATGGACTCACTGCTTCCTGTGAATTTCCTGTATCAAAGACTTGACCACACCAACCAGGGTCCAGTTTAGCAGAGAGTCATTGAAATATGAAACACCATTGTTGAAGATTTCTTGGTCAATCTTTGATTCCATTTTCATTCTGATAGCATGGACAAAGAGACTTGCTGCTATGCGTAACAAAGACTTCGGAGGTGTAGACCTGATCTGTCATTCGATATCAGTGATTCGATAGAGACGCTTGACGACTCACCGTAAAATCGTATCCTCAATGCCCTCACTGCTACTGTCAAAAAGGGTTTTGAACCATGTTTTGAAGGCAGTAAGATCTTCTTGAGGAAGACTCTCAAGGGCCAGAACTGCCGAAGTCGTTTTCAGAAATTTGGCAGATAGTTTTCGGTCTTCTACAGCAAGATTGTTGTCTTGGACCTGCAAGCAAATTATGAGTATGTTATCTGTCTAAAAACGAAGAACAGACATTATAGCGGACTACTGCCACTTGTAAAAATAGAATCACGTTGCCGAGATAGCTAACTGCCGTCTGAGGATCGCCTGAAATATGTTTTGGTAAATAACGATTAGTGGTGCAAACCGAGATTCACTAACCAACGGTCTCGCAATCATAAAGTTCCAAGAATAATAAAACTTGAGAAATAAGATCAGGAATTTTGAGGTGCAGAGTTAAAACATCCAAAGAGCGATCATGGGAGTACAGTAGCTTGGTTATATGGCTGATTTGGCTCAAAGAGTCGATGTCTAGCTGTTTAGTCGCAGAGACGAAATGCTGTAAGTAATGATTAGCTAAAGACATAAACTAGAACCTGTTAGTAAAGATTTGGCACCTGGTATATGATATTACTGAACGTGGCATGACTCGCAGGATCTCGCCATATCCTATCCAAGAAAACATTTGTATCTTCTCCATTATCAGGCGACAATTTGAATTCTATAAAGATCTAGACAGAACTGAGAAACTGAGAATGAAGAGATAGTAACGTGAGGCCACAGACCTCAAGAGTCTGGCCGCAACTTTGAGCTTCCGTTTTGAGACTGTATGAAGTATCATTGGAGATACCACTATCAATGTTTAAGGCAGAGCGTTGATCTATGAGACCGTTCGCCCACAGTTCCATCAGGAGGCAACGCAGAATTGGTTGGGACCTGGAATGAGAATTGTTGAGATTCATGTCGCGCTGCTGACAATAGGTACTCGCATAGAAGGATCTGAATACCCCTCCGTTGCAGATAGAACGTTATCGCACATAGAAAGCAGGTCGTTGCGGCGT
Organism: Tetrapyrgos nigripes; assembly: GCA_013368315.1. NCBI lineage: Eukaryota > Fungi > Basidiomycota > Agaricomycetes > Agaricales > Campanellaceae > Tetrapyrgos > Tetrapyrgos nigripes. The sequence continues at coordinate 596,658 of JAACJM010000001.1, forward strand.
AATAGAGATGTGACGGCAGCTTGCATGGCAGGTCTCTTAAGCAAGATGGTTTTAATGTCTGAAGGAATGAAGCAGGAGACAACTCACCCAGTCAGTTTCAGAGATAGTATTCTCCGCTGCTACGGACTTTTCAAACGCAAGCAAAATACGAGGAAGCTGAAAGCCTGACATGAGCGGACAGTATCGACAACGAGGAAATGATACACACCCTGCCTATGACGAATGCCTTCCATAGCACCGATGAACTAGGCAAACTCTGTGACAAGCACATTAAGACAGCCAGAAGCAACTGCGTATAGAATACTGTGGGTGTCCACGCTGACCACCTAAAAGTCGCGACCAACAGCGCAACGGGATAGATCGTACCCGCACCCGTCATGCTGGCCCTAGACAGCATCTGCGAGATTATCAGTATACCCCAAAAGCAGCCATTAGCCGAGACAACTGACAATATGATTCAAAACAAGACTCAGAGTTATCACATCCGTGTCGGAGCTCGAGCCTACCATGTCACCTTTCCCAAAAGCCAATTGCATACTCTGCATCATTTGTGCTTCTCGGGCTACTTTAGCGTCATCTCCGATGGTAATGCTCAGTGTCAAAGCGAAATTCTCCAGTGCTTGCTTGAGTTCTGCCGTCAGCTGGAAATTTTGCATTATATCGCTGACATATGCAAAATATATCATTGCTTGAGCGGTGGAAATATGAGACATGTCTGGAACGCATGGCAGGAGAACTACAAACATGTCAAGTCTACTTGTTACTTGGGTGGATGCAGAACTCACTTAGAAGAAGTTCAGCAGAAGAGGTGATGAGTTGGTGGAAATGTGATGATGGCAGGGAATGAGCGGTTCGGAATAAGGCCATTGCATCCTGGACAAGTTCTAGTATGACAGATGGCGACTCTCCGTATGCAACGATTGATCCACTACTGCCTCTGCCAGTCGCATAATATTCATCCAAAGCGATACGACACAACATGTCCAAAGTTGCAGCGTTGTGAAGTTCTGGGGAGCGCGTAGCTTGAAGGAAGGTTGGCACAAACACCGGAACTGGGATCATGCCATCTTGAATGGCGTACTTGAGATAGTCGTGTAAAGCGGGATCGCCTGGGTACAGTTTGTAGAGGTCAAGGACTGAATCTGAATAAAGCATCAAAAGCAGAACAAATGGGCACAGTCGTTCACTGACTACTTATCACTGCTTCTTGATTCTCTGTGGCCGTATTCTTGGACAGGAAAAGCTTGCAAAGGCTCGCCCACTGTGCTTGGTCTTGTCATTTTCGCAAACTTCCAGGATATTGAGAGACTGACTTTTGCAGCGGACACACCGCTTTGAAAGCAGTTTCTTGTCAATTCGGAAATGGACATACGCGTAGCATCAAGACACTCGAACTGAACACGCTAGCCTGGAGACCAGTCTTTATAGAAGAAGCAGAGAAGATAGTCGTTCTCTGTATGAACACGCGTTTGGTACAAAACTAGTCACATGCGCATCGGCCAGTTCCCGGCCAATTCCCAGCGAACCACCTCCATCTTCGAGGCTGAAACCACTGTGGCGTTGAAACATAGAATAAATAGGATAAAGGACGTGTATGTAGCTATTAAAATTCTGACTAGGTTCTCAAAATAATATCATTCCATTCAAGTGTAAGTAGTCTCTCCTAGCCAGACCCAACCGAACTTCGAAGGTTGGATTCAAGTGGCCAAATGCTTCAACCTCTCAAATATCCAGACACAACCTTATGGACCCTATCGTCTACCTCCCCCAAAACTTTGACGGTCTCGTTCTGGAATCCTCAATTATTGTGCAGACTCCTAGAGAAGAACGCGTTTCACTCACCCAAAACTTATCCTCTGCTCTGCTTCCATCCTCACTCAGAATCCAATCACTGACTTCCCTCAACTCGGATAGACTAATGTAACCACCTCTCATGCTCTGTTCTTCTTCCTCCGTGTCGGCACCCCCCAAAGCACCATAAATCACTTGCCTACTACCCTCTTCAGATGTATACGCCAGCTTCATCCGATCAGCCCAGTAATTTTTGCTTTCTTCAGGAATGGAACGATAGAGGGGAGAATCACATAGGCCAGGGTTGACAGCGACGATGGTGATAGTTGGAAAGGTTTGTGGGAGGCGAGCGTGCAATGCGCGGACAGCGAGTAGATTGAGAACTGTCCAACGATAATCATTAGAGGTGATCTAATCATAACTACCAAAGTTGAAAACTCACGTTTTGTACTCTGGTATCGTTTCTCCATTACACTGTGAGCGCATCAACAACTAGGTCCTTTGCAAGGAAAAAGAGTCGGCAAATAGAAATAATAACCAAGCTCACCTTGGAGTGCAATACTCCTTGCTCGAACATATTTCCAAGGGATTCGGTGCATCAATCAGTTCCTTCTCGATACTGGCCCAATAATGCACATTACTGGAGACGGAAACGAGACGGGGATGTGTATTGTGCGTTTTGGCGGTAGTAATCATCTTAGGAAGAAGCAAAAACGACAGGAGTGTAGGTCCAAGATGGTTGACCTGCAGCCTGCCGAGTAGACGATCAGTTAGTAGCAAGGAAAGAACGTATCTAGAAGACTCACTCCTGCTCCCAGCCATTTGTGGTCAAGATATATTTCCCTGCGTTATAGATAGCGGCGTTTTCAACCAGATAGTCAATCCTGGAAAGCTCTTTCTCTGCTCTATCAGCGAAAGCCTTGATCGAAGAGAAATCCCCTTGGTCCATAATCCAAAGCTCAACACAATCAAAATTGGTTTCGTTTTTAATTTCTAGTCCCTTAATTTGTTAGTCAGACGGGGCCAGCCATAGATGACACTCACCTGTCGCTGCAACTTGCCCCTTCGTTTCATTCCTACAAACGATCACCAACCTGCCAGGATTCATTCTAGCAAAATGCTTCGAAGCTTCAAGGCCTATCCCAGTATTCGCTCCGGTGACGATGACCGTCTTTCCAGAAAGGTCAGCCGTGACCACGGGAGCCATCGGTGTTGTTTGTTCCCTAACGAAGTCTTCGTGAGAGTAGTATTTCATTGTTAGTGCTAGAAAAGGGAGGTAAGGAGGAGACAAAGTGGATTCTTTGCTGATAATGATGGATGCTCGTTTATATCTTCAAGATATTCGTAGGAACCAGCAATGCTGACTGAGCAGAACAATTGGCACCCTGAAAATCTCGGTTGTCGGTCCCAAGTTCTCGGATCCTTTCCGAGCTCGGAACCCCCCCGAACTCGTTACATAGGTCAACAGCACCAGTGCGCAAGCACTTACATATGTGGCATAAAATGATTAAATTAAGTTCCATTGCTGCAGTAGTAGTAGACGATATAACATTAGACCTTCGCGATTAACCTGCGCGTTTCCTGGGGCGTAAAATGTAGAATGACGGAGAGGACCTTTACCAGACTTGGCTATAAACAGAAATTTCAGATTGAATTCAGCAATCAAAAAATCCATTGAAAGACTCACTCGCATTTCCTTATGCTCAAGGAATTGCAGAATCACGTTTCGAAGGTACTCCAGATTGACCTCTTCCTGTTCTTTTGCTGGCGGGTCACTCGTGGAAGAGCGTCCACTCGGTGGGGATGACACATTAGACGCTTCGGGTGGATGGCCATCATTGCGAGACGACCAATAGCCCACTCCACGGTTTCTTTGACGGTCTAGTAAAGCAGCTGAAGATTGTACTTTGCGAATCTCCTCTCGCAGCGTCTAATAGTCATCAGGTTGTTATCAGGTAAATAGAGAATGGCACGCATTACCTTGACGTTTGCCCGCAATTGACTCTCTCGTGTTTTGCCTTCTTCCACTGTCCTCTCGAGCTGCTCTATCTTGGACGTCAGCTCGGTTTCTTTGGACTGGTTGGAGTTCTGTAAACGAGTCAGCCATGGACTCGGATTTAGGCAAAGAAATACACACTTCAACGTCCTGGAACTGAGAAAGCTGTGTCGTAAGTTGCGAGATTCTAGTCTGGTTGGACTGGATCTCTTCCTGAAGTCTTGCAACCTGAGCTCTGAGCTCTCCGACGACGTCTTCATCTTGTTCCTTGGATTTCGTTGCGGACCCCAGCATCTGTTTCAGTTCTTCAGTCTCCCTCTTCTTCTCGCGCAGAATCCGAGTCCATTCGATATCACTCTCGCTACGTTCCTTCTCTACATTCTGGAGAACACGTCTGAGATCAGCTAATTTGGCCTCGTACTTGGCCTCGACGGCCGACATGAGCCGAGCAGTATCCTCAGAAGATACCGAAGGAGTTGGCTGAATCTGTTGCCGTTGGAACTCAAGTAGCTCCTCTTTGAGCAAAGCAACCTGATCTGCATACTCCCGAAGTTGGTGCTGCACCTCAGTGTTCTGATTGCGCAACATCTCGACCTGCTCCTGAGACGACTCGTATTCGGCTTGACGGATCTGTAATTGGTCAAAATACGAATTCTTGTCGTTAGACATGGTCTCTAGAGACGCCTCCAGTTGGGAGATCCGGAAGTTTTTCGCGTTAAGCACTTTAGTATGCACACTCTGCGAAAAGGTTCAGCGAGCTACTGGAAAAGATATTTCAACAAACATACCTTGGTTGTGACGGCTTCGAGCTCAAACTGGGAACGAATCGCAGAGATTTCCTTCTCATGACGTTCCTTCATAGCAAGCAACTCTTTGTCGAACTGAGCCTTGAGTCCAGCAACAGCCACTTCTCTTTCAGCATTGACTGTTTCAATATCTTTCTGCAATTTAGCCTTCTCCGCGTCCTCTTTCTCCTTTTGACTAGCTTCCTTCTCGCGCACCCCAGCCAACTCCTTCACCGCTTCCTCTTTCTCTTTCTCGACTTTTACAAGCTTCTGGCGGACAGTCTTCAATAGGTTGATCGCCTTTACTCGTTTCTCCTCCTCTTCCTTAGCTGACTCTTTTGCTTTAGCCATTTCTTGATTTAAGCGATTGATATCAGCCTGACGCTTCCCCAAGTCATCTTCGCCTTGAGCAATAGAGCCTTGTGAAGCCGATAATAGAGCCTCAGTTTCTTGGAGTTGTTTGCGAAGAAGCTCGATTTGTTCAGACTGTGAATGTGATTCGAGTCGATGGGTGTCTCGTAATTCTTCGAGGCGTTCATCCTGGCCTAAAATACAGATGGATATTGCATTCATGGAGTAGAATGCTATCACATACCTTGCAATTTCTCATTCAGACGTTTAATCTCTTCTTGCGAAATCTAAATCAGGTAAATGAGGTGGTGATGATCAAGTAAAAACGTAAGTCTCACTTCAACTTTGGATGCAATATTTTGCAAGTAAGACCGAAGACCTTCGCTGTCTTGGAGAGTCTCCACCGGAGTAAGTTCACGAAGTACGGAATCCGCAGCCACCTTTTCGGCCTGAAGCCTCTTGAAGGATTTTGACACGTCTGTACATCATCGTTTGAGCTGTGGAACTACTTAACGGTGCACCGGGACTCACCCGTAAACCTTTGCTCCACCAACTTCAACCTCTCCTGTAGCTCTTCTACATTTGTCCCAGTGTTGACGCCAGGCGAGGTGTTACGACCGTTCTGAGCGATGCTCGCCTCCACGTCTTTCCCTATCTCGGCAACTACATTCGTTCCAATGGCGAAAACAGGGGAAGCGCTGCGCTCATGTTGAGTTGGGACATCCTCCATTTCTTTTTCTGCCTCCTCCGCAACGACAGTAGAGACATCATCGTTACTCTCCATTACTGTTCCTTCGTTGGAAAGGGGCTCGACAGGTTTGGTGGTGGTGGGATCACTTTCGTCAGCGATCGCGAGAGACTCGATCACTTCCTCAATTTCATCTTCCACATCCTGCCCGGGAGGAGCGTTATCCTTCGCAGACTCTTCAACCTCTTTTCCTACAGAAGCAGAGGGCGGAGACTGGTGTGTAGCTTCTTCGGTAGAAACGGATGGGATGGTGTCATTGGGGGCGTTTTCCTCGACCGGCTCTTGCTCAGAGACAGAGGCGGGTTCGGCTGCTGGAGTAACGTCAGAAAGTGACGCGACGGACAAGGACAAGTTGTGGCCGACGTGTTCGAGAGCGGGCGAAACGATGGGAGAAACGATGGGAGAATCTGGCAAGGGTGTAGAAGTCGGTGATAAAGGATGATCAACTGCAACCTTCATAGGAAGGGGAGATGCACGAGAGGAGGTTGGAGTGGTTCCATTGGAAGCCTCGCCGAGAGTATGAGTTACTGCTCGAAGTCGTTCCTCTAGCGTGGATTTGGTTCTAGGACTGGTAATGGGAGATTTTGCGGAAGCTGGGCTTGCTGAACGGGGAGCAAATGATTTGCGCAAGCTGGAGAGAGCAGATTCTGCTAGCTGGCCGGGAGAGTCTGGCCGTTGGGAGTCGATGGATTGGGAGCGTGCAGCGTGACTTGGACCCTCAGCATCCTGGCTGCCTTTGCGAGTTTGTTGTGGTGCAAATGTCTCGACAGCCTGACGGAACTGAGAGAACATTATACCTCGACGCGGTCGAGGTCAACTCCAAGTCAGACGTGTGACTCTTCCTAGCCGGTCTCCACAATACCCAAACTCCCAAGCTTACAAGTACAATAAAATAGTCATTAATACCGATAAATTATGGTGATATAATATATGTAAGACCAGCACTGGAATAATCCTTTTACGAGCCGCTGTTCGACAAGTTGTCAACCTGTTTGCCCTTTTCGGCGCTGCTGTAGCCAACCTGTTCCGACCCTGGAGATGGTGTCCTAGCTACTGTCACTGGGACTGGGGGAGATGAGCTGACAGAAGGAATTGAACTGGAAGCAGGGGAACTCGCTAGCTGCCATGCTGGTATTGAGGGTCGACCAACCGCCGGTGCGGGCGGAGTCAAGGTGGATGAAGTTGGACCCCGGCTGAGTAACAGTGCTTTGAGAGACTTGAGTTCTTGTTGCAGCTCAGCAAGTGATTGCGTTTGCGTCTCCTTGTTCTTCTCAATCATCTTCGGTCAAAAAGTTAGCGAGAAACAACGCTAGAGATAAAATGACCCGTACCTTGGGAAGCATGTCTCGAATCGTATTGATTTCATCCCGAATCTCCCGCATTTCATCTCGTGTTTTCGCTTCTCCTTCGCGCATTTCAGACACGACAGCTTCCACGTCTTTCGTGGTTCGGTCAACCTTTTCCTTCTGTTCCTCGACTGCCGTCTTGACTGCAGCCGTCTCTGCTTGTATTTCCTTGAGCAGTGCTTCTGCTTTGTCAAACTGCACTGTCAAAGCATCCCGGTCCTCTTCATACGCAGTGGAATTGGGAGGCTGGAGGTGCGGGGATAAATATTTCTATAGATAACAGAGTAAATATTTGAGGCGAAGAAGACGGAATAAAGCAAACCTGAAACAGGGTTACTGCACCATAAACGATGGCGCCAGATACTATACCAGTAATCTAGATGCTACGTGAACAGAGGACACGAGTGTCAAAGGAGTAGAACACACAAAGTAGTCCCGCCAGTCCCATGCATTGGAAGGTTGACCATATGGATTTGGAAACGACCCTCTATATGCAACGACGGGTCCAGCAGCTTGCGGCGAAGAAACCTGTCGAAAAGCAAGGTCGATTTCGGTGGGCGTAAGACCTTTCGATTCAAGAAATTGGATGCGCTGCGCGATCGGAGAAGCTTGTGACTAGGGAATGTCAATATTTACTTCCACTTTGAGAAGTCGTAGATACCTTTGGATCTGAAAGAAAAGCTACAGCGTTACGAATGAGTTCTTCGCGTTGTCCTGACATGGCGGAGAAGAGGAAACGGGTCGGGTAACCGGTGCCGGCCGTGTCACGGGGAATTCCGAGTAGAAACAAATTTTTGTCCGAGTCGCGTAGCAAACTACAACTCTGACCGCCATGATTCGGATAGCTGTCTGCAAGGCGGCGCTGCCCAATCTTGCGTCTTTCTCTTGTATGTGTTCTTCTCTTCTCCGCTTGCCCATTGCTCACTGTCTTCCAGCCGCACTTCCTCGTTCTCTTCCTCGGACAGCACTTTCCTTAAACTTGTGTACGTATCCCTCTCTTTTGCTACTCTGTCGTTAACTCGCGTGAATAGTCGCCAGAAGAGGATATGCTGAAGCCTACAACCGTACCAAGCCCCACATGAATATTGGTACGATTGGTAAGTGTCCGTCTCACCAGCGCATCATACCGTTCTCACTTCCCTCAAAGGACACGTCGACCATGGAAAGACCACCCTTACTGCCGCCATCACAAAGGTTCTTGCAGAGTCTGGTGGAGCTACCTTCACTGGCTACGACCAGATTGACAAAGCCCCAGAGGAAAAGGCTCGTGGTATCACTATCAACTCGGCCACGTCGAGTACGAAACTGCTACGCGTCACTATGGTCACATTGACTGTCCTGGACATGCTGATTGTGAGCATTGGTTATGTGCTGCTTGTCTTATATGCTGACGTTGCAATACAGACATCAAGAACATGATTACTGGAGCTGCTCAAATGGACGGTGCTATCATTGTTGTCTCGGCTACCGACGGTCAAATGCCCCAGACTCGTGAACATCTGTTGCTGGCTCGACAGGTCGGTATTAAAAAGCTTGTCGTCTTCATCAACAAAGTCGACATGATCTCGGACCCGGAAATGCTGGAACTCGTGGATATGGAAATTCGTGACCTCTTGTCGACTTACAACTTTGACGGAGAAAACACACCTATCGTTATGGGTTCGGCTTTGGCAGCACTTGACGGACGCAACGATGATATTGGATCCACCAAGATCAAGGAACTGGTCAAAGCATGCGACGAATGGCTTGAGCTCCCTCAGCGTAAGTATTGTTCTTTCTGTCTCGTTCCCTTCAATTCTAAATGATTTCATGAATCTAGGTGACCTCGAGAAACCATTCTTGTTGGCCGTCGAAGGTAATATATATAATACAAATCTGTGGGAGACCTCATCCATTCAAACTTTCTACCTATAGACGTCTTCTCCATCTCCGGTCGTGGCACTGTTGCTACTGGCAGAGTAAGTACACACTCTCCGATACTGTGTCACTAACTGACGAGATCAGGTCGAACGCGGTACCGCCCTCAAAGGAACTGAGGTCGAGATTCTTGGTCTGGGTGATTCTATCAAGACCACTCTCACCGGTATCGAAATGTTCCACAAAGAACTGGACCGAGTATGTATAGTTCTCATCTTTCTTGTAGCTGCTCGCTGACAAGAGCATAGGCTGAGGCTGGTGACAACATGGGTGCTCTCCTTCGTGGTGTCAAGCGTGAACAAATTCGTCGCGGTCAAGTCATCATTGAGCCTGGATCAATGAAAGCACACAAGAAGTTCCGTGCTCAGGTCTACGTGAGCTACTCTACCTACACTCTGGGTAACGTTCTCTAACAACAGCATTCCATAAGATTTTGACCAAGGATGAAGGTGGGTTGCTTAGTGTTGGACGAGTGCAGTCATTGACACTTATTTTCAGGTGGTCGCTATACTCCCTTCATGCAAGGTTACCGACCTCAACTCTTCCTCCGTACTGCTGACGTTACTGTGACTCTGAACTTCGCTGAGGGCACTCCTGATGCCGCAGAAAAGATGGTTAGTCACATTCCATGCTTGGATCAATTTGTCAGTTCTGAAAGTTTAATAGGCCATGCCTGGTGACAACGTTGAACTCGACTGTGAACTTTACTTCGACCTTGCTTTGGAGGTCGGTTCTCGGTGAGTGTCTTCAACGTATCGTTGAGATGAAGATACTGACGTTACGTGTAGTTTCACCCTTCGTGAGGCCAACAGGACCAGTAAGTCCAACATTTTGTATTTGCTTTCGTAGTACTCACTTGATCTTTCTTCTCAGTTGGTACCGGTGTTGTCACCAAAATCCTGGAGTGATTGTCTACTCCTTCAATGGATGTAGAATGCTCCCATTCTTCATAGTATCTACTGTATCTCTCCTGCATCTACCCAACTCAAATCACATTATGATGTAGTGCACAGATAATAAGCTAACTACCCAGCTGCCAAGTACATACGCATATGCATGCTACAGTGCTTAATCTTAGACATGTACATAGTTAACTACACCAATGTAGAGGAGTTCAACTACAAACCTTTTCACTACATCTTTGGTGATGTTTCCATACAATTGCCATGGCAGCCACGCAAATCGGCGTCAGCCCATCATTTCAGGGTCTTTATATGAGAGCAAACATCTCGCGACCTGCAGAACATACATAATGCAAACGGCCGTATACGAACATACCTTTTACATATTTGCCACATGTGTAAGTCGGATAAGGACGAGTGACGCATTGAAATTTGACGGAGTTCCGATAAACGCATTTCTTTATCCCAAACCACTTCCGTTCCCCTTTAGAAATGCAGGCAGCTTTAAGACGGACTTGTTTCCTTTCGTCTCGTACACTGCCCCGAGCGACTTCAACGTCAAGAGTGTTGTCCAGACCTGTTCTATCACGGTCAATTGTCAGTATGTATACTTGGACTCAAGACGGACCGGATATGCAGCTCACGGTTTTTTCGCTAGCGAAAAAATATACTGAAGAACACGAATGGGTTTCTTTCGATGACTCCACAGGAATTGGTACCGTCTCAATAACAGAACATGCACAAGCCGCACTCGGGGATGTCGTTTTCGTCGAACTGCCAGCAGTGGGTATTAAGGTTACACAGGGTGGTCAGTCTGTTTGAAATCTTTGGGAGGATGCAAAAGTCATTTTTCGAAATTTTACAGACCAAATGGGAGCGGTGGAAAGTGTAAAAGCTGCCTCAGATATCGTATGTTCCCAGTTTATGCATTTGGGGAGGTTTTTAACAGACATAACTTTACTCTAGTATGCCCCAGTTTCTGGCACTATCGAAGCAGTAAATGAAACCCTGTCCTCAGAGCCGGGCCTACTGAACAAATCACCCGAAGACAAAGGTACGCTCCGAGTCCTTGTGGTCTGTAGTGAGCCGGTGCTTAGCTAGATTTAGGATGGCTTTGCAAAATCAAACTCTCCAACCCATCCGAGGTACGTTGAAGCATATCCACTGTTCCAGGATTTGTCTGACCATGGCGCTGCAGATGGACAAATTGTTGAGCGACTCGGAATACAAAGTAAAATGCGAAGAGTAATCTCTTTCCCCAAGATATAGACCAGACCGTTCATAGCGTAGACCATAGTCCAGTTTTACTTTTTCCTTATCATACGAGCCGTCTCAACACGGGTCACTAGTTTTCGGTTGTACAACACGAGTCCAGCGCAGGTCAGTGAACGGTGCAATGGATAGCGTAATGATTGAGCAAGTCTACGACGTTGAACTGGTAGTGGATGGTTCGTATTGGTATTTTTCCCCGCGAGCTTCCATTCTCTCCTTGGCTTCTAGAAGAGCCCAAGTTTGGATACTGGGAGGAATGTGTTAATGCAATATTTCGAAACGAAAAGCAGGCAGCGCACCTCGTGTCAGGCTTGTAATACAGCATCACTGCGGCGAAACCCATTGACCCAAACATTCCAAAGTACCAGATATTCTCCCAGCCCTCTTTGACTCGTTTCTGGCCTGGTGGTAGAGGCTAAGACAAGAGGAGTGTGAGCAAAATCGACATGGATGTGGTCTCAGAATGTCGCACCTTTTCTCCGAAAAGTAAACCAGAAGGCTCATTGAAGTGAGGAGAGCCAGAAGCTAGTCGTTTGCTTTGTATAGTACCATTCCGTATGGGTAGCCCTGCTCGTGCACGTACGGCACGCAGAGGAGACAGTGCTGACATTGAAGAAAGAAATGTAGTTTGTTGCGACGTGCGTAAATATTTATCATGTTACAACCGAGCGTCCGTGACTCTGCCAGACTCTACTACGCAACTTCTACGTGAACTTTGCTCTATATACATTCAAACCCAAGATTCCTGGCGCAAGTGTCCGATTTGATGTCAGCAAGACTTGCAAAGTATTTCGTAGTCGATCTCGTCTTCCTCTTCTTCAGGATCAGGAGAGGTAGGATCCAGAGAAAAGCTACAAAGCAGTGGTTTACTCGACGATGAGATTCTGTGGTACCCAGTAGCTCACCCCATGGCTCTATAGAATGCTCTGGCTTCAGTGTTAGCTGCAAAACACAATGAGCGCCAACGTGTTTGGAGGCAGGACGAGATCACCGCACCAAGAAATACGGTCAATTGGACTTGTTGCATTTTCAACGCTGCACCTATGGCTGGACAACAGATGAGGATAGACGAAGGCAAGTTTTTTAGATTCACCAACCTGACATGCAATTCATCAGATATTGTCCCAGCTTTTGTCGTTTATAAGAACGAGAGACCTGGAGTTCATAGCTGCCTGCCATCAGATTCTGTGGAAGATTTGAGTCGTCTCCTTACCAGTATATCATATCAACTTGGTGCTCATACTCGAATCTGAACGTGCAGAATGCAGCGACTTGGTTCAGGTCTTGACATTGACGAACGATGATGAAACGTGACAAGGAGTTGAATATTTCTTCTTGTTTCTTGTCAGAGTCCCAGCCGAAGGAGGAATTAGTGTAGCTTAAAGATTTTATAAGGTTTCCGAGACGAGATATGGAGAAGAAAGACCCACAGCTCAAACATGTTTTCCTGTAATAGTGTCCATATTTTCTCGCGAAGAGAAGGCGTCAATTCGTCCATAGACAGACAGCCTACTTGATAACTAAAAATTAGGTCGTCAGGAGATAGAAATCACCCAGCATGCGACGAACAGACGCGTCAGGATGTTCAATCAGATGTGCTTGTATATCGGACGGGGTGGCCTAAACTGCTTTGATACTGGACCTGTACTAGTACACAGGTCTTCTTACCTCGTTGGCACGTTCCACGACTGCAGACCCTTTGGAATACATGGCTGAGGGGATTTAACCAGAGGAGCGTAGTTCAAGACGAGTCCTAGTCAATTTACGTAAATACGATTTTCCGTCCTTTCTCTCCACCATGAGACTAGACGCTACTGATCTTCGATATGTCACTTCTGACGAATTCAGGGTACTGACTGCTGTGAGTCTCGCTGTCAAGCTTCTGGACTCGATACAGACCAATTTTCAGGTAGAGATGGGGTCCAAAAATCATGAAGTAGTGCCAACTCCCCTCATCACTCAAATATCTGGCTTGCGCAATGGAGGCGTCAATAAACTAATTGGCTCATTGGCAAAACGGAACCTCGTTTCCAAAGTTCAAAACTCCAAATGTTGTTATCATTGTCAGGCTCAATGCTCTCTTCAATCTCGCTAATAACTTCGTCAAGGATAGATGATGGCTATCGACTGACATATGGAGGATACGACTTTCTTGCTATGCGTGCCTTGTCCAAAAGAGATTCTATGCATTCTGTAGGTAACCAGATTGGCGTTGGCAAAGAATCAGGTGTGTTACTTTGTTTTTCAAATAGTGCCGCAGGCTGACATCCTGTATAGACATCTACATTGTTGCCGATTCTGAAGGAAAAGAGATGGTGTTGAAATTGCACCGGTATGCTTGGCTCTTTTTGCATCTACGGAAGCAATCCTCATGACCCTTCATGTCAGATTGGGTCGCATTTCGTTTCGTACTGTCAAACAAAACAGGGATTACATGGGCAAACGGAGATCTGCATCTTGGATGTATATGTCCCGTCTAGCTGCGCAAAAGGAATGGGCTTTTATGAAGGTCTGCTGCTTTAAATTTTGGCCCAGATTTGTTTCATTGAATCCCAAATTGTGATTATCTAGGTTCTGTACGAGCATGACTTTCCAGTACCGAAACCGATTGACCAAGCTCGACATTGTATCCTCATGGAGTTCATCGACGCTTACCCTCTGTGAGTTTGGTCTCTTTTGTGAACCTAAACTGCATTTTAATGTTACCCAGTCGTCAGATAGCCGATGTACCTTCGCCTGGAAAATTATACTCCTCACTGATGGATCTCATCGTGCGATTTGCACGGGCTGGATTGATTCACGGAGACTTCAACGAATTCAACATCCTGATTCGACGAACTACGGGAGAACCGGTTGTCATCGATTTTCCACAGATGGTTAGCACATCTCATGAAAATGCAGAATGGCAAGTATAGATAGCTTTCACTGACTAGGACCGATCTGACAGACATATTTAATGCAGGTACTTCAATCGAGACGTAGAGTGTATCAGGACATTTTTTAAAAGAAGATTCCGATACGAAAGCTCATTGTACCCGAAATTTAAACGGACGCTTGCAAATGATGACACCGATGATGAAGGTTTTAGACTTGATGTCGTGGTAGAGGCTAGCGGATTCGGTCGCAAGGACATGAAGGCATTAGAGGAGGTGAATCTTATGCTTAATCTATAAATTCAAAATCTGACTATCACTCAGTACATGGAATCGACTAGGGAGATGGAGCAAGCTGAGCATGATGACGATGATGATGCTAGTGATGATGTGGAAGAAGAAAAGGAGGAAGAAGGAGGTTCCGAAGAGTCTGAAGAGTCTGAACTCGAGAATGACGGTGAGGAGGATAATTTCGAAGGAAATGCACGTCCGGGTCGTTCAACTCGTAGGGTTGAGGGCGGTCCACCGGACTCGTCTCCTGGATCTTCGACAAGAGATCTATCGCGTTCACCACCCAGATCCAGGTCGTTCTCACCTGTCCGTGGCGAGGCGCCTGTCTCAAGCTCCAAGAATATCAAAGAGATTGTTACTTCAAATTACGAGAAAACTCGTGCGCGGGAGAAGAAAAAATACCACTCAAAGCGCAGTACACGACGCGCTGGTAGGCCTCATGGAAGTAAAGCCAAGCAGGATACTCGAGTTAAATTAGAAAGCGGCTGGGATTAATTTTCTGTAGTAGTACTCGTCGTAGTGTCTTTGGCATCATTGTTTGTGTGCGTTATTTGTATCACTACTCTGCTCTCATCATGGACCAAGCCGATCTCGAAACATACCAAGTACAGCTATCCCAAGTTGAGCTGGCGCTCTCTGCAGACCCAGACAATGCTGAACTTGCCCACCTCCGCTCGGAATTGAAAGAGCTCATAGATCTAACCAAAACCGCACTCGCCCAAGCAGAGGTAGCCTCCAACACCAAGGCTGAGTCTTCTCGCAAAACCACTTCTGCTACCCCGGCTCACACATGGTCCGCCGGAGATGAATGCCTTGCGAAGTACTCTGGTGATGGGACCTGGTATCCAGCACGGATAACGGGCGTAGGAGGGTCGGCAGAGAACCGTATCTATACGGTCATTTTCAAAGGCTATAATTCTACAGAGCAGGCGAAGTCGTCCGACTTGAAACCTTTACCGCCCAACTATCACCAAACGGCTGCATCGAACAAACGTAAACTCACTCAACAGGAGGAGGATGAGAGGGAAAAGAAGAAGAAAAAGAATGAGAAGAAGCTGGAAACGAGAGCTGCCAAGGCGAAGGAGCAAAACGCTAAACAAGCATCCTGGCAGAAGTTTGCGAAGAAGGCAGAGAAGAAAGGTGTTCAGATTGCTGGTGTCTCTGGTACGAGTATATTCAAGACCCCAGATAATCCTTTGGGCAAAGGTGTGTTTGTGGTATTATTGCAGTTCCTCGCCTTTCCATTGATTGGTTTTGCGCAGTCGGTGTGACTGGGAGTGGCAGGGGAATGACAGAGGTGACTCCGATGGGCAAACATAAATTCGCCGCCACCGACGACGAAACATAAAACTACTCTGGTGCGTTTCGTTTCTTCTCCTTTTGGACAACCATCTAAGATCGAACACAGTAGGGTGTTGCTTCATGATCCATATGGCCAGGGTCCTTCTAGATATCTATCTGCTCCCTATGGACGGTCCAAGCATGCGTACCTTTTCTTTATTATTGTTGTAACCCAGTTCCTCATCATCTTCGTTTCGATATTGCCGCGGCAGCTAGATAAAGTTCTCTCAACGAATACAAATGTGTTAAGTGACGGCTTCGCGTTTGTTTCTTGTCGCCTACTGATGTGACCCTCGATGCTGGGACTGCATCGCTTCTGTACAACCTTTCCCTTTTGTGGTGGATCAGGGAACAATCTTGTCGCCACAGCTAGCTACGTTCTCTTCATTTGTGGTGCATGAAAACTAAGTCGCAGGGGCTACTCTCTTTAGTCGTCACTAGGATTGCACAATACCTTTCTGAGCCGTGCACTGACCAATTCGCGGGAAGCTCAAAAACAGATCAGACAGTACAAATTGCTCCCTTGCTGGAGCTAAAATAGTTGCATGTGGTGATATGCGACTCGTCCTTGTATGTTATTTACATTTGACACTATGGACCCTTCACACTTCTCTACGACAGCGGGAATACCGGATTCACTGGTTGATTTGGGCAATTTTGCATCAACCGCCTCTCGAGGCTATCATTTGCTCGCTGCAGCTCGAGGAGTTTTAGCTTGGTTTGCGACGCTTCGTGCTGCAAAGTCGCTACCATACTCTTTAGGTGCCTGGATGAATATAATCCTTGCGAGATATCAAGACTCGAGCATACCTTTGCAGTCCTGGAGTTAAGGCCCTTGAAAGGTTCCAGGGCCTCAAAAGACACAGGCCAGAAACCGAGACTGTTTTCCACTGCTTAGCCCTCTTCTCAAATGACGTAGAGAGGAGCGACCCACTTTAGCAGCTGTGTATGCAGCTTGTCTACATGTGCTTC
This sequence comes from Tetrapyrgos nigripes, assembly GCA_013368315.1. Lineage (NCBI taxonomy): Eukaryota > Fungi > Basidiomycota > Agaricomycetes > Agaricales > Campanellaceae > Tetrapyrgos > Tetrapyrgos nigripes. The sequence continues at coordinate 613,243 of JAACJM010000001.1, forward strand.
CAGACTGGAGATGTAGATGGCGCGACGGTGGGGCGCTCCCATTGTTGATCTGCTCTTCGTCAGATCTGACCACGTTGTCGAGAAATGAAGATGTACGGACAATTCCAGGGTAGTGAAGATTGATTTTTCCAGTTTATGACACCAAATTTTTCGCCTTTTTGCCTCTTCTTTCTTGGCGTATAATCGCGCATAGGGGTGTACAATGTTCGCTCGCGAAGATGTCGAGGGGACTCGTGAACCAGAGTCTTGCTGGGGAATATCGCAGGAGAGGGAAGGCATAGCAATTGGGAAGGAAGGGTCGGATTTCATCATGGAGGTACGAGAACGAGATACTGGGTCGGTGAAGTAAGTAGGGGCGTATGATGACCGAGACGGCCAGAGATTTATATTATTTATAGAGGATACTGTCAATTGGAGTTGTCGAAGAACGACGGAGCCGGTGTTTTTGACTTCTCTGTGATTGCCATTTTTGGTAGACTGCGAGTAAAGGACGACCAAGAGACCCTAACTGTTCTTGGGCACATTGCGTGAGATGTGGGGTTGAAGAGGAATAAGTTGAAGCAGAAAACTAAACAAGCAATACGAAAAATAGGCGAGTTGATAGGCAGCCAGCTCGTCTACCGGGTGCGGTAAGATCGTGGGTTAGTTGCGAAGCCGCTTTCTTCTACTCTTCTGTCCTAATTATACTTTTTCTGTCCATTAATCGATGTGTCGATCCATGCTCTCCAAAAGCAAAGCCCTGGGGTCGGACCATTAAAACCCCAAGTGTGGCCCATGAAATTATAATGGACTCGCTTCCCATTCACGCACCCACTCCGCGCGCAGGAGGCTCTATGCCTGTGCTTGATCCCAGCTTTTCCGCCCAGGCTCCTCATACCGAATCTATGCAATTCTTCTCCACTCCGAGCGAGTTACTCTCAGGGCTGGGCGGTTCATCGCAGCCCAGTACCAGTTCTAGTATTGATCCCATTGTTCAGACACGTCCTGTTCGCGGAGACACGAAATTAGGCACGCGTCTGGTTCCTCCGGAGCCGTAGGCTTTTCCGTCCTTCAACTTGTTAATCCTCTGAGCTTTCTGCAGGGAAACTGGCATCTCATCGCACGAGAAGAAAAGGCAATACCTCGAATGCCTAGAACAATACATTATTTATCTGTAACTTCGTCTTTTTTTTCAAAGCTGATCCCTGCCTAACGTCCATCAGCCACGATCAACTCAGCCTTATCGGTGTTGAGCCCGTTGTTCTCGAACGCGCAGCCCAGCAACAGAAAGGCTTGAGCAGCCAGTCCATCAGGGTTTGTCTCCATGTTTACTGAATGATATCGCCACAGTGACAATAGTTCACAGACTCTGCTTGTGCACATGGAAAACGACAACCGAAAACTCAGCGCGAAAGTCCTGGAGGAAGAGCAGAGGGTAAGTACTATCTACGTCCCCATTCATCATCTCTCATAGCTACAATCAGTTCATTAACCTACGGGAAGCATACTTGCAACAAGAAAGCTCTTCCGCCGAGCCTTACCCCTCGACCAACGCCGCCGAATATTCTTACATTCAATCTCAGCCCCCGTTTTATCCAGGCTGACGAATCTTCACCGTTCTGCATGATACTTGCTTTTTTTGTCGTCGATATACATATACCTTACAGGCTGCTGTAATCATTTCATCGTAGTGTAATTCTTTATTATATGAGCAATATGAACGGTACAAATTTCATGTTTACATTACTTAGATCATTCAGTGTCCACCTCGCAGATCAGGGCTTGGGCTTAGGCATACAGTGTGCAATCAGATGTCTTGATAAGGGGGCAATTCCTCATCGTCATCCTTCTCGGGTCCATTGTTCGATCCAGAGGGTTCCGCTTGCCCTGCAAGAACCCTCTCCCTCTCTTCGCGTTCCAGCCTCTGTTTCTCTTCCTCAGCGGTTTCATGGCGTGCGCCACTTCCAGATGTTGGTGTGGCATCGGCGTGAACCTGGGAATATGTCGCTGCCAATCTGGCCTTCTCATTTTCCGCACTTTCCCACTTCGTTCCACTAGAAGCCTGCCCGGAGCTCGGCGAGTCGCGAATCGCTGTGAGAGAACCAGATGCAGGGCCAGGACCTTCGGGGCCTGCAGACACAGGTTTACCGGTTTCGGCAACCGTAGGAGTGATGGGTGGAAGGATTGAGACGGGTTTCTGAGGGTCTGGGGCGGTGATGGGAACGGGTGAGGTAGTAGAAGGAGCACTGCTGGTCCCAGGGAAAGAAGAATTCGGAAGAGGAGCGGGCGATTGATTCAAATTAAATGGATTGATCGGTGGTGATTGACTCTTTAGAGATTGAGACGACGCGTCGGCGACCCGTGAAGACTGAGATTGCGGCGGCGGAGTATAAGGAACGCCGGGGTGCGTTACATCTGTGTTAATGCTAGACAGTTCACTGGCGTGGCTTTCCCCAAACGAGCGAGTGTCAGATCGACTTAAATCAGATCCAGCCGCCTGTGGAGGAAGATTGATGTGTCCCGTCTTGTAATTATCGAGGGCTCTCTGTAAAGACGCGCGTGCGGCCCCAGTAGCTTGTGCACCTGTATATGGATTAGATTCGGAAGGGGGCTGTTATTACAAAGTAATGAGCCACTGGTCCTAAAGAGACAAACGAGAGAATGACTCACCACGCTCGGCAGAGCATTGATGACTGGAAATGCAGCTTGAGATAACAACACTAGCTTCTCTCCAAATTCCCGAATAGCTTCCCATTTTTGCATTTCACTGTCTCGCACTCCCTTTCTTTTTAACAAATCTATTTCACGTTCTTGCGGCCCGTCGTCGAGTTCTGCTTTGTTGATCTGGTCTTTCAGCTCAGCAATCTTCTTCTCCATCCCTCTTTGATTGTCGTGTTCTAGACGAACAAGTTGAGCCTGTAAACCAGCACGAATGTTGCGTCGGGGAGCAATTGCAGTCTCCGCGTCACGAAGTGCCTTCAATGGCGTTCTGGCAGCGTTAAGTTTGGTGGCAAGTGAGCTCGATAGTGAGCCGGATACGAAATTCAAGTAAGCAAGCCTATCCGTCACTGGAGATTCGGTCTAAATAAATGTTTGACCATGAGGGATTAAATAGGCACACCATCTTTGAGATCTTCATCTTCAGCTTGCCCCCAGGTATAAAGCTCTTTGCTCTGAGCTTTTGCGTTTCGCCCGACGCTGTCGTAGTCGAGGGCAACGCCTTTCTCGGTCGTGATGATCTTTTGAACAGGTGACGTCGTTCTACCAATTCAAACTGGCTGTGAGCCGAACAAGCAGTCTGTCAGGGAGCGTATCTAGCCTACCCATATTGTTGTCCAAATGCTCTAATTTGGTGTTGGATTGCTTCCAGAGCATGCGATCTATGTCCAGGGGCTGCCTGACCCTGAGCAGCCTGATTGGCTGGTGGTTGCGCAGCAGAATCTGGAGACGTAGGCCTCCCTTGAGAGGGGAGATGATGCTGAGCGAGATTAGTCGCCTTGTCTGCAATCGAGGAGAGAAAACTAGTAACGGGCATGGTAGTGATAGTTGGGAAGAAAGGTGCACTGCGGTCTATGAGTCTATCGTGATGTCATTCCCTTATCACAAAAAAAGCTCAGGCTGTGCATAAATCTGCGAATAATATAGCTACTACAAAAAATCGAGCCATCTACTTCTCATACTACAATCTTTTTGGCTTTTCCTTTCTTCTCCGAGTCCTTGTGGGACAAAAACTCGACTTCTGTGGCCAACGGGCCCCCTAGTTTTGCATTTTCCGGATAGCCCAATACACTCGTCTTGAAATGACGCCCAACACCCTCAATTCGTTCTCGAAGATTGTCTTCATCAGATGAAGAGGGGGCCAGTCTCGTCCATATTGATAACCGGTAAAATTGAGGACGAGTCGAAACAATTACACCAGTAATAAGAGAGCTGGGAGGCGGAGCGTCCTCTGAGCCATTTGAAGTCGCATCAAACGTTTCGCCAATGGCGGCCAGCATCTGAAAATTTGTGAGCGAACGCAAAAGCCATCAGACAATAATCCTTACCGTGTAGAGCCACATTTTATCTACGTGTGCCCTGTTCTTATCCTTGGGTAGCTGAATACTCCATTTTCCTCCGTTCTTATTTGCTTCGTCCTCCCACGCTGGAATAATTCCTTCCTAAATTCACATGGTCAGTAGTGATTCGAGCGCACAAGTACCGGTGACAGACTTTGAATAGATAATAATTTGCTTTTTGGGGGAGTTGTGAGGGAGGAATGATGTTGTTATAGAGTCTGAGAAGATGCTGCTATTCAGCTGGATTTCACAGATGGAACGGCCCAGGCACTGACCCCCAGAACTCTTCAACGCTGTCAAAGCTGATGACGCGTTTGATGTCCTCCATCCAACCTTGGGCAGCAGCGACGCCAGGAGTCTGCGGCATAGGAGTCTGAGGAACGGCGGAGATGGGAGTTTGGGGTAGATTGCGATTCTTGGTGAGAGGAGAGTCGAACCAGAGGGTCCATGACGAATAAAGAGGGTGCTATAGGAGAAGATCTAGTGAAGCTAGGACGGGGAGAGACTGGAAAAGATAGTCACCTACTTTGACATTGAAGTTTGTGGGATCACTGAACACAGTTCGGATTCCTTCTGCCTGAGCTTCCATGTTTACTTCCTGGATTTCTCCTGGCTCTGAAAGGTCCCCATCGACGGGATGGTCTGCCATAGCTGCGGAGATGGCGGCGCGGCTTGCGGCGAGGGCTTGACCCTGAAGAGAGGACGCCATATTGATGAAAACTGATTGGTATAGATATACTTGCTGAATGAGAAGAAAGAGAAACTGAGGAAAGAGAGGGGATACAGAGTACTAAGGGGGAAAAGGACAATGCTGACAACCCAGTCACGACTTTTACAAAGATTCTAAATTTCTAAGTCATCTAATCTAATCTTCCTTTTTTTCCCTTCCCTTCATGCACCTTCTTCATGCCAAACTCATAGCTGCTGCAACGGGGTCTACTATGACCGCCATCACCAGTAAGCATTCTTCTCTAGCCACCATATCCGTCTAATAGCCCACAGTGACACCCTTCGACGTCGTCAAAACACGTCTTCAGACCCAACGTCCAGAGCCTCGTCTTGTCTTCCCTCGTCCTCCCTATAATTCATGCTGTCTGCCCTCAGGAAAGCCATGCGTGCGCAACATGTCATCTGTCGCTCGTTCACTATCACAGGAGGAGCTTGTTTGCGTTTGGGAAAACGGCGTATTCCGTACAGAACGGGTCAATGGCTTTTTCGACGCCGTACGTCATGTATGGCGAGCAGAGGGCATCCGTGGGCTGTGGAAGGGTGCTGGAACTAGTTTGTAAGTCTTCCGACACACTCCCCATCTGTACTTAACCGTCTGACAATCCTCCAGGGTTATTGGCGTACCGTCTTCCACGTCGTATATGCTGACATATGACCATCTCTTGAACGTCGTCTTTCCTCCGCTGCTGCCTGCGTCTATTGTGCCACTTGCATCAGGAATGGTCGCTAGAACCACAATTTCCACTATTGCATCACCTCTAGAGTTGATTAGGACAAATCTTCAGTCAACACCCCCGTCTGCAGATAAACCTCATACACTCCGGTCCATTTTGTCATCCATACGTGTTCTAGTTCGGGAGCAAGGTACTCGTGTCTTATGGAGAGGGTTAGGCCCTACCCTCTGGCGAGACGTACCGTTTTCAGGTATTTATTGGGCAGGGTACGAGACCTGCAAACAGGCCTTTGCACGTCAGGGTCATGCAGGTGCTTGGGTAGCATTTATCAGCGGAGCCCTGAGTGGAACGACGGCTGCCTTAATAACATCACCTACGGATGTTATCAAAACTCGTCGCCAAGCTTTGATAATGTCTTCCTCCTCTACGACAGCAGTGACGTCGACATTCCCTCTCCTGAAGCAAATCGTCCGGAGTGAAGGTGTCTCGGCACTGTTTGCAGGGCTGACCCCCCGCATAGCCAAGATCGCTCCTGCATGTGGTATCATGATAGCATGTTTCGAGGTTCGTCCACTTTCATGTTCTGGATTGCCTTTGTTACTTACCAGAAATTTAGGGAGTCGGAAGACTATTGTCTGAGCAGTGATTGCACCAGATTATAAATTAGCTCTTGCTCGCTCAATCTATCGGAAGGATACAAACCTTTTTTTTTTAGAGGGCTGCCGCAAAACAAGGGAGAACTTCGCTTTCTGTTACGCAGTTCACTTTGTAGCCTACACGAACTATTATGCACTAGATAATATTTGTATCATACATTCAGGTATACAATCCCAAATCTGTAGGTAAATGTCATGAAAGGTCGTAAAAATGACAGCACACAAAACTATCCCAATCTGTTCAACTGTTTGTTGGCAGACGAAAGTTTGCCTCCAACACGGTCCACTTCATTCGACAAATCATCTAGCATTTCTACTTGGGAACTAATTTCAGCAGATATCGCCTCTCCCAAATGTCTCTGCCGTCTGAGTATCGTGGTGATCTGGGCGAGTTGACTGTCCTGTTCCTGCATTTGAGTCTGCTGTAGAGCGAACACCCCATGGTCATCCAGCGGACGCGTCTGCTCCGTCTCTTGAGGTGAGGATGGTGCACCAAAGACACGAGTCACTCTAGTGAACGTGTTTCCTCCGAATAGTGCTTCCCGGTCTGAGCTTGGCGCAGCCGTAGCAGCAAAAGCAGTAGAAGAATCCGGGCGCTGCCCATGCCTCGACAAATTAACCATCTTCCCCAACTTTTCACAGTCATCCTGTAGTCTTCCGACCATATCCGTCCGTCTCTGCAATTCTCCTTCCGTCATGCCACTCATCGCCAACTCTTGTAGTCCCTTCCCAAGATTCCCTATACGAGATAATACACCAGCAAGCTTCTGCTTGGCACTGACGTTGGATTTTTGTGAAGCATTGATATCACCTTGGTCAGACAAGGCTTCGCGTTTGTTGATGTCTGCACGGACATCTCGAAGTCGGCTTTGAATTTCGCGATGTTCGTCTAGCCAAGAGGCGGATGTGAACTGGGTGGGAGGTCCTCCTACGACCCCTGCCTGTCTACCGATAGGTACCCCGAGAAAGTCCTTGAAAGCGAATGTTTCCCTCCATTTATCCTCCTTGGCGCTGACTATGGCTCGGAGATACGCTTCGAGACCAGCCTTGCGCTCTTCGAGGAGTGCGGGGTCACTATGTGAACGAAAGACAGAGAACTTGTGTTTGGGTGGTAGAGGGCAAGGAGGAGGAGATCCGGTGGCCTTGGTTAACTCGATGTGGAGATCATCAAATTCTGAATACCGTCTCCACATAGACCAGGAGCGTACATGAGCCTCGACGTCGATTTGGTAGACAGTGTGCGGTTTGGGTTCAGAGCGTTCTTGATACTTTCGTATATGGACGGATTGGATGGCGGTCATGGATGATGACGCAAGAGGAAAGAGTGTGCTGTTTATGCGTGTTTCAACTCTTTATAGCCATTGCTACATATTATGACTCCTAACATTCAGAACTGTTTCTGCCCACTAGCTATGACGTATTTTGCACCAGAAACATGAAGCCATTCCATTATCCATCTGAATACTCTCCAACCAAAACCCTTCCTTTCAAGAACTCCACAAATCCGGGAAACACATCCTCACTTATGTCCTCCATCGTTACATCAACGAAACTAATCCTTTCCAGCTGCTCGATATACCGAGGCACTGAAACCCCATTCGCTTCAGGCATGACTGCAAACACCGAGAACATGAGCAACCTTTTCCATCCTTCCAATTTGGCTGCATCCAGACAAATATCCGCAAGAGCAACCTCCCTCCTGGTGCGAGATGCTCAAACGACTGTCGTAAAAAAAGCTCTCGAGTCTTAAAATGATAGGCACAGTCCAAAGCTAGTATCGCGTCGAAAGTTGCATGGGAGTTTGGATCCAATGGGTGCCTGACAGCACCTGGACGGTAAACGGCATCTCCTTCGTATAGATTAATTTCGGTGTCCTTGGGGACTTTGATTTGGGACAATCGTTCTAGAGAACGGTTGTGGTGTGTTGTGAGACTGGTTATACCCGTCAAGCTCGATATCAGATTAACAGAGGGGTTCGAGAGTAAGAAAGTCAGAGATTCGCCAGTACCATGACCGACGTCTGCATCGCACGTCAGTAAATTTGGACTGAGAAGACATGAGAAAAACAAACCTAGAACTCTAGCACCGTGCTTGATTTGAGCGGCTTGGATCAGTTTCTTGGCCAGCGCTACAAGTGAGCAGATTTTTTTTCATTCCAAAGCGTTGATTGTAGCAAAGCGCTGCTAACCTTGACAAGCATCAGGAAAAGTGGTTACATCCTAGAGCTAATGAGGGATATTTTGGTGAAGCTTTCACAAGTAGATTCACCTTCCAGAACCCCATATTTAACCACTCAGTTTTTGGAAGTTCTCGTGGATCGTCATTGGGAAGTCTGTTGAGGGACAGATGGAAAAGTCCATAGGGGTCGGAAGATTTACGAGGCCAAAGCAACCAGGGAATAAACATTACAAAGCCAGCAACAAGTAATTGGATCAAGATAGATAGAGCCATAAGCATAAAACAAGTTCCTGTAACCCAAAAGACCTGTACGAAAATGAGTTCGGAAGGCAAGCAGAAAACGAATAACGACGTACCTATGCCTTCTCTTCTACAGCTTGGATGAGTTTTTCAAATACACGTTGATGAGCCTTGCGTGCGGTGTATACGATGTATGGCATCAAGAAGAAAATTCCCTGTATATAGAAAACGGGGGTTCTGGTTAGAGTTGCATCAATACGCGAATCAATGCACCCGACTCACCGATACAGAAACATCTTCTCGTACTTCAGTCTGGTCCTCATCTTTCTTCACGGCCCTCCATCGAGCATTCATAGTTGTGTAAGCTTGAGCGTTCGTTTGTGACTCGACGCCATCCTCTGTGAGGTGAAAAATGTCAAATGTGGTCAACGTGGAATTCGAAATTGCGAGGAAAGAGCTGAGAAACCACCTTTCTGCGTCACCAGACTAGTAAAGGTATTTACTGTCTCAAATATTCCTAGAACAGGGAGCCTTTCCGAGATGGTGTACAAGTCGGGTTGGGAAGGATCTTTTACCTCGTATTTAACGACGAGGGGACTCGCTGTGATGAGGAACTCGGGTCGAATAACCTCCAGCGCTTTAGCTTCTGGCACTGCAACAACTTTGCTGAACGAAAATTGACGGTTGACGATGAACATATCCAAGGAAGACCACTGGACAGACGCATATTTATGGATGATTCTACTGGGAAACCCCATAAACCACATTACCATGGGTACAGCATGGGTATTTTGGAAACGCCTTCGAAGTAGACTTGTAAGGTGGGTGACTCGCACCGTGTCGGCAAATACCGAACAGTGCCTCCCTCTCTTCGATGCTAGCGTTCCGGCGAAGACCGCCAAGGTACGATACTTGGCATAAGTATTCCTTTATTATACCCCATATTTCATAGTAACTCACCCATATTTCATTTCACACCACCATAAGCCATAAAGTTCTGACTTACCAGGTAGTAGCTTGTCCTACCTACCGATGCAGTACCCATACCGTATGTCAAGCACTACTTGAAATACTCATTTATCCTTTGACTGTCACTTTCCAGCAAATTGCAATGCCTGAGAATGACTGAAGCCCTCTTACCAGCCCTGCAGATTTTTCTGAGCTTCTTATCGGTACCCAACTGTCAAATGCTCTGAATCTGTTTGTGGCAACGACGCTCTTCAACACAGTTCTCACTGGTCTCCCCTCGTTGCGCGCCAGGTATTACCGTTATAGAACTCAGTACTCCATAAAGGATAGCCCAAACCAAGTCCTACCTTAGATCCCGTTGATGGAATACTTACTGTACTAGCTAGCCGTAGGTAGGTACACAGCATGGTCCCAATCGGAACTGCATATATAGAGTTGTAGCACTGGAATATACTCTTTTTTCTCTAATTTCCACATTTACTCCTCAAATAATTGCGGTACTATGGTCATACAGCACATCTAAAAGATAGAGTAACCTATTGCCTTGCAGGAGTAAAAAAAACGTAGCTATCGATGAGGAGAGGGTACTTTCGCGGTCATGGAGGAAAGAGGTGCGCTATTTACGCTTTTATAGCCATTGCTATATAACCCTGTCCAAATCTAATTACATGCTTTTCTGCCCACTAGCTATAACAAATTTTGCACCAGAAGCATAAAGCCATTCCATCATCCATCCAAACACTCTCCAACCAAAACCCCTTCCTTTCAAGAAGGCCACAAATCCAGGAAACACATCCTCGCTTATATCCTCCACGATTACATCAACGAAACCAATCTTTTCCAGCTGCTCGATATACCGTGGCACTGCAATCCCATTCGCTTCAGGCATGACTGCAAACACCGAGAACATGAGCAACCTTTTCCATCCTTCCAATTTGGCTGCATCCAGACAAATATCCGCAAGAGCAATCCTCCCTCCTGGTGCGAGATGCTCAAATGACTGTCGTAAAAAGAGATCTCGCGTCTTGAAATGATAGGCACAGTCCAAAGCTAGTATCGCGTCGAAAGTTGCATGGGAGTTTGGATCCAATGGGTGCCTGACAGCACCTGAACGGTAAACGGCATCTCCTTCGTATAGATTAATTTCGGTGTCCTTGGGGACTTTGATTTGGGACAATCGTTCTAGAGAACGGTTGTGGTGTGTTGTGAGACTGGTTATACCCGTCAAGCTCGATATTAGATTAACAGACGGGTTCGAGAGTAAGAAAATCAGAGATTCGCCAGTACCATGACCGACGTCTGCGTCTCATGTCAGTAAATTTGGACTGAGAAGACATGAGAAAAACAAACCTAGAACTCTAGCACCGTGCTTGATTTGAGCGGCTTGGATCAGTTTCTTGGCCAGCGCTACAAGTGAGCAGATTTTTTTTTTTCATTCCAAAGCGTTCATTGTAGCAAAGCGCTGCTAACCTTGACAAGCATCAGGAAAAGTGGTTACATCCTAGAGCTAATGAGGGATATTCTGGTGAAGCTTTCACAAGTAGATTCACCTTCCAGAACCCCATATTTAACCACTCAGTTTTTGGAAGTTCTCGTGGATCGTCATTGGGAAGTCTGTTGAGGGACAGATGGAAAAGTCCATAGGGGTCGGAAGATTTACGAGGCCAAAGCAACCAGAAAGTAACCATTACAAAGCCAGGAACAAGTAGTTGAATGAAGATAGATAGAGCCATAAGCATAAGACAAGTTCCTGTAACCCAAAAGACCTGTACGAAAATGAGTTGAGTGAAGGAAAGCAGAAAATGAATAACGACGTACCTATGCCTTCTCTTCTACAGCTTGAATGAGTTTTTCAAATACACGTTGATGAGCCTTGCGTGCAGTGTATACGATGTATGGCATCAAGAAGAAAAGTCCCTGTATATAGAAAACGGGGGTTCTGGTTAGAGTTGCATCAATACGCGAATCAATGCACCCGACTCACCGATACAGAAACATCTTCCCGTACTTCAGTCTGGTCCTCATCTTTCTTCACGGCCCTCCATCGAGCATTCATAGTTGTGTAAGCTTGAGCGTTCGTTTGTGACTCGACGCCATCCTCTGCGAGGTGAAAAATGTAAAATGGGGTCAACGTGGAATTCGAAATTGCGAGGAAAGAGCTGAGAAACCACCTTTCTGCGTCACCAGACTAGTAAAGGTATGTACTGTCTCAAATATTCCTAGAACAGGGAGCCTTTCCGAGATGGTGTACAAGTCGGGTTGGGAAGGATCTTTCGCCTCATATTTAACGACGAGGGGACTCGCTGTGATGAGGAACTCGGGTCGAATAGCCTCCAACGCTTTAGCTTCTGGCACTGCAACAACTTTGCTGAACGAAAATTGACGGTTGACGATGAACATGTTCACTTGACAGACGCGTATTTACTGCCACGCAAACATTCTACATGGATTACAATTATACTCGAGACTTTTAACTGAAAAATCAAAGCAAGACGACATCTAACGATACAATGCACAAAATAATATGACAGCGCTGATCAAGAGGCAGCAGGGGTATTAGTTGTGTCCGGGGTCGAGAGACTTTGAGGCACAGAGGTGGACGGTTCGATGGGTTCCGGGGGAGAGGCTCCTATGACACAGCGTAACACATCGCTGAGCGTGATGATTCCGAGTAACCGACCCTTTTTGCCGCCTTTTTTTTCTTCTTCCTACGTATAGGTGTGAGCATGCGACAAGAATTGGTGAAAAAGTATGACTGTACCTCTCCTTCAACGACGACCAGACGGTGTACTCGACGCTTCTTGATGAGCTGAAGAAGCGTTCCTAATGAGTCGTGGGCAGTACAGATGACCACTCCTGGAAAATCCGGTGACCGTTGCTTGAGAGCTTCGGAGATAGTCAAATCTAACGATTGGTATGACCCGGAGCGGACGAGAGTCTACGTGGTGAAGGTTAGGTGGCTGGAACCTGTGAGGTGATAGGGTGGCTTACAATCACATCCACTGTCTCGTAGAGATTGACGACTATCCCATTCTCATCAATGATTGGGACGGCAGAGATGGAGAGTTCAGAAAACTTGTGAACGACGTCGAATACGGTGGTGTCGAGGCTAGCGGTGGCGATGGGATAGAACGGATTGTCGGTGGGATTAGAGTCGGACGACTGAACATAAGTTCCAATCTTGAGTTTGCGCAAAGGATGATGGAGCTGCTGTATTTCCTTGGAGCACTGCAAAGCTGTCAATCTAGACGTCAAGAAAGAAAGAAGCGGAGACAAACGTTGATGGATATGAATTTGAGCAATCGGTATTGTGTCAGTGTCGAAACAATGACTTCGTGACCGGTCTCAGTGTCGTAGTCTAGAAGGGGTAGCCGACGAGCATGGGTCTGTACTAGTACTTGAGCGGCTTCGTATAGTGAACTATATGGGTATTTGCGAAGGAGTGGAGGAGGATCTACGCCGAGACTTTTCTCGATCTCTGATGCAAGTATGAGATATATGAAGCCGAAAAGACGGGCAAGAACGGACCTCTGAGCGACTCGAGACGAAACGTTTCGACGTCTGCGGCGGCATAGTCGTAAGATGCGGTGCGATAGTAATGCTGGATGAGATGTATGATGTCGAGTACAGTCAGCATGCCTGCAAACTCTGATTTCTCGCTATTCCAGAGAGGAGCGGAGACGACACCTGGGAGATGGTTAGATGAAGCGCAAAGGCAAGGAAGGATGCTGACTGTTGAGGAGCATGCAATGAAGGGCTTCTTTACACTGAGTTTTGTGTCGAGGATGATTAGACGGAAGCTGATTGGAAAGGCGTCGTAACAGGTGCGACCTTTGAGGAAGGATCTAATGGAATGGAGAGCGACATGATGGGTGTCCTGGGCTGGCAAGTGGGAAGGGGCTCTGCGACGGGCGGAACGGGTGGACGGATTTCTTCTGGGCGACGATAAGGGATTCATGGTACTCGCGGGAACTGCACATGACATCTCTTTCTCCGTCCACCACCTACAACGCTTGACATCCAACACTTATCCGAGGTCACATTATTCACTGTATTTGACAGCACAATTGCTGCCAAAACCCCAATGACCCCAGACTCTCCATTTCTCGTCCTGCTGCCCCTTCTCATTATCCTCGTATCCCTTCTCTTTCTCTTCCTTCTCTTTCTCATATGCATACTTCTGCTCCGCAGAAGACGGGGCATCGTCCTTCGTGACAGCGATGGCCCCACCGACATGTCCAGAGAAGAGCTCATCGAGAGCGAGGGCGGCTTTGGCCAGATCGAGACTCGCTGGCTCGAATCTCTCACCGACGACCATTCTCGTCGCGCTTACTTACGCGCTAAAGGTCCGCCTGCTTCCTCTCTCCTGTTGCATCCTGGTTAAATACGTTGCAGATTTCCAGCTCCAGTACCTCCCAAACTCTCTTCCTTCCGACATCACTCTCTCTCAGTTCCTTTCCATCCAGGAAAAAGGTGTTTCTGCTTGGTCATTCGAGCCCGACTACGAAACCGTGAACTACCTTCTCGTGCATGCTCGCACAGAAATCACCTTTCTCCCAGATCCCGCTTCTGCATCTTGCGTCCAGTCAAATTTGCCTTTACCGAAACTCAATGAAGTCTATTACTGGGAAGTGAAGATGTTTGACCTTCCCGAAACGACTAACGTTGCGGTCGGTCTGGCAACCAAGCCTTATCCCACCTTCCGTCTACCGGGATGGAATCGCTACTCTGCTGCCTATCACTCCAGTGGTGACAAGTCCCACAACTATCCCTTCACTTCTACCTCATTCGGATCACCTTTGAAGGAGGGTGATGTATTAGGCATCGGTTACCGGCCACGCTCTGGCACCGTGTTCTTCACTCGCAATGGACGCAAGATGGAGGATGCATTCACAGGTCTCAACCGCTGGAACCTCTTCCCCACAATTGGCGCCGATGGTCCTTGCAGTGTCCATGTCAACTTGGGCCAAGCAGGTTTCGTTTTTGTTGAAGCAAACGTCAAGAAATGGGGTTTGGCTCCAAGTGTGGGAACCCTAGCACCTCCACCGGCCTATGGCAGTGAACGAGGCAGTATCTTGTTGGATGTCGGTGGTCGGGTTCGCCAAGACAACAGTCCCCACTCTACGCCAGGTGCCTCGTCACCTGTTCCGTCATCGCGTGGTTCTCACAGAACCAGGCGTCCAAGACCCAGTAGTGGCGAACCCATAGTCTCATCACCGTTGAGAACGTCAACACCCATCACACCGCCGCCGCCCATCACGCCGATTGCCGAAGAACCCAATAATAGCGACGCCGGACCATCCAACACCAGATACATATCACCGACCGACCTTCCTTTCCATACTCCTTCAAATACTAATCTTCCTCCTTCACCTGGGCCTCCTCAAGACTTTGACGTGGCTTCACGATCTGCGTCACCTTCTCCATCTTCGTCTAGGCCGCATTCTCCTGAAGCAGGTGCGCGAAACCCATTCTCCACTCCTCGCCATCTTGGGCGATCTCTCACTCATATCGCCACCTCTTTATCCAACTCAGGATTAGAACTAAACTCTCAGGTGCACCCTCCCCCTGAATCGCCTATGAGTCCAGACCCTCCTACACCTAACCATCATGATATACATTTGCAGGCCCTTCCACGGTCAGATCACCAACGAACATCGAGTACGGGTAGTCAAACTGTCGAGAACGACAGGCTGGATGCTTCAACCGAGGCGTTATCCAGGCGAGATCCCCCTGCTTATTCTCCTCTGGATGCATTCACGTATGCAGACGGTGTTCGTTTAGATTTACCTGCAGAAGTCATTGCTGCGGCTCTTGAAGGGGGTGCAATTCCTGACAGCGCTGTGGGTCAGAGGAATAGCAGCCGGAGGAGTAGAAGACGTTAATGTAATCATGAACATAATATCTGAACCCGGTTAGTTTGCACTGGATATATTTATGTTGTCGTTCTTATACTTGTACACCGTAGACTGCACAAGGGTTTACAGATGATGTCCTCCTTGGTCGCAATGTTGTAATAAACGCAATCCCTGCTGTCCATAAGCTACTCGATCGTGACCTTCCATCCTTGAGACGCTCGACCCGGACCCGAACCGGACAATCAGACTAGGTTCACCGGGCTGTGAGGCCAATCAGTCTACGTATACACATTCGTTTAATTCCACTCCAAGAATAAGAATATAGTGACATTTACCTTGATTAAGATTTGTATTCTCTTCCCCCGCCGCCCGCAGTGTGGCCGCAGGCTGCGCAAACTACCGTTGTCAAGCCCCCGTCGAATGGCTCCACGACGGCGTCAGCCCAGAATCCTTAGACTCTGGTGGTCCTACGTTGTCTTGTCTGCCAGGCTGAAACGTCACTTGTGTCTCCTTCGTCTGCACTTCCTTCCTTTCCTCCTCTTCACGCTTTTTACTCGGCGGTTTCGGTAAGAAAGTAAGTCCCAACCGCCTGAGCTTCCTCCGAGGCCACTTTGCGAAATATATCCACAACATCAACCCGACGATGACCAGAACAACGACAATCCATACTCCGATAAATCTCTTCGCGAAAGATGTCTCCGTCACGTCGTTGTCCGAACCTGTGGGTCCATCCTTGTTATCGACCATGGTAGGGTCAGAGCTGTAATCCCTCTTCAATGACTGGGGTATAGTTGATGTTCAGAATGGGTATGAACATGGATGGGTGTAGAAGAGTCTGAGGGATGGGAGTTGGGACGGAGAAGGAATATTACATTAGAGACATTAAACGAACGGAAGCGGTCTAAATGTCTTTTTTACTCGGGAGAAGAAATCTTGGCTCCACTGTGCCACGCTTAAAACGCCTCCGTCTAGTGTAAATCGACGGCATGGCCGCATGGGCCGATTACAGAATTTCATTCCGTCTGCATGTGACGGCTGCGAGGGAGGAAGAGGACAAATACAATAAGTTTCTATACATCTTTACAAGACATGTAGTCTCTATTGTGTTGTTACAGTTGGAATGTTATTTTGTATACCGCGAATGAATTATGGCTCAAGTCTCTTGGGGTCTCTTGGGAATAAGGATGCGCGACGAATGTTGTTAAGCTTTAAGAACAACATGAGTACACGCTCCAAGCCTATTCCACCTCCACCGTGAGGTGCGCAGCCCATACGGAAGGCATCGACATAACCCTTCATAGAATCTGGTTCAACACCTTTCAGACGCATCTTCTCCATCAAGAAGGCAGGGTCATGAATACGTTGGGCGCCAGACAAGATTTCTTCTCCTCTCATGAAGAAATCGTAAGAATTGGAAAGAGTCTGTTTCCGAGACAAGGTTAGACGAGAATGTGTGGCCGATAGATAGGCTCACCGGGTCAGTGGGGTCTGGCATAGTGTAAAACGGCCGAAGCTCCATAGGGAATTTGTCGATAATGTAATAGTCGGTCTCGTATTTTGCCCGGACGATTCTTCCGAGCCTCTTCTCGTTCTCCGTGCTGGTAAACAAGATGAGTCATTACCCGGAGAGTTCACGTAAGGACACTTACTTGATGTCGTCCAATTCTTCTCGAGGGACTCCGTCTTCCACGAGCAGGTCGACGGCCTCCTTAAAGGTGAACTTCAGTGTACCCTCGGGACCTTCTCTCCACTTGAACTCTTCACACGGGAATTGCTTGCTGATGACCTCAATCTCAGTCTTGTATTTTTCCCGCAATCCTCTGAAAATACTGAGGAATAGTTCATCAAGGAGCTCCATGACTTCGTGATAATGTTCCTCGATGGTCATTTCCAGATCAAGGCCCATAAACTCTGTCATATGCCGGTGTGTATTCGCATTTTCTGCACGAAATACGGGGCCGATCTCGTAGACACGTTCAAAATCAGCAGCAATGGCCATTTGTTTTGCAAGTTGAGGGGACTGGGCAAGGTATGCATTGCCTACAAATGAGCTGGGTTGGTTAAAATTTAAAAAAAAAGGGAAAAGTTCAACGCCCACTTACCCTTGAAATAGCTGACTTTGAAGACGGATGCTCCAGATTCAGTGGCTGCTCCCTGCAATTTGGGAGAGTGGATTTCTATAAAACCTTTCGAGTCCAAATATTCACGGAAGAGACCACCAATCCCCGATTGCAGTTTGAAGATTGCTTGATTGGTTTGAGTCTGTAAAGATTGTCAGAGTGAAGTGAGAGAGACGCGAATAGGGTGAAGATTTACCCGAAGATCGACGACACGGTTGTTCAGCCGGGTGTCCAGGAGAACTCGATTGAACTGGTTATCGGAATCTTCGACTTCGGCATCAGGACGATTTGCGTCTTCGACCGTAAATGGTAGTCGGCCGTCGACGTCAGAGACAAGGAAAAGCTGCGGAGATTTCAGGTCTTAGGACCCATCGGAAATGACAGATAGTGTACCTGAGAAATATGCACTTCAACATCGCCAACGCTCGCACTCTTGATGGGTTCAGGGGTCTTTTTGACGACACCTTCAACCAAAACGATGCTTTCGGTAGCCAAACCGGCAGTCCATCTGAGCATTTGCTTAGAGACTTTTTCCGGTGTTTGCATCAATAACGCTTGGACCGAATCGGTACGTTGACGGAGATTCAGAAAGACCATCTTGCTTCCTTGTGCACGAGTAGTATGGATACGAGCACGGATAAGAACAGTCTCTCCATCACGAGAAGACAGAGAAGATATCTGGACACGAGATCGACGCGGTCTTGACTGAGATTGGTGAAGTGGAAGAGGACCATAAAACTCTTTAGCAAAGTCCTATAAGACTAAGGCTAGGATCAACCGATCAGTACACTTGTCTAAAACTCTACTTACGACTTCAGCAGCCTCTTTTGCGGCAGCCAGCTCGGCCGACTTCGCAGCCTTCTCTGCGGCTTTCTTTTCCTTCTCCAATGCCTTGGCGCGTTTCTTGAGTTCACTCTTGGAGGGACCTGCGGGAGCATCCCCCGCACTAAGACCGAACAATTAGCAATTTGGAACAAACGACGTGCATCTCGCTCACGCTTGCTCGGTAGTGGGAATAGATTCTGTGGGTTCTGACATGGTGGAAGACAAGGAACGAGTCAAGAACGAGTCAAGAACTTAGAAATATAGATGATCGATTTAGGTAGTCCTATTCTAGGGGTAACATAAATAAGTCGGAAATACACCTCTACTGTATACAGTCACCTTCAAGGATGCTCTCAACTGTCGCCATTGCTCGTCGTTCTGCCCCGGTCACTCTTCGGGCCCTCTCCACCTGGTCTGCCGTCCCAGCTGGTCCTCCAGACCCCATTCTGGGTCAGTGCTCATCACACGTCATGCTTCTTCTCGCTCACATTACGTCGTAGGTGTCACCGAGGCGTTCAAAGCGGACAAGGACCCTCGCAAAATCAACCTTGGAGTCGGTGCATACAGAGACGAGAATGGCAAGCCATACGTTCTGAACAGCGTCCAAAAGGTACATCAAATAGCACGACTTGCGAACGCGTACTAATCTGTCCTAGGCCGAAAACCTCGTCGCTGCTTCCAGGCCTGACAAAGAGTATCTTCCTATCACTGGTCTCGCAGAGTTCAACAAGAATGCCGCCAAGCTTGCTTACGGTGCTGACTCCACGCCTCTCCAGCAGGGAGCGGTGAGCTTGTTTTTATTTGTCCTGCTGCTTGTCTCCTCATGTTCAAAATTCAGATTGCCGTGACTCAATCAATCTCTGGAACTGGTGCTCTGCGTATTGGAGGTGCTTTCCTTGGGCGTCACTATCCCAAAGCCAAAGTCATTTACCTCCCCACCCCGTCTTGGGGTAACCACACTCCCATTTTCCGCGACTCTGGCCTCGAGGTTCGCGGATATCGCTACTTTGACAAAAAGACCGTCGGTCTCGACATAGAAGGCATGAAAGCCGACCTTAAGGTACGCGACCAAAGTCTAGCACCTTCCCATCAAATTGTTCTGACTGTACCGGCCGTTCCAGGCCGCCCCCGAACATTCGGTTGTTTTACTCCACGCATGCGCGCATAACCCGACCGGTATTGACCCTACGCATGAACAATGGAAAGAAATCTCCGACATTGTTCAGGAGAAGAAGCTCTTCCCTTTCTTCGACATGGCTTACCAAGGTTTTGCCACCGGAAACATCTCCAACGATGCTTTCGCAGTTCGTCACTTTGTTTCTCAAGGCCACCAGATTGCTCTTGCCCAGTCATTTGCTAAGAACATGGGCTTATATGGAGAGCGTGTTGGTGCCTTTTCTCTCACCACCGCTGATCCGGAAGAGAAAGCTCGCGTCGACAGTCAATTGAAGATTGTCATCCGTCCCATGTACTCCAACCCTCCTTTGCATGGTGCTAGAATTGCCAATGCTATCTTGAGCAACAGTCAACTCTATACTGAGTGGGAGACTGAAGTGAAGAGCATGGCTGAACGTATCATCAGCATGCGCGAGAAGCTGTACAACATGCTCACCCATGACTTGAAGACTCCTGGTGAATGGGGTCACATCAAGAGTCAGATTGGCATGTTCAGGTAGGTTTTTTGTTGCGTATACGCGCGTCATCGTATGCTTATTTGCTTTCAGTTTCACCGGGTTGACTGCACCTCAGACCAAGGCTTTGGCTGAGAAGGCCCATGTCTACATGACCGCTGATGGTCGTATTTCGATGGCTGGCCTTAACAGCAATAACATTGAACATTTCGCTACTAGTGTAGATGCAGCTGTCAAGGGCACGCTGTAAGGAACTGGATACCCTATAAAAGTAACCTGAGTATGTGTAGACATTTAGGTAATTCGGTTAGAAATGGATTTGGTCTGTTGTACGACTTGTTTCTGAACCACCACCTCCTTTGCCCAGTCGTACTTTCATGTCCGATTACTTTATACCTGGTCAATGGAGTAGATCCCAGACTCCTGACATAGTTATCTCGTCGCTGCCATCGTCGGTAACCTCGACCCCTCTCAGTTCTCTCGTCTTCGCATCCCCGACCTCTTCCACTCTTTTCCAAGGTCGTCGATGGATCCCAAACATCTCACACGAGTACAGCCAATCTTCTACAGAAACAGAACTCGACGATTCTCGCCTTCTACCGATAGGTACTCCTTCGCCTACTCCTTCGCCGAGTCCTTCACCAATCTCCAACAAAGACCCGATTCCTCGTGGACGGCTCTTATCTCCTCGTCCTCTACAGCGAGTTAATCCGTTGCCTCTGCGTGGAAGCAGGATGAGCCTCCCAGAAATAGCCATCGAGTCGTGTACAGAAGCGTCTTGGACTCTTTCTTCCACGTCCGAGTTTCCTCCTATTTCTACCTCCGGATCTCATTCTGTTGCCCAGCCTCTCCCCGACACATCTTGGACATTTTCATCAACCTCCTCGGAGTCCCAGTCACCTCCGTCTGATTCAATTCTGGAAGACATGTCCGCCACGTACTTGTTGCATCTTGAACCACCGATTATTTCACCTCTCCTCGCTTCTACCACTGTCACATCTGTCGATGCCGTTGACATGAACGCTCTGCAATTTGCTACCAATGTGATGTCGACTTGGAATTCTGAGTACTCTGGAAGCCGATATCTACCTACGCTCCATCTTGATTTTGAAGATGCCTCCGAGCAGGTCCGATCCTCGTCTTCTGCTCTTCTATCAAACTCTCCAATGTCGAAGAAAATGCTGCTCGAAATACGGAAAATCACCTCTAAAATGAAGAGTATTTTTGCATCGCACAAGCACGCGGGATCTGGAAGCCAACCTTCGGAGAATCTCCTCGACAACGTTGAAGATGATGCTACATGTTCTGTATCTGAAGAAGCAGAGTCCATTGGAAGAAACAATGACCAACCTCCTGCACCTGTACGTTCCCGATCTTTCTTCCCTTTGGAACTCTTTCTGATGCTGCTCTAGTCACGCTTTCACAACCGGCGTCGTCCCAGCATTACCCCCGAGACCTATATACCAGTCCTCGCGACCGGAATGGCACACCATGTCTCCGAAACGGTGCCTCCAAGTGTTCCACGTTTTTCGGTACAGGACCATGAAATTTCTACCATATCGCCCTCTCAAGACGTGACCAATACCGAGATTAAAGCGCATTCTAGACCTAAAACACTCTCTGGATTCAAATCCCACAAACGTCGTTTCTCATTCGCAGCTCTTTCCAACATCACCAACCGCGCTTCGCCTAACGATAGGCCTCGTTCTTCCTCTGCTCTATTGCTCCGCACTGCACCTTTTCAGCCTCGACAGACTGATCACAAACGAAACGAGTCGAAAATCAGAAGAACCACCCCGGCCATTTCTTTCCCTATTCTGCCGTCTGCCCGAGGCCCAGCGTCGAGCCCTCTGCAGGACAGACATCGGAGTAACAATGGTCCCTCGGAGTCAGACCTGCAGCGATTTATGCTTCCTCCTCTTTCCGAGTTTGCATCGGGTCTCACGTCAAGGGGTTCGTGGGCTCATTATCGCGTTGACCATAATGATACTTAAAGAGACGATAATGTGTGTATTATAGCCTGAAGATTCCACGTACAAGGAAACACTTTGTATTTCACAGTAACATCGATAGCAGCTTTTTGAAATTCTATATGTCGAGGTCTTCGTCTGGATCATCATCATCAATGTCATCTGCAGAGTCTGGATCATAAAGAATTGCTCCTTGTTGAGTCTGTGGTGTACCTGAAATACAACGTATGTCAACCAGGGAAGTTAGTGCGTTTGTAATCTTTACCTTCGTGAGCATAAGGCAGAGGCACTCGAGCTCGGGACTCCTGCTGGGATGGAGTGAGCTGCAAGTTGAAAGATACATTTTGAGTGGGATCAGGTGCTGTCTGTGTTTGGTTGAGTACGTCTATCCATGGATTTGAGAAGAAAAGCCAAAAACCGCACCTCTATGACTGTATTTGCCTTCCAGAGACTCTTGAGGCTGTCTAGTTGCTCTAGCGGAACTGCGACCGATTGAGCTATATTCCAACCTTCCAGACGACGCTCGGTAGCTCTCCTCCTCCCAGAAACATCACTTCCTCCTCTGATCACCATTTCAATCACCACGTCGCCAAATGAACCACTCCCTTCGCCTCCAGGACCAAAAACGAGCAGCTCACTTTCACGGAGTCGCTCACTGATTGGTAAGAAGACTCCCCAAAACTTTGCTTCGGAGATTGGGGAGGAGGGTAAGTAAGGTACTCCTTTGCAAGATGCAATAGAAGCGCAGGAGGATGGGCGATGATTTGCGTCAAAGACGGGGAAAAGGATGTCGATAGGAGTAGCGGAAGAACTTTGCTAGGCATGCATACGTGCAGAACGAGTCGCGAGTGTTCTGTGAGCAAAACAGTCGGATTTTGTCGTGCAGTAGAAAAAAATCGACGACATACTCGAGCCAGATGAAACAATGTCCAGAAGAGTAGTCAGAATCCGATACGAACTGGACACAGAACCTAGGTTTTCCGCTAGAACATCCACTGAATCTATGATTATATCGAGGGGTTGTGGACCAACTACGAGAGAAAAAGTTCATTATCTTCGATCCAGTAGAGTTTGTAAACGTACCATCTTTGACCGTCGAAAGTACTTGAGAGCAAATATCAGTGCCTTCATCGACATATCCTGGTATGCGGCCGAGATAATCGTGCACATCGATGTTTTGGTCTTTGTATCTAAGACTTGAAGGGTCATATAGGAAACAGAATAAAAGAGTCTTTCTGCCTCGAGAAGAGTTCTCGTCAACCAGATGGCGTAGAATCGACAGGGAAGACTGAGCAGCCGAAGATTGAAGCAGCAAGAGATGTTGCTTAGGACCTGGTGTTACTATGTTTGAAAGCAAGGTAGACATTTCTATCACGCTAGCTAAATAACGAATAAATATGCCCACAACCACTATAGCGCAACAGTCCAAGAACACAGAGGACTCTACAATGTACATACACGGATTGTACAAATTACGGTCTCCAGTTGACTCTCTCCAACACGCGCCTTTCTAGCTTCCAACCAAAAATTCCGACGCGTTTTGTTTCTTCCTTGACGCGAAATCCCAGCTCATGCAAAGACTTTTGCGCGTAGCGGGTGAGGCTGGACGTGATGACTTCGATGTTCTGAACAGTTGGACTCGAGTCAAAGACGTGGCGAACTGCGTATTGCAGCAGGTCTTTCTGGATGTCCGCTGCTCGATAGGGCTCTTCCACATAAAAGTGTCGAATAATGGCAGTGTCTGAGGTTTGTGAAGTCTTGGACTTCTTGCGAGGAGCGGGACTGGCTTCTTCAGGAGAGGCATCGACGGCGATAAGACCCACAAATTTATCTCCAAAATCCAACAGCCAAAATCCCGAGGAAGGTGACTTCTTATAGTTTTCAGGGATATTTTGGAGGTCAGGTTTTCGCAATACTTCTTGTGAAAGGTCCTCAAAATATGGACGGTTTATCCTTCGGTGGTTCATTTAAATCAGACTACTCATCACGGCAGCTAGAGGACGCACCAATCACAGATAGCCAGTATTGGCACAGCCAGAGATGCAAAAGCTGGCAGAGGACTAAGGTATCCCAAGAATCCATAACCCCCCTGAGGCCACCAGTGCATGTATTCCACGAAGATACTAGACATCGCAATCCATAGAACGAGAGTCAGGGGATGGGAAATTGCTACAAGTCTGCCACATCAGTAGAAGGTCAAAAGTGGAGAAAAGATTTGCGTACCTTTCATATTCGCGACTGCGAGTAATTGCATGTTGGCCTTTCCCACTGCGAAAATAACGTCTTTGGCATCTCGTGGTTCGTAAGGACGAATCTGAGCGACCGAAGCCATGGCGTCGACTACCTAGGGAAGACTATTGGATCGGTGTAAAGAGTCGCGTCTAGTCACGACTCATCGACGACTGACTATCTTCACTGCGCCTAACTATCATCATGCTTATAACAAAGACATTTCATGATGTCACTGTGCCCTCCAAGCAAGGCTCTGGTCGGCCTATACGAATCTTCGTTATTTCTCCCGTCGTTCCGAACTATCCATCGGCCAAATTTCCAGGCGAGTTTGGGCATTCTGAGCCATGACCGCTGCTGTAACTTTCAATAGGAGTTGTAGTATTCAGGTAAACATAATGCTTATCAGGACTGATCTGACACTATACTCTGTATTCAAACAGCGAAATCTATCAGGTCACTGGTCCGGTTGAACGTTTTGCTGGACAGATAGCAAGCCAAGGCTATGTTTGCGGTATCATCATGCAATTTTGTGGTCTGATTCATTGTATATTGAGACTGTGCACTCAGTTTGTCCTTCTAGTTTTCACGAATTTGAGGGTCCAGAAGCGATTTCATACGATGTTGAAGGTATAAAACCCGCATCTTTCTGCCACCATTATCTGACACAGCACTGCGCAGGAACTGACCGAGGGAATAAATACAAGGTCTCAAAAAGTTTGATCCTCAGTTATCAGCGCTTCTCATCTATGCTTAGATTGAGAAGGACCTCGCAGCGTATGACGAGGTAGTATAAATTGACCGTTCGAGGCTGACAAGGTTTCTGACGCCTTTTCATAGGATGCTACACTGTCGGTAGATCTTTTGATGTCCCTTACCAACTGCAACGGTCGCATTGCAGGTGTGTTTCTTCATATAAACTTCGAGTCTATTCTCCGGTATTCACACCGTAAAGCCACCGGCATGTGTCTTGGTGGTCATCTTGTGAGCTATCCTACTTTATATGGCGGACACCTTCAGCTCAGCTTCACCTCTGCTAGGCATTTCGCGTAGGACTTTGCTAGTATCTCAGACAAAGCACTCTCCGTTTACTCTTCGTTAGGCTGCGTTTGATCCAAGAGTTCTGTCATCCGTATGCTTTTTTGCCACCGACATCCACAGCGCGACCCTTGGAAAAGGGAAGAAGGATGACTCTTTGGAGCGAGTGCGAAAGGGGGAGCTTACTGGGAAGGGGGAGCTAGTAGTAAGGGCAACTGTTTTCTTTGGGAAGTAATAGTACTGATCTGACGTTTTTTCAGATGATATTCGGGAAGCAAGTGAGTGTCAGCTCTTCCTGTCAGCCCTGCAGCATCTCTGGACATTGGACAGGACACACACGTACCTCGTGCTGGGCGAGATTTGATTCGTCAAACGCTTGAGGATGCAAATGTCACAGTCTCGGTGCGTCAAGTCCTACTGAAAGCACTTGTTCGGTCTTAACTGGGGTTTCGTTCATCCTTTCCTCAGTACCTTGAGGTGCAGGCTCAGCATGCATTCATACGAGACGAATCTTCAAAGGACCGTTGGGATGCAGCGCTTACCCGGTCCTGCTTCAGCTTCATGTTGGAAGTGTTTGAAAGGACTGTAGGAAGAGATCTTGGTCCACGAGTCGATAACACTAAACCACCTCAACATGTCTGCTAAACGTCTTCCAATGATGCTTTCAATGATGTAGTCAAGAGATACAGTGCTAAAAATGAAAGAATCGAAATACAGCTACAATACATACATTTCCGACACACAAACAGGCTTCTCATAGTAAGAAATCTCCGTTTGTCTCCTTCAACAAGAGTTTGTACTCAGGTTGGAACTGCATATGATTAGCCGTGAGTTTGAATTACTGCACTTCTCAAACAGATTAAGACTCACGTTAACATAGACGTTCTCCCACCACTGAATTGTTCTTGCAGTGAACTCAGCGTCCTCCTTTGAGATAATCGTCTTAGGGATCCCATTTGCCGCCGCCGCCTCAGCTAATAGCTGAACTTTGCATTGTCGGTCGAGAGCAGCGAACAGGTAAACGGCTTCGTCGACAGTGTTGCCCACTAGAAAGCCAGGTTAGAACATTCCTCCTTGAGTCCGATCCTCCATACTTACGAGTAAGAAGTCCGTGATTCTGCAGAATACACGTCTTTGATTTAGGTCCAAGAGCTACGGCAATATTTTCTCCCTCCTCCTGGGCAAGGACTATCCCACCGAAATTATTATATACTGCCAGATTGTCGTGGAAGAGACAGGAATCCTGAGTCAAGATATCAATAGGTCGGCCGAATGCGGACCAAGCCTTGCCATGAAGGGAATGACAGTGGGCGGCCGCATGGACATCCGGTCGGGCTTTGTGAATTGCGGAGTCTGTCAAAATAAGCAATGAGATAAGCACGCTCACAGCAGTTATCAGACCTTACGAATGTAGAAACCCGCCGTGTTGATAGGGAGTTGTGCGCCGTGGGGCGACACATAACCGTCTGGGCCAACGAGAACGAGCATGGATTTCTGTATAAGATAATGAGCAAAACCAAGATTATGTCGAGTTGGAGACGCTCACCGTAATGGTAGAGAAATGTTCCGCAAACGGATTCATCCTGCGTAAGGTTTGCTCAAATATAGACGACGATTAACGAGAACGAAGACCAACCAATAATGGTCAGGAAGAACAGGATCGCGTACAGCTAGCCCAATAGTCAGCCGCAACGTATTCGCCGACACGCACCGAAATACTTACTGATATGTCCAGACACTCCCTCACCGTAACCGAGCTTTCCCCAATAGCGGAACGCTGCAGCCATATGTTCCTTAGAAATGTCTATCAACAGGCCGAACTCCATCGGCAAGCGGAACTGACTTTGATCCATTCACGCTCTTCATAGGGGCTGTCGAACTTGGGGACAGTGGCGAGTTCAATGGTACCTATTATGCAGTCATCAGAGACTTGTATGCATTGGGATTCACTTTCATGTACCTTGTTTGTTTCCCCGCCAGGTGCGGCGGAGAGGGTTTTCCGCCAGACCGTTGAGAGTTTGATGGTAAGTAGTGCCGTTCATGGGGAGTAGTATTGAACTGAACTACTGGGTACCACGTCCAAGTCTTATGTACTTATCTCTCAGAGACTTGTTCACACCAAGTTCACACTGTTGGCCGAGGTGTCAGTGACTCTTGGCCATGGGGAAGATTGGGGATAGATGGCCGAGGGAGGAGAGTTATCTTATCCAGTTCTCAATACGGGCTATCTAGCCGCCCGGGGCGTAAAGTTTAAACGTAAACCATGTTGAAAGTAAGTTACCATATTGAGATAGATACAGGATTTCCTATGTACAAAACCCTGTACGGTCTTAAAGGATCCAGCCACCTCAGATCTTTTGCCTCCTGCAATGGCTTCTAGACTGCTCGAGTCAATCCGCATTCATGATCAAGAGGCTGAGCACGAGGAGGCACGAGACGGAGAGATCATCAAGGCGACTCCGGATCTTCTGCCAGTACCCGATGGCCCTCGTCGCCAATGGGGAGCTTGGCATTTGGCAGGTTACTGGATTGCCGAGGCCTTTGGTTCGTAGTCTTTACACTGTCGAAAGCATATGAGTTGATTATCACCTCTTGTATTGCAGGCATCAGGTAAATTGCTTTTGTGGTCGTTGTACTTTCGATCTCCTTACCCTGACTTCTAGTCAGTACCAAGTTGCTTCAGCAGCTGTGGCTGGAGGCCTGAGTCCAGGATCCACCATTGGAGCGGTCTTTCTGGGCCATGTCCTCGTTTGTGAGTCAACTTCCTCTGGAGCATACTTTTGTTGGCTGACACGACTTCCAGCCATTGCTTGTGCTTTGAATGGTTGGACTGGAGCTGTCTATGGGTTCAACTTTCCTGTGTATGCTCGAGCGTCGTTCGGTATAAGAGGAACCTCGATTGCAGTGATTTGCCGTGCAGTTGCAGCCATCATCTGGTGTAAGTTTTCTATTGCTATCACGAAGGTCATTTTTTAATTATTATCGTATATAGTTGGTACGCAGACTTATCAAGGAGGCCAATGCGTTCAAGTGATGCTTGGAGCCATCTGGCCTTCCTTCAAATCTTTTCGCAACCATTTACCTGCATCCGCCCATGTCACGTCATCTGAACTGCTATGTTTCTTGTGAGTGTTGATTTCAATCGATTCTGGGCCCTTTCTTAATGAAATGAGAAGCATCTTTTACATCATTCAGCTACCTCTGTTGTGGATACATATCTCCAAGCTTCGTTACCTGTTTATGATCAAGGTCGTTTTGATGCCTATCTTTGGGTTTACTCTTTGTGAGTGGTTTTTGTCACTTGACGCTACTGGCTTTGACCATTTGAACGTTAGTTGGATGGGCTGTTGGTAGAGCTCACGGCTTTGGCCCTATATTCAGTCAGGGTACCAACACGACGACTTCCCCTTCTGCAGGTAAGTTGTTCTTCTCCTCCTCAGCTCGGTTCCTGACGTTGACGGTCACCCCCAATCCGCTACTCCTCTCCTTCTCCAGTTCTGTTTTTCTCTGCCATGACTTCGGCCATTGCACCTAAAGCGACGCTTGCGCTTAATATCTCTGTGAATACTTGGCCTACTTGTCTCCCTGCAAGTCTTCTCACTTGATTTGTCGATTAGGACTTCACCCGTTATGCAAAGAGCCCAAGAACTGTGGTATGGACGAACATCTTCTCCTTATCCATACCAGTAACTCTTTGCGCGTTCGTGGACAAATGCTCCTTTATTTCTTTGCGACTCATATTCACGATATCAACAGTATCCTTGGTGTTGTGGTCACCTCCGCCGTCCAAATCATCTACGGTCAGACCACATGGAACCCTCTTCAAGTCGCAAGTTTGTGGGAAAGCAGAGCTGCTCAATTCTTCGCTGCTTTCTGCTGGTCACTTGCTGTGATTGCTACGAACATTTCCGCAAAGTAAGTGCTTTCCCTTGTTCAACATATTTTCGTTAAATGACTTGAGTTAAGCTCTACTGCTGTTGGTAACGACCTTGCCATTCTTTTCCCTCAATACATCAACATTCGTCGGGGTCAATATATATGTGCCATCCTCGGCGTCGCTACATGTCCCGTATGTTCTAGTATTTGCCTGGCATTTTTGCGCATAAGCTGATGTCTCGGTATAGTGGATCATACAGAATTCTGCTGTCTCCTTCACCTCATTCTTAGGCGGTTACAGCATCTTCCTAGGACCTGTAGCTGGTGTTATGCTGGCCGACAATGTAAGCTCTGGCAATCTTGTCTTCGACATTTGTCTTACTTGCTAATTTCCTACAGTTTATCCTGCGTCGAGGGAAACTTGAACTTGCCCAACTATACTGGAAAGGTACCGGAGATTATTGGTATACTGCCGGCTTCAATTGGCGAGCGATTATGGCGTTTTCTCTTGCCCTTGTCCCCAACCTCCCGGGATTCGCCCAGAAAGTAAACTCAAGTCTCAATGTTCCTGTCGGAGCGACTTATCTTTTGTAAGTGCTCATTCGTTACTTCAATCGTGTGACTACATATTCACGCTGTGCCTTGGGCCCAATTTCAGCTCGGTTGTATGGCCACTGGGTCTTGTAGTAGCTGGGGGGATTTATTTGTTGCTCAACTTAATCTCTCCACCTCAAATCACGGTGCGAAACTGTAGTGGCCAAAGAACATCAAGTCCAACGGATAGTAATACTATGGATGAGAAAAAGGATCCCTCAGTAATTGGCGTTTAATTTTACTGGGCGTTGGTCATTTTACCGTAGGGAGTCCTTCAAGAATCCCGCCTGTAATTCGATGTGGAGATGTATAATATAGGAATTGAAGTGAGTCCGAACGAACGAACGTTGAATCGTAGTCTTGCGTTTCGCTTCATCTTGAAACGCTGAAGTGACGAGATGAATTGCATTCACACCCAGCACTAACCAATATTCATTGACCAAAAGTTAGTTCGGGAAGGTCAAGTTTTCGAGGGACCAGGAAACTCATTTGGAAACGAAAGGTTTTCGTGCTTCAGAAATTTATCGGAAGCGGATCCGAGCCAATCGGATCGCTTGCCGAGGCTTCGGAAATTTAAAGTTTTCGAATCCGTTTTCGAGCACCAGAGATTTGATGTTTCCTAATTAACTTCTGGCCACGGAATATTGGTTACTGCTGGGTGTGATTGCCTAGCATTCCCTATCATGATGACCAGCAGGAACCCTTGCTCCACCATCGATTATTACTGACCTGAACGGTGCAGATGAGTTACCAAGCCCGAATGAAATACAACTTGTGATGTACACGACGGCGATAACCAACGTTCAAGGCGCTGAAATGAGATTTCTCCTTGTTAGATTGAATGGTAAAGATAACAGCCTCTCGTAGCAAATGCCCTACGCCTCAGACGGCCATCAAATTGTTTCTATATTACTTCCGGTGGCTCAACGACTCCAGCACGTTCTACGATTACACCGTAATGTTCCGGTCGTCTATGCTTCTCAAATGCAAATGTGCGTGCCTTGCCCTGCCTGAAAACGAAGATCAGTACTCAGACCGTCCCAACTTATCAGAGCCAGAAGGCTTACAGGCAAGCATCCAAATCGATATCGGCGACAACGAGTTCGTCGCCGTCGGTCTTGTTTTCCGCAATGATGTGGCCCTCTGGATCGACTACCATACTTCCAGTGATCAGCTCAAATTTACCATCATCCCAGCCACAACGCGCTGCAGTGATGCAGAACACTAATAAATGGCCATAGATAAGCAAGAACACGCTGACGGAAGCGATAAAGCAGACTGACTCGCATTGGTATACGCATGAGCTTGACACACGAGTTTGTGATGGAACTTGGGATCCATGAGCAGATATATCATGGACGAGAACGCTTGACTGCTTACCAAGGCATCTTGACGAGCAAAATCTCGGTCCATGTTAGGATCTGCACCCCAAAGTTCAGGTGCCTTTTGAACAGAGGTTTAAATTTGGTAAACCCGTTGGAGAATTTCTCTCACCCATGCTACGGTGTTCTATAAAAATAACGCAAGCGGAGTCAGTGAGAGGTCTAAGTTCTGGAGATAGAAGGACTCACATATCCAATGCACATAATCTCAGCACCTTGCAACCCATAACAGCGCCATCCTTCTGCCCATCTACGATCATTGCAAATCAGCATACCGATGATAGGAGACTTGACTTCATGCCGCAGACTAGGTGCGCGGAATGCCTGGAAGCCAAGATCCCCAGGTTTGAAGTATCGTTTCTCGAGTTGATTAGTGGTATCTGGATGATCATTGAAGGGTTCTGTTGGAGCAACGAAAATGTCAACAGATTGAAGCATGGAAAAACGGCACAACTGACCAAAGGCGCCGGGTAGATGGACCTTGCAGTAGTTGGAGCAACGAAAAAAAAATGTCAACAGATTGAAGCATGGAAAAATGGCGCAACTGACCTTGCGGTATTTGCTGACTACTCTTCTTCCGGAGACATAGCTAGCTGTGTTGTAAGGAACCCCGTCAGGAGTCTTCTCTGCATACCCTACCACCACATCGATTCCTAGCTGGGCAGCCTTATCAAAGAAGGGTTTGACATTTGGAGCGTCGACTATCCCCGTCACAGCATCCTCATTTTCAAAGAATGAATTGAGCTCGACGTCGTCAGTGATAAGATAACGAGGGAAAAAGGTGGTGAATGTTGTTTCAGGGAAGACAACGAGCTTGACGGCTTGCTTATCTGCTTCTTCGAGCAAGGTGATGAGACGGGCAAGAACAGAAGCTCGAGGTTCGCTGCGGTCGACTCTGCCTACCTGGGCAGCTGCAACGCGGAGGGGGCGAGGCATTGTGGAAGAGGAAGAGATGCCGAATGCAAAATATTCATAGCTAGGTCTCTAGGGGATTTTGTTTGAGATGCTTCGCCGGTGGCTAATGGTCAGTAAACACGATCATCTGACGCCTCACTTCAGCTTGGCCGCGGTTTCCGAACTTAAGCTCTCCCAGATAAATCTACGAAATGCGACATTTGCCTTGTTTTCTTTCCCCCTCTCGACCTTACTGCCATGTTTCTTGACCTCGATTTGATTGTTCGCAATGCAGTCGTCGTCACCGCTTCAGACCAGTTCCCAACGGACATAGGCGTCAAGAATGGCAAAATCAAAATCCTCGCTGCTGGCATTCCGTCGCAAGAGGGATGCCGTGAAATCGACGCTGAAGGCGGGTTTGTCACGCCTGGCGGTGTTGATAGCCATGTCCATATCGCACAATCTGCTGCAAAAGGACTGGGAGCGCGTTCTGCCGACGATTGGACGAGTGGCACCAAAAGCGCCCTTGCAGGTCTGTCCCTTCTCTCTCAAAATTAGGGTTCCATTAACTTCAGGATTGTAGGCGGAACAACCACCATTCTCGCTTTCGCTGTACAAGCACGGGGAACCTCTCTCATAGACGCCGTCAACGAATACCACAAGAAATCGGACGATCATTCTGTTTGTGACTATGGCTACCACCTCATTGTCACCGATCCAAACGAAGTCCAAATGCACACAGAGCTTCCCAAGCTTGTGAAGGAGGGAATATCGTCTATGAAGGTACTTACTTGAACCTCCGATGGCTTCAGTATTTCTTATCCCCATAGGTCTATATGACCTACGTCGATCTTAAGCTGAATGACGGCGAAATCTTGAACGTTTTGATGGCCGCGCGCAAGTACAAGGTTACGACTATGGTGCACTGTGAAAACGCAGAAGTGTAAGTAATCTCAGATCCACTCATCCCCACTCTGGAGCTAATGTTGCATACGTTCCCTTATCAGAATTGACTGGATGACGACAAATCTCCAAGAACGAGGTATGACCGAACCCTGGCATCATGGAACATCAAGACCACCGATCGTCGAATCGGAAGCGACCAATCGAGCACTAGCACTTGCAGAGCTCATGGATACTCCCATGCTCATTGTTCACGTTTCGGCACCCGAGGCTGTCAACATTATTCGACGAGCACAAACTCGTCTTTTACCAATCTATGCCGAGACTTGCCCTCATTACGCGACACTCGACGGATCTGAGATGCGGAAAGACGACTTCGAAGGTGCAAAATGTGTCTGTGCACCTCCTCTACGTGACGATCCCAAAGACAAAGAGAGAATATGGGAGGGTCTTTCAAACGGAACCTTCACCGTTTTTTCCTCTGACCATGCACCAACTTGTTTCGATGATGATCGGGGCAAGAAGGTTAGTCACCGGCCATTCAACCTGTACACGCGCGCTGAGTCTACGTCAATTGCAGCTTGGTCTGATCAGGAACCCGACGAACAACCCGAGAGGCAATTTCCGGACAATTCCCAACGGCCTTCCTGGTGTCGAAACTCGGACACCGTTGTTGTGGAGCGAAGGCGTACTGAAAGGCAGGATTACTCCTCAGCGGTTTGTCGAACTGAACTCGACAAATGCAGCCAAGTTGTGTAAGTTTCCCAGTTGTCACAACTTTAGCAACACCGTAACTGATCTAGATTCTGCAGATGGAATGTACCCTCAAAGTAGATTGTCTTTCTTAGTAAGCTCTCGCCGCGCACCGTAGCTGACTTATTTACAGAGGGAACCATACAACCCGGCAGTGACGCAGACCTTATTATATGGAGACCCGGACACAAACGCAGCCAGTATAAGATTGAGAACTCCAAGGTAAGCCCAAATTTTATTCGTGCAGGGGTGTCTTCTGAAGAGTCTTGTCAGTTGCATCATGCCTGCGACTACACACCGTATGAGGGTATGATGCTTGAGGACTGGCCACGATATACGATTCTGCGAGGCCAAGTTGTGTATGATGGCGAAACGAACGAAGTCTTAGCCCAGCCAGGGTCGGGAAAATTCCTTCAGAGAGGATCGAGCACTCTTCCGTAAGTTTTTGATTTCTGGGACGGACGATAGTCTGACTGGTATAACAGAGGTCCTCGCAATCAGTGGTTATCTGAGTGGCGGCCAGAGTGATCTAAGCACCTACTTATCATTAGATGTATACAGTATAACGTAGAGCCTAGAAGTGAATTGCCGTAGTTGGAAATGTGATCTGCGAATGCACGTGCGGTGAAGAAGTTGCTCGTATCTAGTCATGTCGGACCTTTCGACTGGCGAACCAGTTCTCGATCAGCCAGCCCCGACTCTGGCACGACCCTTCCGGTCGAGAAAAAACAGACCTTGCGACGGTTGCGTGAGCAAACATTACTCTTCTCAAACTTTCATGTGTATGACTCAATTGCCTTGGTCCATTAGCGAAGAGCAAAAACACGTTGCGCTATTACTGAAGTTGGGACACCATGTGTCGAGTGCCAGTGAGTGCCTTAGTTTATTGACCGACTTCTTTCTGAGACCACCAGGCATACGCGCAAAAAATGTACATTTGACGAACAACCCCAAGAACGCAAGAGACCAGTTAAACGATCGCTTTCCCCTCAGCAAGACTTGACCATTGACACCTCCAGTATCAATGCATACAAACGTTCTCGTGGCAACAGTATCCCAGTCACTACACCTACTATCCAAGAATTGACGCGTTCAGACGGCGTTGCCCTGGAAGAAACACGCGGATATCATGTCGTTACTGCTGTCCTTACCGATGATCTATTGCCCGTAGGAGCGCGCAAAGCCGGATGTGAGTGGCTATCACCACTAGCTTTGTGTACCATCCTCTTATACCAATCCAAAACAGCACAAGGCGATGAGCACATACGGCAGATTTCCATGGACGTATCAAAACCTCAGTATGTGATTTTCAGTAAAATTTCTGACAGTACGTTCAGTCCAATTTGATCTTGGTATTCGCCTGACTTAGATCATAGAACCACGTACACGGACAGATCCTCTCCTTGGTATCAAGTCTGCATTGTCTCTGTTGCAACCTCCTCCCCATTCTCGAGCTCTAGTCAATGTATACATAACCACCAGTAACGCTGCCTTTCCTATATTACCACCGCCAAGTCATGTATTTTCCAGCACGCAGTCGCCGCGTTCATCCTCCTTTGTCTACACACCAGATTCATCCTACCCGTTACCTCTCATCCCCAAAATTCTGATTTCTGCCCTAAATCATGCTCCCAGGGGAATGTACCGACAATCGGTGAGGAATGTCAGAAAGGTTGCCCAAACTGGCCAGGAAATGATTGGTGTGTCTTGTCAATTCTCATGTTCGCAGACATTCGCTTGACGTCTTGTATCTGTGTAGACTCAGGCTTGCCCCGTAGCAGCCTGTCAAGTATATCAGACGCTTTGCTTGATATCTCAGCACGACCTCCAGGAAACGCCGAAGACTGTTATGTGTTACTGGCCAAAGTACGTGCTAGCGTAACCCTAGCTGGACATGTCCACTCAATAAGGAGAAGACTATAGCTCAAGCTCAGCTACTTGGTTTACATATAGACCCTACTAATTGGGGTATTCCGTCCTGGGAAAAGGATTTCCGTCGAGTGCTCTGGTGGGCTTTGAGAGTGCATGATGGCTGGTAGGTGTATCCTTCTCGTCGATACTGGGTATTGACCTTGTCCGATTTCTCAGGGCATCGTTCTTGAACTCTCGACCTTCTCACATTCAAAACAATAACCACTCGGTACCTTTGCCAACGGTCCTTAACATATTGGGTGCAACTCAGATACATCACATCGATTCATCCTCTGTCACGCACCATTCTCCTGCTTCGAGTTCTCAGCATACTGCGCCAAGCCTCCTGAACCTAAATACATCCCAAGTCGAAAGGTCTCCGGTTCAAACTCAGAATACAGGGACATCTTTGCAGGTGCATGCTGCAGCAACATTTTTGCATCTTTGCCGCCTCGCGATATTTGTCTCAAGGCTACAAACCCAAGTCTGTACGCTTATGACCCCGAGGGAAGAGAGACTGGGTCGGGTAATGGATATTGAGAAAGAGATGGAAGAACTTTTGCAGGATGCTCGTGAACTTGAAGCAGATGGGGGTGGAAACGCACCGGGGTTTGGTAAGCTTTTTATACCAACTTGAGGACAAAAATTTACTCAAGCAATGCCACGGCAGCGTCTCTTATGACATGCATCCTTGGTTTTCGGTGTATGATCCGTCGAATAGCCATCGAGTTGAGTATAGGTTTAGGCAGTCCGTGAGTGTGATCATTACGCATTCTCGATATTTGTCCTAGCTTGTCTATTTCGAAAGGTTCACGCCAGATCCTGAAACACTTGAACGATACTTGCAAGCTGTTGACTACATATCGTCCTTAGATGGCTCTGCTTTTGATGACTTTTGGCTTGTCCGTGAGTGATGCAATCGTTGTACTCATGACTGGCACTGACGGCTTTCCAGATGTAGGCCACATACTTTCTTCGGTCACATCCTCTCTCATTCGACTGAGCTTGGCCACAAGTAATGGAAGGTCTCCTGAATCACCAGTCTCCTCGCCATCAGGTCCACATAATTTCTTGCAAGTAGACGCCCGGACAAATCCCATTTTTCTTCTATGCCGTTTAAGACATGCTTTACAGAACGCATACGAGTTTCATCATTGGGACATGGCTACCCCCGCCCTAGCGAGAGCAGACAATGTCGCAGCATGTCTCCAAAATATCGATGCAGAATATGAGACTGTTGTCAGGGCTCTCAAAGGCACACTGTTCGCCCAATCCTTATCTGCTAGCAATGCAGCTCCGGCCAATCTGAACGGCAATTTTAATGCCAACTGGAACATTGATCTAGATGTATTTGGAACAGGCCTGGATTGGACTGGATTCCAGAATATCGAAGGGATGTTTGGTTTGTCTCCCGAACTGGGCGGTTTCACCTCCAATTAAGCGCGTAAGATTATGATGTATTTCTGTTGTACTTGCATATGTACGATGTAGGCAGCATATACGATGTTTGTATAATCGACTTGATATACATAGCTCGTCAGAGTCGATGGCCATCTAGGTAAGATTGACAGCGGTGAAATTCGCCATGGCTAACTAGCGCTAACTAGTACTTACACCCGTATCCCTCGGCCAATGCGGACCTGGAGTGGGGTCCTTTAAATCTCTTTCTATTTTCTTCACTGCATCTCTCGAGATGTCTTCTCGTCCTGTTCTAGTCTGTGGTTTTGGCGTTATCGGTTTGACGAGCGCTATTCGCCTTTTACAAGGTGGTTACAAGGTCATCGTAGTAGCTGAACATCTTCCTGGGGATCCTCTGACTGCTATCTACGCCTCAACTGCTGCTGGTGCACACCATCTTTCCTTTGCTGCAGACGACGATGCTCGTCAGCAAGCTCTTGATAGGAGGACGTTTGACTTGATGTGGGAGGAGGAACGCACTGAAGGAGAAGCAAGTGCCTTAATGAAGCTACGACAAGTCGAATACTACGCAACTGAAGGAGAAACACATCTCAAATTCTATGAATCCATGCCAGACGTTGGTGTTCTTTCTACTTGATAGTTTTTTTGTGTCACTGACATCGGCTCTCCTGAAGTTCCGTGTCCACTCCAAAGACGAACTCAAACCCTTTGCTACACATACAGTATCGTTCACGTCGCTGACCATGGACACTACACCATATCTGCACAAGCTGGTTAAAATCTTCAACAACCTTGGGGGAACCGTACATCGTAAATCGCTCAATTCGCTACGTGATGCGCTCGAGTTTGAGCAGGAGCCATTTGCGATTGTCAATTGCAGTGGGCTTGGCTCTCTCAAGCTTGGAGATGTCATGGACGCGGAGATGTTCCCTGTTCGTGGACAGGTGGTTGTTCTTAACGCACCCTGGGTGAAAGAAGGACGAACCAGGCAGGTGGGTAACTTGGCGGGAGGTGAAGGCGGTGAGAGGACGTATATTATACCTCGACGCAGTGGTCAGGTCATAATAGGTGGTACCAGAGAATACAATGATTGGTGCGTGTGGAATGCTTCAAAATACCATTCTGTTCGGTGTTATCATCCTGACCTGCTTGGTAGGAACGCAGAACCTGTCCCAGAGACGTCGCTTGACATCAAGAGACGAGCGCTAGAGATTTTCCCTGAATTAGTGCCGCCAGAGTCACAACTAGAACGTCCTCCTGTTCCTGAAGACCTGAACTCCATCGTCATCCGAGAAGTTGTTGGCTTCCGTCCGGCGAGGAAGAGTGGCTTACGACTTGAGAGGGGTCACGATTTAGATGTCGAAGGGCGATTGATTACTGTGGTTCATAATTATGGACATGCAGGTGCTGGTTGGCAATCATGCTGGGGATGTGCTGAAGAGGTAGTCGCTATCTTAGCCAAGGTTGACAGCACGTAGAATGTACATGAAGAGCCAGATTGTACTATGGACATTGAATCGCAAAAGTAATATCCTCCTGAAGGTACTTGCACAGAAGTCTCACAGCCAATCGTCTATCAGGTACAGGTGAGCAATGTTTCCATTGCAGGCGTCGATTGACATGAATACAAAAAAACATTGTGATGATGGAACAGAGTGTAGTGATACCAATGAAATAGAAGAAAAAGAAAGAGATGAGGGAATGATACAGTTGTACGTAGTTCTACATCTATTTACTTCTTCTTGGCAGCCTTCTCGGCGGACTTCGTCACTGTCAAACGTTGAGCAAAGTGCAGCGAAGGAGAGGTGCAAGAGATACTCACCCTTTCCACCAGACTTGTCGGTCTTCTCAACAGACTTGATGATACCGACAGCAACGGTTTGCCTCATGTCACGGACGGCGAAACGACCAAGAGGAGGGTATTCGTTGTAGGATTCGACACACTAAAGACGCATCAGAAATGAACGCCAAAGGTTAAACGACCTGACTCACCATGGGTTTGGAAGGAACGAGTTTGACAATGCAGGCATCACCGGACTTGACGAACTTGGGGCTGTTCTCGAGAGATTTACCAGTACGACGATCAATCTTCTCAATGAGCTCAGCGAACTTGCAAGCAATGTGAGCAGTGTGACAGTCGAGAACGGGTGCGTAGCCGGCGCCGATTTGACCAGGGTGGTTGAGGACAATGACCTGAGCGTTGAAGGAAGCGGCCTCCTTGGCGGGGTCATTCTTGGAGTCTGAGGCAACGTTACCACGACGAATATCCTTGACCGAGACGTTCCTAAGATAGACGATGAGATTCCAAAGGAGAAAGCATTGGTAAGAGGACTCACTTGACGTTGAAACCGACGTTGTCACCCGGGTTACCCTGCTCGAGTTGTTCGTGGTGCATTTCGACGGACTTGACTTCAGTGGTCACGTTCGAAGGAGCGAAGGTGACGACCATTCCAGCCTTGATGATACCAGTCTCAACACGACCGACGGGCACCGTACCGATACCACCGATTTTGTATACATCCTGGAGAGGGAGACGGAGGGGCTTGTCGGAAGGACGGACGGGAGGCTCAATGGCATCGATGGCATCGAGGAGAGTCTTGCCCTTGACGACACCACCCTTGGTCTCCTTGGTCCATCCCTTGAACCAGGGCATGCTAAAAAATTCTAGTCAGATTCCCACGATCGCGATGAACTTGATAAGGATACGCACTTGCTGGATTCCTCCAACATGTTGTCACCGTGCCAGCCGGAGATGGGGACGAAAGCAACAGCCTTGGGGTTGTAACCAACCTTCTTGATGAAGGTGGAGGTTTCCTTGACAATTTCGTTGTATCGGTCCTCACTCCACTAGAAAAAAAATCGTCAGCAGGTACAAAAACATGTTATAGAAAAAATCAAACCTTGGTGGTGTCCATCTTGTTGATGGCTACGATTAGTTGACGGACACCAAGGGTGTAGGCGAGGAGAGCATGCTCTCGGGTCTGACCATCCTTGGAAATACCGGCTTCGAATTCACCAGTACCACCAGCAATGATGAGAATAGCACAGTCAGCCTGGGAAGTACCAGTGATCATGTTTTTGATGAAGTCACGGTGACCGGGGGCATCGATGACCTATTCAAGAAACTGTTAAGTAACCAGACGACCGAACGAACAAATGGCTGTACTCACAGTGACCATGTATTTGGGGGTCTCGAACTTCCAGAGGGCAATATCGATGGTGATACCACGCTCACGCTCGGCCTTTAGCTTGTCCAACACCCATGCTGGAGGAAAGGATGTTAGATCACAAAGATCAGATAAAATTTTGAATCGGCGACTCACCATACTTGAAAGAACCCTTTCCGAGCTCAGCAGCTTCCTTCTCGAACTTTTCGATGGTACGCTTGTCGATACCACCACACTTGTAGATCAAGTGTCCGGTGGTAGTGGACTTGCCGGAATCGACGTGACCGATGACTAGAGAAAGTCCAGATGAGAAAGGTGGCGACGGCCGGAACGGATAGCAGACATACCGACGACGTTAACGTGAGCCTTGTCTTTACCCATAGCGGATTTTCTGCAGGGACAAGTCAGTATCGTTTTATCGAGATAATAAATAGAGGTTTATCCGATGGCTAGCGATGAATCCAGCGCTTGCAAGATGAAAGATGGCAGGAAATGGAGGAAAGCGTGAAGAGAATGGGATCTGGAAACTTACTTTTGGTGAGTAGAAGAGGAGAAGGGGGGGAGAGATGGAAGTGAGAGATAAAGCTTGGAAACTGCGAATGCCTGCTTTTAAATCACTGCCTTTGAGGCATCGATGATCGATGGAAAAATTTTATTGCATGAAACACGTGACTTATAATCATGCCGGTTCCGGTCGTATTAGCAAGTGCGCCGTTCCACTTTTACATCTCAACCTCCAAATCCAAAGCTGATAACCTTCAAGCTATATTCTACTCGTAACAAGTACAGTGGTTTATGTTTCTTCATCGTGCTACAGTTATCTACGTCCTATCGATGTCATTAAACGAGGAAGAAAAGTATCGAAGGTCGGACATATAAAAAAGAACGTAAAAAGTACAAAATGATCGCTTGATAGAATGCACAGTGGAACATCGATGCAAAAGAAACACGCGCATTAAACGCATACGATCCTCCAACCCACCCTGCGCCCTGGCGTTATGCAGTACCCATTCCCCATCCGCCGTTCCCTGATAAGAAGCGCGACTGCAAAATTTTTTCAAATGTTGGTCTAGCAGACACCTCCACTCGTAAGCACGCTCGTACGAGTGCCGCTGCATCTCCCAATCCACCGCCTCCATCTATCTCTTCACCTTCGTGCTCTTTGCCTTCACCACATCTTTCGTCTAATGATATTGCCGCATTTGCAAAAGGTGATTCCAGACCTTCCTGAGCTTCTCCAGCCGTCATGAATGGACACTCGCCGACGAGGAGAACATAAGCAACAACTCCAAAGGCCCACACATCTTGCTCTTTGCCTTGATAACGCTCTCCTCTCAAGATCTCCGGTCCAGCGTAATCTAGTCTATACACGCGAGACGCGAAGGTTAGATTAGATATCATATATATATATATATATATGCGGGGTATCAGATGACTTACGTGCCGCTAAATGAGTCCCATCCTGCCTTTTTCACCAGACCGGAACTTCCAAAGTCGATTAATATGCAGCTTCCATGGGACCCGAGAACAACGTTTTCATCTTTAATATCGCGATGAACTGTAACAACATGAGACCGGCTCTTA
This sequence comes from Tetrapyrgos nigripes, assembly GCA_013368315.1. Lineage (NCBI taxonomy): Eukaryota > Fungi > Basidiomycota > Agaricomycetes > Agaricales > Campanellaceae > Tetrapyrgos > Tetrapyrgos nigripes. Next base: position 654,880 of record JAACJM010000001.1, read on the forward strand.
TGAAAGGTCGTTGAAATCTCGTACCAATGCCATGAGAATGCAAAAAGCTCAATGCGTCTGCAATTTGTCCGAGATACGTTCGTATTGAGCTTGGTGGAAGCCCCTGCGGGTAGCTCTCGACAAGATCGAAAAGGTCAGATGAGGGAGGTGGTTGATTAGGAATGTGCTCCGGTGTTGTCGAGGGTAGAACGAGATAGTAATAATGATTATCCTCAAAGAAATCGAGCAAAGGACATATGTTAGGATGGCCTTTGACAACTCTTCCTTCTATCCAGTCGTCTACTGAGGCATCTAAAGAGTCGCTCGACGTTTTGAGGCGAGAGGGATCCCAAGGTCGTCGGGGCGGTAGTGAATAGGACATGTTGGAGATGGCAGACATAACATAGATCTCTATGGGAATGGTCCCAAATTTAGGGTGTTTTTTCCAGCAGTCAGCTAATATACGAGATTTGATAATCTGCTTGATGACCAAGGGAGGCTGGTTGACCGGGAGGAGAGGAGTTTAAGCAGGTAGCAGGAACGTAGTTTAAGCAATACTCACCCCAAGTGTACCCTCTGGCGTCTTCTCTCGTGCCCGCTTTACCAGCCCATATGCACCCCGTCCAATTTCTCCTTCTACATGGTAGTCGGATATGCTTCGATCTCCAAGGAAAGACTCATCACTGGAAGGCGAGGGCGCCCGAGTGCTAGCAGCAAGACTGAGGAAGCTGCTTGAACTGCCAACACGGTGTAGCGCGGGTGGAACCATCAAGTCAGGGGACTCTCTAGGAGCAATAGAAACGCGGCCAGCGATTAAGGAGACACGCTGCTGTGACGAACGTCTACGAGGTCGAGGAGTTGAAGGGGAGCGGGACAATACAGGTCTAGAGTGGGTCAAAGACTGGCTAGGGGAAGATGATCGGGACTGAGCTGGGGACATATAAAAGGACTCTGAGGTAAAAGTTGCAGGAGACAAGGTTGGCGTGACATTTGTTACAAGACGCATGACCTCTGGTACGCCATTCGACGCTTTTCGAGAAAGCGACTCTGCAACAACAACGTCGTTCTTGAGCCCGACTGGAGGTGGGCTAAAGTCGTCCTTTTGTGAAGTAGACTCTATGGTCGTGTCCGAATCATCTTGGTCGTTTTCCTCGTCCCAATCAAATCCACGGCCGAATGAAGTCACTCCCCAACTGCTCACGCTCGACGACGACTTGTGGTGTTTGGTAGGGAACTGAGGGGCACTCCACTCCTCACTGTCGAAGGCAAGGCCTAGGTTGGAGGTGGATATCATGCTGGCACCCAGGGCCAGTAGTGGGTGAAGAAAGAGGTTTAATGGTTCTCCCGTGGGATGGATCTCATTAAGTTCTTGGTAGTGACGCAGTGGCACGTGCGTGACTGAATGCACTGTTGTCGCTGGCGGTTTCATCGTCTTTGCTGAACAGCAGAGCAATGCTGTACCATTAGCATAGTGGGCTATGTAAAACCAGAGCGAGGCTTAGCGCTTAGCGTTTAGTAGGATCCAGACTGACGATACACTATAAGTGTAGTCTGACTGTATAGGGACGGGCTTACGGTAGACCGCGACCGGATAGCGCCGAAACTCTTTCTCACAGGCAGAAAACTCTTTCAACAGAGAACCTCAAGTCCTCCTCAAGCCAAAAAACACCCGCCCGTAAGTAGTCCATGCCTCTATGATCCATGAATCCTTTGCGTTTGCGGTACAAGAGTCCTCTGTGTGGTTTCTGGTCGAATGTGAGGGTAGAAAATGCTGGATTGGCAGAGGAACTTTTGGATGACGATACACCTCTCAAATTCTGGATCTGTAAAATCTGACTCTGTGTTCCCTTCACCATAGATCGCCATGGCCGTCAAGATCCCCATCGTCAAGAAGCGCACCAAACATTTCAAGTCGGTCTTTCTTCGAGAATCGTCCTGCCCCGTATTCATCTTTTTCCTAGGCGCCACCAGTCCGACCGTTATCACAGTGTGAAGGAGGCATGGCGGAAACCCAAGGGTATTGATAACAGGGTGAGGCGTCGCTTCAAAGGCCAGACGCCCATGCCCAAGGTGCGTTATACAACTTTGTCGACCTTCCTTCATTTACTTATAATCGGCACTCCAGATTGGTTATGGCAGCAACAAGAAGGTAGACCACACCTCCATGCCCTTCTTTCTCATCTCTCAATTTCTTCTTAGACAAGGCACTTGCTTCCCAGCGGCCTCAAAAAATTCTTGGTTAGCAACGTTCGGGAACTTGATCTTCTCCTTATGCACAACAAAAGCTATGCGGCTGAGATTGCCCACAACGTCAGCAGCCGCAACCGTACAACGATTCTTGAGCGGTGAGTAGTCGCTGGAGCCGATCCTTTCAGGTACTGATCGTGCTACTGTAATTAGGGCAAAGGTTTTGGGTGTCAAGGTTACCAACCCTGCTGCTCGTCTGCGGTCAGAAGAGTAGATACTTTCGTTTTGTGCTGTCTTTCATTTCATGTATATCATATGCACCATGACCATGCACCTCATGTGAAAACACTGTCGACTCTTTCTGCCTTCTGCAATCCATGAAATACTTGCCTCTGAGCTTGTGGAGTGACGCATGACTAATCGATACGACTTAAACCTAAACCACGTCCATGTTCCAGAGTACCAAGAAGCAAGTTCTATCTACGTGGTGATAACTTGGTTATTGATTTGATCTCAGCCAGCGTTCCCTTCGAAGGGCATCCCATGCGGGCTCGTGGTACACCGATGACGGTTCATACGTCGCTTTAATCTACCATACCACGATAATAACGATCTATCCCAGACTCTGAACTTGACTCGCAACTCTCAGAATGGTTGGAAGCCGCGCAAACGGAGGCAGGAGTGAAGGGATGCAAAGCCGTCATTGCACCGTCGGATCCAATTCAACTTGGGTTATAAGGATTCGTACTGAACCCCGTATAGACACGCAGGATATGCATATTCTGGTCCTGCAGCAGCCTGGGCCTACAAGAGTGTTGACACTTCTGGCATGTGAGTATCTCTGCGCCCCATCCAAACCTGTTCGGCTCACTTTTGGCCTAAAGCAAGCGTGTCTTCATCTTCGGACCTTCTCATCATCTCTATCTGGACGCTTGCGCTTTATCAGCATGCAATGAATACGAGACGCCTATCGGTAATCTTCCCTTGGACCTGGAAAGTACGCAGGGTGTTTGCGACCTCATGATTAAGTGGTTGACACCGTGTTAGCTATCAAGGATCTCAAAGAGACGGGCAAATTTGAGATCTTGGACATCAATGCGGATGAAGCGGAGCATAGTCTAGAGATGCATTTACCATATGTTCGCAAGGTCTTTGAGGGGTGAGTTCGTAGTTCTCATTCTGGCTGCCAACTTACCACTTTCCTCCGCAAAGCATGGACATTAAGATTGTACCGATCATGGTAGGAGCAATTTCCAAGGAAAAGGAAGAGTACTACGGGGCGTTGCTGGCACCCTATCTAAACCGTGAAGATACCTTTTGCGTCGTCTCAAGTGACTTTTGCCATTGGTACTCCCCTCCCATTATTTCTGAAACTTCGTATTGATACCTGTTTGCAGGGGAACCAGGTTCAGTTATACCTATTACTACCCAGATCCGGCTCCTAGCACAACTGCTGCCATTCGACTTTCACGCTCATCGCAACCCTCATCCAATCATCCCATCCACAAATCTATCAGCCAGCTTGATCATGAAGCCATGGAAATCTTGACTGTTCCTCCGTCTACTCCTGCGACTGCCCATGCTGACTTTGCCAACTACCTCGCGAAAACCAAGAATACCATCTGTGGCCGTCACCCTATTGGTGTACTTTTTGGTGCTCTATCTGCACTTGTGAAAGAGCGTGGGGATGCAAGTGACGTTGAAACTAGATGGGTAAGATACGAGCAAAGCAGTGCCTGCGAGACTGTCAAGGATTCCAGTGTCAGTTATGCTAGCGCATGGATTAGATTCTAGAGTCCCCTTGTGTATTCAAAGACATCGAATTCCTGAACAATGCTATGTCTAGTGATTTCATTTATAGTAATCCTCAAAACCCCATCTCCTGACATCTCCGCTAACAAAGGATGCATCATCGACTCTTTCAACCTGCCACTCGTCATCACCAGGCTTCCTCACAAATTCGCTCAGCGAACAGCACCCAGGCTTGGGTGATACACCTTCCCCCACCAAACCTTTCACCATTGCAATCACGGGTGCAGCATGACTGACTAGCATGATCCTTTCGTGTTTCCCGGTAAAGGCCGCTTCAATGTCATTTATCATTTCTGGAAGAAAGCTCTTCACTCTAGCCTGGATCACGTCGACCGTTTCGCCCTCGGGAGGTGGAAGCCAGACCGTCGGTGTCCAGGAATCGCTCACTTCAATTTGAGGAAACACTGTAGAGAGCTCAGCTGGGGTAGGCGGATGATACGCTTCGAGTCCCTTTTTTGCGGAGACATCAGAATGCCATTCAGATAGACCTGTATCGCGTTTTAGAGTGTGCGGGTAGAAGATGTTCAATAGGCCACTTGCGGTAGTCTATATAAATCGGAATAGCCAGAGCTATGGCAACGGGCTGAGATGTCTGTAGACAGCGAGCTATGGATAGTCAAGCTAATTGAAAGCTGCATTAATAGAAATGAGAGGCTCGAACTATATGGAGAGGTAAAGATGGCGGTCGGTTTTTTTTCCTCGGGAAGAGAGGCGACATAATTTGCTAGATCTTGTGCTTGGGTCTACTACTGTGAACCAGAACCGAAAACGCTAGTAGGGAGTACTCACAAGCCCAGAATCCGAAAGGGGATCGTTCTTGTTATGCCTGTGTAGAATGACGTTACGGCAAGCAGGCGAATAGGAGTAGGCGGATTACTCACTGCTGAGTATCGTCCATCCAGCGCGATCTGAAGCCTGGTCCTTCTGTCAGAAACATAGCAGTAAGATAAAACTACACTTACCATGGCGTGCTATGTAGATTCTCTGAAGGGTCATGGAAGTATTTAGGAGAGCTGTCACAGCTCCAGACACTGTGCATGTCATCGAATCGATCGATACACTTCTGACTCTACTACATACTATCTAGAGCTACTCTCACAGGCTGCCTACTTTACAAGCTACTGGTCATGCGTACTTGAAGCCCCACCGGCTCGTCTACTTCATTCTCCGTCCCAGGTTCACCAGAGTCATTCACGACCTGAACCAGAGTTTTTGTGAAATTGAAGGAATAGCAAGACGACCACATTTACACACCTTTCCATTCTCGATTTCAATATCCTCCATTCCCCAATCCCGCTGAACACCTCCAGTCAGAAAATCTCCTGTTGCTAAACGTTTGGCTTCCCAGCCTCCCGCGACATCCTTCCCTTCTGGTTTCCTAACAAATTCACTCAGCGTACAGCATCCCACTCGCAATGGTAGATCCCTCTTCCCGATCAGCTCTCTTGCCAACACGATAACGGTAGCAGCATGACTGAAGAATAGGACACGTTTGTGTTGATGTTCGGGTAGTCTCCTTTCAACGTGTGGAACAAAGTGAACGAGAAAGTCCTTTGCCCGGTCGTGTAATTCTTGAACATCTTCACCCTTACGGGAAGGGTAGTATATGGATGACCATCCCTCTGGGTCGATTTGAGGGAAATGGGTTTTCAGAGAGGAAGCAGAGCCAGGTCTTGGGTGTAGTCCGGTATCGGCAGCCACAGGCGAATACCACTCTGATAAACCGTGTTCGACGTAGATTGGAATGTTGAGAGCTTCCGAAGTTGGTTTGGCGGTCTGCAGGCAGCGATCTAGGAAAGACTCTAGTCTGGGTGATATGGATATTTCAGAGGAGAGGGACGTACAGTAAGGTGAAGAAAAGATTGCAGTCGGTCTTTGATCCTCTGGGAGCGCGGAGAAGTATGCGCCGAGTTCCTCAGCTTGAGTCTAGATGGAGATATGGAGCAAAAGACTTGAATTATGGAAGAAGTGCGTACCACACCGAATGCTGCAAGCGGTGGGTCCCTTGGAAGACCCGTCTCACTCTTCCTGAAGAACGTAATCGATATCGATGAACATCCTTATAACACGGGTCTTGCTCACCAGTTCGTCGAGAGCCAGTTCAATCTAAAGCCTATTCGCGAGTTGAGGATCGCAACTGAGAAAATGGGTAGACTCACCGTGTCTCGCAATGTAAAGTGTTTCAAGCATTTCGGTTGATAGTCAAAAGTCAGGCTTATTACAATCATTTACTTTCCTTACAAACAACATACGAGTAAAGAAGGACAATATACACAGATATAGATTGAGGTCATATCATGTTATCATGGGCGCTTGAATTTTCAAGAGAATTGGATTGCTTTCTGCATGTGTGTGTGCGTAATGGATCAAGAAAGGGATGGGAAAGCAGTCTCATCATCGACATTGACAGTAGGAGCACTGTTGTTGTTACCATTCGGGCGGCCACGGCCAGCACCACCACGCCCGCCACGACCACCACCACCACGCCCTCTGTCACCACCGCGACCACGGCCTCCTCCACGAGATGGACGCTCAAAGTGAGCGTCGATTTCAATAAAGACCTTTTCCTCCTTTTTTGCGCGAGCTTTCGGTGCGGATTTGCCCTAAGGAAGAGTTGGAATAAAAGTCGTCATCATGAAGAACCATAGACACACCTTTCCAACAAAGTAAGCATCCTCCTCGCCCTTTTGGAGAGGTACGACGTCTTTCCAGTTACCAGTAGCGCCTTCATTTGCCTTGCGAGCCTCGAGTTTGGGGACGGCAGCAAGATCCTTTTCCTTCTTCTGAGCCAGGTATTGATCCAGTGTGAGCGTGTTGTCCTCTTCTTCTTCACGACGAGGGGGACGACCATCGGGCTTGGCATCGGCGGCAGGAGCAGATCCATCGGCAGCAGCCCCATCAGTACCCCATGCGTCGGCGGAAGTAGCACCTTCAGCACCCCATGCATCGGCGGGAGTCGCAGCCTCTGCAGCTGCATCGACGTTTGCAGTAGTTTCGTCCTGTAGTTCGCGATTTCCATCATCACCACCCCATCCTTGGTGAACCTTTTTGTCCGAGTCACTAGAGACGGATAAGATGGTGAGGGTCAGAGGATGGGTCGTTTGACCTACGTTTTACCGGTTGCACTATGTCTGTCGAATTGCCTTCGACCACCTCGTTCACCGCCGCCACCGCCGCGACCACCGCGACCACCACGGCCACGTCCGCGTCCGCGTTCACCGTCGACTGGAAGTGATCAGATCAAAGCATCAGATGGGAAGAGAGCGCCTACATTTCCTGGGCGCAGGTTCTGCGGAATCATCGGTAGGACCGTCCCTTGCTTGGGTGGACTTTGCGCCACCACGAGCATAGTATTTGCCGCCTCGAGAAGCGGGACCGCCGCGGGACTTTTGGTTAGTTCCTCTTGTGGAAGCAGGCGCTGGTGCAGCGGGAGCCTTGGGAGGTGGAGACGCGGGACGAGAATCGGCTGCTATTGGAGAATAAGCATAATTACAGGACTGGCAGGATGAGCGTACCCTCGTCGAGGAGTGCAAAGGGGTTTCTGGAGGCCACCGACATCGTCGAGGCTTTGCGTTACCTTTTTGTCGATTATTGGTCGGTGGAATCGAGGGACAGTGGACGGCAATTGCCGGCACATTTGTGGTGCTGTACAGTTATTACAAATCAATGCAAGGCTGGTACGGGCCTGTCGGGGTCTGCCCTAAGGTGGCCCTATAAAGCCGAGTGTCGTGTCGCGGAACCCTCAACGCAAAATACCACTGCACAGAAAAGCATCTCGACGAGGATCTGGCTGCCTTTGGGACGAGTCGGGTCGAGGACATCGGGACCGTCAATTGTGCTGGAGAGGGATCGGATGGGACTCGGGTGCGATGTAGGGCTGGGAGGTCCTTCGTGAGCTCGCGGTGTGCTAGGTCGCAAGGTTTTGTCCAACATGTAGTAGAAATACCGTGAGACTATCTAATGTACCTTCTCTCCTAATGTCATCATCTCGGCTTTCCATTGCCAATCTCCTCAATGGCCCCCAACCATCCACCACCGACGACTTTCTCGTTGAGCAGGTTGTCCTCGCTCCCCATCTCAGAAAGCAGCCTCAGGGTCGCTACGACCCTGTCCACGACCTTACCAATGTCCGTGCAAAACCTCCCTCGCCCCAGCCAGAGGAAGTGGACCAGTGGCTGCTGGAACAATACGACCATCGTATGCCCCAGGTCGAGGATGCAGACATAGACCGTGCAGTATCGGAGCTCGTTGACGAAACTCCCACTGCTCTTCAACCAGACGTCGAAGATGAGCTGCTCAGTCTTGTCGATGACCAACCCAAACCAACTCCTCCACCGAAAAAACCCGCTCCGGCAAAGAAGAAACCAAAGGTCCAACCACTCATCCTTATCGCATCTCCTCGCTCACTTCCTCACTAGGCTGCTCCCAAAACCAAAGCTCGCAACGCAGAAGTTCCTCCCAAACCAAGAGGCAAACCCGGTCCGAAACCGAAACCTCGCGATCAGGACGGTAATATCATTCGCACTATTACTGTCCCACCGCCTCCAGTTTCCCGTAAACCTTCCAATAAACCGTCAGCTGCCCCCAGTAGAGCCGTTTCAAACACCGCTGCTTCTCGTTCCCGGTCCACTTCCGTTTTACCCACCACCGGTTCCGTGGGCCCTGAGCCTGCCGACGATTCCGACGCCATCGAACAAGAGAAGGAAGAAGACAAGGACAAGCTCTACTGTGTTTGCAAGACCAAGTATGACGAGGACAGGTCTATGATCGCCTGTGACAAGTGCGCGCTTGAAACTCTACATTTTGGGATCTGCCGTACTAACCTGCCCACTCTAGGTGCGATGAATGGTATCATACCCAATGCGTAGACATACCAGATCATCAAGTCGATCTCATTGATCAATTCTTCTGTCCGCCCTGTATCACAAGTCTGTCGTTCTTGTGATTTATTCTGTCAACTTGCTCATATCTTTTCCTTCAGAGAATCCAAACGCGGATCTAAAGACGACGTACAAGACCCGCTGCCTTTACGGCCTTGAGCACCCCGATCCTACTTCCCCGAAAGCATGCCACAAACCCGCACGCGCCTTTTCGAAATACTGCTCTGATGAATGCGGTGTCGATAATCTTCATAAACGTATCGACAAAATTCCCAAAGGCAAAAAGGACGAGTTATGGCAAGTCGTCAAAGATGCGGAGAAACGTGAAGGGTTGGTCAAGTGCGTAAAGCAGAACAACGTGGTCGAGGTTATACACCCCAACAAGAATGTCAAGCAGAAAGAGATGGATCGGTTAGACAGATTGCTTGAAGATATTAGACGGATGCGTGAAGAGCTTGACCGGGGGATGGATATCATTATTTGGCGGGAGAAACTGATCAATGCAGCAAGTGATAGAGCAGAGAACATTGCTCAGTGTGGCTGGGACCAGAGATTATGTTTTTCTGATGAGGATTGGGCCGAGTATGGCGAGGGCGTACTGGATTCGTATGCTGATCAGGCTATGCAAGTGGATGAAGGTGGTGAGTGGTGGTGTCCTGGAGAACAGGAGTGTGAGCGTCATGCAGGGTGAGCTCCCTTTCTCTGGCTACTGTACCGTTTTTTACTTATATTTTTTCTTCATCAGTTGGCAGAGTCTGCGCATGAAAGAACTTCTCAAGGAGAAGGAGCGAAAGGAAGACGCTCTTGCCAGACTCATTTCCAAGGAACGAGAAATTCGCAAACGTATAGAAGATATCCTAAACAACAATGATACCGGCGAGGGAGGTGAGGCAGAGCCTACCCCGCAACGACCTACTACCAACGGTACAGGCAAAGGCAAGGCTACGATTTTCAACGGTGATCCTCCAAAGAAAGGCAAGAAGCGAAAGGCACCTTCATAGAGACTTGTATCTTTATTTTCCCCTAAACTATTATCGCATGTTGTCTGTTTTTGCTATCGTTGCATTTGCTCTTGTATCCTACCTTTTGACCTTCATCGTACTTTTTTTTTTTTTTGAATTTGGTACCTTGTAGCTATCAACACCTTGACTGTGACGCAGCATGTATAAAAAGATCAGGTTTCTTGCCATGTAAAACGATGGTGATATAGTATATTACAGACCGACATCCATCAATACCCATCTCCCTCTCCACCTTCTTTCGAATATCCTTTTTCGTCGTAGAGTATCTGAGCCTTGACCTCTTCCCGCTGCTTCTTCAGTTCGGTATCGTGTTTATGGATAGGTTCCAGCTCGTGCCAATCAACTTGACGAAGGGGTACCTCATCTTCTTGGTCCAGGTCCTAAGAGGAGGGATCAACACGTACAACTTATCGCAGGATAATGAAAAACTTGCAATCTCCCCAAGCAACACGACATTCTCACCACGGATGAGAAAGAGTCCATGCCAGTTTTCAGCAAACGCGTTACCATGATATATTCGTTCGACGGTGTCTTCTAATACGAGGTTTGCTGAAGGAAAGAAGATGAAGAAGAGTTGCCAACGGTTGCTCAAAGTACATACCAAACTGGTCATAGGATCTTAGGACTCCATGTAGTTTTCTTCCGTCACGTAGTATCACTAACATTTTCCCTACATTGACGAGACCATTTGTGTTGATTTTGCAGAGCGGAGAGAGGGCAAGGAGGAGGGTTTTAGGAAAAGGTAGCGTTGGAGGATTGACTGTGGGTAGACGTACTGTCCACGCAATCCACTAGAGAGCCTGACGTTGTAAAGGGAATTAAAGAGTCCATTGTAGCAGAGTGAACATAGGATTCGGATTTCAGACAGCAGTCGTTGAAGTACGAGAAGAAGAACAAAACAAAATAAACTATAAACATCGATGTATTAGGTAGCTGCCAAGCTGCTAGATACAACCCTCCTTGTAGGATACTTTTCCCCCTTTCTATTCGTGTTCTATGATGAAGCATGCATGTCGTTATTCGACTTGGACTTGGACTTCCACAACCGACTGAGGAATGAGTAGCAATTGGGGCAAAGGTGATGTGCGAGTTTGGGTGAACCACAGCCTGGACAGTTTACGATGTCTGGAGACGTGTCAGTAAGACACCAAGACAAGAAATTAAGAGAGGAACGCACTGTGTTTGTCCTTGAGACCCTTGTTAGCAGCCCGCATGGCCTTGCGTGAGTGAGAGACCTTTTTCTTCGGGACGGCGAGGAGAATACGGGGGAAAAGCTCCTCGACGAGAGCACCCAACGAAGGGATCAGGGCAGGCAGGGAGAATAGAGGAGCCCTGAAAGCACTGCGGGTCTGAAAGAGGGCCAAGGCCATGACTGTAAGAGAGAAATAATTCTATTTGTTAAACTTGTTTGGCCAACTTTTTACAACGACCACCACCAACTCGTATGCTCCGTCTCACTCGTCCTCTCTATCAAGCCGCCAAATCCTCGACGGGCATCACTGGCCTCGCCGTCCACCGCGATCCACTCCCCTCGTTGGAGAGAAAATATGAATCTACATTAAAGGCACTCGAAGCTCTACCCGCAACATCTGTCTACCGCCAGGGAGCAGAGGCATTGACGCGTCACAAACTCAATATAGTCAAGGCTAGCAATGGAGATGTCGGGGCCGTAGAGAAGCAGTTGAATGAAGGACAGATAGAAGAGTCACTGCTGATAGCCGGAGACGAATTATCGCTGGCCAGCAAGATGGCGGAATGGAAAGCGTGAGTGGTATTGTCTTGGGAGGACAAGTACGTCTACTGACTGTCTACAGATGGGAGCCGTTGGAGGAGAAACCTGAAAGAGGACAATGGGAATATCCCAGCACTTCAGAAACATAAATTTCAGAGAGTAGCTTAGATAACCTGTACCTCCTTGAACTTCCTCCGCGAGGAATCTACTTTTTCCGCTGCCATGTTCCGTCGCACCATGTCCACAAAGGTCCCCCGTGGTCTCTCGGCCATTCTCTCGAAGAACCCAGACGACGTGGTCATCACCTTTGCCAAACGCACACCTATTGGTCGTGCCAAGAAGGGCCAACTCAAGGACTACCCCGTCGACGAGCTCATGCATGCGCTCTTTACAGAGACTCTCAAACGCACCAAGATCGATCCTGCAAAGATTGATGATATCTGTGTAGGCACCTGCCATCCACCTTCTCCCCTCTATGTCTCTAGAGCGGCGGCCCTCGCGGCGGGTATTCCCCATACCGTCCCGATCAGCACCGTTAACCGTCTATGTTCTTCTGGTCTCATGTCCATCAGGAACGTCGCACATGCCATTCAATCCGGAGAGACTACTCTCGGTATTGCCGTCGGTGTAGACAGCATGAGTCTCAAGTAGGTATACTCTTCTCTTTCCTCATGTCATCTCACCTCTCCCCAGCCCTCGTCCCACCCCAGAAGTCTGCGAAGAAGTCGGTAAACACCCACAAGCCGATGACTGTCTCCAGGTGGGTTCATAAACACGCTTTCGTCGCGTCTATTTACTCATGGTCTCCTCATTAGCCTATGGGATGGACGTCCGAAATGGTTGCAGAACACTACAAAGTCTCTCGCGCCAAACAGGACGAGTACGCTCTCATTTCTCACACTCGTGCGAACCAGGCATGTCTTGTGTTCGTTCGTTCTGAGTATATACATACTTATTCTACATTCAGGCTCTTACAGCTGGTGTCTTCGCTGATGAAATCCTTCCTATTACCATTCGTGGAAATACCATGACCACCGACGATACCATCCGTCCCGGTGTCACAGCAGAGAGCTTGGCCGGTCTCAAACCCGTGTTTCCCAAATGGGGTGATGCATCTACCACAGCTGGAAATGCCAGTGGTGTAGGAGACGGTTGTGCACTGTGTGTGTTGACTACCCGTGAAAATGCCGAAAAAGAAGGCATGGAAATCGTCGGAAAATGGGTTGCAAGTTCTGTCGTTGGTGTTGAGCCCAGGTATATGGGTATCTCGCCCATATACGCCATTCCAAAGCTGTTAGACACCGTCGGATTGCAGAAGGAGGATATTGACGTTTACGAGGTACGATGATGTCATTACATTTCCGTGCCCACCGCACGCGCCTGACGCTTTTTTCCACAGATCAATGAAGCGTTTGCGTCTCAATTTGCGTACTGTGTCGAACAGCTTGGGATTCCTATGGAAAAGATCAACCCTAACGGTGGTGCTATTGCTATCAGCCATCCTCTTGGAATGAGTGCGTTGTTGTCCTTGTTTGGTTTTACGGAAATCTGACATCCGGTTGCAGCTGGCACACGTCAAGTCGTCACTGGATTGGCGGAACTCAAACGCAAGAATAAAAAGTTGCTCATGACCTCGATGTGTATTGGTAGCGGAATGGGAGCAGCAGGTATCTTTGTGAACGAGGCTAGACATGAGATACCAAAGTTGTAGTTCACGCATAAATGTGAATGGCATTTCAAGTTCAAAAGAGACTTTCTGCTACGATATATATTAGGTTTTTAGTAGCAAATCATCCGAATTTCTTAAGACCCGCCAGGAATATATTGGGAATATACTTAGAGGACGACTCTAAGACGCAGTACGCAGATTACACATGTAATATCATTCGTTTCGCTCTCATTTTTCACTAACTCTGGTTTCATATTTCATGAATTCCATTTCTATTTTTATGAAGTATCTTGATATATATCGTAGCAGAAAGTCTCTAAATAGTAAATACAGGGAATATTTGTCATGAACGACGACACCTGAGAAAGATACACGTCAGTAAAGATTCAGGTAGCAAACAGGAGACGGAAGGGGAAAAAAACAGATCAGAAAGTCATTCATGTCAGTAAGCCCGCATAAATGCGAGGATTAAGTCGACTAAGAGGTGCCAAATGGTTGGTGATACAACACTCGTCATGAAAAATAAGTGAAAGAGGGAAACTGTACTCACCAGAAGCAGGAAACGAGGTCAACGTCGACGACGTGGAAGTCCAAAATGGTGGCGTGACAACTGTGACGAAAGATTTTTCAAAGCCAGTTCGGGAATTGCCGCGGCACCTGTACAGTCCCAAGCCACATCGACGAATTATTGGTCTCGGCACCGATTGTATCGATTCTCAAGGCTTCAAGGCTTCAAGGTATATTATCCCCTCCAGATCCCTTGCCCCCTGACTCAACTCGTTGTCTCTCGCTAGACCTCAAGAAAAAGTCCCTTCACCCAAAAAATGGCCGCTCAAATCAGCAAAAAGAGAAAGTTTGTCGCTGACGGTGTTTTCCGTGCTGAACTCAACGAGTTCTTCACTCGCGAGCTGGCAGAGGAGGGTTACTCTGGCTGTGATGTCCGTGTCACTCACGCCCGTACTGAAGTGTGTTGTCTTTTCAATGAAATCGAGGAATTGCGACTGATGGGCACTTTAGATCATCATCCGTGCAACTCACACTCAGGAAGTCCTCGGAGAGAAGGGTCGTCGTATCCGTGAACTCACCGCTCTCGTCCAAAAACGTTTCAAATTCCCTGAAAACTCGCTTGAGCTTTACGCTGAGAAGGTTCAGTACCGTGGTCTCTCTGCTGTCGCTCAGTGCGAGAGTTTGAGATACAAGCTTTTGGGTGGTCTTGCCGTTCGTCGGTGCGTTGAATCATAGGCGCTGTTTTTGCGTATACTGGGCTAAACTACATCTCACAGTGCATGCTACGGTGTCCTCCGTTTCGTCATGGAATCCGGCGCCAAGGGTTGCGAGGTCGTCGTTTCCGGCAAACTTCGTGCCGCCCGTGCCAAATCCATGAAATTCACCGACGGTTTCATGATTCACTCTGGTCAACCCTCCATCGACTTTGTTGACTTTGCTGTCAGGCACGTTTTGCTCAAGCAGGGTGTGCTTGGTATCAAGGTTAAGATGTAAGCCTTCATTTCTGTTTATGTGATCGAATTAACTAACGTCTTTCTAGCATGAAAGGCTGGGATCCCGAGGGCAACATTGGCCCCAAGAAGCCTCTTCCCGACTCTGTCCAGATCCTGGAACCCCCTGTCGACAAAATCGTGTCCGAGCCCTCTTCAGAGCAACGCGAACCTATACCTGTTGCTGTTGCTCCTCCTGTCGAGGAGAATTATGCTCCGACAGAACAGGCCTACCAAGCTCCTCCTGCCGATTACGAGCAGCCTGTTTTCTGATTTCTCGTCCGTCTTCTACCATGTATTCGTACCTTTCCGCAATCTATATGTCTCAGGGCGATGTGCTTCAAAATGTGTCTATGTGTGTTACAATACAACAAGAAGTGGTATACAGTCTGAAGTTGTCCATCTTTCGTGAGGTGATCACTGAGAGGAAGAAGCTAAAACGTCCAATGAAAAGGTCAGACGCTGACGCTGCTACCTGCTAAACCGCCCAGAGGTAGTGAGACAATGATTGTCCTGCTGTTGATACCAGAGTCTACTGAGACGTTCACGGATGACAACGATTGTGAAGGGTTCGCAACCGTGAAGGTGCCAGTCTGAAGGTAATACATGACTGCCACATCCCCAGTCACACTGAGAGTCAGAGGTTCAGCAGGATTTGTGTGAAAACTGACAGAACCACCATTAGGATTCCAAAACACGGCCATTGCGATGCTGTTGTTTTCGTCGTAGAGCGCGGAGATTTCGCCATCGTTTTGTATATCGCGGATTTGCCGACCGTAGCTTTTTAGGACAAAGGATTCATAGTCAGTCCCAGGGAACGCCGTGTAGGACGTTGACGCTTTCAAATCGACGTGTTGAAGCTTGGCAGAGAATAAGTCCACTGTAGGAGGAGGCTGCTGCGAGATACCAATCGAAGACCAGTTTCCAGTTTTTGGCCCGATTTCCAAGGACAAAACGGTATTGTTGGGATGAAATGTATATCCTACACCTCCGTGCCAAAGAGAAGAGGAACCTGTCGCCGCGATAATCGATTCTCCGTCCCTGGGTATACCATCAATGAAGACCTGTCCAGTGTGTCGCCTCTGGTCAAGCACAGAATAGACAGGAACACTTGAGCGCGACGTGATATTGGATATCATGACGTGTTGAATATCATCGTCCAGGAAAAACCAAGCTTTCTTCCAGGACAAGGTTGTGGTAAATGGGTTGGTGTACTGCATAGCAGCGATTCCGATACGGCCATTAGATACACCACCAACGAGTTTCTCAATCCCCTTGAAGCCAGTTCGGTCGCAAGACAGAGGCGTTGCCTTGTAGTCAACAGTAATACCTTGAAGACAAAGTGTCAGCTACGGATTGGATGAACAATGTACGATGCGTACCCGGAATAAGGTTCCAGTCCCAGACAGCAGCGATATCTTCATATTCATTTCCCTGAATATAGGTATAGAAGGTGCCATCTGCGAGATGGAAACCGAAAGGCTGCAGACGACCGTATAAGTCACGATCGTACACCAGAAGGTTGGGAAAAGAATACATTCTGCGAGTTTGTGCATTCAGTATTTCTTGTCCTGGACGAAAACATTTTCAAAGTGGAGACATAATTGCTGCCCCGGTGGACCTGCCGGAAAATGAACATTGACCAGGGTTCAGAAGGCCAAAATCTCCTTACCATGTAATCATTAGCATAAAACATGCGATTCCCTTCTAGCTGACCGGCATTTGCACTTGTAGACGATCTTGACAGACTAATCGCAAAGTTGGTCAAGGCCTGGGATGACCAGATTTGACCGAGACTGAGAATTTCGGTAAGATTCAGATTGATGCTTCCCGTGGCTCTAATGACGAGTGAATATGTGGTTCACTCTTTCAAGCTTGTACTCACTGGCTATCTATCACCGGAAAGCTGATGAAGCGGCCCAAGACGGACTGGAAGGTGCGTCAAAAAAGGTGGTTTGTATTGGAAAAGACTTGGCATACGAAATCCCAGTGTAATACTCCAGTAACCGTGTTGTAGAATACCATCCATGCATCGCCGTCAAAGAGAACTTCCATAGTTCGACGTGACGCTTCCGATGCGGTAAACTGGGTATTGGCAGCTTCCAGTTCAAGCTCAATGACAGCGTTAGTACTGAAAGAACTGTGAGGACCAGAAAGAGATAGCTGGAATATCACGCACTAGTCTTTGCCATAATTGCCATTGTAAAGGTGCCCTGTATGTTGGCTGAGAGGTAATCAGAAAATGTCAGTGGAGGTTGAACGGACTAACGCAAAACTCCCGTCAGCACGCACACCATCCGCCATGATGGTATTTCTTACAACTACTTCAGCATGGACTCTCCTGAAAGCGTCGGTAAGCAGAGACATATTGGCGTTCAGAAGTGCATTATCAATGCCAATGCTCGCTACATCAAGCGCGTTGGCGCCCGTCAATGGTCCTATACTGAGGGTGTCAACGAAACTTCCCTCGTAGGACCGCAATGACATGTGGCTACAGTTTCTGCGTTGCTCGGAAGAAAGCGCTGAGTCCATTAACAGACAGGTTTGGCCCACTTTTGATGGGACGCCGATGACCTATGCCATAACTCAGAACTTTCCAGATTCCAAAGAAAAGCTATGCGCACATTACTGAACCAATTGGTGTTCCATAGAGTGAAATCATCAGAGTTGCACGGACATCTGTCCGTGCCTCCATAACTCAGGCAATAGTTATTAGTGAAATCGTGTATAAACCACCAGTTCATCGCCATCGAGATCTTGGAGGCCAAGTCTGCATTGGCTGCGTATTGTTCAGCACCTGGAAGATTGCCATGCCAAGCACCCGCCATCGTGACTAGGGATGCAAATTAGAGCGAACCATTCCCAAACTGCAGCACTCACCAAGCCTACTCCAATGGTTTTGGCCAGCGGGCCAATTCGCACGTTGTGCCGAACACCCAGTTGTATAGTCAATGTCGGGCCATTTACCCTCAGGGTCTAGAGAACGCGACCTGCAAAGAAAATCAGGACTGCATGAGCTCGAAACACATAAAAAATGTTGAAAAAATGAGACTGACCATGTATTGACGTTAGAGGCACCAGTGACGGAGCTGAGAATGACATCAAGGCGTCTATTGCGTATGGTCTGGATATCTGAAGTCGCATTGCCATTTGCTTCGGCTCGGAATGAGTGACGTCTGTCGTTGTCTTTGCGCGAACTCCATGGACGTTGGCTAGACTCAGTGAAGACGTGTCTTCGATGTAGCGATGGGAAAGCGTGGCTAGTAGAAACTGTCTGAGCGACTAGGAGGAAGTAGAAGATAGTGAAGAGAAGGATAGGATTGTTGGCTTTCATCATGTCCACGGAGGAGACACTATAAAGCAACTCGACATCGTGACCAAGCGCTATGTGCCATAATCATCGGTGAACAATGCAGGAGTGTCTCGTAGTTATTTCAAATTTGATTCAGGCATCTCCAGTGGTACAATGGCACTGTCGCTACTGACATCAGAGTTTGTTCCAGGCAGAAGAGACAGAAAATTAGGATAGCACAGTGATTATCGATACAAAAATTAAGAAGTACATGACAATATGCAAGTAGTGTCCAGAGTGCCCTCGTGTATAAAGGAAACAAAAGATAGAGTTCGTAGTCGTCGTCAAGTTGAGTCGTCGATGATAATTTTAAGCAGCCTTGGAAGCAGTCACATTGAGCTTGGCCATCGAGCAGATTACAGGGACTGCATAGAAAGCATATGCAACCCAGACCACTATAGAAGTCACGCTTGAGCCAAGGTGCCTCACAGACAAATTCAAGGACTTACTGGTAAAGGCATTCCCGTCACTAGCAATCAACTCAGGCCCTTCACTTCCTTGGCTCGCAACTGATCGATTGAAATCCTGAACTGCCTTGCCAAACCACATCCTGAGGATAAGGAAAGACGAGATGCCGATGAAGAAACCAAAGAAACCAATCCATGCAGAGACTCGTTGAATCAGAGGCTTATCCAGTTGAGCAGCAATTCTTTCACCCATTTTGTGTCGGAAAGAAATCAAAGTGAAGGTGAAGAAGAACATGATGGAAAACGCCAAGGAGACTGCGATGAAGGCAGGTGAGCTCGGTGGTGGGGCCGACAAAACGAGTTGAGGGGCATTGGAAGGTAAGACAGAAAGATCTGAGATACAAATGTCGTCAGTTCCAGGTTAGAGGCTGCAGAGCGAACGAATGGACGCACCATACTCCGGCGACAAGGATGCTACTGTGCAATTGATATCGGCATCGTTCTTTGGCCGAGAACAGGACCCTGATGAAAATCAGTAGATGGTAGAGACCATGGAGGTACTTGACTCACCAAGAGCGCCCAGAAACAAAGAAGCACCGTCTACATCTTTTGAGCCACCCACGTCGGTCAATGCAGTGGATGGTGTGATCGTCACTAAAGCGACACGGTCTGGCAGCATCACCGTAGGACTCCTATATACATCTGCGTGTCATTATCACGGAGATTTGAACAAAAAAAAAATTTACAAAAACGCAAAGAGATTGAGCACGAGCGCCACAAGTAACAAGACAGGTGCGAGATATAGCGTGATTGCTTTGGCAAGACCGGCTATCATGTTGGAAATCAAGAGAGTGGGGTTCGTTGAAAGAGTGAGAATCAAGAGAGTGGTGTCGGCGTGAGGTCAAAGAACTCGACTAGCGAGGGCGTCTATGAGAAAAGAAGGAAAAAAACGAGACCGAGAGAGTGGGGGACTGGTGTATGCTGAAATTACCTTCCCATCTTATATACCTACCATTTCCTCCGAGTTCTCGTAACAAAAGACTTAAAGACAAAGAGCCTATTGTGTTTACGTAACTGGGCGGCGTACTTTGCATACTTTGCCCTTATTCTGAATTCGTACCCGAATTGTTCAGAGGACCCTCGTCGCCAAGACCGATTCACATGGGAAAGCCGCTTCAAAAAGTTGTTGTATTCTTGTTGTATTCGCCTTGAGATGGAAGTTGGATGGAAGCCTGAGAAGACGTATCGAAATCGAATAGAGCTTTCCTTTGCAAATGCAGTACGCGAAGCTTTTTTGTTCTCTCTGTATCCCTGAGGATCTTGATGATCAAGAGACATGGAGACTGACCTAGTGGAACATGGGGACTGACCTGGTGGATGGTGGAAGGAGAGCAACTGAGCAAGTGCCAAGCAAAGACAAATTTGGGTCGCGTCAGCACGTCGATCCTAATCTGGCAATTACGGACTGACAAAATTTACATCCATGTCAGAAATCCTCGAGAGTGCTCCCGCTCTCGCTCAATTGTCTCGTGTGCTAGACGATGCACCAGAGTACCTTGTTACAGGCAGTAAACGTTTGCAAAACTCCGCTTTACAAGCTACAAAATACCTTTTCGACCTATGTGCGTATTTTTCTATTCTACTCCTTGAGTTGGAAGTACATTAAAGTGAAACAACAGCCGTCGACTCGGAAACCGCTTCATTTGCACATATAGAACCGCTGCTGAATTCATTTTCTCCTTCAAGTGCACCTCAGACCCGTTCTCAGACACGCAAACGCAAACGCAGCCCAAGTCCAGCCCCACCACAAATAGTTTTACAGCCCACTCCTCTCGGCTCTCTGTTTGTTGAAGGACTCGATGAGGATCAAATATGGTCTCAACTTGACCTCCGTGCCAGAAATGTCTGTGACATGCTCGATCATATACTGGAAGCCGACCCAGAAGAAGAGGAGGACGAGAACAAGCTTCCAATCGACCTAGACGAAGAAAAGATAACGGAGCTTCTTGAACGAATTCAGAATGGCGAGGATATTGACTTGGATAAATATGGCTTGGATGAAGAGAGCCTTGACGCCCTACTGGAGCAAAGTGGTTATTTTGACGACGAAGACAGTGACGAGGACGAGGATAGTGGGGATGAAGATGAAAACGAAGAGGAGTCTGCCGAAGGAGGACCGGAGGAGGAGGTAGCCCTACGAGACGAATCGTCTGACGAAGAAGATAATGAGCCTAAATCCATGCTCGACATGATATCCAACAAACGCAATGGGAAGCTAAAGGTAAAGGGCAACAGCGAATTGGACGATGCCTTCTTTGACCTGGCAGCCTTTAATGCTCAAAGCGAGGCAGCAGAGGCTCGGAAAGTTTCAGCAGGACATTTGGATGAATCCGACGAGGATGCAGACGAGGATATTGATTTCTTCGCACCTGTCGACGATGCCGACATTGAAGAGGAAGAGTGTAAGCTTGTCGTTCCCTCCAATTTGCGTACGCTCACAGTTCATGTAGCCCTCTTCTATAATGATTTCTTCAAGCCTCCTCGTTCCAGCAAAGCCGCTGCGAAGAAATCCGATGCTGGTTCCGTTCGTTTTCGCGATGAAGTGCGGGTCAGAAAAATCAAGGCAAAGGGCAAAAACCAACCCATATCGTCCATGTATCTTGAGGAAGATGAAGATGAGGACGAGGACGAGGATGAAACTACCTTTTCTATGGGACAAGATGACGAAACCTCTTCTGAAGAATCCGGGGAAGAATCTGATGAGGAGGAGTCTGACCTTGAGGAGGAAAGCGAGCCAGATCTGATTATGGACGACACTATACAAAGGCTTCAGGACGATCTTTTCGCTGATGAGGAACACGATTCTCAGCGAGGTTAGTTCACGTCGTTGCATTGTCTTTGCTTCATGGAATAACATTTTCTTTCAGATTTATCAACACATGAGAAACGGATGCAGGCTCTGCAGGAGCAGATCTCTCAGCTAGAACAGGAGAATGTTGGCGAAAAGGATTGGGTTCTCATGGGAGAAGCGGGCTCCCGCTCACGACCCCAAAATTCCTTGCTTGAGGAAGACCTCGAATTTGAGAGGGTTCAAAAAGCCGTGCCCGTCATCACAGAAGAAGTCGTACAAGACCTCGAAGAGCGAATCAAAGCCCGAATACTGGAGAATCGATTTGATGACGTTGTTCGTGTTCGTCCACTAGAAGACAAACCCTTCTTACCGTCGCGAGTCTTCGAATTGAAAGACACGAAATCTACTCAGTCGCTCGCTCAGATCTACGAGGATGAATATATTGCGGCTCGTTCAGGTGGCAGTACTGGAGATGCCGTTGACGAGAAGCTGAGAAAGGAGCACCAAGAGGTTGAACGCTTATGGGAAGGGATCTGCAGCAAGCTTGATGCACTGTGTAATGCCTATTACACCCCCAAACAGGTATGGATTTTGGCCATGATGAAATGCGAGCTTCATCTAAGCCGTCTGCAGCCCAAGGCTACAATTTCTACAGTGACTGACGTATCAACCGCGTCTCTCGAATCCGCACTTCCAACAACTCAGTCCGCAGCTACTATGCTAGCCCCCGAGGAAATTTTCGCTCCTTCATCTTCAGATTCTCGTGCACGAAGCGAACTCACACCTGCTGAGAAGCAAGCTTTGCGGCGGAAGGAAAGGAAGGCCAAAAAGAAGACCCGCGACGCACTCAATCTCAGCGTCGACAAGTACGCAAAGATGCAGAAAAAGGGCGGGGTCAAAAAGCAAAAGGAAGATGCTCTCAAGAGTGTTGTCAAAAGTGGGAAAGGAGTGACGGTGGTAGGCAAGAAAAAGAAGGACATTTTGGGGAAAAAGTAGTTTACATACTTACAGACTGTGACCAGTCGCGTATCCTCTCATGTGCTCAATACACGAGTGTGACTGGTGTGACCTCAAAAAGTTCGAAATTGAAATTCTTTTGTTTGCTTCCGTGATTGTTCAGTCCCTCTTGTCGCCACTTGACTCGCGTTTTCTTCTTTTCCCTGGCAGACAACACGACATGGCTTCTCGAAGTGAACGAGAACGTAACGCTAACATTGCCAGGTCAGTGTCTGCTCTGCCTGTCTGAGCTCATTTCCCTCACTTTTCATTGATGACAGGAATAAGGCGTTGTTGGAATCAATAGGCGTGAATAAGCCGCTCTTCGAGCCCAAGGAGATACGACACCATCGAAAAACGACATCGAAAAAACGGAAAGCCGAAGAAGAAGATTCGTCTGTAGAACCTCCACAAAAAGCAGCACGCGCCGAGCAAACCTTGGACGAAAATGATCCTGAAACCGCTAAGGAGACCGCAAGCACTACTACTCGCCGGAGTACGCGTATAAAGGAGAAGAAAGAAGAAGTAAAGGAAAGGAAGCTCCTTCCTTCCGAACGCGAAAAGTTGAAGATTTCAGAACCGAAGCATGTAAGCGAGAGAAAACACAGCCCGTGAGTGTGTTCCCCCTGTTTTGAATTCCCTCTTTCATCACGCCATAGGAATGTCTTTGGGTCCATACCAGGCATTGAGGTGGGGACTTGGTGGGAGTCGAGGCAGGCATGCAGTCTCGACGCGATACACGCGTAAGTTGTACTCCTACTGCGAAGTCTGGTCTGTTCTTTTGACTGCCAACTATACAGGCCATGGGTCGCAGGGATTTCCGGAGGTAACGAAGGCGCCTACAGTGTTGCACTGAGCGGCGGATACGAAGACGATGTTGATCTCGGTTACGGGTTGTGAGTCCACTGTCGTCCTACTCCCGAGATGATACTCAAGTTGGATAACAAACAGCACGTATACTGGATCTGGTACGTCTTTTTGATGATATACCATTCCCCGCCTGATGTCCTTGGAGGGGGGAGGGATTTGAAGGGTACCAAGGCAAATCCCAAAAATGTCAGTGTTGGCACCCATCTTTTTCTAACGCAGGCTGAATCTGATATTTCTGAAGCTGCGAACTGCTCCTCAGAGCTCCGACCAGACCTTTGATGATCGTGTATGTCTTGCTTTCTGAGATTTTCAGCATTCGAAACTAATTGGCCATTCCTGTAGATGAACAGGGCTTTGAAGGTATTCGTATTAGCTGCTCTCGTCATTTCGTCTCGTTTACCTTGAAATTTGCTAAGCGGTCTTCTGAGACGAAGAAACCTGTCCGAGTAATAAGAGGCTACAAGTTAAACTCCCCTTATGCACCTAGCGAGGGGTAAGTCTTTCGCCTTCCGTTCAAGCAGTCTATTGACCACTTTGTGATATCAGGTACCGATATGATGGCCTGTACTCAGTCGAGAGGGTGAGACTTACGTTTCCGGTTCCGTAGCTGTACTCACAGTTGACGTAGGCGTGGATGGAGAAAGGCTTGAATCCACAAGGATATCTTGTCTGCAAGTTTGCTTTCAAGGTATGTTATACGATTTTTTTTCGAGCTCCCAGGTAATCTCTAAAATTTGGGTTTTTTGGGCAGCGTCTACCGAATCAACCCGATTTACTTGTAAGAGATACAGACGAGTCAGAATCTTCTTAGCTTGGGACTATGACAGTACTTACCCCGTGTGCATATATACTAACAGCGATTTTTGGATGTACATACATACTTCAATACGTAATCATTCTCTACAGTTTTTCTAACGTCCCTGATAGAAGTGATGGTTTGTCGAACTTTGAATTCCTACGTTCCTTCCGTTCTTCCACCACCCTCGTCACTCATTTGAACGCAAAAAAGTACTCATGCTCTCCCTCAGTCTGTCTTTACGACTTCTATGTCTGCTTGCATTCTCTAGCACCCTCTTTCAGGCAACCAGTGCTCGCTCCCATTCTGATGTCCAGGTCCGTCGTCACGTACGTGGTGGTGACAGCGTTATCCGATCGGAAAAAGGCAATGTTACTACCAATGCGCTCGAAAAACGAGGAGGTGACAAAAGATTTTCATGGTATCCTACCGGGTTGTATGTGACTTTAAAAAAAAGACCTATATTGATATTTGTTCATTTACAAAAGATTTACAGGGGAGCATGCGAACAGGTTAACGGTCCAGATGATTTCGTACGTGAGCACCGTTCTGTTTTCTCCACAAACTCATTTCCTACTTACAGATTGTCGCGTTGAACACACCTGTGAGTGTCGATTTGCCTTGACGTTTTCGACGCGAAGCACCGACTCTTTCAGCAATGGGATGGGGGGTCCCACTGTTTTGAGACGATCACCCTTAGTTATCAAGGCAGAACAGCCCAGGCGCAGATTGTAGACCGGGTACGTTCCTTCATGCTTGTATGTATTGCATGCACTTATCAAGTTCGGCTAGTGCGTTGAGTGTCCCCCTGGGGCGCTTGATTTCTCGCATGGTCTCTTCGCCTTTTTGTCTGGTGGTAGTCCTGAACAAATCGGAATCATCTATGGTGATTGGTCCTACGACGCGGGCAATCCTGACCCTGAACCCTCCACGCACCACACTCCCGACCCCACTCCCGATCCCACTCCCGACCCCACCCCCACACCCGACCCTACACCTGACCCAACTCCTGAACCAAGTACCACATCTAAACATACGCGTGCTCATACCTCGACTACCTCAGTCGCCCCTACTACCAGCACCTCGCAAACCACGTCTTCTATTGGTTTGTTCTTTACTATGTGCTCATTGACCAGATTCTTATGACCGATAGTAGAATCCTCCTCGTTCGCAACGTCCGCTACGTCTGCAGCTCCCTCCCCATCGGCCTCGGGGGAGCCACAGCTGCTCCAATTACTTAATATCGGGTTTGTTCAACTCGGCGGTGTCGTTATGGCTGGGCTCACAGTTCAGTCCGATTAAGCTCGGTCATATACACGATATCTTCGGTGTTTTGTTTTTGCCATTGGAACTTTTGGTGTTTTCGTGTTTCTACGACCGTTTCGCTGTATCGAGTGCAGATGCTCTAATTCAATACCCTTATGTCAGCGATCCTAATTCGATCCATGAATAGTTCCTTATATGCACATCGTTCAAGTTGTGAACGGTTGGTGGATGCACCTGGGAGTAGGACGAACACGGACACATGCAGTTCATCATTTTTCTCTTTTCGGATTCCGCCGTGCAGACAGACGTAGATCATCATGGTTGATGCCTCGACGGGTCGTGAAGTGATGCCTAACATTTCTTTTTTACTCTCTCTTACTACCTCTACCGTTCCTTTGCAAAGTAGGGTTAATCCATGGGCTCCCCAAATATATTCCTGCGACTACTATGTCTTGCTGGTCTCTCTAGCATCGTCTTTCAAGCAGCCAGCGCTCGTTCCCATGCCGACGTCCTGCCCGGACATCACCGAGTAAGTACTATTGCGTCTCGCCATCCTGAGCCAGCTGCAGACAATGTCACCACTGGTGCCCTGGACAAACGAGGGGGAGATAGGTTTACTTGGTACGGTGTGGGTTTGTAAGTGAATTTGACCCACTTGTGTATTTGTTGATATCAATTCGTCCTTGGTTTAGAGGAGCTTGCGGTGGAACGAACGTACCGACTGACTTTATTGTCGCTTTGAATGCACCTGTGAGTGACTATAACTATCGGCCGTAGAACCTTCATTTACAAACTCGAAAAGCAATGGAACGGCGGCTCTCATTGCTGGGAAATGATCACAATTTCCTACAAAGGCCAATCCACTCAGGCGCAGATTGTGGATCTTGTAGGCACAATCTAGTATTTGCATGAATAGGTAAACTGAAAGTTTTCCTAGTGTCCTGGGTGCCCCCCGAGCGGTCTCGATCTCTCCCATGGTCTCTTCGCTTTTTTGTCTGGTGGCAGTCCTGAACAGATTGGAGTAATACTTGGAGATTGGTCCTTTGGTGGAGGTGATCCTGATCCTGAACCCAAACCCAAGCCACCTCAAAAATCTGATCCAATGACAACGTCAACTAAACCTCCGCGTACTCATACCTCAACTTCGGCCGTTCCTACTATCATCACCTCTGAAACCACATCTACTATCGGTTTGTTTCTTGTCCTTTACCCCTGACTCGTTCTGATTCCTCTATGTATAGAATCTCACTCGACTACAACTTCTTCTTCTCCCTCTCCATCTGCTTCAGAGCAGCCTCAACTGATCCAGTTGCTCGACGCCGCCATTGTTCAACTTGGCGGTGTTGTCATGGCCGGCCTTACCGTTCAATCCGACTCAAACTGAGCGGACGGCTTGTGCACATCCTGCTGTCTAATTATGCGACTTGTACATAGGTGTTTTTCCGGGCCTTTCCTTTGGGTTTCCTTTGGGTTTATCTGTAGATGGATGACATATGTAGATGAAATAGTACTACCTTTGCTTTCTTTGCTTTCCTGAAATACAGATGCTTTCATCCAATACCTCAATCTCATTACGATTAGAGAGCAAAAGTACATAGTGGTATCATAGCGTTGCGTGCAAAAAAAATAATAAAGAGCGAAAGATGTATGAATGTAACCCTAAAATCCAGCCTTCTTATGAATAATGTCCGGATCCTCCTGATACTCTTCTGCCGACACCCACATCTGCAATTCTCGATTAGAAGAGACGTCTTGAGTGAGATGAAAAAATCTTACCTTCTTGAAAGCGTTCAGACCAGCGAGAATAGATCCGCCTATCCAGGTGGAATATTTACGTTCAGGAGGAGCGTATATCTTGATCTTGACGTCCTTCAGAGCAAGCTTCTTCACTTCGTTCAAAAGACGGTCACCGAAACCTATGTATGATCACATCAGACCCCGCTCTCCTGGAAGAAAACACGGAACGAACCTCTACATAGCGTACTCCCTCCACTGAGAACGATGTTGGAGAACAGACTTTTCCGCAGGTCCAAGTCCACACGATTGATTGAGTCAACAACCACTTGATGTACACCTGCGTATTCCTGCCCAATCAACTCAGGGTTGAACAAAATCTCCGGGGCACGGAATCGTTCTGCTCCCAGCTGTGTCGACGGAAAAGATTGAGTTATTCTGCAGCATCTGCAAAGTAAGTGGTCTGACCTGAACAACATTTCCATCAGGTAATCTGAACTCTTCTAGATGGCCGGCTGATTCTTTCTCCTCTTTTGATGGATTAAGAGCAACATAGCAACATTTCTCCTTAATTGTCCGCACAATTTCTCGTTCTGCAGTGGTATGTAGGTGATGTCCTGACTTTCTGAGCAGTAGCTGTAACTGATCTGTAACGTCTCTGAAACATTGTTAGCGTCTGACAGCGCCAAACGTATTGGTTGACCTACCTTCCTGCTATGTCTACTCTTCGAATGGCGTGAGGCATGGAAAATCCTTCAAAGACGGGAACAGCATGCGTGACACCATCTCCGGAATCTAAAACAATACCAGTAGTCCTCCCGGAGGAATATCTACGCCAAATGAGCCGATGAGTTTGAAAAGGAGAAATGGACGCACAATGATAATACAGCTTGAACAGAAGTAAACAGGGCGGGGACGTTGAAAGTATCAAAGAAGATTTGAGCAGCGATATCTCGATTGCTTCGTGGATTTAGTGGTGCTTCTGTCAAGAGGACTGGATGCTGCGACGCGGGTTAAAGAGTTTCAGAGAAGAAGGGTCAAAAGACATGCCTCTTCGCTCAAAGTTCCCAATTCTTCAGCATACACCCAACTCCATATCCGTTCCATGTCGTCCCAATCAGTGACTATGCCATGCTCCATGGGATATTTTATCTTCAATAATCCTCGAAATTCTTGAGCCCGTCGTCCAATAAAAGTTTCGCCCTCTAGCGCGCCAGCCATTACGCGTACATGTTTCGGTCGGCCTACACTACATGGTGAACAGGTACGGCGTTAACGCAACGAGAACAATACTGGAAAGTAGTCCTAACCATGAAGACGCACAAGGACGGAAAGAAGCATTTTGGATGGTCTTGTCCAGCGAACCCCGCTTTTATTGTTCCTGAACCCTATGGAACAGGAATAGGTAGGTTCATAGAACGATAATAAGGGACAAAAGACCTACATTGTCTATGACGACCGGCTGGTTTGTGAGGACATCGTCGAACTCTGCAGACATCCCGAGGTCGTAAAGGAGAAAGAGCGGTTAAACAGTCACAAATCCCGTTTCTCCTCTCCGCTCATGGCAAGACCTCTGCTTGCTTGGGCTTTTCTGTTCATATCGCTATTTGTGAGCCTCTTGCATATCTGACACGTATTTTTGGCCCATAGTCTCCAGGTCTCTGCTCATGCTGCTCTTAACAAATGGGAAGCAACCAATTTCTGCAAATGTGTGTACTCATGACATTCGAATGGCAGCAACCCCCTCTGAACCGCCATCTAGGTATATGCTTTGGGGCAAACTACTCCATATTGCACATGGAGCTTCCAGATAATCCTGCACAACCCTGCCAGAGCTGCACAAAACAGTGGTGTTTAAATCAGAACCTACCTATATGCGCAGGAGCCTCTCTTGGTATATTTTTCACTTCACCCTCTTCTGATTAGAGCTCCAATCCAAACCTTCTCTTTCTAAAGGTGATACAGACCCGGATACAGCAACTGGAAAGGAAGGAGACGTCGAAGCGCGCTGTTTCCGTGCGTACTGCCATGTTCATTCTCTACAACTCTGCTCATGTACCGCTAGAACGAGATTCGCCTCGAGATCAGCTAGTCGTCACGCTGTTCCTACTTATTGTCTTTGGCCTGCTGCTTGGTGCAGGAATCAAGGGTCGTATGGAAAAGGCTGGACTGGACGCCAATTGGAACTCTGGGCGAAGGTGGTGGGAAGTATGGAGTTTGTACTTTGTGGACCTACATAGGCACTCATCTTATCTATTTTCTAGGCCTGGCAGCCACTGGAAGACCTCGGGTTTTCGCGATTTTCGCGTTATAGATCGCAGCGAAATGAAAACAGAGACTACATACCCATGTCGTCAGAACCGGATTAGATGTATCAATATCTTTCGTTAGCTTAGGACTGGATTTATTTCTTTGACGTATGGCTTGTATATATCATTATTCTTGGGTACATTATTCGACGAATAGGCCTCCTATTCGTGTCAGTGGCCTGCGATCATGTGAGGTTCATGCTCCTTGCTCTTGAACGCGACTCGTCTCATCTCTTTGCCAACTCGACGCTCTGAATACCGTCAAAAATCTTCAAAATGGATACAGAATCCTTTTCCTCCATAGCTGTTGCACAGCTAGCCACCCCATCCCACTTCATGCCTTCTGCTTGCTGTCCAGACAAAGACTTGGTTCTACTGATTTCTCGAGTTGGCGGTCGTGATCGGATGGGTCTCTGGACACTTTCTGGCACGAAGACTTGGGAAATAGACCCATCACCTTCTACTGAGCGGATCATGGCCTGCGCATGGAGTCCGGATGGTACGCATACTCTTGTTTGAGCGCCAATTCCCTCTAAACATTGCGAACGCAGGACAGAGCGTAGCCGTGGCACAACATCCGGCCTCTCTCACTCTTCACTCACTACAAGATGGTCATGAAGAACGTAACATACCGCTCCCTTTCAGCGATGGAACGATTACCGGAGTCTGGTGGTTCCGGCATGAGAAGGTCGTCGACACGAACCCAGTTCCGGATATATTCAAGAGGAATGATGTCATTGTGCGTTTTTTATCTCACTGTTGAGGGCCATTCCTGAATATCTTCAAGACAGGCAGCTCTCATTCCATACTAAGAAACCTACCATTGCTCGAAAGTCTGCAGGAGAGTTCACAACAAATAACGTCTGCTACATGTCCCCATCCTTCTTTTGATCCGGGTCTCCTAACATATGTATGTCTAGTGCTACCAACATTTTTGCCTTCCAAGGGTCCCAAACTCAATCCGCTCGAAAATCTTCCATTCCAGATGTGGTGAAATTGTGGCCCACTTTGCAAAACGATCCTTTGGCCGCGTCAATCGATGCTGTCAACCGGTCAATTGACCCTGCGCTCGACGATCCTGATGACACGAACATAGATAGCCTTCTGGTAATTGCCGATGACCTGGGACGTGTTTCTTTCTACCTCGACGGTGCATATTTGACAGGAACGCTGGAACTTGGACCACAATCATTTACGGAAATGTTCAAGGACCCACAGCATCCGCGTTTGATTGCACACTCTGAAACCGACGTCGACGGGGACAAGATATCGTCAATTGAACCTATTAGGATTACTCTACCTTTACTGGAGACGCGTAAAGTCAGGGATTTTGCCAAACTGTCAACGACTGCCCGTGAACTGATCTGGTATATCATACGTGTCGTCGAGGAAATGCGTGCCGTCTGGATGGGATCTGAGACGAACACCGGTGCTCATGAGCTAGGACCCAAGTGGCTTCGCTCTCTGGAGAATAGGCAGAAGACGCAGTTTGGCCGTTGGTGTCTTCCGATCTTTCCTTACCTTGATTGATTGATGAGCTGCCTACAGAAGAAGAACCTAGGCCAATACTCGATTTAACTAAACTACTGGTCACCGGCCGAGCTTCTGAACCTTTATCCGATTTTTTAGGTAGCGGGGAACAGATGAGCGAAAGAGTACGTACTTATTCACCGGACCAGATCGTGTTGAACTAATCTAGTCTGCTGATAGGGTCTTCAGAAATGGGAGTCCACAGTTACAGAGGCACTAGTAAAAATTCGAGACTACTCTGAAAAACGCCTGGCTCCGGCGTGTCAGCGTCTGTACCTAGTTCTGGAGGAAGCCAGAGGATGGTCCTTCATGTAAGTGCAGTTTGAAACTTTGGAGCATCAACTCATGCCTTCAAACCAGGCCAAATGAATATTCCCTATTCGAGATCCCCAGTGTCCTAGTCCAGCAGTGCATGGAGGCAACGGCTCGTGCCATTCTTCTTGCAGCCTGGTTGGCTGCCCTGGCTCGACGAGAGAACAGCCGTTTCAAAGAGTTCATTGCATGGCTGCGATTTGGTGAGTCTCAATGACGGGGCCTATAAAAAATGAGCTGAATGAATGCTTGAGAATAGAAACTACATCCGCCAATCCAGCAAATGAAACAGTGCCTCCCCTGCGTCATGATATCCTGGAAGTCAACCAATATCTAATGCAGGGTCTGGAAGGGGGGTCTATAGACAAATGGTTCAGCGGACAGGTGCCTGTATTTTCTCCACAGGATCTAGGGTTACCAAACTACAGCCTTTCGCTTGAAGCAACGTTGCAGGAGGCACGGAAGGTACTAGAGGAAGGTTCTGAACTCGGAATCAAGACAGTATGTCTTCGTGGGCATTTGAGATGAAACTCTCTGATCAGGCTGTAGGCACTGCAGGAGAAGGAAATTCCGAATGTAGAACGAAACCTGTGCGCGCTAGTGGACGAGCTTGCAGGTAATTGTCGCCAGGTTTTCGACCGCTCGACAGGTGCAGCCACTAGGTCCGCAAGGGTGAGGAGTACGGACAGAAAAGGTAAAGAGACCGGCAATAGGAATATCTCCGTCCGAGAACGAACGATCATGCAAGTGAGTAGGTTTAAGATCAGATTTGCAGAAAGAAATTTAAGAAGCATGTAGGACGGGGATTATCTGCGACACCTTGCAATACATAGGGCAGCCACGTCGGAAGATCGGGCCTTCTGTGAGTTTTCTAATTGGATACTACCGTCTATTCTGACTCGCGTGTGAATCAACAGTATGCATGGTGCGCCAGAGGTTTGGAGATAACGAGATGGCGGTGTCGGCTGCGCTTCTAGAGTGCTCCATAGAGGATGAGGAAGGAGGGGAAGTGGAGATGGACATAGTTGGGGCCGAGTTTTTCGACGATGAAAGTTTAGTAATAATTTACCGGCCAAGGGACCAAGATGGTGAGTAACATGACCGGTATCTCTACTAGAGTTGTGGATGCTGATGGCGATCAAATACTACTAGGTGGAACGTTTATTGGCACGATACAATACAACGATTTAGGGTACAAAGAAGTGCAACGCGAAGGTCACGTAACGCCTGCTGTCCGGGAAGATTTGATACAAAGCGCGTTGCAGCGATTAAAGGCTGGAGAGGTAGGCTATATCCGTTTTGATGTTCAAAGAAGGATACTGAGAAGCCTCGTGCCGAGCAGCTGGACGCGGGCAAGATTGAGCTGGAAGGGAAACGGCGACTTGGAGTACGGGGGAAGGAGCTTGTTGTGAACGGACGAAGTGGACGACGGGTGGCATGTATCTTGGACGAACGGGGAACGGGACTGGAGAGCATCGACATGGAGGGAAGCGATGAATGAATTGTAGATACATATGGAGATAGAACTGTTGTAGCGGCGTAGGCCCGCGGAGCCTCGACTCGTGCCCACGTCTGAATTCTTTAAATAAGCGCGAGACAAACAGGGACGACTCGACGATGCCCCCCAAAGAACAACACACCGACGTTGCTGTCAGAAAGAAAAAAAATGTAACTTCCTCTCTGCTTTCTGACCTCTGCTTTCTGACCCTTATTTCGCTTACGTAAGGCCGATGCACAAGCAGCGTTTAGACAAAGAAGGGCCAATTATATCTCGACGCTGGAAGAGGTGAGGATCGTTTTTTTCTGTTCTGTCTCCATCTGATCAATGTGGAATTTGTAGACAGTAACCAACCTCGAATCTGTCGTTCTGCAGCTCCAAGAGTCATGTCGCGAAGCCCGCGCCGAAGCGCAAGATCTCCGTCACGAAAACTCCCGCTTGCGCCAAGCTCTTCGTGATCGAGAAAATTTCTGGCGCGCTGTCTGGCCACGGAAGGGGCAATCCTCAGACTCAGACGGTCCCCCCTCTTTCAACTCGCAAATCCCTGTCACGCAGTGCACAGATCACTCCATCTACTCTTCGGGTGCCACCTACTCCGCAGAACACGATTCACTCGGCCATCGGTCCTCTGCCTACTCATGGCCACAGCCAATCGCCCAGACTTCTTCCTCAGGTGGCGAGTCAGCTGTCCTCACAGGTAGTGCTTCAAACTCTCCCCAGTTTTCCGAATCCCCCACTCTCAACTCTTCAGAAATGGCCTTTATGTCTCGTTTTCCCCCAGAAGATCAAAAAGTATCTATGGAGAACCAGCCTTATGTATTCCCTTCCAGTCGCTCCATTTCCCTTCAGGATCCATTCCCTCAGCATCTACCCCGACGTCCATGTCTTCTTTCCAGTATAATTTCCACGAAGGTTCCGCCGCGGTCCATGATCGCACGCAAGATTTTGACTACCGCAGGCAAACGACACATCCCGGAGAAGTCACTCTTCACGGTGGCACCGCCGACATCTCGCTGGCTGCATCAGGAACTGATGCTGTCCGCTACAGACTCGGATCCACTGCAAGGTCGTCTGATCGCCCTCTCCTTCCCATACTCCCCCCCCTATCAGCAGGAAGTGACAACGGTTCTCAGCATGAGCCAGGAAGCAGTGATGGTGATTCCAATTCATATCTTCCCCAAAAACTGCGTTCTCGTCGCGATACTACTGCTTCTCGCCCATCTCGTTCTCCTTCCCCAGGTATGGCCCCTCTTTCGGGCACTTTAGCGGTCATCAAAGCGCAGGCGTTTGGGGCGTTACGGCGGACGCGTGTACGGTCCAGAAAGTCCACAGATGGCCCTGCCAAAGTGGCTTTGGATGTCCTCGAAGCCAGAGGCATTGGAATGGGTGGCAGTCACGGTGTAAAACGACAACGACTGGATGATGATAACGATCTGGACGTCCCGTCATGATTTTCCAAACTTTTAGATTGGACTTGTACTCGTCAGATTTTTTGGGCTATAATGTTCTTATTTGTAGACATTATCATGCATACCTTTACTTATCGTCTTGTTGCATAGTTGTATTGTGAATACCTGTATAATAGTGTCTTGCGTCTTGTAATTAACAGCACCGTTCAATTGCTACATATATTTCTGTATCAGAACATGGCTCAACCGAAATCCGAAATCCGAAACCGAGACTCTGCAACTTGTCCTACTCTAGCAATGCAGGGTCGCTGGACGTGAGGCAGCAAGGGACGTATCCTCGATCTCGAAATAGAAAGTTGTATGTCCGGTGCAGTCGCTCCGTTGGACAATATGTCCATACTCTTCCTGAAACCGTAGCGAAAGCGTGTTCTGAACGAGTCAAACAGAAGCCATAAACTTTGCGGAAGGTAGCAGTATACGGATGTCCGCCACCACAAATGATCTAATCGATATTCAATTGACTTTAGGCACGGCCACATCCCAAGGTCCTCTGATTTCGCTGTAAACAAGCTACTGTAAGTGCGCTGCACTTTTCAGACCTGCAGGTTTACGCACTTTTGTATTTCTGGGCCCAAACTAGTACAGCAGGCGCCAGGAAGGTCACCGAGAGCAGGATGGATCCAAACAAGGATGCAATTGTCCACGAAGATACCGAGGCCATAACGAAGGCCACGGCAGACAGAAAGAACGTGAGGAGTATCCGGAATATGGCTGGAGTACTCTTGCGGCAATTGCTTGAGTTGCAGTTGATTACAGAGATTGGGGAACAATAGACCTACCTGAAGACGACGCCGCAACATAGGGAATAGGGTAAATGATTGAACGGAAAATAAGATGAGAGCAAAAACCGCCAGATCGGTGGATAGACGCGAGGCCAACACCACAGACGATGAAATGGCAGCATTCATGGACAGGACTGATGTTAGCCTGTCAAAGCGTGTTAAGCGTCGCAACGTCCGTGAGACTCAGCTCTACTACACCCACCTCTCATGCACAATGGGTTGAGACGAAGTCGACGATCCATAGTCAGCTAGTAGAATGTTGATGATGAAGAGTGCCGCTGACAAGGCCCAGATCGAATCCGAAGATGTTGCGGCAGTGAGGGTTCTCAGAACCGGTGACAGCGACATGAGCGCCAGAAATATCAGTATTGACGATTTGAGTGCCTTAATCCCTTTGAACAACATTCATAATCAGAACATATTGAGCCAAGAACAGGCTCCTTACGATCAAGGTGGCTCTGTTCATTTCGGCGAGTGTTGATGCAATGGAGCAATTCGGAGACGAGGTATCCCAAAAGGAAACAGCCCATGGAGACGAATATGAGTAACCGAGGATCCAAGGACTGGTCTTGTACACGCGCAAAGACACACAGGAAAATAAAGATCGTCGCCAGGTGTTGGGTGATTGCACAACAAAGAAGGACTAGAGGCCAGTAAGTGTAAGGCCGGAAATTAGCTGGAGAGAAGAGTTAAAGCGAAATACAAAACGAGCAGAGTTGTCGAGGCGTACGATTTGTCTGTAGCGACGAAAGAAAGGCATCTTTAGGAATGTAATTGTCAGGATAGGACTGTTGTTTCCATAGAACCCTGGCCCATGATTCTGGTGCAGAGCTCATTCATGAGCGAGGGATCCAGCGTCGAGGTCAGAGCCAAGTTCTGGGTTCAAGTTCAAGTTGTTGATGTCACGCCTGTATTCAACCTTGTTTAACACGCTCTTCTCTCAACCGTCGAAGGGTGTAGAAATGCGAATAGCAAGACCGGTGTTTAGGTGTGTATCTCCGCTCTTCGAGTCCATGAGGTATAATAATTAATCCATACATGAGTAGCTACAAAGTTATCGGAGATAGCTTCTGAGAATGCCCCACATCACTGCAACCGACAACCCTCAAATCCTCGCAACTAGTCCCACTGCATGTTCCGAATCAATCAAGATACTCAGTAACAAGGACTTCACGGACTCACCACTAGTCTCTCTTCTTGACGCGGTTCCGGGGTGAACTTTACTGGCTTCGCTGCCTGAGCCGCAAGCTTGCCTTGGTTGGGATTCGACGAATGAGTACCTCTTGCTTGGACCTGTAACAATTCCAGGGTAAGAAACCTATACACCGTTTGAGGTTGTACCGACAGCTTTCAGTCTACGTTCTGCAGCTTCAGCCTAGATTAAAGATACGGGCCTGAGTGCTTATTCAAGTGTTAATGTTGAGAATACAGACCGTAGCGGCACGGCGGTCAACTGTTGCTTGACTAGCTGGTTCTGAAGTCGATGATCCAAGGACATGGTGTCCACCTTCATGCGTGCCAGGTTTGGAGCAAAGCGAACCCATAAAGATACTTGAAATTCAAACAGGCTACAGCTTTGGTGGTGTGATGGTGTCACGCAGACATATTTTTTGTTAGTATTTTAGTAATTGCCGCTCAACCTTTCCAGAGCTGTAGATTATGATCGTAGAACGAGCAACTAGCTATAATCGTTTGTCCATCCTCCCCGTCTCCTTTATGGCACCAGTCCACGCCATACGCCAAAGATTCATGTCCATCGTACCGCTTCGACATACCACCTTTACATTGTTGTGTCTGGGCATCCATCTCATCAAAGTGCATGACCTTGAAGCCGTCAAGCATACATGCTAGAAGCAAATCATGTTTTCGTGAGGCCGAAGGGTGCCATTTGACCCTCCAAACCCCGCCGCCTGCATCAATTTGTGTCAAAGGGTCGAAGGATTTTCTCGTGTCAAAGATCCGGACGCTAGAGTCGTAGCTATTGTACATGAGCGTTATGGCGTATAGTCGAAATGGTCTTGGCTCACCTTCCTACGGCCAGAATATGCTCCATATAAGGATGACTTTGAATTGTCGTAATGCCCGAACTAAACCTGAGCATTTGAAGCGTAAGTACTACTGCATACTATTAAATTTGGCACTGACAGTTTGTTTTGAAAGATTGGCTGCTCCAACCTAACATCCCAACCCCTCATTGCCAAATCATCGCCACCTTTTATGCATCAGTAACGAGAACTAGTCCAAAGCATGAAACAGCGAACCTGAGTAGACCACGTTCCTATTCCAGTAATCCCAGGCAGCAATCCATGGCTCAAAGGTATGAGCAGGCCAACTCCTTTTGACGGTCAGAGAACCATCCGTTGGTCCCAGAAGAGACAAGTGGCCGTTTGACAGGGAAACGATGAGGTCTCCCAAGTCACTGGATTATAAGAATCAGTTTGCAAGCCAAGAACCATTCAAGTTCCATAAGTACTCGCTAGGAAATCGACGGTTTGACCAGTCAAGTGACAGGCAGAGGATACTGGAAGAGGGAGCTGCTAGTATTGAAGCCGTTGATTTTAAAAGGGACTGCAATCCATGTTTGAGAGATTAACCTTTGCGAGCATAATGGAATAGCAGACCTCGTCTGATTGCCACTCATATAAAGAGACACCTCCATCTGAATCTGCTATGCCTAGGATTGCGGAGTTAGAGGCAGATCTGTGACACCTTTTTTGGACTTCGTATCATTTCGAGCGTCAAGGTTCTTTCAGAATACCAACCATTTCATATCGAGCACTGCAGGAAGATCGATCTCTTGTATCTTTTCACTGGAAACGTATCTAGTGACAAAAGGTGTATTAGAAAGTCTTGACATACGCGGTTGGTTCGTCATTGCTCCTAAATACCAGGCACTGGCCGAGCCTGCGCTGGGGAGCACTTGGATCTGAGTGTTCTAGTTTATATGTCCCGCAGACGAATATATCTTGGGCATCTGGATGAGGACAAAACTCGACTGAGTCGGCGGGAAAGCCAGTGTCGATTGCCATATGTCGATCAAGTGTTATGAAGAGTGTGACGCGACGTGGTGTGCGCGGCTTCACCACCGTCTTTCTGCCCAAATACCCTTTTTAAGGTTTTCTTCTCTCGTTCGCTATGGATTTTGTTCAAAGTCTTGATCCTTCAAAAGCTCGTCTTGGCTGGAGTGGTACGGTCTTCAGCTATCCACGCGTCACCCCTAGGTTGAAATGTGTCTCTAGTCCTTGTCATTCCTTCTCAGTGGATTCTCGGCTCCTCAGGTTCGCTGCTTCAGGTTTTGGACTCGTTCTTGTTACTGATGCATACATCAATCAAGTACAACTTTCCGCTATACTTGTTTGGATTCTATGCCCAAGAGAATTCCGAGGCCGTGCAATCTTTACAAACTGTGCGTCTTCGTTCTCAGATTTGTTTGTCGTCGCTAACCATACCCTGAAGTTTACTGGGCTGCTGGGGGTTTCCATGCTCTACGACATAATCTGGATGATAAAATACGAGCAGAGTGGCTTCATCAAATTCTTGACCATTGTCCTTCTACTCCTAAAGGTGCGTATCAACTTTACAACAACGAACTGTCCGGATGATTGGAATGCAATGTCAGGTCCCTACTTTCCTCGCATTTGGGCTGGCGGCACGACAGAGAGGTGCGCAGTTTGGTGGCCTGGGTATCCGTGGTAGTGACTTGAGTGGACCAACCGGTGAGGCTTCATCTAAATGTCTCTTATACTCGTTTGACTAATCCTTTATGTATTCGCAGTGTGGTCGATGCCCGGTGGTTTTACTTCCTCAGGAAGGGAGGGATACCAGACTGTAGATGAAGAGCCACCGCTTCCACCTCCACCTACTCAGCACTCTAGGCCCGCAGCTCCGCCTCCTCCTTCTGGACCTCAAGCCCCTGGAGCGTATCAATCTGTGTAGTTTGTCAAACTGGATAAAGTATGAGAGCTTCACAGGTCGTAAACCTCATCCTCACTGCTATCTAGCAAAGTCTTTGCTAATACTACTTGTTGGTCCATAACCTTCTCCAAATTCTCCTCCTCCAGATCCGTTCCCAAGTCTTGTATTAGCTCCTGAATAGCCTCTAAGAATTCAACTCCCTTGTCGTTTCTCTTTCTGGCAAATAGCCATGGACAATCGATAGATTGGCAATGATTTGGTTCCCCCAAAGATGTCGATGTGCAGGTTGCGCAAACACGGTAGGTGTCTATAAGCCGGTTTTCATGATGCTTGACACGATTCAGGAGACCTGTCAATGTTTCATTGCGGTCAGAAAAGCAGTCATTGCAGAGACCTGAGTAGCGTCAGTAAGGTTTCTTCGGATCCAGAACACGAGAGATATACCTTGGATAGCGAGATCGCCGCATATGACACACTGAGTACTGTTGAAGTGCTCATCTATGTTGGGCCTCTCCATTATCATTGCTTCAGTGGATCCTTTACTTGGCGATGCGACTTCAACAGCACGAGTAGGCTTGGGCATCTCGTTGTACCATTGTCTGACATCCGCCCCTACCAAGTTGAAAATTCGTTCGAGAGGTGGGATGAGAACTCTGGAAATGTAATATTCCGCGTCGAGGCATGAGTGACTGCAAGAACAATGTGAGCACCATCCTGAAGTCCAGGTTGCAGAACTTACGGGTCATTCAAATACTCCCAAGGATCCATGGCTCTATCAACAAGTTTTGAGCCTGGTGGTCCCAAGGTGATCACATAGGGCACACGCTCGCCATACTGAGGTTCGGCGTTTGGATCCAGCATAGTTCGCCTTGATGACACTGCGACTCCCGGTGGTGGGGCAACTTTGTCGCTAAAGGGCGGAAAGCATGAGCGAAACGTCCAGAGTACCGCATATAATAGCTACCTGTAAGTCCCCATTCTGACTTCCTTGGCAAAAATGAAGTCTTGTGCGGACACTCTGTTTTCAAGGATTTTTGACCAAGACTCCCAACAGTAATCCTTGACCTCGCTCAGATCTTGACTACGGAATAGAATCCTGGAGCACGGTCAGAAGTTGGAGTCAGAGGGGGGGAAAATGAGAACGCTCACTTCAGGCAGTTCTCGGTCATCTTCTGCTGTGCAGGTACACCGTCTCTTCGGACGGTCTCGATGCCTTTGGCATCAAAGGTTGGTTCTTTCTCATCTATGCTTTCGTATTTGAATCCAACGTATCGCTTCTTGGCCATTAATACGCAGGGATGGTAGACCTAGAAGGAGTTGTGTGAATACACCGAATGTGCCCTACACGCCGAGCACTGGACTCACTTTTTCAAACTTGAGCTTGATAGGCGAGGGATTCAGGGCAGTGACTGCATCTGCCATTTCATTGCCAATGAGAAATGCTTGTTCTCTGGTCTTGCCTTTGAGGTAACTGGAAATTTTCAGCCTTTTTCAGAATGTAAGAAACCGCCGAGACATACACAAAAAGACTGTCCGTATCTCCGTACACCACCTCCAAGAAGCCAGTCAGTCTATGTCTGTCACTGGACTGTAAGGGTAGAACATACCTGTGCACTCCATTTTTTCGTGTTGTTGATGAGATCTATGGCCTATAAATGGATCAGTCAGACTCAAGAGTGATGTTAGACGGACAGCAAGGCTGACCTTCTCCAGTGTCTCACGGCCGCTTTGTACAATGCTATCAGCAATTTCTACTGCAGGCATTCGTCCCGAAAACGTTGCACTGGTGTATCCATAGGTCACATTAGCAATATACTTCAGGCCAAGCTGGCGAGCATTGAGTATACGAGTCAGCGCCTGAAGGAATTTATCATCAGGATGAACCAAACTGTGAAGGTGGAGGGGAGGGATCAGCGGCACCTTGTCATTTTTGACTCCCTTCATCGCACTTTTCACCATCACACGAGTGTCTAGAAGCTCGGTCAACATTCGACCAAGTAATCCTCTCCGCACTTCTGGCTTAGCGTATATGATGCCATTTGGTGCAACTGTTGGCGGAATATTAGCACATCAAATCCATAGCCCGTCGGCCACTCACTATTGACATAGTCATGTAGTGTCTTCAGCAAACCCTTGGGTATATCAAGATCCGTGACACCGAACTTGTTAACTCCTTCAAAATCGATCACCCTTCCAAGGCAGGTGGAATAACAGTAATTGTATGCGATCATGATAGAGGGGTATAAGGACTGAAAATCAAGAACCAAAAGTGGGCTTGTATAAAACGCTGACTGTGGCTCCATGATTAGGGGCATACATTCCGCGGCATTTTGTTTGCCCACCTAGAAACATGAAAGTAGATCAGTTAAGGGTGAATTACATACACATGACCAGGAAGAGAACTTACGTCTTGTTTGCTTGGTGAAAGTAGGACAAAACTTTCTGGTTTTGCCAAGCGGAACATAAAGGACTCTACTTTGTATTGTGAACCTCGACTAATAACAGAGTAAAAATCGACTCCAAAAACGCGAGCAAATTCTCTATGCAAATAGTGAGCTAAACCAAACTTCATAATAGGTAAGAAAGCTCACGCTGTTTTAGTGATAGTTTCGCAGCGGTTCAGTATTTGTATATTCATAGTGCTCCGCTCCATAAGATATCGAATCAGGTATCGAGTGTGCGCAGGAGTGTCACTATGATACCATTCTGTAAGGGTAGTGTGGCTGTATCTGGGTACTCTATCGAAGTTTTCTTGGTGAGCGCTGGGAAGATTGCATCCAGAACGCTTACCTTCGGCCCAGAACATGAAATGCCACATTCTCAAAGGTGTAGATATTCAGTGTTTGTTCAGAGCGCATTATCCGCCACAGGTTGAGAACGTGGCGTCCGGTCACCTTCACCGTTGAGCTGTGCCGTGATTCCCATTGCTCTGCGCGATTTTTGTACCCAGGAGGAGCTCGAGAGATTACTTCCTCTAATTCGAGGCCTTTAGATCATATACTCCATCAGTCCTTATTGTACATCAAAAAAGTGCGAGGAGGAATCACCAAAACTATTGGCCCTGGAGGCAATATATCCCCAGGAACATGTCTGCACCTCCCATCCAGTTAGAATATCAGGATCCAGCTCAACCACGATATCCACGAGCTCGTTGATTAAATCCAGTTCTGTTTCTACTAGTTTCAGCGAAGTATCATCATGATGGAGACGTGCCGGCGCAAATGCTGGTGTGTCCAATACGATCATACCAGTGACAAGGGGACGGAGCTCGGATTCTTGGAAAGTATAAGATACTGCGACCAGCTCTGTCAATTCGACAATATCAGCTGCATTAACTATCACTATGTCACTATGAAACAGTTGTGACTAACCGTCTTTATCTGGGTCACTGATAAGTCCAGCAGTACTAGGAGCTGTTGGGAACATATGAAAACCCAACCTAGAAGAGATGGTTGGAAATTCTGACCGAAAACTTCAACAGAAAAAATGGTCAGGTCATGTTTACCCTGCCATTCGCTCTCGCTCTTGACGATTTCCGGTGTGATCTTGAGATTATAGATATTCCGTTGAGTGGGTCCTTTAATCTAACATCAATAATTTAAGCACCGACTCGGTTTTGACGAAACTGTACGTACCTGAGAACGATATTTCTTCTTGCTAGAATCATTTGATGGCTCACTATTAGCCGAGTGCAGCCAGCTTTTCACTTGTCTGAAGCTAGGAGGAGCGCTGGCGTATTCCCACCCGAGAGCTTCAATTTCATTGGGCTCAGAACGGAAGGTGGGAAAGCTGGGAGCCAAGTTGGTCTCCTCTGAAACCCACTCATCCAAGATTGCTACCCCGGTTCCCCCTTTCAGATGGAAGAGAAAACCGGCATATTCACGCGGTCCCGATGGCACATCGTCTTTGTCCGAGTAGAAAGGTGGCTGATAGGTCTTGCGTTGTAAATCGTATGACTCCAAACTCTCCAACAGTTGTGAGCAAGAAGGCGGAGGCGGCTGATAAATGTATCCATTGGCAGAAAGCTTTAGCTTGCTGGAAGAAATGTGCAACAAGCGACGAGCAACCCTGCGGGCGATGGAAGCTTTTTCTGAGGGTTTCTTGTGGTCTTCAT
The DNA here is from genome assembly GCA_013368315.1 of Tetrapyrgos nigripes. Taxonomy (NCBI): domain Eukaryota; kingdom Fungi; phylum Basidiomycota; class Agaricomycetes; order Agaricales; family Campanellaceae; genus Tetrapyrgos; species Tetrapyrgos nigripes. The sequence goes on from JAACJM010000001.1 coordinate 697,858, forward strand.
GGGCATCCATGGCTGGGGGGTCATTTGCTAACTCCCCGTTTGCCATTTGCAGGTCTGCAGTTGGTAAAGGTGGTGTAGTGAGTTCTCTAATGATCGAGTTATCAATCATTAATATGTTGATATGACCAGACAGCACGCACAAAATTATTGAGAGTTCACGGTGTAATTCAACTTCATCAATCCTGTATCCCAAAAACGTTATCTGAAGCACAAGACGGTAAAGGTAGCAAGGATGACACACTGTGGTTGAGAGATATCGGGTAAACTTTCATCTGATATTGAGTCGCTGGGCACCCGAGGGTTTTGGATTATTTTGAAAACCTGAAAAAGCAAAGGGAAAAAAAAAAACACACTTTGAAATGACAGGCAAAACGTCGTCGTCATCATCATCGCTCAGAAAGGGATCCCTATTAGAAACAAGTATTCAGCGGAAAGTTGCACTACTAGGAAAACGAGACCAACCTCGTCGAATCGACTCCCTCGTTCTGAGGCGTGCCTGGAGAGGATTGATCTGAGTCTTCTTGAAAGTAGTCTTCATCGTAGCCATCCTCCTCAATGTCATTCTCGTGGTTGAATTCTTCTTCATCCGAAAAGTGATCCCAATCAGGCTGTTCAAGATGTTCGATTTCGAAATTCTCGGCTGCAATGATGTCGACATCTATGTCGACATTTGGAGGGTCCTCCTCAACATTGTCTTCCGAAGAGAAACCCGTTTCGAGGTTTGTGTCTGACACAGAGTCATCGCCAGATTTCTGCTTAGTCCAGGTCTTCCATTCATTTTCCCAGAGAACTTCAATGCTTTCGAATGTCGACATTACCGCTCGTTCCCAATGCTGGGGAGAAGGAGTAAATGTTCCAGCTTCTTGTTCGATGCGAGACCTTAGCTCTTTCCACCATCTCGCCTCTGACACCCATCCACCGCCAGGGGCTCTGGAAGAATTGCTGGGATCAACGGGTAATTCTGGGGACGGATTCAAGCCCCGGCTACGACGTCTTCTGCGCTCATCTTCCCAAAGTTCGCGAACACTCAACACCAGGGGCTCGGAAGGAGGAGGAGGACCAGGTATCTCCAGTTTGTGATGCATATTACGGGCAATAAGTAGTTGCCTGTTCAGAACCTGATGTGGCAGAACGTCCAACTCCAACTGCATCCTGGACTGACAGAAGTGAGGGGACAGAGGGAAGCGGTCTTGAGACGTGCATTCGAGGTCAACCTCTTCGTTCCGTCCACGTTGGAATAGTTGTCCCAATTCCACCCAACCACACCCGTATAACCCAAAATCACAAAGAAATTGTAGCGTATAGTTCATATGCGCTTCATAGACGCGGAAACGTGTTCTCATGATTGTCCCGCTTCGCAAGACGGACACTGCGCAGGAAAAACATGAGGGGTCTGCAACCATGATCTTGAGGAAAGGGGAATAGGAAGAATGAAAGCCATAAAAATGTATTCCTTTTACAAGCACAATTGAACGAATGTAGCGAGACTTGGGGGATGAAGGATCGCGTTTCAAATATACAGCGATGGCATGATCAAGGGAAGCTTTCAGCTGTGCGATATAGCGTTTTACTAGACGACAGGTCAGTTCGAGCAAATTTTAACCTGCTGCAGTACTCACCATCTCGTGGTTTGATATCCCCAGAATATTCCACAAAAAAGTAAGGATACACTTGATGAATATGCACACAGGCTTTAGGACCGGCTGAAGAAGGCCCAAAGATCCTGATTACCGGGACCAAAGGAAGGGAGGATTTGTCCAGAGGACCCGGGGGAGTAAGATAATAATCAACTTGGTTTATTTGCACACGAAGTGAAGGTCGAAGATCTTGAGATAACGAATTGGCTGAAGACATAATGCCATATAGACAGAATAAATATGGAGAAAGGACGACGTAATGATGGTGTAGAGGAAAAGACAACCGTCGCGCTCGCAGCGTCGTCACAAAGTCACATTCTAAGTCTCACATTTTCACAACTAATTTTTTCTACAGACAAGTATCGATATCTTCTCAGAGGTCGAGATAATATTCAAGGCTCTACAAGTAATTATAGAATAAATACGTGTACCCTACTAAAAAAGTCCCAGTATGATAGAGTATAGAGCATATCAAGACATGTCAAGGAGGCGGAGTCGATAAATCATCCTCGTTCTCAGCGAAGATATCAAGAAAGCCTGACACTCTGGCTTTATTGGGCGCCTTTTTTGTAACGTATTCTCGAAGTCCTGCCTTGAGGCTAGGTTGTTTGTCCACAAGCTCCCGAAGCTGGTCTTTCGGCAGCTGTAACAGAGCACCAAAACTTGCAGGGGCTATCACTTTCGCACAACGGATGAAGCCTTCCCAAAGTGGGGGATTCGTCCAGATTTTTTTGGTAATCAGTCTGGAGAAGAGTGTAGTGGAGACAAATTTGACTAGCGATTTGTAGGTTGTGACGGCTTGGATGACCTAGAATATTGCTTTAGCCAAATGAAAAGCAGAAAAAGGGACAATGCCTACGGTGCGAAGAAACAAAACAGGGAGGACGGGTTCATCCATAATTTGTTGCATGACCACAGCAAGGATTTCGGAGCGGAATACATCTGTCATCGAAAAGCAGATACCAATTGCTATGAAGGGCATGAGAATATGGAAACGAGAATCAGAAATCTACTGCACCTTCTATCGCACTTTTCAGGCCAATGTCTTTCTCTGATTCGTGCAGCAAAACCATAAGTTCAGCTGGTGTCAGCAGCTCGCTCTGTCGCACCCTCGGAAGATTTGAGGTTACACTGCCGAACGTTTGGGGAGGTATGGCCACAACAGAGTTGAAAACAGACCGAACCAAATTCTTTGGCTCAGGCTGGCCATTGAGTATTGATACAATCCGTGGTAAATGGCGCATAATATCGGGCTGTGACAGTAGAGTTAGCTTGGGCAAACTGCGACACAAATTTCCTCGTCACCTTGTCCATTTCTGCGATGATTGGTATCAAGAAGCGAGCGTCCAGATCTCGTTCATTGATGAGCCCCTTTACTAATGCTACCATCTGAGCACTTGGGCGCTCGCGCTCGGTAAATATAGTGAGGATACGAAGTGCTAAGGATTCAGAGCCAGAGGGACAAGTTCTCATCAGAGTTAAAAGCTTTCCGTGATTTGGTCCTAAAGACTGCACGAGAGCGGTAATGAGCTCTTGGATCGCTTCCTGTACTGTCGAGTCCATTTGCGCGTATGCAGAGAAGATCCTGATAGAAGGTCAGCGAACGAATAAAGCGAGAATGAAACGCTCGCTCACTCATCCAAGAATTCTGGAACTTTGACAGATAGAACGAAAAGGAGTTCAACGTGTTGCAGCACTTGACCCTTCTGGGCCGGTAGTTCTATCCTTTCTGGGAGGTAGGGAGTTTGGATCAAATCCTCCTGAGGAAGCTGACCATCCTCCATATTTTCGTCTGGATCGACCTGTGTGTCCGTTGCTTCATCCTGATTCATAGGTTCCACATTCCCATTTTGCACCTTTTTGTTCTCGGATGAAGAATCTGAAGTCTGAGCCAAGTCCTGGACAGGTGCACGCTGAAGTTTGCGAAGAATTTGCAGTGCGAATTCTCGGATCATGGTATCCATGGGCTGAGTGTTGGGCACCCATAGTTTGACAGTGTTGATAGCTGCACCTCGGATTTTTCTTTCGGGATGGGTAGTCAGTTCCAAAAGTATCCCCAGTGCATCCGCCCTCATAGTGGGCCGCTGCATTACGAAGCCCTTTAGAGTAGAGAATCCGACTTGCATCTTCTCCAGACTACATGCACTATATCAGGGTGAGTCACGGAAAGTTTATCATTATCACTCACCTTTCCGAATCCACGCAAAGATCACGAAGCAGGCCTAAGACATCCTGCGGTACCGACGGGAGATCGAGCAGAAAGCGAGCAAAGGTACGATCTTTGCCGTCCAAGAGGGTCTGGTACGACACGACAATCTGGTTTAACCAGGTGTCGTAGTTGGGTCGCTACATAACACATACTGTCAGTAAGATTGATACTATGCAGAAGATAAATCTTACCCATCGTGGATTTTTTTCGTGTTGTATGTGGTCATTGTACCATTCTTCATTCATCCAAGTAGTAGCTAGTCGGACCCTAGGTGTTCATTGGTGAGTCAACTTTGACAAAGAATGTCGAAAATATCAAATTTGACCTGGAGGGAAATCCGACATAACATAGTCGCAGAGCGTTTGTCGTAATTGGTCTTGTCTCTCGAAAAACGGATGCACTTTGGTATCGTCCTCCATGAGATCATCACCTTCATCATATAATCCAGGAGGAATCGACACCCTCGTTATCATACGAACAATCAGCAACATCCACATGTCCGTGGCATCACCCGCACTAGGTTCTGCGACTGCGGTCGAGGGATGCGACTGCAGCTCGACAGCCAGGTCGCATATCCTGGCTACCGACTTTGATATCAGAGATATTCGGTCAGAAACAGAGAGGTCATTGGGTGTGGGAAGCTTGAAATCGGATAGGGAAGCATTAAGCCTTAGTTCCTGAGATACAGACGAAGGATCATTGAACGTTTGGGGCTCTATCGTACCAGACAACTGAGGAAACTCAGGTTAATTATATGAATCGACGGTGGAATAACGACCTACCTCTTCGTTAAGACGGTCTGGTTCATAGTCAAGTTCATCTTGATCTATGTCCATTTGAAGGGGATCAATGGGCTCATCCTTTACCTGTGGGACCTCCATAGGACCTGGCGGGATAACAGGGTCAGCTTGTGTCATCTGAGCCACTGCTTCCTCTTTGCTTGCATCACCTGGTCCAGCAGCGGTTGTGGTTTGGGCTAGTCCAGCAACTTGGTTTTGTCTGAAAGACTGAACGAGACCAACCAGCGCAGATTCGCTGAAAGTCTCAAGATTGACCACGATGAGATCGGTGATGAGTGAAGCTGGGAGTGCAGTGAAATCAAAGTGGTCAAGGAAGGAAGCTGCAGTGGGGGCCGGGGGATCTGTAGAGTCCACTTTCAGTCTCTTGACATCAGGGCGGTCAACGTCAGCTGTTGTGGGCCGTTTCTTCGCTTCTCGTGGAGCTGTGGGTGTAGAACTTCGTTTTCGAGACTCTTCTTCCATCCGCTTCACTTGAATCGTAAGTATTTCGTGGATTTGTGACGAATAGGGTGCCGCTATCGATAACCTAAGATTGAGACAGCTTAGCAATGCTAGTGGACAAAGGGAAAAAACACAGGGTATTACCGAGATAGATGAACCAGCAAGATGCGTATAGCTTTCTCTGCGCTTTTGACGACCAAAGCAGACTGCCCGACAAATGCTGCAGGAGTCCATGCTTTCAGGGTTGCTACAACGACGGGTAGTAACATGCTGGGTCTTAGTTTGATAAGTGCAGTCCAACTGTTCAGCAATGCTGAGAGTATATCGACATTTCTGGGGACGCTCAGTTCAGTTCACACGGCGTTTCCAGCGACAAGCAAGAAAGCTCACGAAGTCGTGTAAAGGATTTTGATAACTTGTTCAAGAAGCTGAGCTGCCTCGGCCTCCAAATGAGGTACAGGGATGAAAGGGTGATCAGGGGGGCAGAGGACTATGTTGGGGTCATTTTTGTTTTGAAGCTACAGATAATCAGACCGTGGGTGGAAACGAATAGAGAAACAGATATACCCTAGGATCGGGAGGACCACGCGTCTGCACAAGTATGATTCGCTGCATGAACTTGAGGGACGAAATCTTGATACCAAGGTTTATTGTCGGTGAGTCGGCTAGCTCTAAAATACGAGCTTTGCAGGCGGAAACAGTGTTCCAAGCAGCGGGGTTGGTTCGGTTAGTGCATCTGTAGACGCATATGTCAAAAACCTGAACAACGAGACTGAAAAAGTGGGTACATACAGAGAGCGGAATAATAAAGGATACACAGTGGTGAGACATTGCACGACAACTTTTACAATTGCAGGATTGGGATCTTCTAGCAGTTGGTAGAGGGTATCTAATGCCTGAGAGGACACTAGCAAATCAAGGTTACAATTTAGACCAACTCGTGTGCATAATGAACAGTAACTAACTCTGAGTTTTCTGCTCGGTGGAGAGCGTAGATCGACATATTGCGAAGTGAAGAAGATCAATAACCCATGTCTTGAGCAGAGAGTCCCCCGCATTCACAACAATGGTGATGAGAGTACCGACGAGTACACGAATTGGTGCTGGATGCTGTTCAAGCGAATCACGAAGCTTTGAAAGCAGTTCAGCTTGTTCTTCTGAGTTCGCTGGTACACTGAGAGCTGCCTGAAGGGTTTGGAGAGGGTCTACCGGATTACTCGCCATCGTCTACGGTGCAACCACACCAAGGTCGTCGTCCAAGACGCGAGTCAAGCACCGACCCGCATACGCGGCGGACTTTGAATTCCGTTTCTACCTCCTACTGTGACTATTAGTATGGTATGCCACCCATCTGCAATTCCCTTCTTGCATACTCATTGATCGCCAATGCAGTCTGCACAACAATCACAAGGTATCCAGACTCTCCTTGAGGCAGAGAAGGAGGCAGCAAAGATCGTACAGCAAGCCCGACAATGTGCGTCATTAGCGATCCCCTAAACGATCTCCTACTCATCTCGGTGCTAGACCGTGTTCAGAAGCTCAAAGATGCTCACTCAGAGGCTTCGAAAGAGATAGAGGAATACAAGAAAGCAAAGGAAGCCGAGTTCAAGGCATTTGAAGCCTCGGTACGTAGTCTGTCGGTCTCTCCGCACTGTTACTCATTTACACCCCATAGCATGCTGGCACGACATCGGAGGCCCAGGCTGCTGTAGACAAAGATACCGAAGTGAAGCTCAAGTCCATAACTGATCAATACAACAAGAATAAGGAGGCTGTCGTGCAGAAGCTATTGGACCGGGTTGTACTCGTTAAGCCTGAGCTCCACCGCAACCTGAAGAAGGCCCAGTCATGAATAACGCAGGATGTGGAGTCGACGACGTTACTTTACATTTTTACTAGTATAATACATGAAGGACTACATTTATCCTGTTCAAACAACCTGTACTCTTGGAATTGCATATCCAAATTTCGGAAGCTACTGCCTATAATCTACTATGAGCAAAGATAACGTATAGCATCGTACGAGCTGACCAAAGCGAATTCGTTTGTGAGGGCCGTGTGGCGGGCTTGCGAGTCGCACGAGGAACGCGATCACACAAGTTGAGCCTTCTTCCAAATCTTTCAGTCTATCTTGGTCTCTTTCCATTTTCTCATCCGTTCGCATCTCTGAGTCTCCTCAACCGCCCAAACCACATATCAGCGAGGAGTCACCATGGATTCAGGATTCTCTGCCGACGATGTCAGTTACTTCTGCTCGTCTACCGAATACTGTCTGATGAATGCACAGATTGCACCGATCGCCATACTCATGGACGAGCTTCGGTCAGAGGATGTCCAGCTACGTTTGAATGCAATCCACAGCATCCCTACCATTGCCCTCGCCTTGGGGCCCGATCGCGCACGAGACGAGCTCGTACCATTTCTTCAAGACTCCATTGATGACGAAGATGAAGTTTTGCTGGCGTTGGCAGAGGAGCTGGGACGAAACTTTGAGGAATACATTGGCGGGAAAGCGCATGCCCATCTCTTGTTGGGACCGTTAGAGAATTTATCGTCTGTTGAAGAGACTCTTGTCAGGGACAAGGTGCGTCGCAGCCTTTACTCGCTTTACCAACCTGACCATTCTCTCGCTGTAGGCCGCTGAATCCATCACCAAAATCGCAAATGTCCTTGAGTCCTCTCAGATCGAAGAACACTATATACCACTTTTGAAGCGATTGTCCCAGGCAGAATGGTTCACTTCGCGGACGTCTTCTGCAGCATTATATCCTGCTGTCTATGAAAAGGTTTCACCAGCCATTCAAGATGATTTGCGTAAAGGATTTGCTGCTCTGGGATCAGATGATACCCCTATGGTGCGAAGGGCAGCCGCAAAGTGGCTTGGTGTGAGTATGCCCTTGACATGGTCTAGCACTTGGCTGAGAGTCTGTTTCCCTACAGCCTCTCTTGAAACATTATTCTGCAGCACATATCCTATCGGATGGACTACCGGTCTATAGGAGACTGGAGTCTGATGATCAAGATTCCGTACGACTACTCACTATAGAGGATCTCATCGTCATTGCACAACGGATGTCTCCTGCTGAGGTCAAAGAGCAGCTTCTGAAGCAAATCAGGCATAGCATTGGAGACAAGAGCTGGCGAGTCCGGTACATGGCAGCCACCCACTTCAATGAGGCGAGATAAATCTTTTTTTTTTTCAAATACCGCCATGTCATTAATCTTGCTCACAGCTAGCTGAAGCTATCGGTTCAGAACTTGTTCGTGAAGAACTAATTGGTCAGTATGTCCAGTTGCTCAAGGATAACGAAGCCGAGGTTCGCTCGGCGGCTGCGAGCCAGATACCAGGTACGCTCCGAAAACAGTTTTCGTTCGCCGATTCTCTAATGATTGCTTGTAGGATTCTCAAAGTTGCTTGACAAAGAAGTTATCCTTGCACGTATTGTTCCTTGCGTGCGTGATCTGTCGCAAGATACATCGCAGCACGTCCGAGCTGCCCTCGCTACTCAAATAAGCGGCCTGGCGCCTCTTTTGGGTCGTGACTCTACCATTGAGCATATGCTACCCCTCTTCCTTCATCTTTTGAAGGATGATTTCCCCGAGGTTCGATTGAACATTATCAGCAAATTAGAGACCGTAAATGATGGTGTGTGGGCAAACGCTTTATCGCATATCACGTCGCTCATCTTTCTTTAAAGTGATTGGAATTGAGTTGTTGTCAGAGAACCTGCTTCCTGCCATAGTCGAACTTGCAGAAGACAAGTCGTGGAGGTTCGTCAGGCTATCATTGAATACATACCCCCATTGGCGAAACAGCTCGGCAAGCCATTCTTCGATGAGCAACTCGGAAACTTGTGCATGTCGTGGTTGGGTGATACCGTCTATAGTATCAGGGAAGCAGCAACCATCAATCTGAAGAATCTCACTGAGGTCTTTGGCGTGGAGTGGGCGCGAGTCGCCATTGTCCCGAAAGTTATGGGCATGGGCCAGCATCCTAACTACCTGTTCAGAATGACGACTGTCCAGGCTATAACGGTATGTTTCCGCTATGGAAAACGGCTCAACGGATGGTGGATGCTGATTCTCCTCGCAGATTATAGCCCCTTCTTTGACTTTGCCCATAATCCGATCGGACATCATTGAACCTCTGTTGCAGCTTGCTTCAGATCCCATTCCAAACATACGTTTCAACGTTGCCAAGTCCTTGGAGGTACTGGCAAGTACATTCGGGTCCAACCCAGAAGGAAAGGAGTTTGCTGGTCAGCGTATCGTCCCGGTTCTGGAGCAACAGAAGAATGATCAGGACGCTGACGTACGCTATTTTGCGGCCCGTGCTCTGCAAAAAGCACTATCTGCTGAACCATAAGGTATCTCCGAAGCTGTTTCACCAATTCACATAGAAACTGACCTCGTTTCAGCTCCAATTGTACATGTTCTGGTTTGTAGTACCGTCCATACATCAACATTAGGTCAATCCAAGATAATAAAAGAACTCTTTCTGTTTGTAACTTGCTGTCCTTCTTAAGACCGGCCGAGTATCACGCCAGCACACATACGTAGGTGAACCTCTGTGAACCTCTGAAATATTCACAAGGTCTTTCCGATTTTCATATATATACATAATTTCTATCGCCGTCCTGGGTAATATTTCAGGCCATCATCAGTGATGTATATCACCGAACTCTCTCACACGGCTGCAATCCTTTATAAAAAGTCCTCAAAGAAAACCAACCTCCTTTGTTCTCGTCCCCATCAGTTTTCTAGGATCATCCATCCTTGTCACTCTTTCGAGCCCACTCTCTTTTAACCCTTAGACATATAACTATGCTTAAACGCTTGGTTACTTTTACTGCCGTCGTTCTCGCTGTGGTGCCGGCTCTTGCTTATACGGGTCAGAGCGGTAACAGCAACTGTAACGACAACGAATTCTGGTGCGTCTGTCGGTGAGACTGTCTTGACATTTTCTCATTTTTGGTCAGGTATTCCTCGAAGAACTGCTGTCTTCCCCACGGTGGCCCTCCTTCGCCCCCGCCCCCTCCTCCTCGAGGAAACGACTGCCCGCCCACGGGATATTACTGGGGCCAGAGTCAGGGATGCTGTGTACCTAATCACCCTCCCCCCGAAAACAGCCCTCCTCCGCAATGTCGTAACGGTTGGGAATGGCATCACTCTTTAGACACCTGCATTCCCTCTACGCCCACAACACCGAGTCCTCCACCTTCTCAGCCATCTGGTAGTTACGGTGGTCAGACAGGCCACGGCGCTGGTAACTGGAAGCGTCACCAAAAGGCCCGATCTGTGCCTCTCTGTCCTACTGGATTGGATGCATGCCCTATCTCTGGACTGACCACTGAATACGAATGTTTGGACACCTCTACCGAGCTCGAGTCGTGTGGTGGATGTGCATCTGTTGGTCAGGGCCAGGACTGCACTGCTATCAAGGGTGCTTGGAACGTCGGCTGTGATAAAGGCCGTTGCAAAGGTGCATATTCATCAATTGTTTGATATGTATCATGTCTGATTGATTTTCCTAGTGTACACCTGTTTCGCAGGATTCCTGCTCTCCGCAGATGGCACTTCTTGCGTCTCTGTGGCCTAAACGACCACATGCTGCACACAAGAGACACGGTCTACGATTCGATCGCATTCCTTTCGGTTCTCTTTATGTTTTCGGATGCTCTTTGCCTTGATATGTTTGTTGGACTGGATTCTTGCTTCAGATGGTTGGGTCATGCGCGCTTCATGGACTTGATACTGGGACCATGGTCCCGTCAATGTATCGTAATATACTATTCTACTTATTCAGGTTAGGTACCTTTGGGTTTATGGACATTTTTGCTTGTCATTCTGATCAGTTTGATCAAAATATACGTGCGATTGTATCGTATGTACATACTTGCTCCCAGCAATATGCATACTTTTTTGCTCGTCCTTGCAGAGGGCCCAGGGGCTCCAAAGCCATCACGAGACTAGACGCTAGGTATAAGAAACGGCAGTTGATCGTGACACGTCTCTCTTCCATACCACCATCTTCTCTTTCTTTCTTGGTGTTATTGCCCTTTCCTTCCTTCTGCGTTTCCTTTCTTTGAGCGCAAGTCGTTCCGCCTTTCTGTTCTTGTTGTCCTCCAGTCTGCCAACCGCTATGCGCGCCTTCGTCGTTTTTCACGCCCTTGCCCTCTTTGCATCCACGGTCTTTTCACCCGCCTTTACCATTCCTTTCGCGGCTGCGACGCCTTTCCCGCTTCCGATGTCTATGATGGCTTCCGAACTCACGCGTTCATCCAGCGTTGGAGATTTCTTCGCTGCTCGGTCCAAGATCTTCAAGCCATCAAACGCAAGCCATCCGTTGGCATCTCGAGTTTTCTCTCCGTTTTCTCCTTCCTACGAGCCCCGTGGCCTAGCTCCTGGCCTTCTCTCGTACACCCAGAACCTTCAGGATAGCTTCCAGAGCTTCAGTATGTGCCCGCCCTGTATTAATGTCACAGATATGTCATGCTTCTTTTCTTGTTTAGAACAGTGCCGGGAATCTCAAGACCAAGACAACTGTATGTCGGATTTGAAATCGCTGCAACTCTATCTGCGAGGATTCTACGAATCTCTCACCGGCGAAGAACTCGACAGAGGACTGGCAAACTATGACCCAAACAATCCGTGCCAGATCGCTCTCCGGGACATCATCGACTTCATCAAGTGCTTCCTTTTGGACCTTGATATACGGGTGTTCGATTTGCCTCTTGTAGGGCCTTTACTTGGACCAAGTAAGCAGCTTGTCTTTTCGTTATCGAGCGCTGTGATGACACTGGCGCTGCACAGTTCTTTACGACATCAAGTGCATAATCGATGATGTGCTCGACCTGACGGAGAACTTAACCGACGCTACTCTAAATTCGTTAGCCATGGAATGTCAAGGTTACATGGATGAGAAGACTCGTTCATTCTGCGGTACAGATCGACTTCACCTTCTCGGATTGTGTGCAGCATGAGGCGAACCACTGTAACATGTAGATTTGTACAAGTAACTATTTGATTTGTATCCTCAATTGCAATTGCAGGCACCGTCCGCTGTTGCAACATGTTCGCGATTTATTCTTGTCATTTTGAACTGGCAATCCTATGAGAAGTCCGAAGTAGAGATTATTTGAGCAGAGTTGGACAAAAGAAGTAGTAATGTTACAGCTATTTCACTAAATATGCGGCAAGTCCAAAATTTTTTTTTCTCGATCACCTCAATGCCTTTCGGTTTTCAGAGGACCGGCCGGATACATATAAAGCCCCTGAGCAGTGTTGGGCTACTCCGATCGCTGCCCTAAACGATGTGGAGCCAACCAACTCTGGTGGAGCTCACTGCGTCGGGTGGTCCGACTCAATGGTCGGGGCTGGATCGGGCTCTAGCAAGGCTCTTGACGTTGTCTGCGTCATCCTAAGATTTTTGAATGCGCCGTCGAAGCCGCTACAGCCGATCGAGGCCCAGTTGATCGGCCTCAGAAGAAAAAAAACGCTCATTCCGTACTTTTAGTGAAATAGCTGTAAGCTATGGTACAGATACTATTCCTCAGCTACCCACTGAGAAGCGAGAATTCCTATGACGGGAAGCTCAAAGCGAATGAGACCATTGGACGCATCCAAGTAGGTTCGTACTCTGATGAATAGTCAGGGCGCATAAACGAGGAAGATGGAGACACGAACGCCATGTAGACTTGACAGCACCATATCAGAACGGTAAAGACCGTTCGCATCCACTGCGGAAACTGGAGAAGGGAGAGAAGCACTCGAGTGACCACTAACGGCCCCGTCAACATGGCAGCTTGGTACCCTGGTATATCTCAGATTTATACGAGCATAGTTTCAAGCAAGACAGAACTTACCATGAAACCGAACAAAGTCATTGTGTGTCTCGAGAATGAGAACGAGCAGTGCTATAATTTCTGAGATGACTTGCACAATTCAATAAACTAGGGTCTTACCAGATATTGGACCTAAAAGATACGCAAATGCCGCCAGAAAATCCATTCTTAAACCAAAACGAGTCGTCCACTGGTTTTGATCTTCATTTTCCTCGGCAGGCTGATCTCCTGCAACCGAGTTCTCAAAGGTTGGTATTGCTCCAGATTGATATGAAACCTCGCCCGACTGAGATCGGTAATTCGGAAACCATGGTCTATGGTTAGATGTTGAGGCTCTTGTGCTAGTTGCATACTCGGGATCATCAGGTGGTGGGGTCTTTAGGAACACGTCAGGAATACTCAGTTCGGATAATCCAGCTCTGAGACTCACATACGCAGCAAAAGAGGCAAATTGCGAAGACATGATGGATAATTTAGTGAGACTATAGACAACTAGGCTAGCATGGAGTAAAATTCAGCAGTGAAAGGCTGAATACTAAGGGTCGAACAGCTAGGATTTCTGTGGAGGAGGATGGTGGCAGTTGAGCTGAAGGAGGATCACGTGTAATCCGGACATTGCCGATGAGCTGTATAGTTTCATTACCAAATTTACACACGATTTCGTCCCAACAAACTTTCCCGCCCAGTTATCGGCACCGGTATCGACGTCCTCAAGAACCAAGTGAGTCCGTTTGCTGCTACCTCTTGTAGACCTTGGCTGACGTTTTCCACAAGCTCTCAAAAATATGGTGTGTTGATAAACGTCTCGTGCTCGGATCTGAAGTCCTGAAAAGTTCTACTTTCCCTCTAGGCTGACGCTTCATCACCCGTTACTCTCCGCACAAGGAAATTCATCACCAACCGTCTCCTTGCCCGTCGCCAATTCGTTCTTGATGTTCTTCATCCGGGACGCTCTAACGTCTCGAAGGAGGAGTTGGCCGAAAAGCTCGCTACGATGTACAAGACTGACAAGGGAAGGGTAGTGCCTTTTGGATTCCGGACTGCTTTTGGTGGAGGACGAAGCACTGGATTTGCTTTGATTTACGATGATGAGGCATCACAGAAGAAGTTTGAGCCCAAGTACCGTCTCGTGAGGGTACGTTGCGCTGCTGTACTACCCATCGAATTGCTTCCTCATCATCTTGTATCTGCAGAAGGGACTTGCACCCAAGGTCGAGAAAGCTTCCCGTAAACTGAGAAAGGAGCGTAAAAACCGTGCGAAGAAGGTACTGTCGCTGAGTATTCTTCTGTGGGTTGTTGCTTACTAGAGCTCTTCAGCTCCGTGGAACCAAAAAAGTCAAGGCTGCCGAGCCCCCCAAGAAGGGCAAGTAAACGTTGTACATCTTGTTCTTTTTTTATTTTGGATGGCATGGGTTCTCTATTCTACCTCCTCGATGTATGCCTCTATATGCAACATGCCCATGTATGATTCACCCCATCGAATTGACATGACCTAGAAAACACAATGCTTGTAGCCGACTACTCATACGCTTTGCATATGCGTATGATACTGAAAAATCTACTCAAGAGCCTCTCGGACCAACTGCAAAAACCGCTCTTTCTCCGCATCTCCATTCAAAAACCCGGACGGCGAAGAGAGTTTCCAAAGGCGATAAACACCACGAATGCTTTCCTTCACCGCAAAGTCGGGAGGTTTCCCGGTGCCGTTGAGAGTACCGTTGAGATGCTTTTCAAGGACCGCTTCGCGATCCTCCTGAGGAGAGAGAGCCGAGAGACGGTCACTCAGCTCTCTGGGAGATGGCGGACTGTGAGGATTGTACTGGTTAGGTGGCTTGATGACGAGAGAGGAAGAAGGTATTTCTAGCACGTCCTCTGTATGCTCTCTAGCTGAACTTTGCCAGTGGTTAGCATAATCATCGGAAGTGTGTCGTGACATGTGTGCATCCCATTGCTCCCCATGATGGTCATCTGCAGGTAAAGCTTTTCGTTTGCTATTAATGACAGGCGATGGAATGGTCGAGTCGGCTGTTCCTGTACAAAGATTATTGAACCAGGGAGAAACGGGGTAATTGATGACTTTTACCTTGAACATTGGCATACTGAGCCCAGTAAGCATCTTCTCCTTGAGAATCAGTTTTAGATGCCCGTCGGCCAGCGTCGAATTTATCGCCGCCATCATCCTGGCCATACGAGTCCCAATACGCGTCTTCCTCGGTGTCGACATCTTCACGAGAGTCACTTCCGTTGGTCAGAGGCAGGTTCTTCTGAGCAGTCGAGGGCGAATCGTATGAAGGAGAAGGAATCGGCATGAGAGCAAGGTTATGATATTTCCAAGCTTCATCACGACTGTCCCAGTGAAATACGAGGCGGAGGCCCGACGAACCTAGTTCGGCGTGGGCGTAAAGAGACTCGTGATCTGCGGCATAGCGGATGTGAAAATCAGAAGGATCCCTGGTAGTCAGACTATAGGTCTCCAAGGTCTCGAAGGCTCGACGCTGGTCTGATGAGGGCCATGAGATGTATGAAACGGGATCGTCTGCATGATGGATATCGAGGAAGTGATGTCGCTGAAGCAGAGGCTCGGACAACAAATGTGGAGGAATTCCCTGAGTGATCTGAGATGGTGGAAGGATGTATTCCAGGATAATGGAGATGCAAACCTCGGTGAGAGGGGAAGCCATAGGGCAAATTGCGGATCTCCATGTCCGTTCTTTAAAACCTTTGCAAAATCACGTGTCCGTAGTCTTCTCAAGTGCCTCACATCCCGTCGTTGCTACGAATACATCGACGACAACATCATGCTCAAGGCCTCCACTTGGTTCATTCCTTTTCCTCTTTCCTCTCATTGTCTGTGCCCAGGTACTACCAATTTATCTCTTCTTACTACGACTTCTATTGACCTTTTCCAGTCATCGACAACACAGCAACAGTCGACAGAGTCACAATCAGGACAGAGCTCAAGCTCCACTCAGTTCTCTGTTTCAGTGGGCACAAATTCGAATGGTCAATCATTCACTACCTCAGTACCTGTTACCTCCGCACCAAATTCAGGAAACAACTCCTCTAGTAACTCCACCGACTCTGGCAACAGTACGGCGTCTGCTACAACCACCAGCAATCTCCCCATATTTTCCGGAACTGTCAATGGCGGTGGATTGTCCGGTGGAGTTGCACCATCACCGGGGGCTCAAGGAGGTGCAGGAGGGCCCGACGATGGCTATATCGCAGCCGCATCTTCGCTAGCAAGGAATACATTTGTCGTCGGTATGGTTGGGGCGCTAATTGGTGGTGGATTGGCGGTCCTATAGATGACTGCTGGCATGATTATCATGGTTTACTACTAGGATGGACACTGTCGGACTTCGTTTCGTGCTTGGACTTTACGCATGGTGTACATTTGATTGAACATTTGTTGTCGCATACTACAGTAGACCCTCCTTCGTTAATACCACCACTAAGATCTTGCTTCATTGACCCATGAAGCTGTGTGTCAGCTTTTCTGCATCCTCATCAGTCACTTTTTCCAAGCTCTGTCAATCACGCTACGCCTTTAAATTTGGCAAACTTAACCCACCACGTCTAATGTCAACCAACGTTCCTCCTACTAAAAAGCAGAAGATGGAAAAGGTCAGATAATTAACTTTACTGTTCATCACCGTCATGGCAACAGGCATAGGTGATTGGAACCCACAACGGAACATTCCACGCAGACGAAGCTTTGGCTGTCTTTTTACTCAGACAGACTACGGCCTACCGTGACGCTAGTGAGCATCTTTGCAGCTCTCGATCAACCAAATCTGATTTTTTTTTTTTTTCGTTAGGTTTGAAGCGTACTCGGGACCCGGCTACCCTCGACACATGCGACATAGTGGTCGACGTTGGGGCAGTGTACGATGAATCCAAGCAGAGATTTGACCACCATCAGCGAGGGTTCACAGAGATATTCGGGCATGGCTTTGAAACGAAACTCAGCTCCGCTGGGCTTGTATACAAGTGAGTAGGCATTGCATTTGTAGAGATTTCTCTCAAGCTTCTTCAGACACTTTGGCAAGGAAGTCATTTCAAATCGCACACAACTTCCCGGTGATCATTCGAGCATACAAACCCTTTGGCTGAAACTATACAAAGTACTTGTCCATTCCCCAAAACAAGTGTTATTTTCTGATACGTCCTCAGGAGTTTATCGAGGCAATCGATGCAATTGACAATGGGATATCACAATACCCCACTGACACGAAACCCAGATATCGAAGCCGTACCGACCTCTCCAGTCGGGTGGGTGCCTTGAATCCTCCGTGGAATCAGCCGTTAGACACTGAAGGAATGGATGTATGTTCCGGTCTCTGTCCCACTTTGTATGCTCTCATGTTCTATCCAGAATCAGTTTTTTAAAGCTTCAGAGCTCACGGGCACTGAGTTCTTGGGCCGACTGGATTATTACGCCAACGCATGGCTGCCAGCGAGGGATTTGCTAGTATCTGCTCTCCAATCCAGCAAAGAAAAGGTCGACCCAAACGGCAAAGTCATTCTTTTAGACAATTTCTTGCCTTGGAAAGTGTGTAGATGTGCTTTCCATTCTTATTTCCATCTGATCAGCGCACAGGAACATCTTTTTGACCTTGAATCAGAATCTGTGGTACCACCCAGCGCGATCTATATTGTATACCCGGACGAAAACGGTAATTGGCGTGTGCAAGCTGTCCCGGTGTCCCCAGAATCCTTTGACAGTCGAAAGGCACTGCCTGAAGCCTGGAGGGGCCTAAGAGATGACATATTGAGTGAAGCTAGTGGGGTTCCAGGCGGTGTGTTTGTGCATGCCAGTGGTTTTATTGGAGGTATGTCATCCTTCAACTTTTACCCCCGTCGAGGCTCAAAGCAGCACAGGTAATAAGACGAAAGAGGGTGCTCTACAGTTAGCCAAGCTTGCACTTGACATGTAATACGGTACAAATCCAAGCTTTTGCGGTTGCAGGTGACCGGCATAAGTGAAGCACGATGAAAACGCGTGTAAATCAGCCCTAAGACACTCATTAACGTTCCTCTCTGCTTGCACCCATCCGATGTTACCTATATATTATAAACCTACTCGTAGAAGACTTCTCACTCGCAAGCGGCGACGAATGTCCTCCATCCGAGCGCGCTACCATCCTTTCCTTTTTGCAATGATGGCATTGTCCTCAGTGGCTGAGTTGGGGCTGGCATCTTTCCTAGTCACTGTTGGGAACGAGGAGGGAATCTGGCCTAGCGCCAAATATCATGCATTGTACGAAGGGACAGACCCGCTCAAACTTGACGTACTCTGATTTTACTCCATAGACTCGTCATGTTCGTTTTCAGCGCGGCATGGACACTGCTGTTCTCTACAGTGTACCTATTATATATGATTGACGGGACACCCCATCTTCTGGCCGATGTTGCCAGCTCTGTTATCTGGTTGCTGTTAACCAGTGCACTTTGGGCACGTACACAATTAGGACGTCTCTCTTCTTGAAGCACTAACCCATAATCTAGGCAACGTTGTCAGGATTAATGCATACCACCAGGTCAGGTGGCGATTGTGCAGATATGCCCGCTTTATCTCGGTGAGTGTCGAAATAGTCACCGATAGGTATCCTATAACGAAAGTACTTTTCAGATGCAGACAATCTTTGACAGTGGAGGCGTTGGGCTGGACAGAACTTGGGCTTTGCGGTCTTAATTTTTTGTTAACTTGTCTCTGGATATTCGTAAGCAGGTCAAAGATTGATGATTCCCGAAGGGTGGTATGATCGTAGCATAGCCACATATGTACATCTAATTTAAAAGGAGACATTTCGGCTTACTTCCAGCCATCTACGTTCGCCATGACCAACTCTCTCCACGAGTCGCGTCATGACCATCGACGTCTATCCTGTGACGATCTTCTTGCTTCTACTGACTTCAACAATTCGGATAACGAGGAGCCTGTAGACTCGAGGGGCATTTTAGGGCGCCCTAGTGGATTCCGCTCTGAAGCAGCCTCCAATATCAGAAGAAGACAGGCGGCCTCAGTTCAACGTAAAGCATTTTTTGTGAGATCATTAGCACTGTTCTGTGCTTGCTGTTTGAGTATAGGGAGTCATTAGTACGTCGTGTGCCGTCTTCTTCAGATCTCTCTAATCAGGTCTGTACAGTGCCTCGTATATCCTGGGACCACTCAAGAGTCGTCTTTCAAGAGAATTAGGAGCTTCGCACACAGAATTCAGTCTTATGATATCTGCATTCAGCTTGAATAGTACTTGGACTCCATTGGTAGGAGGATTGCTGGCTAGCAAATTCGGGACAACAGTCACCAGCATTTTAGCCACGGGTGTGATCCTTCTTGGTGAAGTCTTATCTGTTTTTGAGGCTTCCACTTATCTGACTCTGGAAATTTCAGGCCAAGTGCTGCTGCTTTTTGGTGAAATGTTGGGTAGTCTTCGACTCATGACGCTTGGTTTGTTTGTTTTCGGTCTTGCGGTCAGCCCCTTGGCTGTCATCCAGGAGACAATCATCGTACGATTCTTCAAGTCGCACGGATTAGGAGTCTCCCTAGCTCTAGGCCTACTTGCAGGCAAAGGCGCTTCATTCATTTCAGCACGCACTTCATACCCCCTCACCGAACATTTTGGAACTCGAGCCCCCTTCTATGTCGCAACTGGCTTGGCTGCTCTGTCATTCCTCGTCAATTTGTTATATGTCGTCACGTCAAAATGGTTCGTAGATGGTGCTTGTGCCGAACTCGAGGCCTCAGACATCAAGGATGAAGCCCGACGTCGTTCAGTCATTAACATGACGGAATCGCAAGCCCTCGAAAAAGTCGCTGAAAAGAAGAGAGTGAATTTTCGAGATATCGCCAAATTCGGGGATGTTTTTTGGGCGTAAGTTCGTTTGCTGTCCAGACGTCGTCTTTCCTCAACTGTTATCCTCAGATATGTAGGACTTAACGTGCTGTGCGGGACAATTTGGGCACCGTTTACGCATCTGTCAGCGTGAGTAATTATTCTGGCACCGAAGGAAGAAAGCGACTAGACCCATCTCAGGAATCTTATCGAAACTCGATATGGACTTGGCGAGCGTGATGCTGCCAATACAGCTTCGTACCTTCTCGCGGGGAGCATTTTTCTTTACCCTATCGTGAGTGAAATGCTTGAAATGATTCATACATAGCTAACTATGTTACACAGTGCGGATTTTTGGTGGATCGATATAAACAGAGGCCTATTGTTGTTCAGCTATTGCTATTATCTTCCATCCTTACCTTGTTCGCTTACGTTTGGTTGGCCATCCCTCCCACTTGGACTCAAACCCCCATTCCTGCTGTGCTGTCATTTGCTATTGGTCATGGGTTCTCTCCCTGTGAGTTTATGGTTCTGTGGTCCGTCGGCCCCTGCTAATAATGTTATTTTAGTGCTGTTGGTGGTGCTGGTTCCCAAGATTGTATCCCTAAAGTATGTGTCAACTGCCCTAGGAGTACACAAAAGCGTAAGACAGTTTTCCTCTTTCATCGAGTACCACTGGCTTAGTCTGCTTCACAGTTGGAACAGGCTGGTTCTGTCATAATGCAGACACTTGTAGGCCTAATTTTAGACTGGCACAAGCGCGGAGAAAGCCAGAACCCTGCAGTACTCCAGCATGTCATCACTGCCTTTTTGGTGCTGAACATCGCGCAGTTCATCACTATCCTGGGACTTGCATACCTGCAACGGAAGAAAGATCTTGCCGTTGATGCTGCCATCAAAGCTGGTGTTGATTCAAACTCCGTCAGTCCCACCGAAGAAGATCCACTTATGGCCGCACCTAATCCTCATCGACGTTACGAGTCCACGGCGTCCCAAATCCGTAGTGCGGTTTCAGACCAGTTAAAGACACGACAGGAAATCCGACGGGGTGGCGTTTTCGCTACTGCCAGCGTCTTGGTGATCGTTTTTACTTGGGTGATGTTCATGGGTACAGCCTACTTCAGGCTGGGGATGAAAAAGCACCATTGAGAAATCTTGTCCTTTTCCTTGATTCATGACTAATGACTGAATCGTTGTCGTACGAAGATGGTTAATAAGTACCAATGTATTGTAGAATGTTCCTTCTGTATTTTACGAATATAAGTAATGCGCATACGAAGTATCTATAAAAAGGAGTCCTTAACATCCATGGAAGCATTTACCAACTTTTTTTACGCCGTAATACACGGATACTATGATGACATGCGACTTTGGTGCTGGTTTGCCGATTGTAATATTAGCAACAACACGTTGTATAGAACTTTCACGGCTTGGACTCTGACGACTTTGAACGACCTCTAACGCATGCGGCTCTCCAACTCACTATTTTTCCTAGTCTTTTCTCTTTGCGAGTTGCCCAGGACTCTTGCAACTCCGCAATTCCTGGAAAACATTGTCGGGGTGGTGCTTCCAGCAGCCACTCCCCCGGGACCAAACAGAAAAGAATCGTTGGCAACCTTCTTGATACAAACCCAGACGGATCTCCCTTCCTATGGATATTGCAAGATGAATACTCTGGCAGTAAATTTTTTGAGTAAGCTCGTATTCAGTACGTTTGTACAAATCAATGACGACTTTCAGTGGTTTCGACTTCTTCACTGGAGAAGATCCAACACAGTGTGTTCCTACTGCTCCTTACTCTTTTCGATGCTCATAATTTCTCTCTAGTGGAACAGTGGAGTGCGCATTTCCAGTTCAATGACGTACAAAGTACTTATCCTGCATCAAAATACAGCTATGTCGATTCAGATACCGCATTCGGGCAGGGTCTTGCATACGTCCAGGATGATGGCATCGTAGTGATGAAGGGTGATGATACCAATTGGCTGCCAGATGGAACGAATCGTAGCAGGTGCGTATTTTTGTGTTAAACCCACTTGGACCGTGATTAACAATCGCTTGCAGCGTCCGGATATCAAGTAAAGCCCTCTACAATACTGGATTGTTTATCCTGGATGTCAACCGTGCACCGTGGGGTTGCGGTATGTTCGTAATCCCTTAATCATAGCCAAATTCTAATCTTCTGTCTAATTTTCAGGCGTTTGGTAAGGAATACTCTTGACGGCCATGTTGATCTACTGATGCCGTCGTAGGCCTGCGTGGTGGACCTTGGGGAATGGAGTGTGGCCTTATGTACGTGCTCCCACACTTGATATTGTGCTGGTTTCTTATGCTCTTGCAGAATGGAGAAATAGACATCATTGAAGGCGTCCATGATAATGTGCACAATCAAGTCGCGTGGCATACTGGTGGTGGTAGGTGTGGCTGCTGAAGTTACCAGAATGGAAATTTTTCAACTTTCATTCCAGGTTGTATGCTGACACCAGACAGCAACTTCACCGGTACTGTAGTGGTTCGTATTTGCTTTCAATGTTTCTCAACCGAGGCTGATAAGTCATCTCAGCCACTCAATGACCAGCCCAACACCAATTGTAAATCTGACGATAATTTCAACTCTAATTCCGGGTGCGCCATCACTGAGTGGAGTAGGTCTTCCTATGGTCCGGACTTTGATCGACAAGGCGGAGGTGTTTTTGCTATGAAGTGGGACGAGAATGGGATTGCCGTTTGTTTGTGTCATCTTGGATTATGCCCTCTCTTCGTTGAACTGATCCTCGATGGACGCAGGGTCCTTCTTCCGTGCTGCGGTACCTCAGGACATTAACGAGGGTAGCCCCACTCCGGCTACATGGCCACAGCCTTCAGCTGTACTCAGTCCAGCAGGTTGTAACATCACGCAATACTTTGCGAATCACTCCATTATCTTTGGTGCGTTTTCCTCGATTTGTCTGAAGGATGTGTCACTCAACAGGTTCTATAGACATCACATTCTGTGGTATATAAAATACTATGCCTGTCAGAATTTTACTGAGAAGCGTTCTATAGGTGATTGGGCTGGCAATTCATACGCGACTTCTGGATGTCCTGGATCATGCGCTGACCGGTTAAAGGATCCCTCTAACTTCGTGGTACAGTAGCCGACGACTTTACCAACGATTTCTACTGACCCTTCTTGCTATCAGAACGCCACCTGGAACATCAACACTCTAAAAGTCTACAAGAAACAAGTGCTCAGTGGGACTGTATCGGGGGCAACCTCCTTCAAAGAGAACATCCAAACTATGGCTACTTGGATAAATGCAGTTGTCCTGCTTCTACTTCTGCTGTGTACAAAACTCTAAATACACTTCTGTAACGGACTACATCTCCATATAAACATCTACATTACAATTTCATTTTCCAGGTCCTCTCTTCAATGTCTTTCAACGCAATGCTTGGATCTTCAGCAAAGCTCGCTCTCAGAGGTGTCACACTAACACCACCCTGATGCAGAGCCCAACCATCACTTCCAACGGGAAGTGTCGATAGAGATGGCCGTACCAAACCTTCCATTTCCGGAGACCATTTGAAGACCAATTCTGCAGCTCCTGGACCACTCGGTACCTTTACTGTTTCCGACGGATGAGTTGAAGATGCGTCAGGGCCCCCTGGATTGACTTTGGCAGACGACTGATGTTCAGCCGGAATAGCTTTGAAAAGTCTACCATATGATGTCCGCCACATTGTTGTCCAGTATATCTTGAGACCCTCAGAAAGAAGACCTTCGATGAGGGGGATATTCACGTTGTATAAATCGACTTCGCCATCCTTTAGTCCGTCGTCGGCTCCCCAATTGTGCCATAGATATTTGACGATACTTGAAGCTAGCTTATGTGCGGGTTCAAAGTAGGTGCTGGGCGTGGGATGAACGACGGTGCCGTATGAGAGCGCAATGGATCGAGTCTTGGACAGAGATGAGGACATGGCAGCACCGATTGTGCCAGATGACAATGCGAAAGCAGCTGTGGTATGAGATGATTAGGAAAGGAGCTTTTGACAGAGGTTAAACGGCAGACAGGATGAATTTCGGCCAAGGTTGGGACCTGAAATCTTCAGCAGGATAATTAAGATACTGAATAGCACTAGGAATGTAGAAACTTACAACGAGGTCAATCTGACCTGGGTATAGATTATGGAGCCCAATGTTAGCGCATGTTGCTGGAGTCTGAGGAAAATGAGCAAATGCGAAAACCACCAAATCACGAACGTACACTATCTAGGAGAACCCACTCAGCCTAGTCGAGATGATTAGTGGGGATGCATGGCTCTGAGAAGGTCAAAGTTTTCACCACTTCGTTTTCTTTCAGAGGTCTAGAAGTGGGAGAGGTTTCACCAAGCCCATCTGCACCGTAACTAAGTTACTGAGCTTGTGGAAAGAGAAAGGAGGGCATACAAGGTTCTGTGGGGTAGTAATAGTGACCTTTGGTAATTTCTTTTATCTGGTATGCTTTTCCTGGACGTATGAATCAGGACCTGACGCATTATTAACAACGCAGAGAACGCGCCTATCCACGATTTTTGTGAGCTGGGGAGTACGACTTTCACGGTCCAGCCTAATAGAATAAATAAAACTTATATACGTTTTGTAAAACTGGCATACATACCAAGTTGCAGAGTAAGATACTTGTAAAGACCAAAGATGTAAGGAGACTCTTTGCGATCAGGCGGACCGTCGTCATTCTGGCAAGAGATTGTGGTCAGAACGAGGGAGGATAGAGAATGAACGTACTGTCAAGAGAACTGTTGTGGGAGACGACATAGAGATTTGAGTAAGCGGCTATTTGTGGTTCTCTTCATACGATGGATTCGCCGCAGGATGATTCGGATAGCAATACCCTTCTTATCCCCTCATCGAATCTCGCCTCTCTATACTCTCCATCATCGACCTCCAAAGAGTCCTTTCTCACTGCAATGTCTTCTCCCGACTCAGATCACCACCCCACAGCAATTCCGGTTCACCCATCACCCAACTCTCCTTCCCTACAACCACCTCAGGGTCTGCGCAAGTCCGTCTCTGTAGATTCATTCGTTCGCTATGGCCGAGACGCAAACACCTCTGTCGTCAATCGACCCTCCCGTGGTCAGACTGGCTCAGCATTAGAACCCCCTAAAGGTCTCACATTCGCCTCTTCCAGTGGCCCCAGAAGCGATTTGGACAGTATTCACCAGACCGCCAGAGCCAGAGGAATTAGCGTCAGCTCTGTCAGAGACGGTTATCAGTCTTCACTTGCTGGCGATTCCGACTTTGATCGTTCTGAAATACACAGTCCAAATGATCGAAAAATCCAACCCAAAGGTTTCATCCGGGGTGGAGAACTACCACTTCCTTCACGGACTCCTACTCTCAGCACAACCTCGAGTATGAGCAGCATCATGACGGCATCAACAAGTTCCAGCACTCAAGAGGCAGCACCTGTCATGCGCTCTCCAACCTCTCTCAAGCGAGATTCGACTGCTACATCAGTTGCCTCTTCAGGCCGGACACGTAGCGGCAGTTTGGGGGTATACAGCACAGGAAAGCGAGTGTACATCAACACACAAGTTCCTTCGGTGCGTCGTACATCACATCTCTTCTAATGATCTATGTGTGTTGACTTTCTATCGCAGTATGAAACCAATCAAGCCGTAACTTTGGTTGTTGTTGGCACTGCGGGCTGCGGGAAGAGCATGACTATCAGAAAGGGTCTAAAGAATTACAACTTGTTAGAAGCAACGACACACACAACAAACTCGACTCCCGCTATCCACTGTATGACATTTTCAAACGGATTTCCGGATCTCATGAATTGATTCTCCTCTTCAGATACACAACGTGCAGGCACCCTGACTCGCGAAGAAGGCTCACCAGACTGCCCTCTCATCGTAATTGAGGTCGACATAACCCCTCCCATGTTAGGGATCTCCGCTGTTGACTACTTACCTGAAGCCCTCAAAGTTGACGGAGTGATTATATGCTATGATTCCTCCTCAGAACCGTCTTTCAAGCCTGTTGAAGAACTACTTCGTAAGTCCACTGTGCCTCGATTTGGGAAATCATTCTTAGAATATACTAGGCGCGTACAACACCTTCCAGTTGCCAACTATCGTTCTTGCCTGCAAATCGGATCTGAGTCGTCTGGATCGTGGAATTGATCCTCAGTGGGCTTTGGAAATTCTACATCAGTACGACGTAGGGTTAATAGAGGTCAGCTCGAGTGATGCGGGTAAGGAAAAAATGAAACAGTCCTTCGAATACTTGTTCAAAGCTATCTTCAGAGATAGACGTAAGTCATTATTTCATCACAGTCTGCTTTGGTATCGACGATTTTCAGGTTCATCACGGAGACATTTTGAGGAATTTAGGAATCCCGCATCGCCAGAAGTACTGACAACGCCAAACTGGGCAGACTCTCGAACAGTCACGCCTACAGCTACCTTCTCCAATTATGCTCCCCTGCAACCATCTATCTCGTCACCCTCATCTAGCACCTCTCTTCCGCGCATTGACGCTGTTCCGAATTCTCCAACTCGCGCCCGGTCTACAGGAGATCTTCTCCTCGAAGCCGAGAAAGTTAAACTGCGTCAAAAGGAACCTCATGAAGGAGGCTCACCCGTAACAGGGAATGTAGACTCGGAACGCACAAATAACGTAGTGAATCCTGACCCTTTGAGCGAGGATCAAGCGAACAACGAAAGGAAGAGTGTAGCAAAGGAAAAGGAGAGGTATGTCACGCTTTCCCCCCAGCATGTGCAAAATTTTGAGTCGCCTTAGTCGTCCTGCGCAGTGGGCTACGTTGGATGAGTTATTGGACAAACTCTTATTTTTGGCCATCAGCGGGGATGGTAAGCTTTTTAAAAATCTTGACAAGAATGATTTTTGACTCTTCCTAGATCCATCCTACATTACACATTTTCTACTCACCTACAGACGCTTTGCCAGCCCTCGTAGCCTATTGCTTGCGATGCAAAAACGAATGCGTCAATTGGACAATCCTTCTGGAGACCCAATGTTTGCTTGTTTTGCTCAGATGAGGTACGTCTACAGTAACTTTCTTTCCTATCACAACTGATGATATCCCAAGAATTTGCAATCTTCTCGAGTTATGGATCCGCGACTACTCGTATGATTTCGCAGTCCGTGGGACTGCAGGGGCACTCTCTGCCCTCATCAAATCTATCATATCCAAAACCTATCTGCTTCACTATGGATCGGACTTTCTCCCTTTCCTAGAAGTCTTGCCTACACTAGTGGACCGAGACAGCGCGTGGGCTCTCAAGGTCGACGATTCTGCGGACGAGAGTGATGACTCCTACAGTCTTATGGAAGATGATGACGACAGTATCAAATCTGAAGTACCAACTCAGACTTCTATCACAAGTCACTCCACAGGACGAGATAGAACGACATCCAACCTCAGCGCAACCTCTAGGGAGCGAAAATCCAGTCTGCCTTTATCCAGCAAATCACTCTTCCCCAGAAGTAGTCTGTCTGGAAGTTCCGCTGAACCTGACTCTACGGAGTTCAGTTCAAGACAACAGCTTCGGGAATTGGTGAAATTATCAACCGAAGTCAACATGTTGGATCCACTCGAAATTGCGCAGGAAATCACCAGAATAGAAAAGAAGCTATTCTTGGACATCCAAGTGAGTACTATCATCCAGCTGTGCATTCTAGCCTTCAATTGATATTTTTCAATTTTTAAAGCCTAGACATTGGCTGGCTTTTACCTTCATCTCGGGTAAAAAGGACCCAGAAACAGACACCATCACCCGATTCAACAGACTGTCCAATCTTCTCGCCGACTGGTGCGTTTAATCAGTGGATGCTGTATTTTTTTTTTGAACCGACTGATTGTTGTTAGGGTTGTTTCTCTTATTCTGTGCCATGATACTGCTCGGATGCGAGCAAAACAAATTGAGAAATTTGTCGAGATTGCCCAGAAACTTCGAGGTCTCAACAATTATTCTGCTCTACGTGCTTTCGTTGCGGGGATCAATAGCTCAACTTTCCCTGGCGATCAAACAATGGAGAGGTTCAAGACAAAATCTCCGGAACATGCGAAGAACCTGCAATCTTGGGATGTGCTGCTGCAGCAGATCCGTGCTTCACGAGCGTATCGTCTGGCTCTCAGAAATACCAAGGGAGCCTGTATACCCGCACTGTCAGTACCTGGCATGATTCCTTTTCTCTCAACTGACTAAAATGCTTCTTCCCAGCGAGGTCCACATGTCTGATCTCATTCGTGCACACGAAGCCAATGACGATTTCCACTCTTCCGACCGGAACAAAATTCACTGGGCCAAATTCAATATGATGGGTCGCTTCATCACAAGTACTACGCAATGTCAAGCCCAATGTCAGTCTACCTCGGATTACAACTTTTCTGAACGCAGGCATATTAGCAACTTGATCATGACTAAATACTTGATGGACGATGAGGTGAGGTTTGCTTCTTCACAGACTTTCTGATGATCTAACCTTGTATTTTCAGATGCAAAAGTCCAGAATTACTCCTCCAGACGGCGATTTCGATGATATACCCCCTCTTCGACCTCCTCCCACCCACAATCCCAATCGCAATGTCGAAATACTGCGTAAACTGAAGCTCTGGTAGACTTGTACAAGGCATTGGATTTATTTATTTTATTTTGTATATTCCATGGTATGGATTTTCATCTACACATGTAGGACCACTGCAGATTTCCTGACTAGCGTACTGTTGTAAACAATGTACTTAGATAAGACCATAAGCATCTTCTTATCTTATCATCACGTTTGTAAAAATTTGACACTTTCTTCCGACCTTTCCTTCCACCAACTTTCGCTATTCGTCGCGGTGTCCATCATGGCACACTATGTTATGACCATTGATTCTGATACAGAAGAACCCTCCAATGATGTTCCTTCCAAAAAGACGAACAACGAAGATGCGCTCAACCCCGACTTTACCTTTGATGTGTCTGGTGATCTATATTTCGACTTGCTAGACTCACAAACCAACCCAGATGTCCTGGCAACTGGTTCCAAACCTGTGAGTCGTTCTCAAAACTTTTTGTTACTGATAAGTGCTAAGCAATTTGAAAGAATGCCATTTCAGTCGACGATATTATTGCTCGTCGTAAACTGTCTAAAAAACGCAAGCGTGAAGCCGATGAGGAAGAAGAAGACGAAGATGATGATGAAGATGAAGATGACTTCGATGCGGGCAGTTTTTCTTCGCTTGGTGGTGATGGAACTGACGAAGAAGAGGAAGAGGAGGAAGAGGACCCTTTGGAAACTTCTGACGACGAAGCTGAACAATCAGGAGAGGAGGAAAATTTATCGGAAGACGGTGATGATTCGTCAGAAGACTCGGAAGAAGAAACACAAGCTGAGAAGGACCGTAAAGCTGCTTTCTTTGACTCGGAAACAGCTGTTTCGAGCGCTCACGAATCATTCCTAACAATGAACCTGTCAAGACCCATCATTAAAGCATTAACGACTCTTGGCTTTCACAAACCAACACCTATACAGGCCGCTACAATACCTGTTGCTCTTTTGGGGAAGGATGTGGTTGGAAATGCGGTTACTGGTTCTGGGAAAACGGCAGCGTTCACCATTCCCATGATAGAACGTCTCCTGTATCGTGAAAAGGGAAAGAGGGCTGCTGCGACGCGTTGCCTTGTCCTGGTCCCTACGCGAGAGCTGGCTGCGCAATGTTTCGAGGTTGGGAAGAAGTTGGCCACACATACCGATATAAATTTCTGTCTCATTGTCGGTACGGCCCTTCGCTTCTGGAGTATAGTTGTTTTCTCATTATTATATAGGTGGTCTATCACTGAAGTCTCAAGAAGCGGCACTTCGGAATCGACCAGATGTTGTCATTGCTACTCCAGGTCGTCTTATTGACCATATACATAATTCCCCATCATTCAACCTCGATGCTCTGGACATACTGGTTCTCGACGAAGCCGATAGGATGCTTTCGGATGGGTTTGCAGATGAATTAAAGGAAATCGTCAAAGCATGTCCCAAATCACGGCAAACGATGCTCTTTTCAGCGACTATGACCGATTCAGTAGACGAACTAATCAACAAGCCTGTTCGTCTATTCGTTGATCCCAAACGAAGCACTTCAAAGAGTTTGGTTCAAGAATTTGTTCGTGTACGAGCCGGCAAAGAGGCGGAACGCTCTGCTCTGCTTGTCACCCTGTGTAAACGGACATTCAAAACTCGAGTCATTGTCTTCTTGAGAAGCAAGAAACTTGCCCACCAGATGAGAATTGTCTTCTCGTTATTGGGTATGAAGTGCAACGAGTTGCATGGTGATCTGTCGCAGGAACAGGTGAGTTTGTTGCTCTCAGATCTCAGACCTGAGCTTTCTCAATTCTGAGCCCCCCAACAGAGACTTCAAGCTCTAGAGCAATTTCGAGATGGTAATGTAGATTTCCTTATGGCCACAGATCTGGCCTCGCGTGGTTTGGATATCAAGGGTGTTGAAACCGTCATCAACTACGATATGCCTGGAGAACTGGCTCAGTATCTGCATCGTGTTGGCAGGACTGCCCGAGCTGGAACAAAGGGACGGTACGCGAGTCGTTTTCTTCTCCTCATCCTTATGTTGACTGCCATCCAGTTCCGTGACCCTTGTAGGAGAAGCCGATAGAAAAATGCTCAAGGCCGCCATAAAACATGCCTCCAGTGGGGACCAAGTCCGACACCGAATTGTTCCTGCTGAAGCCGTCAATAAATGGGTGGTGAAGCTAGAAGAGCTGAAGCCCGAAATTGCTGCAGTGCTTCAAGAGGAAAAGGAAGAGAAGCAGGTAATAAAAGGATGTTCTCGTTCAGATATGTGATCTCACACGGATCGTCTCTTACAGATTCGCCAAGCTGAGATGGAGTTAAAGAAAGGTCAAAATATCATTGAACATCACGACGAAATCTATTCTAGGCCAGCGCGTACATGGTTCCAGTCTGGAAAAGAAAAACAAGGCGCTAAAGGTAGTCCTCCTTATTCAGTCAAGAGTGATGACTGATGTTGTCTACCAGAGATAAGTAAACAGCAGTACGAAGCTAGCGCTGCGGCTTCGTCTTCAAAGCGCAAAGAGAAGGACGGCGAACCCAAGGTACGCGATCTCAGGATTTGAACACCGACTTTGGTCTCATTTGGAATCCATCTGCAGCCGAAACGAGACAAATTTGCGGGTTTATCAAGAAAGCAGAAGAGAAGAAAGCTTGCTATGGAAGAGGACGCAGAAGATGGATCTGGCAATGGACTGAATGCTGCCATTCGATCGGCTAAAAAGGCATCTCGCCCCAGCAAAATCGGTGAACCAGAACGACGTCCGCAGAAGGCAAAGTCTAAAGATAAGAAAAAGGGAAAGGGCAAGAAAGTGACCGCGCGGGTAGGAGGAGCATTTGACCGAGATCTGGGTTCCAAGTCTAGCCGACATGAAGGAGTGAGAGCCAAAAAGGGAGACGCAATCGGTGGGATGAAACCCAAGGGGACGAAACAGAAGGGCAAACGATAGTTAGGTTACATCTATCTAGCCCGTATGTAAGGGTACAAATTCCAAGTCATTAAACTTTCCTAACAGTATTATCCTCGGGAGAGGGTGAAGAAGGTCGTGTCGTGTCCAAAGCCGTCCTCTTGCGTTGCCAGAACCCAGTATGAGGCCCATTAATCATAAAGGTCAGCGTCCATCGGGATATACCCCTCAGGGCCTCGGGATGATGATGTGCAGCAGTCAATAGTGAGCTCAATGACAATACAAAGAAAAAAGCTGGCAGTAATGCAAAGTCAGCAGAAGGAATCAGAATTGTCGTCAGAATACGCACCGCTCGACGGCCACTGCACCAGCTTTAGGGTTCTTGATCCACTTGAAGGGTATGCACGCTCTGATCGCTCTAGGAAGGACATAAAGAGCCATTTCCCCTCTACGATATCCATTTTCTATCCAAATGCTGCTACCGCACATGAGACAACCAGCTAGGATGCATCCATATGGCCCATCCCAAAAGTCGTGCGAAACGAAAGGGAGGAGACGAGCTAGACCTGTTGTACGAGTGATACAGACAGAGGCCCAGAACAGACTGATAAATGCAGAAAGAAAAGCCGAACTGCGAAGAGAGGCTAACAGGATCCGGAGAACGCGATGAAGGCGCAGGAGTACTCTAGGTCGAGTGAGAAGGATTGGCAGGATATGAATCTGTACAGACAACGTTGTAAGCCCAGAGAACATAAAGAAAAAGAAGAACTGACAGGGAAATAGAGGGCAAGAGCCTCAGCAAACGCTTTCAGACCTCTAATCGTAGTATTCGCAGTACAGCTTGCTCCAAGACCCATACTAGAACCAACACCGCCATGAACAATATCGCAAGGTATTCCACCCACTCTCGATCTATTCTGCAACTCCAAAGCCTTCCAGATTTCACTGGCCTGATTACCGCCAAACGCAGGTATCAGTCGTGGATCTCCCCATTCAGCAGGTAACTTTAGACCTGCTGCCATTTCCCTCAGAAGGGAAGAATGTGAGGGAGAGCCATAGATGTACGACCATTTTCCTTCCCGAATAAGTTGCAGGGTTCGAAGTAGTCGGCTGTCTACACTTGCTAAAGTGCTGATCCATTTGACATATGAAGCAGGGAGTCTAAACGCGTGCAAGTTAGCATCTGCTATGACTAAAATGAACAGACACTCACCTCTGGGGTTCATAGAAGAAACACCACATGATACTGTGCACAATAAAAATGAAATCAGTCAACAACCTGCAATGGCGATCAGAACCGAACGAACCGCGCACTACAAGCCCAGAACAACAAGGCATCTATCCGTGTAGTCAAAGTCATTCTTCTCCTTGCTTTTTCCATCTGTACTTGTTTCTCCATCGTTTCTGAAGACTGCAACTGCTGTTCCCTGAGACGGGAATACGAGACGGCCTCGGAACGATGCATAACGAATTGTTGAATGACGACATCGAGTGCTCTGACGACGAGTAGAAGGGTGAGATCCAACGTAGGCGAGACTCTTCCTTTGTCAGAGGAAGGAGTGGGTGCAAGGGTGTAAGGTATGGGAAGAGTCACTGGCTCTGGCTCTGATCTATTCAGTCGATTTGAGGGTCGTCTACCGGCCTGTAAAAGCCAGATACATATCAAGGAAGGGATAACATAGGCAAAGAAGGTTTTCTGCCGAGGGAGTAGTTTCGAATTGAGGTACGATATCCAGGCCCTGATTCCTGTATTCGTGTCGACGTTCTCAGGCTTTTCGATATCAGACTCGAAACGCGCCCACAAATCACGAAGAGAAGAACCTCCCCATACTGCAATTCCAGTCGCAAAAGCAAAGCCGTTGAGCCCGAATTCTCTGTACAGCACCTTTACTAGCGCTGTTTTCCCAGTTCGCTTGGAACGCTTGTTGGAGACAAGTGCCGTAAGAAAGGGAAGGAGTGATGGACCTAAGGAGAGGGTTAAGGCTAGAAAATAGGTTCGTAAGGCGACTTGGGTTGGATGGGACGCGCTCTGGGTGGAATAACGTTCAAGCCATAATCGGTAGTTTTTGTTGAACATCGTTCTAGACGTCACGAAGTTTGATGGTGTCACTAACGTTGCGTCGGTTCATTACTTTGTCTAATACACTATGTATATATGGTATCTGTATCTGATAAACATAAAATCACTGCTTTTCATGATCGCAGGCATGCAGATCTAATCCGCTCGTCAGACTACGAAATTGGAGTGCTCTGAGGAGAGACTCGTCAACATCTTGCAGGCGAATATTTGCCTCAGTCAAGAGCTCAATAAACCGTCGCTTGGATTCGGGGTACACGAAGAGCTGCAAGATTTCCGGGCCCTGCAGAACAGAATGAGACCAGACCTATGTAAATCATCAAAAATACACTCACATGGGCGTCAATGACTGCCTTGACGCAATTGAACAGCGTGTTTGGATCCTCCGGAGCGTCCATATCCTGAACATCATCATCCCGTTCTTTGCCCTTCTCTTTGACGTCCTCCTTCGTCAATCCCAGCCATCGCTTCCATAACTCAAGCCTTCCTCCATCCGACCGCCCAATTACTTTCATCAACTGTCTGCACATTTTCCAGTCTTCCTCTACATCTCCAACTCCTAATTCGAGTATCTCTTCCGATGACTCGAGGATCGTCGAAACACTCGGAATAGACGGGGCGCCTGACAGCCGCCTTTCAAACAAGTCTGCAATCAAGCTGTTCCGACGAGACGAAGAGGATACGGGCGTAGTCAAAGTGTCCTCATCTGGACCATGTCTTCTCTTCAGACCAGGCCGCATCATAAGCCTAATCCATCTCCGTCTTCTAACCCAACCACCAGCACTGAGTAAACCAACATCCGGACGCCAGTGTCCTTTACGAAAATTCCAGTTGTATTCAAAGCCGTCGTATTGGACTTCGCCGGAATAACGCATGTCGATCATCCAAGAGTTGGAGACCCAGTGCCAGTTACCGTCTGGGAGTGGGTATTCGGCGATAGAGACGTTTGGAAGATGTGAACGGCTTTGGGAAGAAGAACTGGGTAGGGTGAAGGGTGCTGGATCTGCTGGAAGGAGAGCAGAGCTTGAGTATAATGGGATAGAAAAGATTGTCATGCTAACAAGCTGTTTAGTATAGAGCCATGGATAGTCTGTGGGTACATACCCGCGCTGATTCTCATATAAAACTGCCCATCTGTAGATGTCTTGGAAGGGATCATAGTCTGCACTGGAGGAGACGTTTTCAAATGTGATTGCCCTCTCGGGACCACTGGTTGTAGAATACTCTGTGGTGGGAGGCTCGTCTTCGGCAAGAGATTCTGCTTGTCTGGGCTTTGAAGAACGATGAAAAGCTGCTTTCAGATTGGGAAGGGAAGCAGAAAGGCGACTTTTGCGCTTTGGAGCGACTCGTTGACGAGCAGCGTCGACCACATCGTCTTCAGCGAGAGAAGGAGGGGGAAGAGCCAGAGTGGACATTGAATCAGATTCCTTTCATCCTAGCAGTTTCGATTTAAGGAGGGTACCGATGACGTCGACCACGTGGTAATCTGTGGCAAGAATTTGCGAGTAGGATTACTCTGAGTCTGTCACTAACGACGGTCCAAGATGCCATGGACAGAGGAACGCTGCAATCCTCTGTCGTTATTGAAGGAAAGATAGAAGAGTACACGTTTTGTTTTGTTTTTTTTTGAAAAGGAATTTCATAGCATTACGTCATTATGTTCCTTCTCCGACGACCGACAGTCTTTTCCCATCTACGCTTTGTCTCCACCTATGGATTGACGAGAAAATGCCCAGCGTGCTCTAACCCACTACCAACACCTCTACCTGCCTGTTCCAAATGTTGGAACATTTCCTCAATCCCTAATGATGCATCTTTCCATGACATCTTTTCACTTCATGGTTCCAATGAATTCAAGATTGACACTTCTTTACTGAAGCAAAGGTTCAGAGAAGCTCAGAGTGTGTGCCATCCAGATACTTGGGCTTCAAAGGGACAGGTAGAGCAGTTTATTTACTATGAGTGGAACGTGTCTAATAGGGTCTGTAGGACAAGCAGGAAACAGCGCAGCTTCTCTCTGCGCGGATCAATCACGCATACCAGACGTTGTCGAATCCGCTATCGCGCGTCGAGTACATTTTAGAAAAGAACGGATTACCCATGTCGGAAGAAGACAAAATAGAGGATATGGAATTCCTAGGAGAAATCATGATGAGGCGTGAGGAGATTCAGGAGGCGGATTCACGTGAAGAAGTGGAAGAGATCGAAGCGGGAAATGAGGAACGAATAGCAGACACGGTGAAGGAGATTGAACGACTGGTAGATGAAAAGAAATGGGAAAAAGTGAAGGAGGCAGGAATGCGCCTGCGGTACCTGGAGGGCATTCGGCGTGCGACTCGGGAGACATAGTTACATAATAATAAAATATGAGCACAAATTTTTTGGAGGGGTTGGAGGACAATGCTTAGGGTGTTTCTGCGAAGGCGTCTGATGCAACCTCAGCGGGTCCCTTCAAACAAACGCCCTGCTGACTCGTCTCCCTACTCTGCCGCTGCTGCTAAATTCGCAAGAGTTGATACTTCCGACATGCCTCACCGCTCCTCTCGTCCACAGCCCTCCTCTTCGCGCCCACAGCCCTCCTCTTCGCGTCCACATGCCCCTCGATCGCAGCCTCTCCGTCCCAAGTTCTCCTCCCCGCCTTTACCTCGTTTGCCAGGTCCCGTTCAGGACAAGGCCTGGGTCAGCGACACCCACAAGGACATCATCTCCACTATCAGGCCGACACATCTCCAGGACGTCAAGTCTACCGCTTGCAATGCCTCAATGACTCACATCGAGCAGAAACCCTCGTTTGAGACTGTCAGAGGCATTGTGCCAGACGGTCGCCGAAATCTTACCATCTACAGGTACGTTTTGTCTGTCTCAGTTTCTTCGTCTCTGACTTTGACCATGTAGAACTACCGCCACTGTACACACAGAGCCCCCTATAGTATGTGTCGGTGACGGTCCCAGCTCAAAAGACTCTGTAAAAGCTGCATCCCTGGCGCTTGTTTGTCGGTTACAGCA
Organism: Tetrapyrgos nigripes; assembly: GCA_013368315.1. Taxonomy (NCBI): domain Eukaryota; kingdom Fungi; phylum Basidiomycota; class Agaricomycetes; order Agaricales; family Campanellaceae; genus Tetrapyrgos; species Tetrapyrgos nigripes. Next base: position 734,198 of record JAACJM010000001.1, read on the forward strand.
GGAAGGCCTTGTACGTTTGCAGTGTTTTCCTTCTGATTACTGCAGCTCACATATATGTGCATAGCTTTATCAAGATAAACCCAAGGCCGATGCCACTGTCACTCTCGTCCATAGCAATGCTGTCGTGGACGTTGAAAAGGCCCGGGCCTTTATGGATTTCTACTGTAAAAGTTTCAACTTTGGCAATCCGGAACTTGTCTATAACGAGGGTCGCACCTGGGAAGCCATCATAAAAGTCCAAGATCGAAAACTTGGCATGGGCTCCGCTCCAACCAAAAAGGCTGCCACTGCCGCATGCTATCTCGACGTTGTGCGCTATCTCGAGGAATGCGATCCTGATTTGTGGAAAGGTTTCGAGGAAAAGATGTCCAAAGGAGAGACGGCAAATAATCCCAAAATATTCTTCTCCGTCACCAATAGTCTTAACAGTGCCATCCGCAATCTGTGCGTCGAACTCAGAGGCAGTAATCTCTATAAGAGTCGGCCTTCGTCTGCTGCACAGAGTGATTCCTCCACTTCCCAGTCCCGATTTGTCAAACCCTACGTTCCTCCCCATCCCAACTTCATAGCACGAAAATCCGAGCAGTTGCTCAAAACTCGCAACCAATACCTTTCCGATCCCAAACTCGAGACCATGCGTAATACTCGAATGGCACTACCCGTCTATTCCCGTGCCGAGGACGTTTTGGCTGCCATCCGCGAAAACGAAGTAACCATTTTGATGGCTGCCACAGGATCTGGGAAAACCACTCAGGTTCCACAGCTCATTCTCGATTCTTTCATCGAGCAAGGCAAAGGCGCTGCTTGCAATGTATTGTGCACGCAACCTCGTCGGCTTGCTGCCCTGAGTGTCGCAGATCGTGTTGCCAATGAGAGGGGAGAGCCTCTGGGAAAGACCATTGGATATCAAGTCCGTTTCGAGTCCAAACTTCCAGAGGAGCACGGTTCGGTTACTTTCTGCACCACTGGTGTGTTTTTGAAGCGGCTCCAGTCTGCTCTCGGAGAGCAACGTGGGAATCTCGACGACATCACGCACGTTGTCATCGATGAAGTGCATGAACGGGATGTGGACACGGACCTCCTACTGGTCGTCCTGAAGCGGATCTTGGCTGAGAGGAAGGCAAGGAACAAACCGCTCAAAGTTGTGCTGATGAGCGCCACAATTGACTCCACCCTATTCCGAACATATTTCCCCGATGACGCTGGGCAGCCTGCAAAAGTCGTCGAGGTCCCAGGACGCACTTTCCCGGTCAAGAGGCACTTTATGGAGGACTTTGTCCCTCAGCTTGCTGCCGGTCCGTCGAAATGGGTCTTTCAAGACGAGTCGGTTGTTAAATACGTTGTCCGCGAGCTGGGAGTTCAGGCACTTCCACGGGGCGTCAGTCTTGGTCGGGTAGACCCAGCCCGTGTCGCAGCCGACCCAGACACGGAAGTTGACATTCCTTATCCTCTGATAGCCGCGACGATTGCACATGCCTTGAAAAGCTCGGATTCAGGTCACGTCCTCACCTTCTTAGCGGGTTGGGATGACATTATTGCTGTTCAGAAGATACTTCAGGCTCCAGAAGGTTCTTTCGGTATCAACTTCAGTGATACGAGCAAATACTCGATCCATTTGTTACATTCTACGATCCCATTGGCAGAGCAACAAGTCATCTTCTCTCCGCCACCTCCAGGTGTCCGTCGTATCATTCTTGCTACCAACATCGCCGAAACATCCGTCACGATTCCAGACGTCGTATATGTCGTCGATTCCGCTCGGCTTAAAGAGCAGAGATATGATCCGGAGAAACACATGTCATCGCTCGTATCTGCATGGGTGGGCTCTTCAAACTTGAACCAGCGTGCTGGTCGAGCTGGTAGACATCGTCCCGGAGAATACTTTGGTGTCCTCAGCAAAGATCATGCCTCTAAATTGCATGCGTACCAGACTGTAGAGATGATGCGTGTCGATTTGAGTAACGTTGCGATGCATGTGAAGGCGCTCAATTTCCCCGGTATGACAGTTGAAGAAGTGTTGGCTGAAGCCATCGAGCCACCTCCTCCTGAGCGTGTTGCTGTGGCCATGAAGGATCTCCAAATGGTTGGAGCTCTTGATGATCATAAAGAGCTTACTGCTCTCGGTCGGGTTCTTTTACAACTGCCTGTGGACGTGCAGGTCGGCCGCCTTGTGCTTTACGGGAGCTTCTTCAGATGTCTCGACCAAGCTCTGACCCTCGCCGCACTCTTGACCAACCGTGACCCCTTCGTATCGCCCATGCATCTCAAGAATGAAGCATCGAAGGTCAAGACCTCTTGGTGCCCTGCCGGCTTCAAGTCTGATGCACTGGCCGCGCTTCAGGCTTACAATGCTTGGGACGCTATACAATCTCGTGGCGAATACATAACTGCCAACCGTTTCTGTGTTGACAACTTCCTCGCAAAACCCACACTCCTTATGATACAGAAGATTAAAACCCACATCCTCCAGTCTCTTTACACAGCTGGTGTCATTGATGTTTCTGCAGGTGGTGCAGTTGCGGAGGACTTTTCCTCTGGAAGGCGTATGTCGATACCACCAGAACTGAATATAAATGGCGATTCTTTCCCTTTGCTGACGGCGTTGATCGCTATCGCTTCACAACCAAAATTCGCGGTCAAAACCAGCGAGAGGATATTGCGCACCTCCCAAGACAGGGTAAGATTTCTTCTCTGATTTCCAAATTTCCCCTGACTGATCCTCTCGTGTAGGTTACCATGATACATCCTTCCAGTGTCAACCATCCAAAAAACCTTCCCGATATCAAAGACTTGGGGCCACCGAGCAAGCAGATCTTTGCGTTCCTTGAAAAGAGGCGTAACGTATCATCCGGATCAGGTCCTGCAAGCACATTCCTTGTCACGACCACACATATCGACCCGCTCACATATATACTATTCGGTGCTCACCAGTTGGAGAAGAATGAACAGGGAATTTCCTGCGACAGTTGGACGAGTATTGTCGGTCATCTGGATGCGCTGGATGATCTTTACGACCTTAAGAAGCTCGTGGACGGTTGTATGCTGAGAGTGTTTGAAGGTATCATCATGAGTCGTAGGCATAAACGACAAAACATCCCCATGATGCAGCGTGAGGAGTCCGAATCTGGTTGGGAGTTGGACGATCGGAAAGACTACTCGCTCTCTGCCCATGAAGTCAAGGAATTAGACTTCCTTAGTCGTGACGTGGTATCCATCTTAAACCAGGCCAGTGTAGACAAGCAAGGTTTTCGTCAGTCACGGCCGGTGACCCCAAGTTTCGGTGATGTCTCCTCTCTGTCTGCTTACCCTCGCATGGCATCAGGGTATTCAACACCCTATGGCAACTCGGCGGTGAACTCCAGAGCTAGCACGCCTACGATTGGTCGTCTGCGTAGGTTCTAATCTTCTGATCCTCTTGCTTTGTTTTTCGTTATCATATGGATTCCGTTGCACAATGGTCATAATTTTTACACTAACAGTGATTATTTGTATCTGCTACTACTACACTCTATACGGCATTGTCTCCCTCGTCTTAGATATTAGAAACTACACGAAGATACGTACATATATTTTATGATTTACCAAAGAGCTCTGCTCATCACTCGCCAAAGATTGACATAGTTGTCACGGGACGGCTTGAGGGGCAAGTCGTGACGGTTACGATGTTTCCTCTTGCATCCGGCACTGCTCAGCGCTCAGCAGTCCTATCGAATCTCAATTCCTGGCTTCTTTGCCACTCACAACTACTTTCTTCATCGCAGTGCTCTCAACAATACATAATTCACAATGGCGGCCAACATGCGGGGACTCACCCAGGCAAGCTTTACAACTCGGCTTTGCAGCTCCGTCATTGATGTTACACTTGCAGTTCATCGCGGATATCCGCGGTGCAAGGGTTCGTGAACTCGAGGAGAAGAGGATAAACAAAGAAATGGCGAATATAAGGAAGAAATTCAAAGGTGCCGTAGTTCGATGCCTGTTAAGTTCCTGAATCATTGACGTCCCCTCTAGATGGCAATCTGGATGGGTACCAGAAGAAGAAGTCTGTTCATCATTCATACTTTCACCATTATGTATCTAACCCGAAGCAGATACGTCGCCAAGATCATATTCACGTATATTCTGGGTTACAAAGTAGATGTTGGGCATATGGAGGCGGTCAACTTGATATCCAGCCCGAAATATAGCGAGAAACAGATAGTGCGTCAGCCTTTTCTTTCATTTGTTGCATGAGGCTGATACGTTAGTTTTCAGGGTTATCTAGCAGTCACCCTACTTATGCATGAAAACTCGGATTTCCTGCGACTGGTTGTCAACTCGATACGCAAAGATTTGCACGGAAATAATGAAGTCGATAATTGTCTCGCACTTCATGCCATTGCAAATGTTGGAGGAAGTGAAATGGCGGAAGCCTTGGCCGAAGACGTTCACAGATTACTCATATCACCGTCAGTATTGTTGGTTAGAGTGTCTGTACATGAATGTTCATTCTCTATTCAGAACCTCCCAGAGTTTTGTGAAAAAGAAAGCAGCGCTCACCCTCCTAAAGCTCTACCGGAAGCATCCTGATGTTATATCAGCAGCTGAATGGGCACTACGACTTGTATCAATTATGGACGATGATGATCTGGTAAATTCGCACTGCTCGAAGATGTGTATTCGTACTCATCAGAATTCACAGGGAGTTGTGATCTGCGTGACTAGCCTAGTCATGGCTCTAGCTCAAGACCACCTCGATGCATTCGTGGTATGCTACACTAAAGCTGTAGATCGCTTACGTCGGGTATGTCGAGCTTGTTTAGAAGGAAGCTGCGTATTGACGCCTCTGGCTAGCTTGTCATCGAACACGAGTATGCTGCGACCTATGCTTACTACAAAGTACCTTCGCCGTGGCTTCAAGTAAAGTTGCTTCGGCTGCTGCAGTACTATCCTCCTTCAGGTGGGTTGCGCTATATGATGTGGAACCCTTTCACTCACGATAGTCTTGAAGATGACCCCGCTATTCGCTCTGTCTTACACCAAGTACTGCAGACCATAATGAACAACAGTGCCGAGCCTTCGCGAAATGTGCAACATAATAACGCTCAACATGCCGTTCTTTTCGAAGCCATCGGACTAGCTATACACCTGGATACCAACTCACCGTTGGTGAGCACGGCAGCGGTTTTATTAGCTCGCTTCATCTCGTCCAAAGAGACAAACGTCAGATACCTCGGACTCGATACCATGGCACATCTTGCTGCGCGCGCAGAATCTCTGGATCCGATCAAGAAGCACCAAAGCACCATCATTTTGTCACTTCGAGATAAGGATATCTCGGTGAGGAGAAGAGCCCTCGACCTGCTGTACAGTATGTGCGACGTAGATAACTCGGAAGTAATTGTCGGGGAACTTCTGCGCTATCTCAAGGTCGCAGACTACGCTCTTCGAGAAGAAATGGTTCTGAAGATAGCGATATTGACGGAGAAATACGCTAGTTCCTACAAGTGGTATGTTGATACCATTCTCCAATTGATCAGCGCTGCTGGTGACCATGTCGGGGAGGAAGTATGGTACCGTGTCGTCCAGATCGTCACCAACACGGAAGATCTCCAGGAATACGCTGCTAAAGTTGTGTTTGAACACCTCAAGACTCCCTCCGCACATGAAAGTCTCGTGAAAGTTGGAGGTAAGGTGCAGAAACATTCTCTGTACCAGTGGGTCTCATCATGGTTTAGGGTACATTCTCGGCGAGTATGGCCATCTCATCGCCAACGAACCCGGGTACAGTCCTATCGAACAGTTCCACCTCATCCATTCGAAATCTCAGTATTGCATGGCCGGTACACGCTCGCTACTCTTGTCGACATACATTAAATGGGTCAACGTCTTCCCCGAGATTAAACCTCAGTTGGTCACTATTTTTGAGCGCTATCGCCACGTTCTTGATGCTGAACTCCAGCAACGTGCTTGCGAGTTTTATGCACTTGCTTCCAGGCCAGAGGATGACGAGCTGCTGCAGAATGTTTGCGAAGAGATGCCACCATTTCCTCCACGCGTCAGTGCTCTCCTTGGGCGTCTCAACAGGAAGTTAGGAGATACCGGGGACAAACGAACTTGGGTACACGGAGGGAAAGATGCAAATGTGGATCGTGAGCTAGTCCAGCAGCGCAAGGCTTCCACATCAGAAGGACCTTCACAACCCATACGAAAGGATACGCAGGATATCAGTGACTCCCTCGCAGGATTGGATTTCTCATCTCCCAGTCGACCAGACCCTCTCACTCAGCACGTTGTTTCCGGTCCCAATGTAGATCGTTGGTTCGAGAAGTTGACATACAGCGCAGAAGGTGTCCTCTACGAAGATGTGCAAATCCAAATTGGTATCAAGTCTCGATACCAAGGACACGTCGGTCAGCTAGCGATCTACTTAGGGAACAAAGTCCCTACCCCTTTGACATCATTCACAACCACGGTGTATGTACCGGATCCTGATGCACTGTCGGTGACATTCGCCAAAATCCCACCGAACACGATCGCACCCCGTACTCAGACCCAGCAACTGCTCCACGTAGAATGCAAAAAAGCCTTCACCGAGCCACCTCTCCTGACTGTTTCGTTCCTGGCGGGATCCCATCAAACAATGACCATTCGGTTGCCAATTGTGCTCACTAAGTTCGTAGAGCATGTCAAATTTGGCCAGACAGAGTTCTTCGAGAGGTGGCGATTGATTGGTGGTCCTCCTCGTGAAGCTCAAAGTGTCTTTGCCATACAATTAAACAATGCCGCACAACTGGATCTGGCCAAAAATCGACAAGTCGTGTCAGGGCATAATTTGAACGTTCTAGAAGACATCGACCCGAACCTCAATAACCTAGTTGCAGCTGGCGTGGTGCATACGTCAGTGGAAGGGAAAGTAGGATGTTTATTACGGTTAGAACCCAATAAGGAGGCCAAGGTAGGGAACTTCTGAGTCTGAGTCATTGTTCCATCATTAAGCTGATTTCTCTTTTCTAGCTCTGTAGACTGACCGTGCGGAGTACTTCAGACGACGTAGCGAAGGAGGTGCAGAAACTGATACAAAAACCCTTAATAGCAGATACCTGAGTTGTTCCAGCCTGCGTAGTGATATAATATTAGGAATAATCTACATATCCACTCAGCTACCGAAACTAAGTACAAAGCATGCTACAGGTACTACAAGTACACTGTGAGATACAGAACCCAGCTACCGCCTCCATAACCGCAATAGTCCTTTCTTTGCTTTCGCATCATCCTCATTTCCGACATCGCCCTTCAGGGGATCGGCAGATGATATAGAATCATCAGAAGGTGACCTGATATGCACAAGTCGGTTTGTCTGACCGGCAGGATCTGGAGAAGAAGACGACGCAGACGACTGATGGAGTAGCATTCGCCGTTTATTGGGGTCTCCGTCAGAAGGTGCAGTAGATGGCCTCGGGGATTTAGGAGGATCGCTTTCAGAAGGGGAAGAGCCCAGTGCCGAGGCAGGACTATGTGAGGTCCAGTCTACCGATGCAAATGGCCGTCTATGGCTTGCAGAAAGCTGAGCTGCAAGTTGGCTGACCCGTTGAAGTGCTTGTTCTTCGACGTCAAAGCACCTAACACAGAACTCCTCCAGTGATTTGTCGATGGTTTGCCCTGTCTTGGTCTCGCGATACGCTCGTGAAGATCGAATAACGGCAGATGTTATGACAGCCAGATGTCGAGAAATATCTAGCATGTGAGGGAGGACGGGTATTGATTCCTGGTACAGGACCGGCATTTCTGCTTCTCGTTCACGTACAATGTTTGCAACATTGGTCCGTGGACGGTCAGGTACCTTGGCGTATCGCAGGTCCTTGGACGGCTTAGATACTACGACGAGGTAGTCTATCATGGCTGGACGACTATCCTGAAGGAAATCTTTCACTCCTCGCATGAATTCCTCTTTCTGAACGTTCTGTACATCGCAGAGCACTTAGCGACAGGTGGATCGTCAAATGATAAATTGTCTTACCGCATTCAAGTTCGCCATGCTCTGAATAACCTTGGCAATTAAAGTCAGACTTCTTTGAACAGGTAAAGATGGTAACCCTTGCAGGGAGATCATTCGTTAGCCCAACCAACGTAAATCAACATGCGCAGCATACCTGGAGTGAGACCAAACAGGTGAGGATGCAGAATTGCCGGGACGATGAAACGTAGGAAACAGAACGCGGAAACACTCTGCCATGGCAAGTCTTTGTTGTGATCAAGAGTAGGTGCACTGTTTGCAAAGCGCTTCTCAACCAATTCCCGAACAGCACCAAATATTTGTCGCATTTCGCTGAAAGTGAGCGTAAGTTCATTCAGAAACAATCTGTCATCGAAAAGGTAGTGAAAATACTTACAAAGGACATTCGTCCCTGACAGAGTATATCTGGTTCCAAAACTCTTGACACCAGTGTATGAGCAACTCAACGTTGCGCTCGACATCCTTCGTGCTTTTCCGACTCCGCATTGGGTCAACTTCGATAGCAACCTTCTCGTTACAAAGACGACGAAGAACGGAACCAATGCTAGCCTCAAGAAAAGTCTTGCCGTAAAAGCTCATGCATTGCTCGATCACTTTGGTCAGGATAGTATTACCCCGAAAGAGAGTCTGGCGAGCTGTTTTGCATAGTTAGAGACGTGAACGCAAAGTAAAAGTCTACGACTTACAGGCCACCGAACCGTCTACCTCTCTCCTAGCTATCTCTTGCACTTGATCGATCAGTCTATCGTTTGCAACTGCAAGAACCATGAGAGGCGTTCCGATTGACTTGAGTTTCAGCTTGCTTTCGAAATCAGACATCCAGTCCAGGAAGTTTTTCGTCCGGAAAGTCTGGAAGGACAGTGTCAGTGGCTGCATAGAATAGGACACCAACAACATGCCTTCATTAATTTGGCATAGGACTTGTATGGAAGGATAATCTCTCTGCAGATGCACGGGTCAATAAAGAGAATCTTGTGGCAAAGAACAATGCACCTACTCGTCAACCCGTATTTTTAGACGGATCTCTCCCATTTGGAGATCACTGGCTATAGAGCCAGGAGAACTATGCAACACCGGGAACCACCCTTCGACTGCTTCGCCTCTGCGAAAGTTGCTTAATGGTATTCGGACGAGACCAAGGGGCGGCCTGAAAAGTTTCTTCTCTCGCAATACCACGACTTCGAGGTTTTCAAAAGGAGGAAGTTCGGAGAAAGTGAAGGCTTCATGCCAATCCGGTGAACCGATGCCCTTCTTAGTTGTTGTACGGCCGCATAAAGTTTTGTTCAGCTTGATGTCGCAAAATACGTCGATGTCAACAGGATCGGGTTCCGAAGTGTCTGAACCTTCGGAGAGACTATCCCTGCTGTCAAGAGGTTTAGCGTTCCCAAGGTTGCGACCTTGCATGATGGTGAGTTCGACTTGACGCCACATCCTATAAGACCCGCCATCATCAGGGAAGAACCAACGCCCATAGATCTCGGGCAGTGCGTAAGATCTGAGTAGGACCATCCACGCATTGCACGCGTCTAAGGAAGCGAAATGAAGATAGACCGGTTCAAAGGTATTTGCTGGGGCCCATCGTTTGCCTCTACATGCATCGACATTAGAAATGAGGAGAAACGACGATGTAAATGACGAACGTAGCGCAGTATATCGAAAGACAGTTCTTCCGCAAGAATAATGATGTATCAGCGTGGCGGATATCAGTATGGTTCAGGAGATGGATGTAGATAGTTTGATACAGAATAGATTCCTGGCGAAGAGAGCATCACTACGGGACGAAAGGAACGAAAGAGCAGGACTCACGTCGACATATATATTTAGCAAGCAGCGTTCACCCTCCTCAGATAGTTTACATGTTGCAGGCCTCCAGTGCCCTCCCGCGGGACCTTTTCCCGATGTTAGCCAACTGAATTGTTCTGTGCACTGTCAGGCAATCTTGACGGGAACAAGGTTGACTGAGGTACCTTTGATCTTCTTGTCATCTGCTAAGTTAAGCTGTTTCGCGGCATCTCGTTTGTCCGGTTTCTTTCGCGGATTTGGAGGCTTAGGGGCGCGTCAAGACTACTTGGATCGGCAGGGAAGAAAGCAGGACACGTACTTTGCGCAGGGCTGCCCCTGCTGTGTTTGTCACGAAAAGCTCTGCAGGCCCAAGGAACTCCCGTCCGTCTTCGACAACTTCAGTTTCGATGCCTGAGCGTTCCCAGGCGTCAGACATAGACCCAAGTGTATTTAACGAGACTACGACGATTGGGAGAATGAGAGGTTGAGAGGAGACCTGGAATGAAGGAAGGAGCGAGGAAAGTAGTTGAGCTTAAGGCTGGTGACATTCCTAATTTTATTTAATTACACTGAATGATGGGCTGTCAGATCTAGCTCGTTGCTGTGATTTCTCGTAGTTTGTAAGGCTCGACCGCTGTCCTTTCGTCACATTAACGCGCCGCACCAATCAACTGCGAGTTCAGGCTCCAACGGACAACAATCCCTTGCCAATTCAAGTCATATTTGCCGGAGTAAGGATAACCGCCAGCGACCCTCAGTAGCGCGCTGTCTATTAATCACAACAAGTGTATGTTCTAGTGGTATATAGAGTCTGTAGGTATGCAGCAACAAGGAAGTAGTCACATTCCCGGAAACCATTCACTCGGCCTTCGTACTGCAGAGACTGGTCAAAACATGAACATCTGAGGGAGGCTATCGACTCACACTTTGCCGTTCGCATGTCCGTTAGCCTTGCCGTTAGCCTTTCCGTTTGCCTGGGGCTTCTTCTTGTAGGTCTGGAAGTAGAAGTTGATGAACAGGAAGAGGTAGCTTGTCAAAAGTCCACATCCAAACAGAGCCGCGTCCTCTGAGCCCGCGCAATCCCCAACGGTCGGTAAATTGGTGTATGCGGTGGCGAAGTGGTTATATGCTGTAGAGCATGATCAGTGAAACGTCAACTCGAGAAACAGGCAAGGTAAGCTCACATCCGAAATAGACGACGAACAAGTCAATGACAAACTGAATGATCTGCATCATCGTCAAGTACTTTTTCCACTACAGAATGGAGATGAACATTTTGCATTCTACCCTGAAAATATTGAAGGCATACCCAGATTTTAGCACCACCAGCAGTGGCATAATAGTAATAATCTATGGAGGTGAGTTAGAAGAAAACATTATGAGGCGGTGAAGCAGCGTACACATTAAGACATGTACTGTCAAGTTCAACGATATGACGGTCCAAGACTGGGGAAGTTTTAGTCGGCAAGTTGGAAATTTTGGGGTTGCTGACTTACAATACTCGTTTTCCCATTCAATTGGGAGTAGCAAAGGAGTGCGGTGGCGGAATGATGAAATACGTGCAAGAACGCTGGAAGGAAATAAGCGCTCCAAAACAGAGTGCTGAACAAACGGACAGACCTAAGGGTTTCTTCTTAAATGCCAAAAAGACGGTGTCGAGCAATTCTAGGTACTTGAAGTAATAGTTGATCATATAGTAAAATTCCATTCGCTATGGTCCGACAATCAGCTATGGAAACAGTTTGCAAAAAAGAGGTATAGATACGTACCTCTGTCCAGGACGGTGGAGCACACATGCCATCGAAGATACCTTCCTTCCAAATGATCGGTACAATCTCCTCCATCATGAGCACGAGCAACAACAGACTCCCAGAGCTCAAGATAACATTGTGAACTTGAAAGAGCGCGTTCAACTTCCGAGGAGGCTGGTTTTTCATTGCAGCTTGGATTCCGAAAATGACCACCAAATAAGAAATCAACGCGCTGAGCACAGTCGGCGTTGTTGACAATGGGGTCTTGCCGGGAATGTAGGAGTGTAAATGAGGGGGAAGAGAGAAAGGAACATGAGCAAGAAGGAAATCAGCAAGGGGGGCCATGGTGGTTTGGGAACACAAGCTGAAGAAAAATCGTACCAACTTTTCAATTTCCAAAGAAGGATTAGGTAATCAGTGCCAGGTTGCACATGATAAACGTGGCAGTCCGGTAAAGCTTGTCATCGCTATTACTTACGTCTTCGCACCGACTTCAAAAACACGACTGTGACGACAGGAAGAACGGACCAAAAATTTAAAGCCTGCAACACGAATACCAAACCGAAAAACCCTACGATTCGTCTAGATCCTATGCCGATATAGTTACAGATGCAGTACGACCAGTATAAATGATACACAATGTCCATAAAGAAATGAAGAATAAAACGACTATTTTATGTCAGAATCAGGCTTGGACACCGTTCCAGGTCAGCCAGGAAGACGTTCTCTCTGTGAATATAAATAAAAGAGTCAAGCGACTGGTGAGGTAAAAATAGAACACAAGGTTACCTCTTCTCCAACTTGGCGTTTTGTAGTAGGGATAAGGCCGAGGTTTTGATTTTGGTGACATTGTGTTCAGGTGAGGATGCACAGACCATGCACAATGGACTTTGTGCAGGCGCAAGCCGATAGGAAGCGGAAATCTGGGGAGTATAATTAACTCCGCCCCACCGTGTATCTAGAGACAAGCTTACCCCTGAAGAGCGCAGTGAGTTGACTAGGTCGTGTATGAATACGAGGGATCTAGATCTCAAGTCGTGAAGGTCATGAAGGTCAACGCCTGCAAGAGATGTGGTGAGCAAAGAAGACAATCAAGACGAGAGGCTATTACTCGCATATGTCGGAGTGCGGGCACCACGTTGGTACTGTGCAGTGTAACAGCACCGACGAGTTACCAGACTGCACCAGGAGCCTGAAAACGTGAGATTAGAAGAGTCCAACGACATCTCAGCCAAATCGTGACATACTGCGTGAAGGCCCCGACTGCATCCTGCGGGCAGCCAAACTACGAACGCGCAGAGTCAGTCACACGAGCTAAGAAGTACGATCAGTGAAGGTTACCTCGTTCAACTGCACCTCTTGCATGGTTTGCATGGGCAATGATACAAGAGGGGATGTGGATACTTTGGCTGCCATGGTGGGGTCGCAAGGTGCGAATGCAGTAAAGAGCCGTTAGTACTTTTTTATATGGGAGGGTCACGGGCAACTTCGGACGGGATTGATCGGGCAAGTCGAGATGTGGAATTAGTCTAGATAGTGCCCAGACACGTTCCGAACACATTAAGTATACCGGCTTCTGGTGTGAGGAGATTGGTTAAATATGGCTATTGGAGCTGAGGTATAAGTATACCGATCGTCTGGACAGATAGAAGAACTCTGAAGGGAAATGAGAGAGCATCTACCCCGAAATATCTCCCCTTTGCATACACCGCTTCATGCTTGAAGCACCCTTATATGTATACGGCACTTGCATTTGAGTAACGAGCAGGAAGAGCGCATCATTAGCACAGGTCTAGTGCTGACTAAGGTATAAATGACGTCTGCTGAGATGGTGATGGAATCGCTGCTTCAGCGCTCAACGTCCCCTTTCTTCCTCTCAACGATTTGCTACGATGGGTCTCTGGTGGCTTGACCCCGGTAAGGAGGTCCTTAACCTTGTCCGTTTTTGATCTTATCACATCGCAAACACCCTGCTAAATGACTCTGTAGTTATTCAGTCGCATACTTGCGCCGTATGTCGAAAACTTGGACATGAACACTGTCAGCTATGGGATTTCGCAAGGTCGTGTATGATGAATCAAAGTTTGAGCCATTCTCATCCTTGGATCTGCAGGTCAAATATCTCTGGGTAAACTACGGCTGAAGAAAGGAGCTTTGGACAAGTTTCGATTACCAGTTGATGTGGTCGAGGGTTCGTCTATACATTTCATGATGTTCCATACGAGTTCATCTCAAAGCCAGGTCATCTCGGGAAGTTCACTCTCTCCATGCACTGGATGAATCTTGGCAACGAACCAGTCGAAATCTTGATTGAAGATGTATATCTCCTCGTAGTGCCCTCTACCCAATCGAACTTCGATCCCGAGGAGGAGGAAGATAGGGCGCATGCTGCAAAGATGGAACGTCTCGAGAATGCTGAATTGTTGCGTGCTCGCGGGGCCCCAGATATCTCTGCAGGTGCGCTTGATCCATCCCGAATTGTGTACGCCGCTGAATATACCCTAGATGGCTCTCCTCAGCAACAAGGAATGCTGCAGTCTCTGACTGCTAAAATTATCAACAATGTGCAAGTAACCGTCAAAAATATCCATATACGATATGAAGATAAAATGAGCGTCCCAGGGGTACGAGTCCCTCTTGACATCTTCAGGAACCAGTATCAACCAATTTTTTTAGCATCCTTTTGCCGCTGGAGTCACCCTATCCGGTTTCACCGCCGTCTCAGTCAACGAGAACTGGCAGTCTGCCTTCATCGAGAGCACTGCCGGCGCTATTCACAAAGCAAGTCTAAAATTGTATCCCACCTTTAACCTTTATTCATAGCCTTTATTTATAGCTTGCAAAACTTCAATCGTTAGCAGTCTATTTCGATACAGACGCCTCCAGTTTGGCGGGATTACAACCCAACGAGGCTTTTAAAAAGTTCAACTCAATGGTAAGTTACAACTCTCTTGACGCAACTTCCAGTCAAACCGGATAATTATTGCAGATTGCTACCGAATCTACCAAGCCTGAGCATCAATTCATCTTGAAACCAGTATCTGGGGAAGGAAGAGTAAGAAGCTATCGTGGATTCAGTTTTTTTTTCGGTGTTCTTACACTCTTGCCAGATTATCGTGAATCACAAAGTAGGACAGGATACACCGAGGTTCGACGTTCAGCTGCTGTTTGATGAGATCGGGGTCTCCTTGGATGATAATCAGTACCGCGACGCGATTTCCCTGCTGGATATGTATCATGTATATGTTCGACAACACCAGGTGTGTAAAATCGCTCCTTGCTCTTGTGTCTAAATTAACACTACTGTTCCCACCAGTATCGTAAACTTCAACCGTCACAGGAGGAATTTGCTGCCAATAGGGCGAAAGCTCGACTCAAGTTTGCTGCTGACGCCATTCGGCACCAGGTGCATGAGCGAAAACGCCAGTGGACATGGGACTATTTTGCGGAACGAAGAGATGATCGTCAAAGATATGTGAACTTGTATATCAAGAAGTCCCTGAATACTTTGTCTGGCCCTGTGAGTGCTGATACATCATGGTTTACTCTATATGTGCTGACCAGCATGTCAGGATGTCCAAGCCATGAATGCACTAGAGAGGAAATTGTCGTATGAAGATTTACGGTTCTACCGATCTATTGCTCGGTCTCGGGTCAAGAAAGACGAGGATCTGCGCAAACGTGCAGAAGCTGACAAGGTGAAGCAACAGCAAGAACAAAGCTGGACCTCTTGGTTATGGGGCTCCTCGTCCTCCACGAACTCAGGTCAAGATGACCCCGGAACCTTGACGGATGAGCGACGCCAACAGCTCGCCGATTTCCTCGAGTATGATGAGAAATCCGCCGTTTCTGAAGCTCTACTGGCACCACGAGATTCTTTGAAGGCCCGTGTCGTTGCTACCCTCAACCGCGGATCTTTCGCGTTGAAAGCACATGGCCTGGCCAAAGACATACTAGCTATCAATTTCGATAGTTTCAAGGCTAACGTTTTGCAGAGGCAAGACAATCTGGAGGCCTCTGTATCTTTGGGCGATTTTGGGGTCATTGACGGTACTACCAAGAACAGTGTACATCCGCAGATAGTACAAGTGAAGGATGTAATTCAGCGGGAGGCCACTGATGATCCATTCTTGTTTATCAAATTCGAGAGCAATCCTCTGGATGAGCGGGCAGACAACGCTTTAACGGTTCGAATGCGCCACATGGAGATTATTTATCACAAAGGATATGTGGAAGCCATTTACAAGTTTTTCAAACCCCCAGAAAGCCAACTGGAATCTGTTGAAGCTCTCCTGGTACGTGTAGCAGCGAGTCTTGTCCGTATGGTGAACTCATTCGTTATGCTAGAGTGCTGCCAGCGAAACACTCGAGGGGTTGAGGCAAGAGACGAGATCTGGGTTAGAGATAGCTCTTCAGAACCATAAAACTATCGACATCCAGATGGACATGAATGCGCCCATTATTATCATACCAGAGGAGTGAGTAATTTCTTTGACTTTTCCTCCATCAGCATTTAATGTGGAATTAGTGTCACCACGCACAACTGCAGACATCTCATCGTGGATGCCGGCCATATTTCCATTGAGAGTGAACTTGCAGATAAAGAAGCCAAACGCACCGTTCAACTCAAGAGAAGCCAGAAGTACAACGAAGAGGATTATGAGCGTCTCGAATCTCTCATGTATGACAAGCTGTCACTCAAACTGAAAGACGCCCAAGTAAGTCGACTGGATGTTTGACCTTTAACGCATCACTTACCACTGACCACCTGCAGTTTGTCATTGGGAATGACCTACAGTCGTGTCGACAAGCCTTAACTTCAGAAGACACCGACTCTCTACATCTGTTGGAACGCATCAGTATCGATCTTCAAGTCCAGAATTCCATAGTTCCGTCCGCGTTCAACCTTGCCAAATTTAAAGTATCTGGCAAACTCCCAAGCCTACAAGTCAACCTGTCCGACACAAAGTACAAAGCTTTGATGCGCTTGGTCGACGTGTCGATACCTAAACTTGGTGACTCCTCTCAAGGCGAGAATGCTCATCCTCCAGCTCCAAAAACTCCTATTATTTTCCCTTTGGTACCGGGTGGACTCTTTGGACCTTCTGAGAAGGAGTATCATATTGATGACGATGACGACGACGATGAGACAGCTTCGCCGAAGGAAGAGCAGTTCTTTGAAGCAGATGATGGGAGCTCTCCAGATGTGCGGATTTCTCTTCTGAAAAAACCCCCTGGAGCTTACCAAGTTTACTATAGAACCATGCGGAGCTCCATCAACATATATTTGAGCTGAGTTTCCAGGTCGATCAACTAGGAGCCAAGCTTTCCAAGTCTGGTCCGGATGGGTCAGAAATCGCCCTCGGCAACGTCACCTTTGAGCGTTTCGATTTGGCCTTCGCGTTGGCTAAATTTGACATGAAAGTGGATGTAAAATTGAGGTACAATCAGTGTAACATTCGCCTCTGCCGAGCTCAAATTTAGCTCAAATTTTTCTACAGGTCTCTAGCCATGGAACTTGTGCATCCCGGAATGAAACCCCTCAAGTTCATATCGTCAGAATCTCTTGAAGAACGAGACCTTCTGAGTGTCTCCTATGTCCGGGTCCAGCAAGAATCCCCCGAATTTCTATCCGTGTATAAAGGCGTTCAGCAGAATATCGATGTCAATATTTCTGCCTTCTCATTCCAGGCTGTACCTGAGCCTGTGCTATCGATTTATGACTTCATCATGACAACATTTGTACCCGAGCAAGGATCTGCCGCCGTCACACAGTCCAGCGATGTCTCCGACGAGAAGAGTCCACAGGAGGTCGCCCCAGATGGTAAAGAGGGGAAAATAAGGATAGCGGTGCAATTGGCCAGTGTGAAAGGTGAATGCTCTTTGTCAAAGATACCGTACCCAAAAAGATAACCTGACCCGAACAATATGCAGTGACGCTCATCAACGACCAAGTCTCCCTGGCTACTCTTTCTCTATCAACAGCCGATGTGTCTGTCCTGTTACGTCCTGGCTCTTTGCTTGTTAGCGGGAAGCTTGGAAGCCTTGCCGTCAGTAATGATCTGGACGAACATACACCTGGTACAGAATTCAATCAGATATTATCCATCGAAGGTCAAAATTTTGCCGACTTTAGCTACCAAACCTTCAGTCCAGAGGAACAGCATCAGACGGGGGTCAAGTCGTCTGTCTATCTCAATGCCGGGTCTCTTAAGCTGCACTTTCTAGAGAAGCCTCTGCATCACGTCTACCTTTTCCTTGCCAAACTTGCCAAACTGAAAGGCTTGTACGATGCAGCCACCCAAGTTGCTGTTCAAACTGCCTCTGAAATGGATACCGAGCTCATGCAGTTTGACATCTCAATCAAATCACCCATAGTCGTTTTTCCATCGGACGTTTCCTCTTCGCGCGACATATTGGTAATGAGACTGGGAGAGATATCAGCTCGTAACAGCGGTGAAGGCCAGCTCAACAGGATCAATGCGAGTTTGCGCGGTGTTCAGTTGGCTTCAACCCTCCACTACAGCGATCAACCTTCTGTCCTCAAAATCATTGATGACATTGACGTTGTAGCTGACGTCGTTCAAGCTGGTAATGCTCACGATCCAGAGCTTCCTGACACTCAAGTAAGTTTGCACGCACGTCATGCGGATGCAGCATATTTTGACATATTCCTAGGTCTCAGTCACGATATCCGACATCAGGTTACATCTGACCCAAATCCAATACAATCTTCTGATTCAACTATCTCAGTCTATTCCGAAGGTTCTGTCTGGTGCTCCGGAAGGTGCCACCCAAGCTGAAAGGAGTGCAAGAGTGAACACATCGCATCCTTCTGCAGAGACAGAGATTCAGCATCCGGCCAACCTTGCTCCTGAAGTTGCTTCCTCTGATGGTCATGGTGCACGCACAACGTTGGAATTGGTGCTGACCATAGATGCGGTCAAACTCCATCTATACGATGAATATGCTATCGATGAATCCCTTTTGAAGGAACACGGCATCGCTAAGTTTGCGCTCAATAATAGTAACCTTAGGTTCAAGCTTCTCTCCGATGGTTCTGGTGAAGCCCAGGTCGTGCTGAAATCATTCGTCGTGAACAACACCCGACCGGGCAACTCCAAATTCCGGGAAATCATCCCAGCTGCACAACATGACAGGAACCAGTTTATGATTCTCTACACCATGGCTGGTGGTTCCGGTGGTTCCTCCCTTGCCATCTTGACGATTGATTCACCGCAAATCATCTTTGCTATCGATCTCGTCTTCGCTCTGCTCGGGTTTTTAACCAGTCCATTTAACGCTGCCGTCACTGCGGAGAGCTCCAACGAAGTCGCACAACCCGACCCCAGCGGAGATCCTGCATCCACATTGGATTTCCGCGTCGACCTTCACGATGCCTCCATCTGTGTTCTAGAAAACGACTCGGATGCAGATTCACAAGCCATCGAGCTTTCTATCAAGCAAATCCTCTTGTCTCAACAGGTAAGCTTCGAGGTCATACTTACCTAAACGCGTCCTGACAGAAGAAAAGGGCATCATGGCGCTTACTGTCAATCGTCTCGGAATGTCTCTGATGCGAATGGGAAAGCCATCAGATACTGTTCGTTTTCTGGACGAGTTTGATCTCACCTTTTCCTATGATAGTAGATCATCTGCCTCGCAGCAAATGACAAGCATTGAGCTGAACGCAAAACCGATTGTCTTCCGCGCGTCATATTGTGATATCAACATGATAACTTCTATCGTCAACAAGGCCATCGAGCTCAGCGCTAGACCTCAGCCCACGAGTGCGCAAGACAGTAAAGGCGCCGTCGATTTCTCTACTAGGTCCTCCCAGACCAAAGCAAGTCATCGTGGACAGGGTGAAGGGAAGTCCCTCGTGATAGCATCGAAGGAACAGGTAAGGCGCTGCTGGGATGTTGTTCATCTATTTGCTAATCTTTGATACCAGTTGAAAGGTTCTATAGACGGGTTTAGACTGGTTCTCATCGGAGATATGCATGAGCAGCCTATGCTACATTTGAAGGTCAAACCCTTCATTGTGGGCGCCAAAGACTGGTCCGGTAATGTGTGTACTCTCTCATGGATGATACCTCTGAAGTCTGATCAAATACATGTTAGCTCTCAGCTACAACGATGCTTGCGACACAAATCAGTTACTGGAATTTGACCAATTCTCATTGGGAACCGCGTAAGAGGAGACCTTTTGATTGTAGAATGGCTGACTGTAACATTTTACCAGTGATTGACCCCTGGACTTTCTCTATATCGGTGTGTGCAAATATCCACAGCAGATGTAATTATTATTCATATTCAAGGTTTAGGTGTCGAAAGAAAGCCCTTCTAGCGAGCTCAACATCCAACTATCTGCACGAGAACGGCTCGATTTGAATTTGAGCACTACTTTTGCCGAACTCGCTATCACAACACTCAATACGTGGTCCCAAGAAGGCGAACACATTCTTCAGAAAGCACGTGGCAGCTATGCCCCCTACCGAATCCGAAATCGTACAGGATCACCGATTTTTATTTGGTCGGTCGAAGACAGTCCGATCGAGAATACAACAAGCACTCAGATTGCGAGTGAGCAGACAATAGATTGGCGGTTTGACGATTGGAGAACAATCAGAGAGGTGACATCATTTCTTTCTCCAGTGAACCTGAGCTGAGATTCCTTCATAGCATGTTTCCGGTTCCGGACAGCATACCATTGGCATTCGGTTTGTCAACAAGTCATGGGAGCCTGTCCCCAGTGTCCCGGTTGATCGGGAAGGGGAATTTGTCTTCACTTTGCGCCCAAGAACAGAGAAGCATAATAACCGTTTATTGTGCGAGGTCAAAGTCGTGGACAACGTGAAGATAGTCACTGTTCGTTCTACATACAAGGTTGAAAACCACACGCTATACCCTCTTGAGATCACGCTGGTCGACGAACACGGCCACCCTGTTTACTCTTTGGAAAAGGTGGCTCCTGGACAAGATTACTCCTTACCCATCGAGGCCGTCAACCAGAACAAAATTCGAATACAACCAGATCGTGAGTACGTTTCGGATTCTTTGAACGTCGGTGCTCTGACACATAAGTAGAGGGTTTTGGATATAAGTGGTGTCCCGCTATCCGTTGGGAAGATCTTGTCACAAATAAGAGCTTCTCCATCAAGTGTCCCCATACAGATCCTAAGGAAGCCGCTTTCCGTTTCCAGGCTTGGGTTCAGAGCGACCTCAATCCAAATGACTCTTTGGTTCGGTAGGTGTACGGTGCAGGATAAGGAAAGGTGTGTTGCTCACGTTGAACAGGAAATACCCCAAAATCAATCTGAAGCTGCGTGCTCCGGTCGAGTTGGAAAATCTGCTACCTTATAATATCCAATACCGAGTCTACGATAAAGATACAGATCAAAATTGGAGAAGTTACCTAAGGCAAGGTGGAATTATGCCCGTCCACTCTGTAGAATTGGGACACTTGGTATTACTCAATGTTGAAATTCAAGATACAGGTAGGCTCTTTAAGCACCGAAAGGAAGAAGAAACATTAACTGGATTTTTCCTAGTCTTCAAACCCAGTGATTTTGCTATAATCAACACTGATGGTCACTCGGACTTCGACGTCGAGCAGAACCTTGTTTTGCGTGATGCGCATGATCGAAGACTTAACCTCAAGTTGAACTACGTGTAAGTAGTCGCGTTTCGCCGACTGCAGCCCTTCTGACGTATATCTCCAGGCGATATCCTGAGTCGGGTGGTGCTTACAAGGTCCAAATATACAGTCCTTACGTCGTCATCAACAAGACGGGTCTGCCGTTTAACATCAGGTCTGCTCGTTCCAACAGGCCGATAGCTCCTCAAGATGTAGCTGGAGACACAAATACAGGTTGAATCTAATGGTCTTCACCGGTGAAGGGAGCTTACTGACTCTTGTTGCCAGATGCTTTATCGTCTCCGACACCGTTCTGTATGTTTCCTGGTCTATTTAAGATGTTTCTAGGCTGACGATGGTTCCAACACAGTGCTTTCTCATGCCAACGACCGTGGTCATGAATTTGTTCTGCGACTAGGAGATTCCTCGTGGTCCAAGGTACTTTCTTTTCCGCGTTCTGATCATCAACTTTAATCAAGGTCAATTTCAGCCTTTCAGCGTAGAAGCTCCTGCTGCGGAGACAGCCCTTACAATACCATCACAGCGCCAGAAGTCAGAGGAGATACATGTCGGGGTTTCTTGGACTGAAGGTCTTGGTAAATACAAGCTATCCAAGGTCATCACCATCGCCCCGCGATTTCTTCTCAAAAATAACCTTTCGCAACCAATACAATTCCGAGAACATGGCGTCGCTCCTCGAGAACAGTCTACCATCAACTCCGGTGAACGTTGTCCGTTGGGTTTCATACGCCCAAGCCCTGAAAAATTACTGGTGTTTGCCTATCCAGGTCTCAATGCGCAATGGTAAATTCGCAGTGCAAAAATCCCTTGACGGTCTAACCTGATTTGTAGGTCTCCTCCCATATGTATCGAGAATATCGGGTCTATATATTTCCGATTACCTCTTTCATCGGATGGCGCTGGAAAGCTTTCCTTACTTCGTGCAGACGTGAAAATCGATGGTTCCACAATCTTCATACACATTTCTGCGTCAGAAACCTGGCCATTTGTGATTGAGAACGATAGTGACTATAGCTTCTCCATGTGTCAAATGGTATGCGATGTTGTTTTACTGTATCGGACTTGGTTCATATTTCTTTATTCTTCCAGGATTCGAGCCTTGCCGAGGAGAAGAGCAAGACTTCACACTCCAACGTGAATCCTACCAGATCTAGGCCAGTTTATGCACTTCGGCCTCATTCTACGGTGTCATACGCCTGGGACTTTCCTGCTGCGAGAGACAAGAAGATATTGCTCAACGTCGATAATCACAGGAGGTTTGTGGATGTCATGGAGATAGGTGTCCTGATGCCGTTCAGGTTCCATGTAAAATTCTTTGCCGCCTTTGCCGCTTGTTCTATTTTCTGACTTGCCTTCCATTCATCCAGGAAGGGAAGACCGTAGCCTTGGACGTGAGAGCTGATGGACCCCAACAAGTATTGCGTATAACGAACTACAATCGGGAGAGGAGTGTGTATAAACCAAAGAGGAGCAACACTGTTTCTGTTGCTCGTCAGGACTCTACATCGAGTAGCGTCGAACAATTCGAAGCAGTGACAACTGAAAACGTTCCCACTTTTTCTTTCAGTCTGGAATTTGCAGGTATCGGTATCTCTCTGGTGAACAGGAAGCTTGTCGAGGTGATATACGTGACCTTGGACAACCTGAAATTCGAGTATATGGACAGCACTGTCGCGCAGTCTGTCAACTTGACCTGTGGCACTCTTCAAGTGGATAATCAACTTCACGATGCAATTTTCCCTGTCATCCTACAACCGACACCTATTCCCAAGGAATCCAAAGGTGTTGCGGCCCTGCCTACAGTACAAGCTTCAGTCATCCTACTGAAGGATGAAGGTAAGTACGGTCAGATACCGTTTTGTCACATTCTCATCAGGTCCGTTGCAGAACACGGGGTTCTATTTGTGAAATATTGCTCCATTTTACTTCAAGCCCTCACGATTGAAGTTGATGAGGATCTGTTGTTTTCCATCTATGATCTTACCCAGATCAAAGGTGCTTCATGGGAAGAAGTTTCGCAAGAGTACGTGATTTGTGGACTACAAAATCAGGCTTGGTTGTTGATTGCTTGATTAGTGTACTCATTGCATATCCTGAGGAAATACCGGAACCCAAGGAAATTGCTGCTGGGCGAGATCTGTACTTTGAAGTACTTGAACTGCAGCCCATCAAACTTTTCATCTCTTTCATGCGCACAGAACGTGTCAATAGTGAAGAGAAGTGAGCATGTTTCTCGTTGAAACAGCTCCGCTTACTGACCAAGTCATACAGACTGAGCATTCGAAATCCTTTCGCCGTTGTTTTGAATGCGTTGACTATGACCGTCGGCAATATCAACGATGCACCTCTGGAGATGAATGCTCTGGCCATCAAGGATGTACGACTTACTTCACAAGAGCTTCAGAATCGGATACTATATCACTACCGACAAGACGTTATTCGTCAGCTGTATAGGATCCTTGGATCGGCTGACTTCATTGGCAATCCAGTTGGACTATTCACCAACGTCAGTTCTGGTGTTGCGGACATCTTCTACGAGCCTTTCCATGGAGTCGTCATGCATGGGAATAAGGAACTTGGCATTGGCATCGCAAAGGTTTGTCGTTTCAATGGCTTCATCCTTTCCTTGTCGTCTTTATCGTGTACTAGGGTGCTGCCAGTTTTGTCAAGAAAACCGTGTTTGGCATCAGTGATAGTATGACGAAATTCACAAGTAGTGTCGGGAAAGGTCTGTTTTCACCTGTTTCAACAATTCAATCCATTCAACACTTGACTTGCACAGGTCTATCTGCAGCTACTCTCGACTCTGAGTATCAAGCGCGACGAAGAATGAACCAACGGCGCAATAAACCGAAACATGCCATGTACGCCAGCCAATTCCTTGGACTGCCGTTTTTTACTCACCATTTTTCAGCACCGGTGTGACTGCTGGTGGTGAAGCGTTCGCCAACAGTGTTGCGAGTGCCATGGAGGGTGTTCTGGTGGGCTTGACTTCACCCTGAGGGCTATTTTCAGCGCCTAATTTCCTCTTTTTCCCAGATGAAGCCACTGGAGGGCGCAGAGTCCGAAGGAGCTGTTGGATTCTTCAAAGGGATGGGAAAAGGATTAGTCGGGTACGTGGTCTGTATATCATTCTTATAAGAGTCTTTCATAATCTTCAAGTAGCGCCGTAACAAAACCTGTAGTGGGCGTATTCGATCTCGCATCTAATGTCTCAGAAGGTGAAAAAAGCAGTCCATTGTGTCGCGAATCTTAAGCTGATTTTTTTTCTTTCCCCTTTGCTTGTAGGTATCCGTAATACAACTACTGTCTTCGATAACCCGGAAAGAGATCGTTCTCGACTGGTTAGTCTTCAGCCCTTTATGTACAGCGCTCGTTTTGACTCAGCATTGTTACTACAGCCAAGACTCGTCCCTCACGATAACGTTCTTCGTGTAAGTAAACATGGCCTTGTGCTACATCCATACATTAATCATCTTTCTGAAGCCGTATGTCGCTCGAGAAGCCATGGGACAACACTGGATGAGAGACCTCAACAACGGTGCTTATCGTCATGAATTCTATGTCGCCCATATCAGTGCGTAGGCAAAAAGCGCTCTAAAGTATACTCGTACTCATCACGTACTCATCTGATTTCGCAGACACTCCTGGAAGTGACAATGTTGTCCTTCTTACTATGTCCCGCGTGTTATCCTTCTGGTCCGGAAGACTGAGGCTCGATTGGGAGCTTCCCCTAACACAGGTTAAAGGGATAACTGTCGAGGACACAGGGATTCGATTCGCGCACAAGGCCGGAAAAGAACATGACAAATTTGTCTTTATTCCAGATAAAGCATCACAATCCTGGTTTTTCGAACGTGTGGCCGGTGTAGTGAAAGCGTTCAATATGCGAAGAAAGATGGAAGTGTGAGGAAGAGCTGTAAAGGTATTGGGATAAAATGCAAGGTAATGAACTGTGGACTTGGGAAAAATAGCTAAGTATGATACATGTATGATAAGAACAAAGTAGATGATACTATTTATATCTGGATATCCAAGGAATAAGTAAATGGGGGTATTCTTCAAGCTAGATCCCGTCACGAGAAATGACGGTGTCCTCGCTGAAAGTAGGACTAGGTTGACTCTGGTTGCGTATGGATTTATCGAGTCTCCGACGAGGTACGACAATTGGTGTGCCAAACTCTTCAGGCAAGTCATTTAGTCGGATGTCTTCATCATCGTCACTTTGACGAGGCTTACTGCTCCTGTAACTACCTCCGGGGCTGGCAGAGTGAGCACTCTGAAAGTCTGTGTCCGAATCATCAGTCGTGCCATTGGTTACTGCAGTGAGCGCTGGAGTACTGGGAGATGGCGTAGTCGCACTCAGCGATGCGCTTGAAGGAACCTTGCGAACTCTGCCAGCTTCTACTCGCTCTTCCCGGCTGTTCTTAGAAGGATGGGTAGGTGTCCGGGTCCCTTCATTGTTTCGCTTCCGAGAGACAGAGGACATTAATCGGCCGTCTTCGGTACTGTCGGCGACAGGCGTGGCTGTACCATTCGTGTGCGTAGATGAAACAGTTCCGCTCCTGTTACGGCTCGTGGGTGTGCTCCTGCTCCCTTTACTGGGACCACGAGAATACCCGAATTCCGACAGCTCAGATTCGCTGTCGTGATTGGAAACGTTCCCCCTCCACCTAGCAGTTCTTTGGTCGGTTGCAAGTGCTGTTTCCAACTAAATAGGGGTAAGCAGAGATCTAGCTATTCAGGGTAGGGAGACTTTACCTTCTGCTGTATCTCGATGACCTTCTGCGCAATCTTTTCACTCTTTTCGCTGATCCCTGCATCCACCGCATTCATTCCGTCCTGTAATCCATCGAGGTTAGAGGCGGAAAAGCGTTTTTTCTTGACTTCAATGGTATCATCCTCCTCCTCGTCTTCTTGTATAGTCTCCGTCTCGCGCTGAATCTTGGGCATTTCGGGAATCTCGTCGTCCTCTGAAGTCTCAGCCAAAGTTGACTCGGTACCAAAATTGCGAAGGTGACCGCTCGCTTTTCTTGATCGGGGATTGGAAACATTGGATAGCCTGCTATTTGGCCTCGAGCTCACATAGTCAGAATCATCGATGCCAACAGTCATCGAAGCCAAAGCACGCTCGATTTGTGCTTCGACCTCGGCGATCATGTCAGCCCGTTCTTGCTCCATTGTGAACATAGCCTCCCTCATCTTTTCCAGTTCTACGGCAGCATCTTTATGGGCCGTCTCCGTCTCCTTTAGTTCTGGACAAGAATCAGGATCAGAGCAATCCTGAATAGATTATGTCACTCACGATTCTGTAGCTTGATTTTCTCGGCCGCGGTTAGTGTAACCAGACCGGACAACCTCTTGGTCTCCCTTTGCTCCTTGTTGATTCGGGCTCGTAACTGGCCGGCTTCAGCACTCAGCTTCTCAGCGTACTGCTCAAATGTCACAAACTTGTCGCGCCAAAGATCTGATTCTGTGATGAGGAAGTTGAGCCTGCGCGATAGGCGACCTATCCGATTTTCCAAATCATCGCGAGCATCGACGAAGGCAGATGCCCTCTTGCGAATCGCATGCTGAGCAACGAGTTCTGTGGTTGATAATTGAGGTGGCCTTTTGACGGATCCAAACATGGAGATGCGCTTGAAAAACGACGGCTTCTTGTACTGGGTCAAGGGTACTGTGTTAAGCAACTGAAACAGTGTGGTTGAGGAAGATTTCATACCTTTTCCTGAAGAATGGCATCAAAGGCCTGAATGATGCGCGTAGAATGCCACCAATCAGGTTTGAGGATCTGATCAGCGACTGCAGAAGAGGCTCCCCGTTTCGCTTGTATCTTGCAGATGGGCCGGAAGCGCCCAGCGGGGAACGCCTCCTTAAATTCACTGCATTCGTGCTCAGTCAACAGCAACAGCGAGGGAGCAAAAATCAATCCTACCTTGGAATGGAATTGTCAGGGTGATAGTGAGATTCAAAAGCAGCCTGCAGCCTTTGGCGGTATCCCTCTCTCTGTTTCTTGGTAGAAACACATCCCGGAGGAGGAGACATGCAGCTCCTGCAAGATCGGTAAGAAGTTAGCAAAACAATATCCCAAGGAAGAGCCGAACATACACATAATTGATATCCCTGGAAGAATGTTTGAGTCTGCTATACGAAACTGTATGCCATCATGCTACTCACAAGTCACAAACACACACTTCAGGGGCAGGTCTGATGCTATAGCGGGCTTCAGTCGCGATTCCCATGATCCATGGACCGGGATCATCAATGTAGATTTTGAGGTCCCGAGAGTGAACGGCCGGTAATGCTAGTCCATTCCAACCTCGAAGTTCGACCAAATATTTGATGGTGAAGACGGCAATCTTTGTCAAAAGTCAATAAAGGCCCTGGTTCGGGAACATTGGAATTGTCAACTTACGCTGAGCATGGCAGGATGCCGAGAGAAGAAAAGTACTCTTCCTGTCGGAGCCAAAGCAATCTAATGCGATGCATTAGGCAACGAACCAAAGTGATTGGAATGTTACGCACCTCGCAGATGGTCAAGATGTTATCAATGTTCAACGCTTGGAATAGGGGCCACATAGTGAAGTTGATGTCAACCAGACCTTGACCAAAGTCCAAACCACCAGGAAAACGCGCGACGACCTCCAAACCAGATTCTGTGTCATGTTTGGGACTTGCATCAAGTCTAACGAGTTCACCTGCCCTTGGCGCTGGATGGGAAAGGATCTTTGAAATTTGGAGCGTATGCGACTGGACGTCCTTGGAGAAACGTGCCCACGAGAGAGTGAGATAGTCTCGCATAAGGTCGTAAATGGGATGACGGGAAACCAAAGCTAAAAGTCTCGTCAATTATTTTAAAGGCTCTTTGTGAATACTGGACTTACTGAGGGCATAAGGCAACCAGAAAACAGTGTCGCCGGGTAGAAAGAGAGTACTTTCACCAGGTCCGTGACCGACTGTACTAGCAACTTCAAAGTCGCTTTCGCTCATAGCGTCTGTCTCACCGCCGTCCGTTTCAACATCAGTCCAAGGACCCCGGGAACTCCGTTTAGCGCTTCTTCGTGCCTGAAGAGTTGGATCATTTTCAGAGATGTCCGCCCGAAGACTCTTGATGCGAGACGCAACAATGGACTGGCCGGATTCTTTTCGAGAACGCCCTGCTTCCAGAGTTCGGCGAATAGCGCTACTGCGTTCCGCATCGGCGTGTGACCAGACTGTAAGGCACACTCCATGATATGTGATGGTTCCTGATGACGGCTCGACGTGCTCTGAAGAAGCTGCTGTCAGGGGACGGCTGGTATGACCGTGGAAGCTGGGTGGACCAAGGAAACTTGAAGATGGGCGAGCGAAAGGATTGTCGGAATATGGATAATTGAAAGTAGCTGCAGAAGATCTGTGGTCACTAGCAGTGAGGGCAGATGCTCGCAGAACATCGGTGGAAGTGTTTGGAGCCAAAGGAGTGGAAGGTGCAGGGAGAGTGAATGTAAATGAATGGATGGTGGATGCAGGCTGAAGCGTAGAAGCTATGACCTCTACTTCTCTCGTGAAGGACAACTGCAGGAAAAAATTGCCAATGATAATTTGGAGAAATTCCCAAAAATGAGTATACGCCAAAGACTAAGGCAAAAGCGAGAAACTGACTTTAAGTGCCTTGGAAAGCATCTTTCCAATCTCTTGCTTGCTCAGCGTAGAAGGACCTTTAAACAAGTCGTCGGGTCTGCCGCGTTTCTTACGCTTTCCTCCACCTGCCCCTGGACTGACAGTACTACCTAGTACCTCAGGACGCCACCAACGAGATACAGCGCCTTCGGAATGGTGTATGCCAATGACTGAATCTGGATCGCTGAGGGTCCAAGTGTGTGGAGACTTGGGCAAACCAGACACGACATACAGCGAGGTTAAAGGGAGGGAATTGGAGGAATGGCTTGAAACTACTTCATGGTGTGGTGCAGATCTAGTAAAATAGAATTAATGAGGGTAGAAACTAGAGAAAGATGAACAGACCTTGTAGACATGATAGAAGTGCGAGAAGACGCTGGAACAGGCTCCATACTTGCGCGATGCCTAATTCCAAGGATACGTGAAGCTTTGTCTGTGCGAGTGTGAGAGTCAAGACTTTGAGTTTGTTCAGGAGTCGTGACATGGACCCATTCATCATGATCTGCTCCTGTCTGGTTGTCCTGGTTTTGGTTGTCGTGCTTCCTTTCTGTCCCCTCTGACACCTGCGAGAGGTCCGAAAAACGGTTGCGGAATTTTCCCGTCGAAGAGTGTCCGCTTGCGGTGCTGCTCATACTCTGCCGCCGCTGCATTTGGCACGAAAACGAATGTCGGCTGCGGTGCTGGCGTCGCACTACAAGTTGGGGGTTCTTTGAAAAAGGGTCCAAGACAACAATTTGAATTTTATCGCTTAAATTATCGTTTAGCCCACGGTTATAACACTTCCCCGTCTTTTCACAAGTTCACAACAGTTCACAACCCATCACAGGGTACCAGAGGGTACCCCAACATCTGCGTTCCTCTTCAGTCCCTTCTCGTTACGTACTCTTGCCGTTTCAATAGTTGGAAAGTCAAGAACGTAAACCGACACCAAAGACCCTCGCCACGACGATCGCTATATTGCGCCGCACGGAAAGACCATCGCCGCTATTGATTCACAGATTACATAATCATACCAGTCCCAGAATAGTACGCTACACACGTGTACAACTAGTGTATAACTAATGGACCCACCCTCAGCCAACCCTCAGCCAACGTCGCCATCCACGTTTGGCAGCCTGAGGGTTCTCTACACCAATATCGGTACTGTCTCTTCCATTTACTTGTTCAGTACCGGCATGGTCCTCTTCTACATCCAACCGCCTTATATTCCCCTCACTCACAGCTCTCCTTCTTTCGCCATCCATCAAGCTTGACCCTTGATTACTCGTTCTCCTCCTCCTCTCCATAGGTAGTATGTTGAATCCAGGACTAACAGGTGATAGTCCTATCTGGAAACCAGTTCCTGCTAGTGTGGACACTGTAGGAAGGGGTGGCGAGTGTGGAGTATATGAATTATGTGGATTATAGTGTGAAAATGTAGATGTTCGTCGATGCCGAGGAATTTGTGTATCAAGTAGATTAGTATTGCGATTAGATTGACGCAACCAGGAACGTTGAGCGCTGTCAGGGCTCATTGTTGATCGTTCCGTCAAGGGTGAAGAGGTCGTTGATGAGGCACCCATCAGGGGTTCTGAGCGAGTTCCCCAGTCATAATTCGTCTCTTCATCATCAGATGTGGGTCCTCTGGTGGAAGTAGGTGGCGTTGTTGCGATACATGATTCTGCATCAACTGCTTCTTCAGAATCCCACGCTGCAAAGTCGACGCCTCCGCCTCCAGCATGGATGCTAACGATCCAGACGCCAGCAAGCAAGATGACAATGCCTAGGCACACGAGAGCGAGATGAAGTGGGGTTATAAGGGAGAACTCGTCAAAGTAAACGAGTCCGTTCACGATGGAGGAAAGGTTGTAGAAACAAAAGGCAGCTGGGAGAGAGGTTTAACAATGTGGACAAGAATATGAGCGTAACACTCACAAGGACAGACCAACGTCGGATCAGCCAATACAAGACCTTTGTGTAGGTACCATAGCTGAAGCAAGGCAAAAATAACGAGTGCAAGCAGTAAAATCCAAGATTGCCATCTCCAAAATTGATTGTCGCCCTGTATGGTCAATAACAAGAGCTCGACGCCACTTTTGGCGAATAATAGACACATTCCTGAAATGATTCCCGAAAATGATGCGTAGGATATAGCGAGCAGAACACGAGTGCGGTTAATGGAACGAGTGTATGGATCCGATGTTAAGTTGCTTGTAGATGATATAGATGGTGTGCGTGAAGCATTGTTATATTTGGAATCGAGGAGAGGTGTGCGTTCAGTTGCAACCATTTCGGCTGCATCTGTGATTCCGGTGGCAAGGGGCATTCGCTCGCCCTCTGTGCCCGTAGGGGAAGGACTCGGATCGACGACCACAAGTCGCTTGGAAAGACGATACTCGGATAGATGTGTCTACAAAAGTCATCAGCCATGAAACAAGTCCAGCTAAAACCACCACGCACAATTGCAAGGCAAACAAGAACAGCTGCTCCAAGCAGTGAAAAGTAGACCACGAAAGTTGTCCTACTGAATAACGCCAAAAGATCTTCCACAGATCGCGTAGGCTCTGAAACGATCCCAAAGTAGGCAATCAGCACCGCTCCTCCTGCAATAAACAGTGTTCCCAATATCATCCAAGCGGAAAAGACGTCTCCTAGAAGGATCCGGGCAAAGAAAGCATTCCATAAAAGTGATACTGCTCCGAGCGGGGCGAGGATGACAACAGGTAGGGACGCAATCTGAACCAGAGATCCGATAACATTAGAAGATATGAAGATGGCAAAGCCGAGCAACCATAGACTGGAAAAGAAGGTTAGCTTGAGAAGACGAGAACAAAGTAGCTGGACATACGGTCTTTTGTGCTCTAAACGTTGCTGGTCCTCGGGAAGACCTTGATTTAAGACATGACTCTTTCGTTGGATAGTGAGACCCAGAGATTGCACAAACGACGCAAGCAGGCCGAAGAAAATTCCAAGGCCGATGCTAATGGCCATCAGGCAGTTCCTTTGATGGAAGAGCTGCTGAAGGTCAGATCCTGACCGGAAAGGAGAGTTGTAATAGAAAATGAAGAGTACAGATGTCCAGGAGGAATACAAATCGAGTTGTGGCACTTTACTGAAGAGTGAAGGAAGAGTGGTCTGAGTTTGGCGGTTTGAGTTGTTGACCACGTGGTGTACTATACGGTTGCCTTCAGGATTCGAAATCTCGAATACACACTCGTCACAATCGTCACCAAAATCGTTCTGAACTCAGCAAGCAAGCCTTGAATTGGGCATTAGAGCCCCTTCCAGCTGTATCAACTTCAAGCGAGGCCTCGAAGAGTCGAATTTGTTCTGGAACGTTGACGCGTGACAGTGACATCATCTTCGAGTTCCTTCTGTCTAAGTCTCGAAGGTTTTAAGCTCATCGTTTGATGATATAAAAGCCGTCCTCTGAAATGAGAGCTGCATCAAATATACCCCATCATGACTTCTAACTTTGACTTTACCGACAAAACCAACCTCTCTCTCCAAGCTGCTATCCAGCTCGCAAAGGATTATGCCAACGCTCAGGGTACGTATCTCTATGCTCCTCCATATGGTAGTCTAGTCTAACCTTAAATCTGTTTCAGTCCATCCGGCTCACCTAGCCTTTGCACTTCTCAATGAAAGCGAAAACAACAGCACTTCCCTCTTCGCTTCTGTTATACAGAAAGCTGGAGGTGATCCCACTGTCGTCAAACGTGCTCTTCAAAAGACCATTGTTCGCCTTCCTACTCAATCACCCCCTCCCGATGAGACGAGTCTCAGTTCCGGTGCTATGAAGGTCCTCCGTGAGGCTCAGAGCATACAGAAGACGATGCACGACTCCTACATAGCCCAAGACCACATTCTCCTTGCTCTGCTCAAAGACCCATCAATTACGCCGATCTTGAAGGAGGCCAACCTGACCGAGGCCACTGTCAAGACTGCCATTGAGCAGATTCGTGGAAACCGTCGAGTGGAATCCAAGACTGCTGAGGAGGGCTTTGACGCATGTAAGTTTGCTTCTTTGGTTTCTATTCACATCCTGACCTGATGCACCTTCATAGTACAAAAATATGCTGTCGACCTGACTGCTCTCGCCGAGGAGGGTAAAATTGATCCCGTTATCGGCCGTGATAACGAAATTAGACGGACCATTCGCATTCTTTGCAGGAGGTAGGTGTCTATGACGTTCGCACGTTCATCATCCTTATCAAATTTGTGTTTGCTAGGACCAAGAACAATCCAGTTCTCATCGGTGAACCTGGTGTCGGAAAGACTTCCATAGCGGAAGGTCTTGCTCAACGTATCGTTAAACGTGATGTCCCCGCCTCTCTCTTCTGCCGTCTCTTCTCTCTTGACATGGGCGCCCTGATGGCCGGAGCCAAGTACAAGGGAGAATACGAGGAGCGTATAAAGTCTGTCTTGAACGAAGTTGAGAAGGCTACAGAGGATGGTGGTCCAGGTGTCATTTTGTTCATAGACGAGGTACGTATGATTTTCCAACAGTAATACCACTAACTCATTCTTTCTTATAGCTGCATCTGATCATGTAGGTTCTCAAGCCTTGTTGAGTTGGTAACATTGATTCCTGACATTTTCTTCCAGGGCCGGAAGAGGCTCAGAGGGTGGTGGTATGGATGCTGCCAATTTATTCAAGCCTTTGCTTGCTCGAGGTATGTTCCCAGAGTCTGTCTTTTTAGGACTGTCGATCTGACCTTCCGTTAGGTAAATTGAGGTGTATTGGGGCCACTACATTAGCCGAGTACAGAAAGTACATCGAGACCGATGCAGCCCTTGAACGTCGTTTCGCTCAGGTCATTGTCAACGAGCCCAGCGTCTCAGAAACCATCAGTATCCTGCGTGGTATCCGAGAAAAGTACGAGGTTCACCATGGTGTCAAGATACTCGATGGTGCCCTCATTTCTGCAGCAACGTTGGCCCACCGCTACCTCACTTCCCGACGACTACCTGATGCTGCCATTGATTTGGTAGATGAAGCCTGCGCTAGGTGAGCATACGTTGTTTACTGCCTTACTTCACAGATCTGACCATTCTCTACAGTGTCCGTGTCACCCGCGAGACAGAGCCCGAAGCCATCGACAAGTTGCAACGTCGCAAGCTGGAACTTGAGGTTGAAATCCATGCTTTGGAACGCGAGAAAGATGAGGCTAGTAAAGAACGCCTCAAGATTGCTCGCAAAGTCATTGCGGATGTCGACGAGCAGTTACAGCCACTTAAAGCCGCGTATGACAATGAGAAGAGTCGGGGTGACGAGCTCAACAGTATGCGAAGGAAGATGGACGAGTTGAAGGCCAAGGCAGAGGACGCCGAGCGGAAGTGAGTCTATTGATACAGGGTATCCTGCAGGCGCTGACTGATTCTTCCATAGGTACGACCTCGCAACAGCTTCCGATCTCAAGTACTACGCCATTCCTGATCTCTCAAGTCGTATAGAGCAGCTCGAAGCGAAGAAAGCCGCTGAAGACGCTGAGCAAGGAGGAGGTACTGACACTGTTACTCCTGAACAAATCGCCGAGATTGTGGCTCGTTGGACCTCCATTCCAGTTACCAGGCTGATGTCTTCAGAGAAGGAGAAACTGCTCAAGATGGAGAAGGTGCTGTCCGAAAGTGTTGTTGGTCAGACTGAAGCTGTCAAAGCTGTTGCCAATGCCATTCGGTTGTCGAGGAGTGGTCTGTCGAATCCTAATCGACCTATCGCCAGCTTCTTGATGGCCGGGCCTTCAGGAACTGGTAAGACGTTACTTGCCAAGACTGTAAGTGATTTCTCTTACTCTGAAAACTGTCATGCTAACTCCGTTGTTGTAGTTGGCTCAACTTCTCTTCGACTCCCCGGATGCGATGATCCGTATAGACTCCAGTGAATATTCCGAGAAGCACTCAATCTCGCGGTTGATCGGTGCACCACCTGGATATGTCGGATACGATTCTGGAGGGCAACTGACGGAGTACATCCGCCGCAAGCCTTACTCTATCGTCCTCATCGACGAGATTGAAAAGGCTTGTCGCGAATTCATCACCATCTTCCTCCAGGTCCTCGATGATGGCCGTCTGACCGACGGACAAGGCAGGATCGTCGACTTCAAGAATACCGTCATCATCATGACCAGCAATCTTGGTGCCGCCTATCTTAACGATATGGGCGAAGGTCCTGTCAAGGCAGCCACCAGGCAGCTTGTCATGGGTGCTATCCAGGGTCACTTCCCTCCCGAGTTTGTCAACCGTATCGACGAAATTATCGTCTTCGTGAGTATCTCATTTTCTCAGACTACAATACGTTGTCACTCACTCATTCGTGTTACAGCGTCCTCTTTCTCGCAAACATGTTCTCAAGATCGTCGATATCCGTCTGAAGGAAGTCCAGGACAGGCTTTCCGAGAGAAAGATTACACTTGCTCTCGACAACGCTGCCAAAGAGTACCTCAGCTCTGTTGGTTACTCAATCGTATACGGTGCTCGTCCTCTCAACCGTTCTATCCAACAAGAGCTGTTGAATCCTCTATCTGTCATGCTGCTCTCTGAGCAAGTGCGGGAGGGTGAGACCGTCAAAATCACATTTGATGGGCCTCGAAACAGACTTGTCATTATTCCAAACCACGAAAGCACATATGTACCGGATGAAGAGCTCATGGACATTGACGACGATGACATTGAGATCGAGGAAATGGACTAGATGGTTGTCAGTAGTATAGGAATAAACAACTGTAGTATCTATTCAACATTTGTACAGTAGACATAGTAGCAATCCAAAAGATCTGCTTTCTTCCGAGTCTCTACTCCGAGCTTAAATCTGGCTTAGTAAGTAGTAAAAGGGTGTCTTGACTATGGACCAGCAATCGCCATTCTCTCACTTATTCAACACCAATTATGCTGCTGCATCGAATGAAGACATCTCCGTCATTCAAGACTTATTGTCTGCACCCCTCGAGAAACTCGAGTCATTGAACTCCGAGATCATTCGCCTGGAAAACGCTCTTTCGGGTTTGAAAGCAGAACGTGATCACCTCCAGAGTTATGTGGACCAACACAGAAATCTCCTATCACCTTTTCGTCGGCTTCCGCCAGAGATCATCTCCGAGATCTTCATTCGCTGCCTCCCAGAGGATTCTAGGCCCACACACTCGTTGTCGGAAACTCCTCTTTTACTCGGAACGATATGTCGAAATTGGAGGGAGGTAGCCCTGTCGACACCCTATCTGTGGTCATGCATTAATGTTGTGCTACCCACATCTGGAAGTATGCATCTGCTGTGCGCTTCCATTGATAGGAGAAGGGACGGAGTGGAGGCCTGGCTCTCTAGGGCTGGTGAATTGCCCCTGTCATTTTCGATTCACGCAGACTCGCAGTTGAGCTTCCGGCAAATTCCCTCTTCATCTTCTCAGGACATGGACGAGAGGAAGGCAGCTTTTTCTGAGCATACTCAAGAACTCATTGGGTGTTTCACTCGGCGAATAGCTCGATGGCAGAAGGTGATCCTACAGGTCAGCCCCTTCTGTATGCAGATTTTTGAGGCGTCTATGCTCGCTTCAGCTGGCTCAGACTGGTCCTTTGACGAGCACCATTGCCTGGAAGGGTTTTCCATTCATTCCATTCGTCGTATTCCTGGGCAGCCTGTAATGCGGGCCTTGCCAAAATTCCTCGCAGCACCTTCGCTACGTCAAGTAGCAATGACAAATGTGCCTTTTAATCTGCAGGAACTTGCCTTGATGACGCCGAATCTTCTCCTATTGAATCTTCGCCGCGGTCATTCGTCTCGATCTCCCTCACCGCAGGATGTTTTTTCTTTACTGTCGCGTTTCAGGAACCTCCGCGAATGCAGCACTGCTATATGTTTTACGTCCCAGGCTACCAGCTTCGACTCCTTGGAGACACTTTGCCTCCCGTCCCTGCAAAGCATGTCCCTCATTATAATCATGGATTCAGCAGCGGTGGACGTTGACACCTTTTTCCGCCAATTATCTCTCCCTTCTCTGCATTCTCTCACCATCAAAGTCTTCACAAGAGGTGCTATGGAGCATGCGCCTTTTGTAGACTTGCTCGCCAGTAGCGGCAGCCATATTCGAGAGTTGCACCTTTCCTTAGAACTGCCCGTCGAGGGGCTTCTAGAATGCCTAGCACACCTTCCCCTCCTTGTCAAACTGAGTGTTCACAACGGAAAGTTGCATGGGGATCCGGGGGCATCGTTCGTTCGTCGTTTGACGCCTTGCACTCAGCAACCGGAACCTCTGTGCCCCAATTTGCAACAACTTTCTTTATCAGGCATTGACGTCAAGGACGAAGAGCTGTTAAAGTTGGCGCATTCGAGGAGACGCTCGTCATTTGAAGTATCGCAGTTGGAATTCTTCCACGTCACACATTTAGGGTACCAAGAACTGATTGATCTGGAGAGGAGGATGGAAGAGCTGCGGGAGATGGGAATGAAGATTGAGATTAAACATGTCTACCAGGGAATCAGACCGATATTCGATGCAGATGTATTTTAGAGTACTGTGTCATCCCGATTACCTAAATAGACACAAGCGACTTTTTGAGCGACGTCCACCACATTCGCGATGTTGAGCCGCCGTCTTGCCTCCAAGGCGAGGCTGCTCAAGTTTATCACCAGAGCCTCTTCTTCTGAAGCATCCTCACCAACTCCTCCCGCCATAGTCACCACTCCTGCTCCAACCGTTGGCGTGCAGGCGCCGAACTACCCTACCACCTGGTCTGCAAACCAACGTCCTCGTCTAACCCCGGAAACTAGCCCTCGGTTTGAACAGACCACGATGGAACTACAACCAAATCCCTTGAGTGCCATGGATCTCATTGCGAACGAGCCAGTAAGGATGATACACGGCAGGAAAGCAGTTTGTGACGGAGGTATGTGTTCATCAAATTATTATCTCTCTTCTGCCTGTCAAACACCACGTCTGTCTGTTTCAATTGTGCAGGAGGAGGTCCTCTGGGTCATCCCAAAATTTACATCAACTTGGTGCGTCGTCAAAACCTTTAGAAAGTCTCTCCGTGTTGACAACTTTCATTAGGACCAACCTGGCCCCCGTGCTTGCGGGTTAGTTTCATATTCTCCTGTTTTTCATTACTCCAAACTAACACTGTCCTTCGATTTCTCTCTGTCTCCACAGTTACTGGTATGTGATGGATTCTCATACGCTGTTCGTTCAAATCCTTGACTGAAATCAATTTCTCACAGTGGTCTTCGTTTTGAACAAGTACATCACCATTAATACATACATAGCGTCCTAGATGTCGACCTACAATGTAGATCTTATTACAGCTGCCCAAAGCTGTTATCCAAGGAAGCTGTCACTCTATTTCGTCTCCAGCGACAACTTGCAGCTGCTCAAAGGACTCCAAATGTTCACACTACGACTCTCTACGCTTTTTTGCCTTTTTTTGCTTTATTGGAACAGGACTCGCCCTTAGTACAGCTTGTGGAAGTAATAATACAAGTTGTCTATACTAGGTCCGGCTGGTGGGCTCATGCGACTAGCGGAAGAAAACACTATGCTACGGGGGGTAAAAAAGTTGTGCGAGTGACTAAATATGCAACTGTCAACCAGAGACGGATTGATGAGCAAGCCTTGGGTACACCACCTGGGTCGGCAGCCGGTGGCAAGTACAAAATTATGTCAAAGAGATGCTGAGATGAGAATGGAGAACGAGGCCGGGTGAATGATAGAATAAGATAATAGAGAAAAGAAAAGGAAGAGAGCGCAAATAAAGAACGAAAACCACAGAAAACAAGTAGAATGATCAAAAGAATGTGAATGATGTTCTACGGAGATAAAGCATCTTCGGAAGGTGATGTAAAGGACATGGGAGAGAGAGGTGGTAAACCATAGCCACCTTCTCTAGCAACGGCATCCAGATGTGAAAACGGCGGTAGAGAAAAGCTCTCGTCTGTTTCGGCAGATATCGGCGTCGGGAGCGAGGGCTGAATGGATTTACCAGAGATGTCGTCAGGCTTGAATCCTCCCATATCATCCCATTTGTAACTCACCACTTTGAATATGGGATTGATGTCCGTTTTATTCACATGCCCCGATCTTGGTGGACGCCCTTCTCTGTCGTAAGGACTGTACGAGGCGCTGCGTGGATGTTTTGCTGGTACATTTATGTAGGGAGGCGCTTGCCCTCGCCGTGATGACAGGGTTTCAGCGCGTGGGGGTACCTGCATCCACTGTGGTGAAGGGGATATAGGAGGAGGTGTAGGTGATATTGATGGTGAAAGGGAAGGTGAGAGCGAAAGCATCTGCATAGGGGGAGGGGAAACACTCCCCGTTAGGGGAGTATGTGGGTCCATTGAGGCTTGTGTGCGGAAATCGTGTGCTAGCTGGCCCTCTAATGAGAAAGAATTAGACGATTGCACCGAAGGAGAGAAATCATCGAAAGATGAACTAGACGATCGCCTCGAAGGAGAGAAATCATCGAAAGATGTCCGTAAAGATGAAGTGGAAGTCATACGATTCAGCCCGAACAGACTAGGTCCAGGATCACTATCCACTGTTGCGAATGATATCGTCGACATGCGACTTGTACTGTGAACATCCGAAGATGATACAGAGGTAAGGTCATCATCGATATCCATCCTCTGAACCTTTGTCATCCTCTCATCTCTCTTCCAATCCGACGAGCTCATTGAGGGTTCATTGCTGGGTACATATCTCCCAGACGCAGCATTGGCCGTCAGAGACCCTGACGCATTCCCATTGGTATGTGTCGTTGGCTCTCTCCATATCGGACCGGTTGCAGCCTGCTTCCCTTTGGCTATAGAGGTATCCGTAAATTCCAGCCGAGGCTGTTCAGAACCACCTCGCCACTCAATGTTCTCCTTTGCATGGATCTTTGGTTGCATGATCATATTGCGTTTCTGCATGACAGCTCGAGCTTGTTCACGTTGCATCTTCTCGGCAAGTGCACGACGTTGCTTCTCAGCTTCATGCCGCACCCGTTCAGCCTCCATTTTGTTAAACTTCTTGACTTCATCCTGTCCCATCGGTTCCTGAAGCGAAGAAGGTTCACCACGTATTGAGCGACTGTCAGAACCCGCAGATTGAGTTCTCTTTAGTGAGCCAGTGGAAGATGAAGCTGCTGGGATATCATGGACGGGTGGTAAATCATGATGATGTGATTTGTCACTACCAAACATGCCCAGACCCC
This sequence comes from Tetrapyrgos nigripes, assembly GCA_013368315.1. NCBI lineage: Eukaryota > Fungi > Basidiomycota > Agaricomycetes > Agaricales > Campanellaceae > Tetrapyrgos > Tetrapyrgos nigripes. The sequence continues at coordinate 774,207 of JAACJM010000001.1, forward strand.
ACTTGGAGTGCTTCTTGCCAAAGCCAAGCCCGACTTTGGGAAGTGGTGTGTGAACTGGTGTGCAAAAAGAGCACATAGAGAGCAAATTGTCGCATGTTATCGTCACACAAGACCTATGCTGCCAGATACCACACGTTGAGCACCTTATCGTAGGTGAGATTCCATCATCTGTAATCAAATCCAGTAGTCAAGTCAGTCAAGGCTCGCGGCCCATTTAACCGACGTACCGTCTCTACTACATACACAACGAAACTCTTCCTCCTCCACGACCTCTTTGCACACTGGGCATATCTCATGTAAGGAGGGTATGAAATGGGAGATGATTGCATTATCTGAAACGTCTGACGTGAACGTTATTTCCTCCTTGCGATAGCCTTGGCATCGATGTACTACAGTCCTGAGCGGTCTTGCAGCTTGCTTCCTCGGCATAGTATAAATAGGATATGGCTGACCACCAGCTCTTGTTGTCTTGATATGCTCCCGGAACTCGTGATAATGCTTTGCTACAGCGTGTACAGATCATGAACCTCTGCTGGATTCTCTCCAAGATAGTTCCCTTCTGGGACTGGGAGAACCTTCGAGTTCATTAGAATAGAGATTCGACGAGACGCCAGACGCGAGGCTTTCGGTATCACCCAAGACATCAGTTGCCGTAGCAGAAGAAGCCTTTGTAATATTGGAAGTTACTTTCCGATTTCTCACATCCGCTGGAGAAGGAACCAGAAGTCGCTGAGCACACTGTGAGGTGGAGCAAATCTAGGATCTTACGATATAGAATGCAGGTTGCTTGTTTGAAGGTCTGTTATGCTTCAGCTCCTAGTCTAAGTGAATGAGATGGTATGGCTTACTTTGATACAGAGATCATTGAATAATCCCCAAAGAGGGTCGGTATCAGATTCGTCGTGACGGCCACCATCTTCGACCAGAAGAGAGCCAAAATCAGGCGCAATCTTCAGTATATCCTCATTGGTGATAAATATTTCGATAGACTGCCAGCCAAGGTCAGCATCCCACAATATCCAAGTCGGCGAAAGTACAAACATTATTGCTGTTAGATCCAATTCGTACTCCTTCGCTGGAGAGGTAATCCAGACCAATCTGTGGAAACAAAAAAATCTTCCGGAAATTTGGGAAAGCCGTTTCAGGAATAACAGCATACCGCAAGTTCGCTGACCTGTGAGCCATAGCGCAACACATTAGCTTCTGCGGACGAGCATTCTAAAGAGATAATCTACTCACAATCTTACAGCATAACAGAAGGATGTCTGAAAGATCCTCTCCGAGTACTGATGCAAGCCGGCTCTCAACAGACCCTCTTGATGGTGCTGGGCAACCCTTCAGCAGCGATTCCCTCGGTCAAAGTTTGTGTGCACTCACCGAAATTATAGATGATAAAAGGCCTTTCTGTTGTAAACGATGACACTGCTATCATCTTCAGGAGAAATGGGTGACTGTAAAGCAAGCCTTGTTAGGCCGGAGTTCGTGACAAATGCATACTCCGAGACCTAAGCGACATACAGCAGACGTTGGTTCTGTTTTTTCTCTTCCTTGAAGTTCTGAAGAAGTGGACGAAACCGGTTAGATAACTGAGAGAAGAGAGCCGGACAAATTGGCACCTACCTTCTTCGCCTGTGTTCCTCGAAACACTTTGACAAGCACGAGACGCTGCTTGTATTTGCCTGTATGAAACTGGTAACGTCTACTGCTGCACAGCTGATCTAGAAGCTCGATATTGTACTGGGACACGACCCTCTGAGCACAGGAATTGACGGGCTGAGAGTCAATGCACGAGCGGTATACAAGTAAATATATGGACGTACCGGAGGCTCCGTTGACCAAGGGATAGCTTCACTTATTCTGGAAAACAGCCCACTGAGAAAGCTACTTCGGTTACGCCCACGCCCCCGGTCATGGTAATGGGCGACATCCATGTCCCCTGCAACCACATTGAAGGTGCTGTTGACGACGCTTATTTGATGAGAGTGCTGAAAGAGGCTCGCAGCATTTGGCTGGGAAGAATCTGCCATAGAGAATAGGTACGTTCAAAGTTGACCGTCCCGATGTATAAAGCGTGTAGAAACGCTCGTAGAAATCCTATATATTCCTATATATTTCCTATATTTTATAGGATGTTTTAATTCATCAACATTTTATTTTTCACTTCTGGGGTATGGATAGTAATACGAAAAGGACTACTGCCTTTATAGGAGCTGACAATCGCTGCGCTTTGTAGCTGCTGGAGGCAGGCTGGTGGATCTCAGAAACTTTTTGGTGGGTGTCCACGGAGCTTGAAAATTGTCATCCGGCCGTACGATTAGATTAGACAACTGTAGCTTCTTGTACCCGCGCGACCACGGTCATTCTTTCTTCTGGCTTCGCCTTGCGCTAGAACGCGCCTTTTCCTACGCTAAAGTCTTCAATTGCACTTTTTTTTCTGCTATACGTGTTCTCAAATGCAAAACCTGAATACCGTCCCACAACAACCGGTCTATCCGCATCAATATCGACATCAATATGCCCATCAACCCTTTGTTGCATACTACCTGCCCCATTCGTCTGTGTATCCCCATCTCCGACTCAAGCACCTATCCCTCCACAGCATACCCCAATCTCCCTTTGGGAAGCAGCCACAAAGGACTTTACGAAAGATCAAAAAGTCAAAGAAATTGCACACCTCATTCAAACCACACTGAAGATGAGTCCCATGGACTTCACACTCACTACTATATCTCCAAGTGATGGATTCTCCAAGTGTCGGAACAAGTTTTACTCAAGCAGGGCTATTGATTCCTTTCTCAACATCGTGGAGTCAAATAAGAAAGGGAAAGAGAAGCTGAAAGAGTGGATGATGGAGAAGCAACGAGCTTTCGATCTAGTTGTCACTCTGGTTTCAGAAGAAATGGAGGGTCTGAAGGGCTACATGAAGCTGAATATGAATGAGGTTACATCTGAGTTTTTGGAGAAGTTCTGCATTACAGAAGTAACACAGAAATTTGACGAAGCTTCACCCACTGTGCACCATATTCTCCAAGCTGCTTGTCAGACTGAACATGCAGCTCATGAAAACACATTGAAGACTCCAGAGCTAGTGAGTCCATCAAGATACATACTAGATGATGTTGAGTTAATGATCCCTCAAGTTCCTTACACTTATTCAATCACAACTCTGTTGAACTACCCTACCACCTGGTCTGCAAACCAATGTCCTCGTCGAACCCCGGAAACTGGCCCTCAGTTTGAACAGACCACGATGGAACTACAACCAAATCCCTTGAGTCCCATGGATCTCATTGTGAACAAGCCAGTAAGGATGATACACAGCAGGAAAGCAGTTTGTGATGGAGGTATGTGTTCATCAAATTATCTCTCTTCTGCCTGCCAAACAATATGTCTGTCTGTTTCAATTGCGCAGGAGGAGGTCCTCTGGGTCATCCCAAAATCTACATCAACTTGGTGTGTCATCAAAACCTTTAGAAAGTCTCTCCGTGTTGACAACTTTCATTAGGACCAACCTGGCCCCTGTGCTTGCCAGTGTTCTCCTTAAGGTTTAAGGCCTTAAGCAATTTAAGTCTTAAGAAATTCTACGAACGCCTTTAAGGCCTTAAGCTTGGGCTTAAAGATATCGGCTAGGTCTTGGCTAAGTGTCAGTGGGTGGTTGGGAGGGGTGAAGGTGGTTCTTCTAGCTGGGAGTGCTCACATTCACACGGAAATCATCTATGAAGCATTCTGGTGAACTCTATCACTGATAAATTAGCATGAATAATTTCTGATGGACCCTCTGTCTCACCAACAGCTTTAACCTCTTAAGCCTTTAACCTAGCCCTTAAATTTAAGGGCTTAAGGCCTTTAAGGCTTAAAGATTCTCAAACCTCCACTTAAGGCCTTAAAGGGGAACACTGGCACTGCTTGCAGGTTAGTTTCATATTCTCCTGTTTTTTATAACTCCAAACTAACACTGTCCTTCGATTTCCCTCTGTCTCCACAGTTACTGGTATGTGATGGATTCTCATACGCCATTCATTCAAATACTTGACTGAAACCAATTTCTCACAGTGGTCTTCGTTTTGAACAAGTACATCACCATTAATACATACATACATAGTGTTCTAGATGTCGACCTACAATGTAGATCTTATTGCACCTACCCAAAGCTGTTATCCAAGGAAGCTGTCACTCTATTTCATCTCCAGCGGCAACCATCAAGCTGAAAGTCTGCAGCTGCTTAAAGGACTCCAAATGTTCACACTACGACCTTCCATGCTTTTTTGCCTTTTTTTGCTTTATTGGAACAAGGCAGAGACAGACTAATGAGTAAGCCTTGGGTACACCACCTGGGTCGGCAGCTGGTGGCAAGTACAAGGATATGTCAAAGAGATGCTGAGATGAGAATGAAGAACAAGTGCGCGTGGTGCCAGGTGAATGATGATAGAATAAGATAATAGAGAAAAGAAAAGGAAGAGAGAGCAAATAAAGAACGAAAACCACAGAAAACAAGTTGGAATGATCAAAAGAATCATAGCCACCTTCTCTAGCAACGACGTCCAGATGTGAAAGTGGCAGTAGAGATGTTAGGGGACGGCTCTCGTCAGTTTCGGCAGATTCTGGCGTCGGGAGCGAGGGCTGAGTTTACCAGAGATGTCGTCAGGCTTGTTTGCTCCCATATCATCCCATTTGTAACTCTCGTCAGTTTCGGCAGATTGGCGTCGGGAGCGAGGGCTGAAAGCCTGAATGGGTTTACCCGAGATGTCGTCAGGCTTCTTTCCTCCCATATCATCCATTTGTAACACCACTTTGAAAATGGGATTGATGTCCGTTTTATTCACATGCCCCGATCTTGGTGGACGCCCTTCCCTGTCGTATACGTGGATGTTTTGCTGGTACATTTATGCAGGGGGCGCTTGCCCTCGCCGCGATGACAGGGTCTCCCCGCATGGGGATACCTGCATCCACTGTGGTGAAGGGGAGATAGGAGGTGCAGGTGATATTGACGGTGAAAGGAGAGGAGAGAGCGAAAGCATCTGCATAGGGGGAGTATGTGGGTTCATTGGTATTGTGTACGGAAATCGTGTGCTAGCTGGCCCTCTAATGAGAAAGAATTAGACGATCGCCTCGAAGGAGAGAAGTCATCGAAAGATGTCCGTAAAGATGAAGTGGAAGTCATACGATTCAGCCCGAACAGACTAGGTCTATTCCGTATCCTGGAAGGTCCAGAATCCCTATCCACTGTTGCAAATGATATTGTCGACATGCGACTTGGACTGTGAACATCCGAAGATGATACAGAGGTAAGGTCGTCATCGAAATACATCCTCCGAACCTTTGTCATCCTCTCATCTCTCTTCCAATCCAACGAGCTCATTGAAGGTTCATTGGTGGGTACATATCTCCCAGACGCAGCATTGACCCTCAGAGACCCTGACGCATTCCCATTAGTATGTGCCGTTGGCTCTCTCCGACCGGTCACAGCCTGCTTGAGTTTGGCTATAGACGTATCCGTAAATTCCAGCGAGGCTGTTCAGAACCACCTCTCCACTCAATGTTCTCCTTTACATTGATCTTTTGTTGCATGATCATATTGCGTTTCTGCATGACAGCTCGAGCTTGTTCACGATGCGTCTTCTCGGCAAGTGCATGACGTTGCTTTACAGCTTCGTGCCGCACCCGTTCAGCCTCCTTTTTGTTAATCTTCTTGACTTCATCCTGTCGCATCGGTTCCCGAGGCGAGGAAGGTCCGCCACGTATTGAGTGACTGTCAGAGCCTGCAGATTGAGTTCTCTTTAGTGAGCCAGTGGAAGATGAAGCTGCTGGTGTGTAAAACGGGCACATAAAGAGCAAATCGTCGCGTGTTATCGTCACACAAGACCTATGCTGCCAGATACCGTTGAGCACTTTATCGTAGGTGAGATTCCATCATCTGTAATTAAATCCAGTAGTCAAGTCAGTCAAAGCTCGCGGCCCATTTAACTGACGTACCATTTCCACTACACGCACAATGAAACTCTTCCTCCTTCACGACCTCTTTGCACACTGGGCATATCTCATGTAAAGGGGGTATGAAATGGGAGATGATTGCATTATCTGAAACGTCTGACGTGAACGTTATTTCCTCCTTGCGATAGCCTTGGCATCGATGTACTTACTACAGTCCTGAGCGGTCTTGCAGCTTGCTTCCTCGGCATAGTATAAATGGGATATGGCTGACCGCCAGCTTTTGTTGTCTTGAGATGCTCCCAGAACTCACGATAATACTTTGCTACAACATGTACAGATCGTGAACCTCTGCTGGATTCTCTCCTCAAATAGTTCTCTTCTGGAACTGGGAGAACATTCTTCGAGTTCATTAAAATAGAGATTCGACGAGACACTAGACGTGAGGCTTTCGGTATCACCCAAGACATCAGTTGCCGTAGCAGAAGAAGCCTTTGCAATAGTGGAAGATAGTTTCCAGTTTCTTACATCCGCTGGAGAAGGAACCAGAAGTCGCTGAGCACACTGTAAGGTGAAGCAAATCTGGGATCTTACGATATAGAATGCAGGTTGCTTGTTTGAAGGTCTGTCATGCTTCAGCTCCTAGTCTAAGCGAATGAGATCATTGGTGTGACTTACTTTGATACACAAATCATTGAATGATCCCCAAAGAGGGTCGGAATCAGATTCGTCGTGACGGCCACCATCTTCGACCAGAAGAGAGCCAAAATCAATCTTCAGTACATCCTCAATATCGGTGATAAATATTTTGATAGACTGCCAGTCAAGGTCAGCGTCTCCCAATATCCAAGTCAGTGAAAGTATAAACATTATTCCCGCTAGATCTGATTCGTGCTCCCTCGCTAGAGAGATAATCCAGACCAATCTGTGGAAACAAAAATCTTCCGGAAATTTGGGAAAGACGTTTCGGAAATAACGCATACCGCAAGTTCGCTGACCTGTGAGTCATAGCACAACACATTAGCTTCTGTGGACGAGCATGCTAAAGAGAAATCTACTCACAATCTTACGGCCTAGCAGAAGGATGTCTGAAAGATCCTTTACGAGTACTGATGCAAGCCGGCTCTCAACAGACCCTCTTGATGGCGCTGGGCAACCCTTCAGCAGCGATTCCCTCGGTCAAAGTTTGTGTGCACTCACCGAAATTATAGACAATAAAATGTCTTTCTGTTGTAAACGATGACACTCCTATCATCTTCAGGAGAGATGGGTGACTGTAAAGCAAGCCTTGTTAGGTCAGAGTTCGTTGCAAGTGCATAGCGGACGTTAGTTCCGTTTTTTCTCTTCCTTGAAGTTCTGAAGAAGTGGACGAAGCCGGTGTTAGATAACTAAGAGGAGAGAGCCGGAAAATTCGTCTGTGTTCCTTGAAACACTTTGACAAGCCCAAAACGCTGCATGTATTTGCCTGAATGAATCTGGTAATGTCTACTGCTGCACAGCTGATCTAGAATCTCGATATTGTACTGGGACACGACCCTCTGAGGCTTGAGCACAAAAATTGACGGGCTGAGAGTCAGTGCACAAGCGGTACACAAGTAAACATATGAACGCATCGGAGATTCCGTTGACCAAGGGATGGCTTCACTTATTCTGGAAAACAGCCCACTGAAAAAGCTACTTCGGTTACGCCTACGTCCCTGATCACGGTAATGAGCAACTGCAACCGTATTGAAGGTGCTGTTGACGACGCTTATTTGATGAGAGTGCTGAAAGAAGCTCGCAGCATTTGGCTGGGAAGAATCTGCCATAGAGAATAATTTGGCGAGGAATCGGGGAAGGATTAACTTTCCTTTTTAGGAAAGACATCCTACATCCTAAAATCTACATCGACTTGGTGCGTCGCCAAAACCTCTATTAGAAAGTTTCTCCGTAATATCTCCGTATTGACAACTTTCATTAGGCCCAACTTGGCCCCCGTGCTTGCGAGTCAGTTTCATATTCTCATGTTTTTCATAACTCCAAACTAACACTGTCGTTCGATTTCCCTCTGTCTCCACAGTTACTGGTATGTCATGGATTCTCATACGCCGTTCGTTCAAACCTTTGACTAAAACCAATTTCTCACAGTGGTCTTCGTTTTGAACAAGTACATCACCATTAATACATACATAGCGTCCTAGATGTCGACCTACAATGTAGATCTGATTGCACCTGCCCAAAGCTATCCAAAGAAGCTGTCACTCTACTTGCGTCTCCAGCGACAACCATCAAGCTTGCAGCTTACAGCTGCTCAAAGGACTCCAAATATGTTCACACCACAACCTTTTACGCTTTTTGCCTTTTTTTGCTTTATTGGAACAAGGCTCGCCCTGGTACAGCCTGTGGAAGTAATACTACAAATTGTCTAAACTATGCCTAGGTCCGGCTGGTAGGTTCGTGCGACTAGCGGAAGAAAACACTATGCTACGGGGGTGGGGGTAAAAAAGTTGTGCGAATGACTAAATATGCAACTGTCAACCAGAGACGGATTAATGAGCAAGCCTTGGTACACCACCTGGGTCGGCAGCCGGTGGCAAGTACAAGGATATGTCAAAGAGATGCTGAGATGAGAATGAAGAACGAGTGCGCGTGATGCCGGGTGAATGATGATAGAATAAGATAATAGAGAAAAGAAAAAGAAGAGAGAGCAAATAAAGAACGAAGACCACAGAAAACAAGTAGGATGATCAAAGGAATGTGAATGATGTTCTATGGAGATGAAGCATCTTCGGAAGGTGATGTAAAGGACATGGGAGAGAGAGGTGGTAAATCATAGCCACCTTCTCTAGCAACGGCGTCCAGATGTGAAAATGGCGGTAGAGATGTCGGAGGAAAGCTCTCGTCAGTTTCGGCAGATATCGGCGTCGGGAGCGAGGGCTGAATGGATTTACCAGAGATGTCGTCAGGCTTGTTTCCTCCCATGTCATCCCATTTGTAACTCACCACTTTGAATATGGGATTGATGTCCGTTTTATTCACATGCCCCGATCTTGGTGGACGCCCTTCTCTGTCGTAAGGACTGTACGAGGCGCTGCGTGGATGTTTTGCTGGTACATTTATGTAGGGAGGCGCTTGCCCTCGCCGTGATGACAGGGTTTCAGCGCGTGGGGGTACCTGCATCCACTGTGGTGAAGGGGATATAGGAGGAGGTGTAGGTGATATTGATGGTGAAAGGGAAGGTGAGAGCGAAAGCATCTGCATAGGGGGAGGGGAAACACTCCCGGTCAGGGGAGTATGTGGGTTCATTGAGGCCTGTGTGCGGAAATCGTGTGCTAACTGGCCCTCTAATGAGAAAGAATTAGACGATCGCGCCGAAGGAGAGAAATCATCGAAAGATGTCCGTAAAGATGAAGTGGAAGTCATACGATTCAGCCCGAATAGACTAGGTCTATTCCGTATCCTGGAAGGTCCAGGATCACTATCCACTGTTGCGAATGATATCGTCGACATGCGACTTGTACTGTGAACATCCGAAGATGATACAGAGGTCAGGTCATCATCGATATCCATCCTTCGAACCTTTGTCATCCTCTCATCTCTCTTCCAATCCGACGAGTTCATTGAGGGTTCATTGGTGGGTACATATCTCCCAGACGCAGCACTGACCGTCAGAGACCCTGACGCATTCCCATTGGTATGAGTCGTTGGCTCTCTCCGTATCGGACCGGTTGCAGCCTGCTTCCCTTTGGCTATAGATGTATCCGTAAATTCCAGCCGAGGCTGTTCAGAACCACCTCGCCACTCAATGTTCTCCTTTGCATTGATCTTTTGTTGCATGATCATATCGCGTTTCTGCATGACACCGCGAGCTTGTTCACGTTGCCTCTTCTCGGCAAGTGCACGACGTTGCTTCTCAGCTTCATGCCGCACCCGTTCAGCCTCCTTTTTGTTAAACTTCTTGACTTCATCCTGTCCCATCGGTTCCCGAGGCGAGGAAGGTTCGCCACGTATTGAGTGACTGTCAGAGCCCGCAGATTGAATTCTCTTTAGTGAGCCAGTAGAAGATGAAGCTGCTGGGATTTCATGCACGGGTGGTAAATCATGATGATGTGACTTGTCACCACCAAACATGCCCAGACCCCATTTGGAGTGCTTCTTGCCAAAGCCAAGCCCGAGTTTGGGAAGCTTGGTTGACTGAGGCTGTGAGTTTTCAATCTGGACATCCATGGGGTGGCCATTGGGTAAGTACTCGTCACCGCCTTCGTTCTGAGGAGAAATGTCCATGGGGTAATCGCCGCCATTGGGGGTATGAGAAGACCATTGGTGAGCCTGAGCATGAGCGTAGACGGGTGAAGGTGAGGGCGAAGGTGCACCATTGGGAGGGTATAAGGTGTTGTTGTTCCGATGCGGGGAAGAACCGGATTGGAGCGAACTAGGGTGAGAGTGGACAGGATGAAGTGATCGGGGAACAGGTGAGGTGCCATTGGAACGAGTGGGGGAAGCGACGTAGGGAAGGGAAGTGGATGCGCGGATACCGGACGGAAGAGGGATCTTATTCCGCGGTAAAGTCTCGATGAGGTAACCATGATGCAGACACTGGCGACTTGTGAGGCGTGCTTCGGGATCATATCTGAGCAAGTCGCGTATGCAATGAATCAGCGACAAGGGTACAGAGCGGTCGAATAGGGTATGAATGTCCCGCGGCGGTATCTGAGAAGAGTGAGTTTTGTTGGCAGAGAAGACGAAGACGAATGGACTAACCCTACGAAATTCAAAGCCTACGTCCTTTGCCATTTGAATTCCTCTAGGCCATTGTCCGCCGCCGATAAGTGCATTTGAACAATCCAAACCATACTCGTTACTAGGGTTGCCGAGAATTTCGCATATTCGGTTCACTTGGTCTACCTGGTCAGAGCCAGGAAATAACGGACGGAGGTTGACGAGTTCGGCCATGATGGTGCCCAGAGCCCACATGTCGACTGGATTGGAATAGTCTCTGCTAAGGAGGAGAACTTCGGGAGCGCGGTACCATCGGGTGGAGACATATTCGGTATAGGGAGGTTTGCTCTTTGTTTCTCTGGCGAGACCAAAGTCGGCTAGCTTGATGATGGCAACGACGTCCTTTTCTGGAGGAGCATTGGGAGGGGCGACGGGGGAAAGGGTAGTGTAGTCGAATAAACCAGTTGTGGTTACCAGAACATTCTCTGGTTTCATGTCGCGGTGGAAGTAACCGTTGGAATGAATGTGGTCGAGACCGGAAACGATTTGGTGGAAAATGGAGGAAACGAGACCGCCAGCAAGAGGACGGCCTTTGCGAGCCTTGATTAGATGATAGAGGTTTCCTTCCATGGACTCGAAGACGAAATAGAGCTCTTTTGTGGCGGGCATTAGAAAAAAATCGTAGAGGGGAATAATGTTAGGATGAAAAGGGATGGCCCGGAGGGACTGTCTGGAGGTGAGCAGGAGAGAACGGACAAGAGATATGGGACGCACCTCGAGCTCCTTGAGTCTGCGACACTCGTCCCAGCCGCCTTCCCACTTTTTCTTCATGCGCTTGACTGCTACGAGACGCTTTCCGACCCACTCTGGACGGGCGCCAGCACCGCATTGCATCGGGGACAGAGGAGTATTTGGGGGGAGGGTGCCATGCCAGTCGCAGAGCCAGACAGTGCCGAAAGAACCGTCGCCGAGGACCTTGAGGGGAGTGTATGAGCGGGTCGAGGAGGAGGCAGCATCGCCGACGACGAGACGGTTGTCGCGGATGTGAACGGCGGGGATGGCGTCGACGTGGATGGGATCTCTTGCAGTGGGGGTCTTTGTGTTGTGGGGACCATTCATGATAATACATGGCAATGGTCCTCACCACTGTCCAGCCAAAGTCAAAAAGCAAAAGAGAACGCTTATGTATTTTGTTATTTACACACACTATTCTAATACGGAACTTCATGGAACAGCTTGCTCACACTCTCCCCATAGTGCGAGCGGCGTATCACTTCCCCCAGCACCACTCCAATGTCAATCACTTGTATTTTTCCGCACTTGGCCTTGTTGGCCTCCTGAGGCAGCGTGTTCGTCACAATCAGCTTTTCCAGCGCACTCGCTTCGATCGCTTCGAGTGCGTTACCACTCAGGATCCCGTGTGTCACAATCGCATACGACTTTGCAACACCCGCTTCCGCCAAGTGGCGCGCTGCAAGCGTCAGAGTCCCGCACGTATCGGCCATGTCGTCTACCAGGATCGCCGTCTTGTCCTTCACGTGCCCCACCAGCACCATCCGCGACACCTGGTTCGCCTTTTTGCGCTCCTTATGAAACAGAGCAAAGTCCACTCCGAGTCGGTCCGCAATAGACGTCGCTCTGTCGGCTGCTTTAGCCTTGTCCCGACCCTAGGTATAGGCTATCTTACCGTTTGGCTCCTCCCGCATCAGGCGATACTATCACGACGTCTTGCAAATTGAAGTGGGTTCGGATATATAGTATCGCTGATGGCTCGGCATACAACTACGTTCATCATGTCAACAGATGCTATATTGCTATTGAATTCCAAACTTACGCTGTCAATCATGGCGGTCAGAATGAATGGGAGTAGGAAAAAAACATGGAAATCTCACTTGTCCACTGGGACATCAAAGAAACCCTGAATTTGTGATGCATGCAGGTCCATGGTCTATAGCAAACCGTTAGCGATGCAGACAGGACCAAATATGGGTCACTTGCAATGACATGGTCGCATCCGGCTCTTTGGATCATGTTGGCTACTAATTTGGCTGTTATGGGGGCGCGACTCTTGTCCTTCTTGTCCTGGCGAGCATAAGGGAAATGGGGAATGACGGCGGTGATTCTCTTTGCGCTTGCAATCTTGCATGCATGTATCATGATACAGAGCTCCATGAGCGCAGTGTTGACGGCACCGCAACCAGTATTGATAATGTAGACATCGTCTTCTCGAACGGACTCTGCGATACGGACGTTGGTCTCGCCAATGCCGCTTTTGGTGACTTGAGCTTTTGAAAGAGGGATGCCGAGTCTGGGACGAAAGGCGTTGAGAAGAGAAGAGAGGATTGGAAGGTGCTAGTACCGGCGAGCAATAATCTCTGCGAGTTCTGGATGGCTTGTGCCTGGAGACGAATTATTGAAGCTGAAAAGGAAGGGAAAGAGAAGGAGATACCGGTAAAGACCTTGATTCCACTGCCGCTCAACATGGGGAAGACAAGTGACTTTGACTTGGATTTAAGACAAAGTCGACCTGCTTAGTAAGCCCAACAACCTCTTTAGTTTTTTGACGAGGGCAATGTCATGACTGCCGTGCTGCAGCCCATAGGCATGTATCCTGTCCTTCACTGGTGCCTTGCTGTCTGCTCACATTGTCCGCAGTGCCCCCAGAAAACTGGGACGACGACTTTGAATTCCATCCGCAAAATCACGACGACAGCCACCATCCACGCTTGTCCACGGCCAGCTCCCAGCCCACAGAGGACTGGGACAACGAAGACACACGCCCCAATGCCATCCTTTCAAACTGGGCCGAACCAGGCCCCTCAACCCCTTCCAGACGTCAACAGCCCTCCACCGAGAACTGGGACGACGACTTTGAAGACAGACTCGACTCCCCAGCCCAGTCAACTCGCAAGCGCGTCTCAAAACAGCGCTCGGCCTCGGCTGCGGCTCACGAGAATTGGGATGACGAGTTCGACCTTTCGCCCGTCTCAACTCCCGCAAAGCGCCACCAGGGGCGCACTTCCCTCATGAAAGACGACGCCTATGCTTCTCACGACGACGACGACGACGACGACCTTGATTTCAACGCTCCAGATAAGGACGAGGATCATACCGTTACCGCACGCTCCAGGCGTGCAGCTCTGTCTCGTCTCTCTACCAACACAAACGTAAATGCCTCCCCGCCTCCTCCCGTCCCGCCCATTCCCCTTTCCCTCCTCAACACCGACATCTCCTCCTCAGAACAGCCCTTTCCCCGCAGTCCGTCTGCTTCCGTCTTTTCAGTTCCCACATCAGGCAGAGATTCCGTCGCCCATTCATCATATTGCCATAACAATTCCACCACTCATCTTCGTCCAACCATTTCCCGTTCATCCATGCCCGGTTTCTCCAATTTACCTCCTAGCCCACCCATTCACAAGGAGCGCGAAAGACGGAGGCTCAGGAAAAAGAGCCGTCCTTCCGACCCTGTTTTTGAAATGAGGGTCAGAGATCAATTGATATCCAGCAGAGAAAGCCTTGGTCTGCCAGAGGAAGACGAACAGATGACGTCTGCCACACCACCACCCATCTCCCCTGAGCTCACCCCTCATAACAATCGAAACAGCGCCAATTATAGCACCGGTTTACCCGCTACTACCCCCAGCAGAACCCCTCTCTTGAGTAGAATCGGAAGCGTCAAGAAGTGGAATTCACGGAAAAAGAGGTCTAGTTCCACACCGGCTGAAGCGTTGCTTCAACAAGCAGAAAATGAACAAGGTACGTTCATAGATACCAATCCTTTTGCCACAACTAATTTGTCGTGTAGCCCTCAAGTACAGTGGATTTCCGCCTCCACCTCCGTCACCGAGCAGATCAGGCTGGTTTTTTCGAGCCACTAGTGGCAACAGCCAAGGGTCTCCTGCATCTGATATGGCCATCGACGAATCAGACTTCAACACTCCCCGAAAGCCATCCAGAACAGACGGCGACACGTCAGCCAAGCTAGTCAAACGAAAAAGTTCTGGTTTCGTCCCCATCTCTAGGCAAAGTGACGTGCCACGGAGAGATGCTTTCCCTCTAATGCCCGGATCGCAAACGGATTTGCCTTCTGATTTAGAGTCCGAGTTGAGAGACTCGGATATTGCGGCTGGCCGAAGTCCTTCCAAGAAGAAGAAATCTTCGCAGTCTCAGGCAAGGCATGCTTCGTATGGTGGGATAGGTCTTGGCAGAGCCAGTGCCCAGTCAAGTACAGATGATTTACCTTCAGGGGCGCCGAGGACTAGATCTTATTCTAGGTCAAAGAGTCGGGATAGACGCGGTGAAGATGAAGTGGAAGGTAGCAGGAGTTTTATGGGCCATGTGAGACGGATCAGTCTCGCTGGGCGTCACAAACGCTCAAAGAGTGGAATCTCGATATCAAATGCAAATGGCTCGAGGAGTAAAGTCTCGTTGGTAGACGTAGGAGAAAGTCCCCCAGTGCCACCACTGTTGTCTATGGATGTAGATTCCGAGTTGATAGGGGCACGGACACCTTCTCGTCCTTCCAATCTGTTACCGCCTATAGAACTTCAGCCTCCTTCACCACCTCGACGTAACGAAGCTGGCAAGGAGCCAATATCTGCGGTGGAGAGTTTGGACCATATGTTACATCCATCGCCTTCACAACCACCCAAATCTCCCAGTACGCCGTCTTTGGTCCTCAAGTCCACCAAGACTTCTCCGCACTCTGCTTCTTTGGGTCGGTCAACCATTGCACCGAACATTTCTGTCAACACTACCGTCGCTTCTAGTTCTGTGCCGAGGAGAAACTCACTCGGGGATCTCAAAATTCCTGCACGAATCACGCGTACACAGGCTGATTTACGTCAAAATTTGGGAATGGTCCGCGACTTTGCTGCCAACGTTCAACGTAAGAGATTTTTCCATAACAGTCCATATTACTCGGAGCTGACACAAATTAATTTTTTTTTTTCAGAATTCAGAGAACTTGTGACGACATACAACGCCCTTGTCATGCAAGTTCAGGGGATGATCGATGCTCACATTCACCATCAGTCTTTTTCCTCACCAATGGCTTCCCCCAGTTTCTTCAGACCATTATCCCGAACACGCCCCACCACGCCCAATCACGACGAATCATACAAAAACATGGCCTCTGCATTTTACACCATAAAATCCAAATACAAAGTAGCATGGGAATGTGCCGAGCTCTTGATTGAAATTGGAGGTGGACCACCTGCTTCCTCGGGTACTCCTCCCTCCTCAAGTACCTCTGCTCCCACGATATCAACTCAGCGGGTATCATTAGATGGAAAGAAGAATAGAGAACGAGCTATCACGCTTTCGGGAGAAGAATCTAAACCTCCAACACCTGTACCCGGTGCCACACCCAGTCAAGGTCCGCCTATAGCATCCCCACCCAACATGGCTTGGCGAGCATCAACAGGTCGACATGATCTCAGTCAACGTCAACTTTTACTCCTCCGGGAGATGCTCAACAACCCCGATTCGTCATTTGTTGCTGAAAGTCCTTTTGACGACTCGACTATGGTTAATAGGGATTGGAGATGGGGTGAAGCGATGAATAGTACTATCACTTTACCTTCTGAAGAGAGTGTTGGTATAGGTGGTGTTCAAGGAGGTGTTGGGAGGACGTCTAAAGCGGATAAAAGACGGAGTCGATTGGGAATGAGTGGGTTGAGAGATATGCTCAAGGCGTTGACAAGATCCAATCAACAACGTCCTCCTCTGCCGATACCTTCTTCGACGTCCCTCAGCACCGAGTCGTCCGAGAACGGTCATCCTTCACAACCACATCGGTACCCACATGGCAAAGTCCCTACGTATGGCAGACGACGAGCGAAAACGAGTACAGGACCAGACTCGCAGAGCTCTGTGAGAGAAAGAGAAAGGGATAGAGAACGTGCGCCTTCCCCGTACAACGCCATCAATATATCCTCGTTATCCGTCAAATCATCACCTCGTCGGCCTTCTATTGCCTCCATCTTCCGAATTGGCAACAAGACCAAATCGACAACGTCTTCCAACAATGTCTCTGTCAATGCGAGTAACGAAGGGCTTTCCACGGATGGTTCTAGTAATCCTCATACAAGGGAAAACAGTAGTTCCAATCATGGTCATGATACTGGAGACGAAGACTGGGATCGAATGGATTCTCCTATAATCGACTTGGATCTATCACCAAAGATGAGTAAAGACGCAGCTACCATTCGTGGCCGTTCCCCCTACATGCAAACCTCTCGTTTACCTTCCTCCTCCTCTTCCAACGCCAGCAACACCCAACGGTCAGCTAGCGGCTCTCAGCAACATCCACCGTCTTGGCTAGAAGGCTCCCCCGTTCTGACCAGTGTCGTACTCAGCAGCAGGACCACTCGTCTTTCCAACGTTGAAGAAATCGTAGATGATTCTATGCCTTCTCCCAAGTCTGCCAAGCGCAGCTCGGTCCCAAGTCCTGTCAGGATGAGATCGACGAGGATTCCAACTAGTAGTAGCAAGACAGGCTCTGTTCGGTCTATGCCACCACAACCTTTGGGTGGAAATGCGCCAGATATTCAGTTGGCTATGACTCCTGAGAATATCAAGCCGTTGTTTGAGAATTCAAAGGAAGTTCATGCACGGTTGGTTGATTGCATAAGCGAGATTCGGGCGTTGCTTGGAGAGTCGTAGTTTGCCCTTCTTTCTTTCTGCTTTCTGCTTTCTTTTTTCGCATCAGTATTGGTATTAGTATTGTTATTGACATCATTCACTCATCCACATTTCAATTCTTTTCCTCTTTCCCGCATCGACCCAAGTGTACTTTTCTAGCCGAGTTCTTTGTGCTTCGCGGTTTTTACGCATTCCCTTCCCTTTTTTTTATTACACAATGTAAACCATCAATCTGCACATTGCTTTCCTCCATCTGCTGTCGTCTATATCATTAAAATAGTTCTTTATACTCGCAGAGGCCCTTTCTAAAAACATGATAATGAATGAAAAACGTTTCAAACCAAAACACTATCGTATTGATTCAACGTATGGATTGCAATTGCTACAGTAGTACAACCAAGTTGTGTGTGTGTGTGTGTGTGTGTGTGTGGTACGTAACATGAGACAGAAAAGTGAACGGACGGATATCGAGATATCAAAGTCGAGATAAAAAGACGCAAATAGAGATTGTACAAACCAGTAAGCTGCGTGGAGACGAGACAACGACAGCAACGAGAAATAGAAAGGAAAGTGAACGTGAACGAGTTGGGAAAGATAGCTAGCTAATGCACCACAAAACATCAAAACAGATATTGTAGACAGAGGATTTATGTAACTAAGATCGAGCGAAGTACTTGATAGGCAGACAGGCAGGATCATATATTTTTGAGATCTAAAGCCCGGAGAGTGAGTAGTAAAGAAAATCGTGGTTATCGAGACACTGAGAGGAGTAAAAAAGTGCAAGAGATGGGTGCAAAACGAGATGATACAGCCGATTAAAAGAAGGAAATAGGATGTCAATTATCTACATTGGTCTTGTAATAGAGGCACCTGAAAGTCCTTGATTATTACCATTCAAGATCGAAAGCAAGGGGTTATTGGGCATCATGTCAAAACGAGGAGAGATAGCTGGAGCAGATAATGGGCCAGGTGTAAACGAACCCCCTGGAGGAATAACAGAGAGTGGCTGAGGATAGACCGACAACGGGAATGGACCTTGACGCTGAGGGGCAGGACCTGCCATGGGCAAGACAGGATTAATGGCATGATTAGGGGGAAAACGATACGAAGCGTTCAAGGGAGGGGGTATGGGAGCAGGATGAGGAGGAAAGTTGGGTAGATTGGGAGCACCTTGCGGAAGGTTCATCAGAGAGGCTAACTGATTCTGAGTCATGCTCATGCTGGACGGTCCCATAGGAGGGTAAGCCCGGTTCACTGCCTGGCTGGTCCTGGGCCTGACTTTGAAGGGATCATCAAATTGGGGATATGGTAGAGGCACGTTCGGCATATTTGTGATGGGTGGTAGATGAGGGACCGATGTACCAGGCCGCATCACTTGGGAAGAGGAATAGAGTGCGCCGGCATCCATCCTACCCTGGAATTGGTGAGGAGGTACAGAAGCTGATGGTGGAAGGACAGAAATTGGGCCCTGTCCTTGCATTGAGTAAGGCATGGGCAGGCCATTGGATGGAGCCATCATTGGAAGAGAAGGAGAAGGAGTGGGTGTATTTCGTATAAAGTTTGTCATACGCGCAGACTCATCAGCAACCGATTCCAACAACGCAAGCTCCTTCCACCTCTTCGCGGACGCAGGGATTTCTGGCGCCTTCGACAGATAAGGTGAGATATCTGCAATACTGGAAGTACGTCTAGAAACTCGTGGAGAAGCTGTCGGAGCAGTCGGGGAACTGGTTGACGCTGTGGAAATCGAACTCTTACGAGCAGAGTGAGGTGGATCCGGTAGAGAGGTGACAGGGGACGAGGAAGGCTGGTAGGTGATCGACTTGGCTTGTAAAGGCGATACGACAGGTCGCGACGTTTCCTTTCCGAAATTCAGACCATTAGGCTGTTCAATTTCTGAAAGGAGTGGCTGAGGCTTCGGTGACTGAAGTGCCGGTGGCTGAGCTTTCGGTGGCTGAGTTGTCGATGGCCGCGACTTCGTCGGCTGGTGCTGAGGTTTTACCAGTGGAACAGCCGGTACTGGTGTATTACGTTCAGGTGGTCCTTCACCTTCAGGAACAACAGAATGGACGGGTTTATCCTTTTTCTGTGTAACCTGCTCAGATAGAGCTAGCGAAGAAAGCAACCGTGCAAAATGAGGATCCAGGACCTCTGTGCTGACGTTCACATGGTTCGCTACGGCTTGTGGGTGTTCAGGAGATGGTGTTTCAGGCTCGCCATTGTCAGCAGACGACGACTGTGAACTAGATTCCTGCAGGACATCTTGAGCAGGGTGGTAAGGATAATCTGATACTGAGTTCTGGCGGGATCGTCCATTAGTACGTTTGGACCTGGGGTGTTTGCGTGGACGAGCAGTGTGTTTTTTCTCATTGATCCATGTTTTCAGAGCGCTGCAATACGGAAAGTTAGACATCTGAAAAAAAACTCGTATGAACTAGAAGTACCCAATGAAAGGCGTGATGAGGTAGAATTTCCCTGCGGCTGCCTTCTGCCGCTTCCAAGTTGGAAGATCTGTCAATTTGAACCATTCTATTTTCTGTAAGACGAAGAATGAGCGACACAACCGCTGATGTGAGTTATTATATGCGTACGCTGATTTCTTTCCTGGTCTTGGTTTTGAAAGGGAAATCCTCTGGCACCCCTGGAACAATGTATAAAACAATCTTCTGCTCCTTGATGACCATCTCAATCACATCCGCAGGATTGACTTGGCCAGCCAAATTATATCCTGTTTCTTCGAGCACCTGAAAAAGCGTAAGAGGTCATTCCAAACACAAGCAACCAAAACTGACTTCTCGAACAGCACAAGATGATTGAGGTTCGCCTTCGTTGATCTTTCCTTTGGGAAAACCCCACCCTGATGAGGACTTCCACCCTTTCACAAGTAGGCACTGCACAAGAACAAGGTTGAGTCTACATCCGCCTGAGATGACTGCCACCAACACACCTTTTCCCAAGTCTCATTCAGCATGATAGCCCCGCACACCGGCACTCGCGTTTTGTATAACATGAAATTGTGGAACGCTTGATCGTGATCCGTCTGAAAGTGATGGAGCATGGGACATTGTTCGAACAACATGGCGGAAAACTTCTTGAGTGGTAAGGAAGGGAATTTGGGATTTTGTTCTCGGATAAAATCTTCATAGAACCAATGTCTGTTGGACTGAAGGTGAATAGTCGGAGGAGAGGGTGAATGGATGGACATACGCTTGCTCTATTTGGAATGATATCCGTTCCAGCGACGTAAGCTCCTCCTCGGGAAGATTAAGGATGAAACGACTATCATAGATGGGACACCATGAGCTGGAAAGAAGCTGACAGGAATAATGGACAAACCTGGAGAGATCTTCGAGGACATCTTCTTGTGTCTTGTATTCATATTCATGTTGAGGAGAATCCGCCCGACAAGCGGGAGTTATTTCGGGTGATGAAGAGGATGAGAAAGACATTGGAAAAAGAGAAAGAGAGGCAAGGGCCCAGTGGTTGAAAGGGCGACTTATATAGTGGCGAGGGCAGTCTGGTCTTTTGGTTCGAGGAGAGTACAATAGCTCCAAACAATGTGTCTTCGATTCCGCCTTCTCACGTGCAACAATGACCTGTCGTCACCGACTCACCGCCCACAATAACATGCCAACATGGTTCATAGAGATCTACGTACATATGCATATATCATGTAGGTATATTGTACAATGCAAAAAGAAGATTAGGTGTCCATAAGATTACTGGAAGCCCATGCGCCGCGCGTACTCTCTTTCCTCTTCGGCAGTCAACCTGTCACTACCATTCCAGTTTGCAGAGCTCGTTCGTGCCCTAAATCGACTGGTGCGGGTCTTGAAAATCTCTTCCATTCTCAGAGGCCGTACAGCGCCGAAAATCTCATCGGGATTGATCGTGCTCTGACTCTGTAAAGCCTGCCGTAATTCGGGAGATTGTGCCCACTCGGGGGGATCGAAGGTCTTTACTCTATCCTCGTCGTCAGAGTCAGAATATTCGCTATTGATGTCGGGTAGTTCGATGTTCTCGCTGGGAACAAGAGGCTCCGATTGTTGTGCTGCGTCAAGTTGAGCTTTGGCCCGCGCAGCCATCTGGTTCTGCAACATTTGGGAAGGTTGTGATATGTCGTCGTCATAAACTGGACCCTTTGCCGGCGCTTTCCCTTTCGATTTCTGAGGAACAGGGACAGGGTTGGGAAGAGCTTTGTTTGAAGGCCCAGCAGTTGATGAAGTGGCTGCGCTGTTCGCTGGGGGTTGACTAATGGCAGAAGCTGGGGTTTTGTTGAGAGCTGGCCTGAATGTCGATTTCGGGTTGGAGGTGAGAGGTACTTTAGTCGCCGGCTTTTTGAGCTCAATCTTGCGCGTTTTACTCGGAGGCTCATCGTCCTATACAGATGCATGTCAGCCTTGGTAAAGATCGTGTCAACGTTAATCATTACCTTTTTGTTAGTGGATGCGTTGAGTTTCAGCGGCCTCTTATCGGTGAGCTCCTCTCGTTCTCGTTTACGCCGGTCTACTTCCTCCTTGATCTTCTTTTCTGCCTCTTGCTTTCTCGCCTTCTCCTCTTCAGCCTTCTTCTGTAACACTTGTTGTCGCCTGTTCTCCATATTCTTCATAACGGCCGCTTTCTTCTCCTTCTCTTCTTGCCCCTGTAATCATCGGCGATCAATATCTATTCTACAACACACATCATCAATAAATTCACCTTCTTAGCAGCAGCAGCCGCAAGTTGGAGACTCTTGACTTCAGGCTTCGCCTTCTTGCTGCTACCCAGGACGCTGCTGACCAATTTCGAAGCCTGACCGAAAAATCCTACGTTTGACGACTGCCCGGACGAAGTGGAAGACATTGACATGGCAGTCTCGCTTCGGATAATCTTGGATGGCTAATAAGATGAAAAATTAGCCATAGGTATGGAGACAACGAAATAAATACTTACATCAACGAGACTAACAGTCGATTTGGATGCTCCAATATCGACTTCATCGTCATCAATGTCATCTACATCCATGTGGAAGGAACCAGGAATCGTCGAAGCGGGAGGATTCGTTTCATCTATATCGCCATATGCTCCCAAATCCTCGGTCTCCAGCCTGTGCGTTTGTGTAGGATTTGAACTACTCCACGTCATGCTATCGCCCTCGCTGTAAGTGATAGGAACTTCCCACTGGTCTCCCTGTTGTAGTTTGGTATTCAATGGCCGCCAGCTATCATCATCGCCATCGTCGAACTGTGCCAATGGTCGTTGAGATTGAGATTGCGTCTCAAAGTCATACTCGGTATCCTGTGTGGATGGCATCCAAGCAGGTGACTCCTGGCTACCGAACAATTGCTCAGACGCGTCGGTTCTGACGCTCTCAAACGTTGAATGAGCTGTGAGAGGCGCAGCACTTTTAACTGTTTGAAGTCGAGGAGAAAGACCAACAGACATGGAAACAGGTTTGGAGAACACAGAAGTAGGAGACTTTTCCTTGGGAGGAGCAGGAGTAGGTGGGGCAAACACTGGCGTCGGTTTGTCAAAGACTTTACCGAAGGGTGCAGCGAAATCGAAAGTCTGAGATTCGGGACCTTCAGAAGATTTGACCTTCTCTCCGGGCTGAGGTGGCACAAGTTGGAACACCATCTCTTTCTTCTGAGCCTTCGGCTTTTCTTCAGAAAGGAACAAGTCGGACACGCTCAAACGTCCGCGGGTAGGTGATTCAGGAACCGCTTGTTTCGACGAGCTCGCCTCTGCTTTGGGAGGCGGAGTGGAGGCACGACTAGGTGCCATCGCAGGCCCGAGGGCTCTAGTTACCTCGTCGTTGTTCCTCTCAGCTACACGAGCTTCAGCAGCAGCTCTGGCTTCCGCTAAAGCATTCGCAACTGCCTGGCCTCCCATCGATTTGCCCATGCTCTTCCCAAATCTCGCACCGAGGCCTTCCACGGTCTTCTTGAAATGATCCAGCATTCCAAGCTGCTGATCACTCTGCTCGACTTCCTCCTGGTCCTGCCCATGACTATCCTTGTCAGGTTGTTGTTCCTGAAAGGTAGGCTCCGCGATTTTTTCTGGCACAGTTGCCTTCAATGGCGCAACATCTACATCTTTTTCTTTCGCCGCTTTCGAGTTCCTCTCAGCGTTATCCTGCCGCATGGCGCCTGCGGTCGTAGGTCCGAAAAAATCTTCACTTTTTCGTTTGGCTGTGACTGTGCCAAACGATCCAGTATGATTTCCGCCGGTTTGTCTGCCAACACCATGGTCCAGAGCGTTCACCTGCCGAGCTTTGGCCAGCCACGACGTCCGCTTGCCCACAGGAGGCCCAGGTGTAGGATTGGATAATGCAGCTCCAACGGAGGGATCACGGGGCGCTTTCATGGATTTGCGTAAAGGTAAGGGTGCAGGCAGTGTAGGATACAATGATACATGGCCAATTTCTTCGGGTGCGTTGACTTGGTCATCGTGGACAGCAGGAGGAACATCACGAGACTCAGACTCGGCTGGCGGCGGGGACACAGCTTTCTCCATGGCGTGGGGGACAGCATGAGACTCTGTTTCTGCTAACGACGAGGACATAGCTGTTTCCATGGCTTGGGGGACATCATGGAATTCTGGCTCTATTGGGTGCTCCGGAGCAGCGGGTTTTACGACAGGAAGTGATTCCAGAACCGGGGATTTGAATGGTGGAGGCGGTGAGGGAATACGAGGGGATGCAAGCGGTATAGAATGGAATGTATCTGCTGAGGATGATGTTATTACGTCCATTGCCATCGCATCCGGTTCGACAACAGGGTGAGACTCGGGTACAATCAAGTCCGAAATCCTAGCCTTTGTTTCTGAGGTCGAGTTGACCTGCAATGACCTCCTGGACTTCTCGCTAGGTTCATCATCCTCCATAATCATAGACAATTCTATTGGTCCCGAATTATGCTGAGCGGCATCTGTTTCGTTGGATGACGGTTCCACGATAGAAGGGCGAGAAGGTCCGGGAGAAATGGGTTCATCAGGGACATCATCGTACTGTGGTCTGCCGTTAAGTGGTTGGAAGGGTTGGAAAGGAGCGGGGATGGGCCGAGACAGTTCCTCATCCTTCGCTTTTAACAGCGCCTTGTGGAAGCCGTTCAGAGGAACGGAATTCTCCTTCCGGGAATCGTCCTAGTAATATATCAGAGAGCATGACTTTGGATTGAAGGAAATGGTGACATACATCCAAAGTGACCAAATTCTTCAACTTGGAGGGGCTTGGATTAGCCTTTGATTTGTGAGAGATAGCCCTCTTCCTGCTTGGAGTCTTGACGAGGTCAATGAGCGCACTACTAATTCTATTGAGTCAGTGGGTGAGATGCAGCGAAAGTGAACACGCACTCTTGCTTGGGCTTGGAGAGGATATTATCAAGGTAGTCGTCAAGAAAATGGAAGCCGTAGAGTTGTATTTGGTCCTGGAAAGACTGGCGGCCTGGGTCGTTCACCATGCTGAACCTCACATTGTTCGCCCATTCAAGATTGAGGGCCATGACGGGCGGGCGTCGTCCAATGGGTGGTTGGAGAAGAGTGACAATGAGAGCTGTGACAAAGTAACGTGACGGCACCAAACATCGACGCGTCCCTCACGTGTTCGCTACACCTCAACTTCCATCATCAATGGACATGGACCCTTGGAAGCAGTTCGTTTGGATACCTGTCTTCAACAGGAGAATTTCCGTGTAGCATAAACATCTTCTCCTGGATTGGATAGATTCTATTATCCCTGGACTCTGGATGTATAGAGATCTGTCCAATGAAAGCAGCTTTTGGGACGACCCCGTCGTTGCTTCTGAGATTTTCTCGAGCTTTGGACTCAGGGTGGACTGGAATTCCAGGGGAAAGCCTCCAGTATGGCAGTCCAAGAGGCACTCGACGCGATAGTAGACCTCCTGTATATGTAAGCAATGCCTTCTGCGAAGGTGGCGCTTCGATTTTTGGGCATGCCAGGTTTGAGACTCCGCTACTGGGCTTTCTCTTTCTCTCCCCATGTACTCAAGTCAACTCGCTGCCTGAGGATCAGCCCATCGTTCTCTGCAAGTCTCTCTGCGTTCCAACCTGGCGCATGTTGACTGACTCCTCCACCCACCTTAGATTTATACCTTTCTTTCCACTCATAATGTTCTTCTCTCCGGAACTGCTTGCTCGAAGGGATAGTGGCTTCGGTCTTCTTTGGTATGTGTCTTTTCATAATCGTTGGCAAGCGCGTATACTCATGCGCGCCCTGGTAGGCTTGCTGCTACTTTAGGCTCCAAATCCACGTTCAAAAAGTTACCAAAGAGATCCGTGCTCACTGCTGATATATCCCAATTATGTGACCTCATCGCTCAGCCCGAAGAGCCCTTGGCGCTCCGATTATCCAGTAACCTCATGGTTGGTGTGGCAAGGTCAGTGATATGCTTCTGATTCGCGATCTAAGTTCGTGATCTGACCGCGTTTCTTTCCTTCGTTAGAGTTTATAAAGGTTCGATTGTATGATGCCATCATGTCTTCTCATCTGAGACGTTCTCTGCAGTTAAACAAGAACTGTTTATGACCGACATTTCGAATTGCGTGTCATCGCTCAAGAAAGTCGTGCAAGAGTTTCAGTCCGGTGCAGTCATGGAAGCGACGCTTCAGTTGCCTCAGCCAGTGCTTAAGTGAGAACCCTATCTATCAAGTTGTGTGATACCCCGTTAACAGAGCGCATTACATATAGGGCAGCAGCTGTCACCATCGCTGCAGATCCCAATGCCGCATACATGATGGATTTCGATGCTCTTGTAGCGGTACGTTCTCAAGTCATCACAAAGGCTGAGCTCTTCCTCATGCGCTCCTAGGACTGGGACGAATTTTTCAATATTGAAGGTAAGCGTCTTCGCTCCACTGAGTTTCCCAGTCTAATTATTAGACCGCTTCAGCAAACCCACCCGGTCCGAATCAAATTCAGGCTGAAGCTCAAGACGATGACTTTAATCCAGAAAAACCCGCCAAACGGCAGAATAAACCGACTTCGAAAAGGAGCACCAACGCTGCATTGACCGAAGACGTGCGCGCTGATATGTGTACCCTCAAGGAGCACCATGATCATCTTTTATCCAACTCCTTCGACCTCTCGTTTCAAGGAAGCGCGGGAGGTTTAGATGCCTCCTCTTCACAACCAGATCCAGGATTTCAACCGATTGATAATTTCTTCACGCTTAACGATTTGGACATGGACATTGGCCTTGGTGACGAACTTGCCAGAGAACTTGGAGAAGGCTGGGGTGCCTCTCCCGTTCGCAATGCGTACGTTCAATGTTTATATTTAACTTCATTAATGACCACCTACACAGTATGGAACCTCAACAAATCGAGGATGGCAACGCAGAAATGGATGTCGACTTGAATTTTATGCTTGATGCCTCTGTCCCAATGGACACTGCTGAAGATAACGCTTTCTTCAATGACGCGTTCTTCGCCGAACAACCTGATGTCCTTATGGATCAACTAAAGACTCCGTTGAAGCAGAAAGTGAGTACTTCGTCAGAAGCTCTGATTGCCCCTTCTGACCTTTCCTAGGCTCCGACTAGCTCAGCAGGGCGAAAAGAGAACAGGACTCCAGGAAGTCGTGCAAGGAGCGTTGATCCGACTGCGCAGGTCCTCAGTCCAACAACTTCCTTTTCTCGACTATTTCTCTCGCAAGTCGATGAACTCGCCCCAGCTTCTCCTTTGCATGATATAACCGCTCACCCTAACCTCAAGACAAATAAAAAGCCCCCTTCCAAGAAACAGAAACGCACTCGTTTATTGCTTGATCCAAGAACAGAACTTACTGATGAAGAACTTAAGGTATTTTGTATTTCATTTGTGTCCTTGCCCATGCATCAATGGATGCCTCTTTCCAGCTGGCTCGTGCCCAATATCTCCAGGGCCAGCATGAACTACGCCGCGACCTGGATACTAAGAGACTCGAAAAAGACAGCGGTCAGTTATTAGAAGATATGATATGGGGAGTGCCATCCGGAAGTACGTTGGCTCATTGATCACTGCTTGAATGACTGACTTAGCACCATTTACTAGTCAATGCCCCCATTCTTGTCGACTTCTGGCAGGAAAACTTTAAAGTGCAAGTTGAAGCCAGAACGGGAGTTGTACGACTCCACATGCCAGGTATGATCAAAATATAGCCTCTATGCTTGGTGAATGGCTCACTTGATGGAAGATGATGAACCGCCCTCGAAGAGACGCAAGATCCAAAAACAGGTTGTATACGAAGAATTGGAAACCGCCCGGAGCGTGCAAGAAGAAGCACCTGTCGATGACATGCCTGAGCCTATGGCGGAGGACCATTTTGGACTTGGTCTAGACTTTGGAGGTTAACTTTCTCCACAGTGGACTTTTCGTTTTTACTCACTCTCGCTAGTAGCCTTTGGTGATGATTTTGGCGGTGGTGCAAATCCGGAGCCCGAGCCGAGTCATAACTTGAGGTCTTCAGAGGTGTCGCAACAATCCTCCTTATTTTCTCCGTATTTTTTTCTGACGCTGTGATAGGAACCTGGACAAGGACGACGAGATTCTCGGCAACTTTCCATCGGGAGAGACTTTGATTTCGGTCCTTCCTCTAATGATTTAAACGCTGGATCTCAACGCAGTTCTCTCTTTCCGTGGGACAACGCCGGTGCAGGACCTTCTTCCAGCGTGGACTTTGGTCCTGATCGAGTCAGTGTTGACCGGGCAGAAACTAGAATACGAAGCAGCCCAAAGGTCAACAGCCGACGGGAAAGTTCGGTTGGTTTCAGCCAGATTGGAAGCATAGGACGCGGTCTGTCGCCCGCGGATCTGGGAACCAGGGGCTCACAAGTCTTTGGAGACGATTTCATTTTTGATGGAGGTGAGTGAAGCGTTGCCTGCCTTGGCTCCTTCTCTCATGCCGTCCCCATTCAGTCGACGACACACAAGGTAATACACTAGAGACCCAGCAAACCCAGAGAACGGAAGCAGACCTGGCTGCACTAGAGAAGAACTCGTTCAACTTCCTCGAGTAAGATTTTCCTCTTTCTGAGTCTGGTGCCGGACATGACAACGGGAATGGGAGCAGATATGTCAAGATGCAATTCCAGGCTATGCCCACCGGTACCAAGAACATATCGTTTGACACCATCGTCCCTAAGACCACCAGTGATCGGCATGTCGCAGCAGCAGGTTTTTATCACTGTCTAGGTGAGATCCTAATGGCGTCTGCTGGTTTCTTGACGTTTGACAAATGATGATGGCCATAGTGCTGGGTACGAGACACTTTTTGAGACTGGAACAATGCGAACCGTACGCTCCGATATCGATATCAATGATCGCTTGAAGACCAACAGCATTGTACGATACTCATCAGCCTGCCACAGGAAGTTTTTAGACCAGGGTTTATCGACGTTCATCATTAAACTTATACTAGACTAGAAGATTAATTAACATTACAAGTGTCCAAATGTATCCCGGCCTGAACGCAATCCATCTTTTTTGTTACTGTTCATGGCAATGGATGCTGTTGATGAAGTGAGAGCGGACCAGTTGTGGGTCGATTTTTAGTACGGAATCAATACGGCGGCAATCATGTATGAAATGAAAAAGGAAATGATTGACAACGAGTTCTCTGTTCTGTCTACTTATACCTCGTTCTCGATTTTTTCAACCTGTACCGCCCACTTATTAGAGTCGCACTACGGTCTTACCGTACTCATCGCCCCGTCCCTTCTCTTTCCGCCACCTATCGCAAGATGTCCTCTGAATCCCCTGCTGTACTCGCTGCACGCACTGCTCTCGCCAGTATAGATCTTTCGGGATATGATCCCGAACAATCCAAGCTGATGGACGAGAGATGTATCCTCGTAGACGAACAAGACAACGCTCTCGGTGCAATGGACAAGAAGACATGTATGTGCTTCTCAATACTCTTCCTAGGTTATACACACCCATTTGGATACAGGTCATTTAATGGAGAACATTAACAAGGGTTTACTTCACCGTGCCTTCTCTGCATTCGTCTTTCGTCCGGCCGATGGCAAGCTTTTACTCCAGAAACGAGCAAGCGAAAAGATAACTTTCCCTGACATGTGGACTAACACCTGCTGCTCGCATCCACTTGATGATTTCGAAGAGGAAAAAATCGAGGCCGAGCAACTTGGTGTCCGATCAGCAGCTTCTCGCAAGCTCGAACATGAGCTCGGTATCCCTCAAAACCAGACGCCAGTTGACCAGTTCCAATATCTTACTCGTATCCACTACCTTGCCCCTTCTAACGGACTTTGGGGAGAACATGAAGGTACGCTTGAGTATTCCTGCTAAAGATCAACCGTACCTGATGTGGTGTGGAATAGTGGACTACATTCTTTTCATCACTGCCGATGTCAGTGTAACACCCAACGTCAACGAGATTAGCGACTTCAAGTACGTCGACAAGGCAGAGCTGCAAGCCATGTTTGAGGACTCCGGTAAGCTCTCGTCTACTCCGCACTCTCTATCTTTGGGGGCTGATATCTTTGCGGTGATACGTCTCATCAGCCAATTCATTCACTCCCTGGTTCAAACTCATCGCTCGCGACTTTTTATTTGGATGGTGGGATGAGCTTCTCAAGCGCAAAGACTTGGAAGGAAAAGTCTCTGCCAAAAGCCTGGCTGGTGTTGCAGACGGTTCCAAAGTGATTAAGATGGTTTAAGCAGTTGTATTTACATAGACCTGAACCCATAGAATGCTACATCTGAAAGAAGAATATAATACACAAATGTAAGATTGGAATCTATTTTTCGACAGCCTGATTACTGCGAAAAAGAAACAGCTCTTGCTTCGGTCCAACGCCGAGCCAGCTAAAAGGTCCTTTTCTCGCGATAGGGATGGCTGTTTCCAACGAAAAGCCCAATGTGTCAAGAGATGACAAGAGACCAGCAAGAAAATGAGCGGATTCGGACTCAGAAGCTAAAAAGGCACCGTCAATATTGGTTCGGACACATGGAGACACAGACTCACTCTTATATCCGGGGACTTTTTTCATTTCCACCACTTGTATGTCCATCGTGTCATTTTCTTCCATATAATTCGACTGAGCCGCAACTTTTTGCTGTTGGAGAAGAGCAACAAGGTGTGTCCGGACACGAGGAGGGAAGTTGATTAAAGAGACACGACATGTCGAATGGGAAAAGTAGAGTAGATAGAACGATATCACACGTCTTTTAGCGCGTATAAAAATGAGCCGAGGAGACTTGCACTGAATGAGACTCGAGACCGAACTAGGTGAACATATGACTTACTGTAGTTCCAATGTTCACGGAAGTTTGAAAGACCCATCCCTAGAAAGCAATGCGTCAGCGCAGTCACAAGGCACAGATAAGGTTTCCGCAGACATATTCCGAAAACTCCTGGAACAGTTTTTGTAACATTGCCAGTGCCCTATAGTAGTCCCAATCAGATTATGATTGGAAGGAGATCCGGAAACTCACTTGTGGGCGTCGGGGCCAGTAAACGACCATGGTGTACCTCGAAATCTGACCCGCCAAACTTCCCCGTCCATGTCATCAATGTCGAATCCATGAGGCCAGATAGCGACGACTGATTTTCGGACTCCATCTATGGCTGTTATTGAGAGCTGCCCCAGATGTAATTCGTTTGTACCATGTAAGGACATGAATAATTGAACTGCAAGCGCGTCAATGAGGCTCACAGGGATCAAAGTAAACAACTTACTGGGTTCTGTGTGTCCCGGAGGTGTTGGGATATTGTCTCCTTGAGGATTGGAAACGGTGCGCTTTCTTGGACCAGGAACATAATGGAAACCCTCGGCAGCCTTTTCGGTGGGTTTAGACATCTTGCGTGGCCGTTTCAGCGCAGACCGACCAGGATAGCCAGCCGGAAGAGTAGCAGATCTCTCTGGCCTGGAAAAATTGTTGAGACCAGCAGTAGGAATAACTGGTGCCTGGGTTTGCATGGTTTGTGGCAGCCCATTGGAGCGCATATACGGGGTGTTGTTGGACCATAGTGCAGGCATTTGTTGGTTGTAGGATGCATAAGCATTAGGAGGGATCTGCTGCTGCTGCTGCTGCTGCTGTTGCTGCTGAGCATAATATGGAGGCTGGTGGTAATACTGGTAGTTCATGGTCAAAGCAGAGTCTGAAAAAAAAGACGCTAGTGAGGTAATAAATCGATTTGAACATGAGGCTCCGCAACGTGTAAACCTGCCTTAACGAGCCATTCCAGGAGAAATATAACCTTTGTTGGGGGAAGCGTACCCACAGAACACCACAGAGGTACACAAAGGTCTTTGTCGCTGTGGGGAACAGTGAGCTTGGACTAGGAGCAAAAGCCAAGTTCTCGCGTGACAATTTTCATTTACATTTACGTCAACTCAACATCCTTTCCGGATAACTTATATGGCATCCACATTCTTCACCTGGCTGCGATCCCCCAAAGCTCGAGAATACTTCTTCAGTATGTCCAATCTTAATCTGGTTTATGACTTTCCAATTCACAATCAACAGGCACCCATTTCTGGGGTCCGGTAAGTATGTTCTGGCTCACCGAAGGACGCGAGCCAATCGCTTTTTGCAGGTTGCCAACTGGGGTCTTCCTCTTGCTGCGTTGTCAGATCTGAGTAAGGATGAAGAGGTCATTTCAGGGACAATGACAACTGCGTTGACCGGTTACTCGTGCGTTGCTTTTCGTCTCACCGCTTCCAACTTTTCTGACATGCACTTCCTTCATCAGAATGGTCTTCATGCGCTTCGGTTCGTCCGTGTTTCCGTTTGAGAATTTTGTTCTCATTTTTGTCTCACAGCGTGGCGTGTACAACCTCGAAATTACCTGCTCTTTGCTTGCCACGCTACAAATGCAACTGCTCAAAGTGTGCAACTCACACGATTCGTCAACTATTGGTACAATGGTGGGCGAGAGGAAAAGCTGGGCTTGACCGGTGCAGTACAGGACGCTACAAACGAAGTCAAAGATTCTGTCACCGAAGCAGTGAAGACTGCTCAAGACAAGGCGAAAAGCATTGGGAAATGATGATTATACTAGACGAGATACCTATATATGCTACAGTGCAATACACAGCTAATTGACCAGAAAAAAACCGCCCATTACCAGAATCCATCGTCTGCGTCACCACCTTTCTTCTTCTTACCGCTACCCTGAGCAAGCGCCTGTCGCTTATACATGTCCGCTATCTGAGGAAACGTCACTGTTTGACAATGTACTTGGGACCGGGTATGGATGACTTACCTGCTCTGGGTCGGTGGCGTCGTCTGCTGCTTTATCGTCGCGGACTCTAATGAATCGCGGGAATCGTAAAGAAATGCCTCGGTCCTCAACCTGTTCTTCTGATCAGCACGAAAAGGGCAAAATGTGCTAAACGACATACCAATCCTTGAGCTGCAGTGTAGACGGGACTCAGACTGAGATCGGCTGTAAGGACTTCCCAAACCACTTGCGGCTCGAACCACACGTCAGGTTTCGCCCCTCCAACTTTTACGTTGCCTCGAGCTTTCGTCAGCTCAAGTGGCTTGAGCATCTCGTAATGTGATTGCAGCGCTTCTTCACTGAAACCGGTACCAATCTTACAAATGGTCTGATACTCCTCGGAGTCAGGGTCGTAACAAGCAAGAAGGAATGCGCCGTAGACATTTGTTCTCTTTCCCTTGCCGTAGTAGCCGCCGACCACCACAAGATCGAGCGAGTCTCCGACGCCTGCGAGGTAGTCTTTCTTGAGCTAAGAATGGACGTATGTCAGCTGAAGTTTTTGGTGATTCTCTACAACTCACCTTCAGCCAATTAACACTCCTCCTGCTAGGTTCGTAGTAACTTGCATCACTTTCTAGCATCTTCACCATCAACCCTTCACAACCATCCTTCACACTTTCTTCCAAGAACGTCTGTATCTCCTCTGTGGTCTCGCTGTCTGAAGATTTTGCAAAGTCAAACTCTCCTTGGACTGGGGTGAAGTGCTCCCTGAGAAGAGCTCGCCGTTCCTTCAGACTCTTTTGCAGCAGTGGCTATACGAATGGAGGTTGAGTTTGAGAAAGCAGGAAAAGCAGTCGAATACTTACTTCACCGTTGAGATACAAAAGGTCAAACGCAAATAGACAAACTCGAACTTGAATATCTTCCACTTTAACGTCTTTGCGTTTCCTTCTGCTTAGTTCTTGGAACGGCATCAACTTTCCTGTCGTACGGTCGATAGCAACGGCCTCAGCATCGAGGACAAAGGATTTCGTGGTGTCTTTGATGCACTATACCCACGTCAGACAATCCAAAAACCTACAGGGCTCAAGACGCACCTTTGGAAGTTGTTCCACGAGATCGGGATATTTCTTGCTCATGTTTTCCGAATTACGACTAAAGACAGCCACGGTACCGTCATCGAGTTTATGAACCTAGTCTAAAGTCAGCGATACGTTTCATACTTCTTTATTAGAACGAACCTGTGCACGTTCTCCATCGTACTTGTACTCGCAAGTAAAATGTTTATTTTCAAATCGGTCGAGAACTTCACCAATGGCCTTTGTCGGTTTAGCCAACATTGGTTTGAGAGGGACACCGGGAGTGAGCTTGCAGTGATTCTTCAACCCATCAATTCCATGCTCCAAGAGAGCAGGAATGACCTCGTCGTAACTTGGCAGTTCGCTAAAAAAAAATCGTCAGATACGGCTCCCACAACTTAAACCCAGAGCAAAATTACCTGTAAACAGATTTTAGAATGTTAGAGGCTTCGTCTAGTCGTGCTCCTAGTTTCTCACTGCTCCACTTTTTACCCACTGACGAACAAAACATGAACACAGAGAAGCACTACTTGCAGGATAGGGACCTACCGCGCTCTTTCTCGGCAAGGACAGTAGCATGTGCAAGGGAGACTAGTACGGATCGTTCTGCATTTCCGATACGTAGTTTTCCCTCTAAGCTACGAACAATGTACTTTGCCTCGAAATCCTGGCATGCTGCTAGAAGTTTTGTTATAATCGATACTTTCTTCATTTGCGACTGTGAATAGAGTTAGAGATTAAAAAACTTTCAGAAAGAATCGAAATACCGAATGTCCGGTGCTCAGAGCAATATCCTTCAGGTTGGAGAACACGAAAGGAACAGTGAGAGGCTTGGGTTTGAAGAGTGTCTTCTGGCTGTTTTTCGAGTTCTGCAAGAGGTCAGAAGGTAAATATGAATGGCTAAATAAAAATACTGACCATCGCTACCAATCCTAGATCACCTTCCTTCTTCAAATCTGACTTGATGGTAGCAAGACTTCTCCCTGTAGATTCAGCGATAGCCTTGATCAAAAGACTTTCTCCAATTCCTAGTTCAATGCCAATGTAGTCGGGGCTGAGCTGTAGGAAAAAGTCAGTCAATGAGCGCAGAATCGTCCGTCAGCTACTGACTCGATTAATGCACAGGTAGACAGCCTGAAGTAGAGACTTTGGGTCCTTCCTGTTACTTCGTTGGATGACCAGAAGAAGGAAAGAGGTAAGTAGCGCATTCTTCTCCAGCCTCTTGGTGGTTGCTTCAATCAGGGAAAACGTCTTGGTGAGAGCAGCATATGGAACTCTGAGGAAGTCTACAGTAAGAAACATGAAACCGAAGAGCAACGACTTACGAGTCACCAACTTTCCAACCGCCCTTGATATCAACGTCATGGACCTTTGACAAGGCAGCCAGAGCACTAGAGTAACATGAGTCTCTATTCAAAGAGTCGACAGCGATCCTCACCTCTTGGAGGCAGCCCCAGCCCCAGCCTCTGCTGCGACCAACTCCTCTTCGTCTGATTCCTCCTCTGCGACATCTTCATCATCTTTGACCTGGCGTGCCTTCATCACCACTTGCACCACTGGTAGTGTCCCCATCATAGACGACTTCCTTCTCTTTGCCTTTACGCGTGACCTGTTTAGGAGATCGAGGTGCAGGTTCTGCTGCGTCTCATCGTCCGAATCCACAATTCTTCGCTTCTTCAGTTTAGCTGATGAAGCTGAAGCTCATGTTAGTGCACAGAAGTACAAAACAACTCGTAAGCATACGTTGAGTAGCACCCACGTCACGCCCTAGTTTACGCTTGGAACTCTCAGCTGGATCTGGAACATTAGTTACACGTCGAGCTACAAGCCACTGAGATACTCACGCGCGTCATCTGCGGTTTTGTCGACGTCCATCGCGTCGTTCGCCTTGTTAGGTGCTTCTTTGGTTGTCGTTGATTTGGACGCGCCGCTTTTTGGTTTCTTGTTCCACATCTCCTTGAGACTGGATTGTTGAGGAGGATCAGGCTTGGCTGACTTGGGCATTTCGAAGAAGTGGCCTGAGGAGACGAGTTAGAAACTTGGTGATGGGAGGAAAGTGGGTGTGAACCTAGGGTTTGCTGTCGTCCCATCAACGAGACGCGTAGCAAGTTGACGCGAGTCACAAACATGTCACGCGAGCCAGACTCGGAATGCTAATACTTAAGTACAGGCCGCTAAAGTGCTCGCTAAGACTTGGCTAGTGGGTTTATTGAGTGTATGCCCAGCGAAGGGCCCTCTTCTGTGTCTGGCCGTCAAGTATTGACCGTAATGTAAGCTGAATCAACATCGATTTTTAGATTTATTTTTTTTGAGTTTTTGGGAGTGGTTAAAAGCGGATAAATAAAACAGTCTTGAGCCTGGACGCAGCACAATCTCATTAAAAACAATATTCCATCTCACCGAGATCTTCAAGATCTCCGAGAGCCCAAGCTAAGGCGTGCAATGAGTTCACAACGAGGTCTGGTACGAGCCTCATCAACCGGAAGATGCCGCTGCTGACTCAGCAACTGTACAGCTAGTGGCTTGTCCAATCTTTCATCCTAACCTTCGAAAATCTTACAGGCCCCCGGTTGACGCCCTCAAGAACGCCCTCAAGACTGACACTATGGCTGAACAAGTACGATCCTTATCGATATGCGTCTTCATCATCTAACTGGTCGAAAATAAAGATAGAAAAAGCTTTCCAGAAGCAACCCATCTTCCAAAACGCCAAAGCCAAGGGTGCGTTTGTTCCTGCGCGGAGAAATTGGGCTATGACATTGATGTACGCGCTGGAATATAGGTGGCAAGAAGGTTTCAACCAAGGAGAAGCGATGGTACAAGGAAGTTGGTCTTGGATTCAAAACGCCCGCTGAAGCTATTCAGGGCACCTACGTTGGTGCGAATATCCATCTTGATGGTCCAATGGATTCCTGACTCCATACGCGCAAACAGACAAGAAATGCCCCTTCACTGGTGACATTTCCATCCGTGGCCGTATCCTTACAGGCAGGGTCGTGTCTACCAAAATGACCCGTACACTTATCATCCGAAGAGATTACCTTCACTACATCCCCAAATACAGTACGTCTATGCGGTCCTTGATCTTTGACCAAACTCTCATCGTTGTTGTTAGACCGTTACGAGAAGCGACACAAAAACTTGGCTGCTCACGTGTCCCCCGCTTTCCGTGTCGAAATCGGTGACATCGTCACAGTCGGTGAGTAGGGTGTTGTGATATGGGAACGACGAATTAATGCGTGAACAGGTCAATGCCGGCCACTGTCCAAGACTGTGCGTTTCAATGTGTTGCGGGTGTCGAAGAACAAGGCGGCAGCGAAGGCATTTGGAAAGTTCTGAGATGATGGGCTGGAGTGTCTTATGCTGTACTATTGTTCATTGTGCGATACTATGCTATTATGCCGACTATAAGACGCATGATTTATGAGGGCATGTAATGAGACTTGAGAGTGATAGCCTTGTGTTTGGCTGTGTTAGGCTAAACCGAGGGGTAGCAAGATGGAGCAGACCTTGACTTGGTGTTTCCTCGGTTGACTGGCTGTCGTCACTTTCCTTCCTCCTCCCATCCTTCGTCCCCAACCCGCCCAATCTGGCGCCAACTCTCCTCTCAGTATTCACCTCTCGATTGGGCAAGGGTCGCCCCTCGTCTCCCCAACCTCCAGGCTCCCAGCCTCAGATGGGCCAGCAGCCATCCAAGAAATCCAAGAAGGGCGGGAAGGACAAGGATCTTGCCACCGACTCCCCACCGGCAGAGTCTCCCCCAGACTCCACCGAAAGCATTCCCTCCCTTTCCCGGGCCACCGGCTCTGAGGCTGCGTCAGGCTCCAATTACAAGTCTGTCTCCAATGGCAATCATGCCTCCGCAGACACAGCAGCC
Source organism: Tetrapyrgos nigripes (assembly GCA_013368315.1). Taxonomy (NCBI): domain Eukaryota; kingdom Fungi; phylum Basidiomycota; class Agaricomycetes; order Agaricales; family Campanellaceae; genus Tetrapyrgos; species Tetrapyrgos nigripes. The sequence goes on from JAACJM010000001.1 coordinate 811,600, forward strand.
TCGTCATTAACACCTTCCGCTAATGGTTCTCCATACCCCAACAAGGCCGCAAACCCCTCTTCCAACGACAGCTCCAATCCTTCCCATCCCCAATCTCCGTCATCTTCCAAGGCCCTCCCAGCTCCAATTGACATTGCTGCTGCTCAAGGAACTATCCTTTCAAATGCCACGCCCTTTACCCCCGCTTCTCCGAATAATAATGGCGCTGCGAACGACCCAGCGAGGCAGCGTCCCCTGGACGTCGATGACATGATTCAGCGACTTTTAGATGTGGGATACACCGGAAAAGTCAGCAAATCGCTCTGTCTGAAGAACACGGAGATTACAGCTATATGTCAAGCTGCTCGTGACATCTTCCTCAGTCAACCAACCCTCATCGAGCTTTCTCCTCCCGTCAAGATTGTTGGAGACGTGCATGGCCAATATTCCGATCTCATCCGGTTATTCGAAATGTGTGGTTTCCCCCCGGCCGCAAACTATCTCTTTTTGGGCGACTATGTTGACAGAGGAAAACAGAGTTTGGAGACGATCCTGTTACTTCTATGCTACAAAATCAAGTTCCCAGAGAACTTTTTCTTGTTGCGGGGGAACCACGAATGTGCGAATGTCACTCGCGGTAAGCTTTGCATCTTGATTTTTGCGCCGCATCTGACTCTCTTCCTCTACTAGTGTACGGCTTCTATGACGAATGCAAACGACGATGTAACATCAAAACGTGGAAGTCTTTCATTGATGTCTTCAATTGTCTACCAATCGCAGCTGTTGTAGCCTCCAAGATATTCTGCGTGCATGGTGGCCTGTCGCCCTCCCTTCACTCGATGGAAGACATCAAACGAATACAGCGTCCCACTGACGTTCCTGATTACGGCCTTCTGAATGATCTGCTCTGGTCAGATCCATCAGATACAGCCTTGGACTGGGAGGATAATGAGCGTGGGGTCAGTTATTGTTTCGGAAAAGGGATTATCAATGAGTTCCTGGTGCGGTATGATATGGACTTGATCTGCCGAGCCCATATGGTGGTTGAGGATGGTTATGAATTCTGGAATGACCGCACACTGGTCACTGTCTTCAGCGCTCCCAACTATTGTGGAGGTCAGTATCCTCTCTGTCCTTATCACACCGATGTCACTGACGACATCTATGCAATACAATAGAGTTTGACAACTATGGCGCATGCATGAGGTATGTGAATAGTTGCCTATGTCATTATGCCCTATAAGCTCATGCCGACAAATTAGTGTTTCCGAGGATTTGCTCTGTGCATTCGAATTATTGAAACCACTCGATGGTGCAGCACTCAGGAAAGAAATGACTAAAGCAAAACGGAAAAGGTAACCACTCCTTGCACTTTATCAGCGATAGCGCTAATTTTGACGCAAGTTCAGCATGATGGCGGCAACTTAACCATCGCAGATACTTTCCTTTTCATTCTCTACGTACTTGGAGCCATATACGAATATATTGTCAGGTTGTTTTCAAGAGGCTGGTGGTTTAATTGTTTCATGAGCGATGGATTTGGAGTTTGCAACACAGGGGTTTGGATTGATTCTTCTCGCGCAGCAGTCATCTTTTCCGTGGTCGTCTTCTGTTTTTATCACGCACTCGTACCGTCTTCTTTTCATGTATCCTTTACTGAGCGCATCTCAGCTTCTCTTCCCCATTACCTTTCGTTTTGTTTGCTATCTATTGAGATTCTGGTTGCTCTTTACTGTTCTTGTGCTATAGTCGAACTTTGGGATATACAATAAGCTCAATATTCTATCTGCTTTAAGTTAGAATAGGAATGCGAATGCTACAGGTATGTGGAATATGAAGATTATCTTTTATAGAGAATGTCATATGCTAACACCCCAAATGCTGCTACAATTGTAGCGGATCCTACGACAGTCCAAATTGTCAAGGCATCCGTGTTGCCCAATACAACATCGGAGATGAATACGAGTACAATGGTTAACAATCCGCCGACAGAGGTTATGATGGGACCCAAACTAGCCAGGAGAATCTAGACAAAGATGTGTGAGCCGGAGCAAATGGCGGAGCCAAATGAACCCACCATAAACCCTGCATTAAAGATGGATCCCGACACAATTATACAAAGAATAGCGCCCGTAGTCTTAAGGTCGTTTGGTAAAGAGAATGGTTCGACATTAAACCAATGAAGGATTGGGAGAGGTATCCATAACAAAACCATCGTGCAAAATCCGATGGCGAAAGTCATCATATTAGAATAAAGACCGTATGGCAGTGGAGGGAGTGCATCGTCTGTTGAAGCGTTTGGAGGATGTTCTGGGTCAGGAAGAGGTTCGTAATGGTCGTCAATGGTGTCTTCGGGTTCTGCCAATGCTGCATATTTTTTGTAATGTACTTGGTATCCAGCATAACCTATTGATGCGATAAAGGTCAATAAATCCCCTAATAAGGGCATTGATGGTTCAGAGGGCGAATGAGGGTGAGAAGCAGCTTCTGAAGAAGGCGGTGCTTCTTCGGCGGTGCTTCCACCATACACGACTGCGAATAACGCCCGCAGTCGCAAGGACAACCGCACCCAGTTTACGAGTCTCCCATTTGAGACCGAAAACCTTGACGGAGAGCACATAGGCAAAGAAGGCATTTGTGTTCCAGATAGCTACTTGAACGTTAAGAAACAACACGAGTTGAGAAGCACAGACATACCAGTTACATCTGTGACTCTGAAAAGACGCTTAAACTTTCTATACGCACACTAGGTTATGGTAGAAGAACTCACGATGATAGCGTCATAGCTATAAACCAAAGTAGCGCAGGAACCGTGACTGCTGCTGTGACCGCAATGATTAGAAATGCAAATCGGTACCATGGAAATTGGGCTGCTTCCAGAGAGCCTACAGATCTACGAGGAGAGAAATGATCGATGACGGCTAGCTTTAGGGACTTGAGGTACGTGGAAGTAGGCCGTCCAGTTGTCAGGGCGAGGTAGAGCAGATGACAGGGGAAGGCGAGCATGAAGCAGGAATGCACAAGATAGCTTGGAGGGTGTTACAGAAGCCATGATCCAGGAATAGAATACTCACAAAATAAAGTATGGCTGGCTGTATGACAACGTAGTCTGAACATACTAGTCCCAAGTCAGTAAAACCGATTCAGAAGCGAGTAGCAATAGATACCTGAGTGAGCTGGCTCTCTACAACGAAAGAAAGGAGAGTAATGGTAAAAACAAAGATCGTCAATTTGCCCACTTGGGAGGGAGAAGACATGAGTTTTCGGGATTTGCCGGTCAACCATTTCTTCGTCCATCTCTTCCTGCTGTGCCATGTTCCGCGCTTTAGTTGCCTCAAGTAGGCCTCTTTTAACCCGTCTAGCCCCAAGGGCTACATCTATCAACCTCTCTCTCCCTCACTATCATCATGCCATTGCCCCAGTTCCCAGTTTGGCGCGCGGAATGAAAGTACGGTCTTCGGTCAAGCTCATGTGTGATGGGTGTAACGTCGTCAGGAGAAAGGGCAGAACCTATATCATATGCTCAAAAAACCCCAGGCACAAACAGGTGCGTCAAAGCGGTTGTTTGTCGCTAGACGTTTTCTTGACAAATTTTCTCTACAGCGTCAAGGTTGAGCTATACATTGGAGTACCGTTGTACACGTCGAATGGTATCACTACGCTACATGGGACAAAAGACGCATGAAAAGACGGGGTATATAATGTTAAAGCGTTCAGGGCTCGCGAACCCAATGTTGAAACTCGTATTCCGTTCCACCCTCCTCTTGTTCTCCTTCTGGTACAGGGAATCCAACCCAATCACTGTGTGCTTCGTGCATTACCCGCTTCCACCCATTGGAATCTGGGCTCCCAATCCATTCTCCCAGAAAATCCGGCATAAACACGTCGCATTGATCGTAAGCGGGGGAGTGTATCCGAGTAAGCAAGACTCTGTCAACAAATCCAACTGGGGAGTTCGACGGCAGTGAGAGACATTGCGAATATAATGATGCTCCCCCAATCACGAATATGTTGTGGATGTTTTCGGATTCTTTACACAATTGCTCAGCGGCAGATTCTAGACTGCGGTGAAGATATGCGGGATTTGCCTCGCTTGATTCCCTTTCACGAAGTTGGCTTTGCAATAGATCAAAGAACGAGTGAACTTACTGCAATGTATATCCTGCCTTGCGGCTCACGATGAGGTTGATTCGTTTCGGAAGTGGCCTATATTTCCCTGGGATACTCTCCCAAGTGTTCCTGCCCATGATGACCGCATTTTTCTTTCCTTCAGGTGCATTGGTAGTTACTTTTGCGAAGTAAGACATTTCCTTGGGTAGCTTCCATGGTAGACGCGCCTCTTGACCTATCCCGTTGGTCTTTGTAGCAGCGACGATGAGGGTTAGACGGGACATGTGATGAATGTTATCAAGCGCGGTCAATACACTAATAGAAACTAAGTTCGGAAGCTGTAATTGAAGGTATACACATGCGATTGACGCGAAAACACTATAGATGCAGCAATACGGACAATGTAAAATACAAAATGCAATCGGCGAGGGAAGTTCCAAAAAAAGTAAACAACGTTCCCAACTTCAATTCCACTTCTTCCACTCCTGGCCTTCAGGCGGCCTCACTGGCACCATCTCTTTTTGGACTTCATCCCAGTTTGTGCTCAAAGTGGTGCCACCGCTTTCGACGAAACTCTTCATCATCGCGCGTCTCGTGTCATCGTCTGCATCGGCATAGATCTTCTGGAAGAATGGGTTGACGGCGCTGTCACCACCCACATTCGGATCCTCATCAAGCGACTTGTCTTTCTCGGAGGATAGGATGTTGCTAGTAATACCATCCCAGTTCTTCCCAGTCTTCCTTTGCGGCTCAGAAGATGGCGTAGCAGCAGAGTTTGCCAAAGCTGGTAGCGAACAAATCCAATTAATCGATTTGCTTCCTGAGTGGCAAAGAAAGACGTACGATCGGGACTGTCACCAATGAGACCTCCCCATCGACCTTGGGCTATTTTTGATAGCCGAAGCTCAACCTTGACTTTCCCTACGGTGTAGTCGCAGGCGTTGGTATCGATCTGACCTTTAAGAGGCTCAAGAACGAGAAGCTTGTCACCGTTCGTGTAGGTTACCTATAGTAGCCTGAATAAGATCTAAAATCAAAAGTAGAAAACAAAAGCACTACTTTTCGAGGTTCAAACTTGACGGATACCTGGGCGGCGTCCGCGCCACGGTCAAAGACAGAAATGGTGACTCTTTCGTCAGTCTCATAATATTCGTGTCTGAAAAAAAAAATTAGTAAACGAAAAAAAAATGAAGGGGGTAATACCGTATCGTTGCCATATTGAGGAGCAAAGGTTGTACAAAGGAACAAGCTAAGAAAGTTCGAGAACGGTGAGCTTAAGCAGCGTGCCCATCACGTATTAGTAAGCACGCGCGTCTGTGGACGCCTACAGCCCGCCCATAGTTTGCTGTCACTGCAGCGGTAGCAAGCAGCACAGACATGGAAAACGCTGTAGCCTGCTGGAAAGCAAGTATAAAAGATGGTACCGATCTCCAGTTCTTCCAAAGACATACAAACACCCCGCATCGACGTCATATATAGACCCTCCAGACAGGTACTTCTCCATTCGTAATTATCATGTCTGCCATCCCCAAAGCCGTCCTCTACTACTATCCATTATCTGTCTGGTCCTCTGCCAGTAAGCTTATAAACTAGAATAATGCATATCTTGCTCACCCGCATACTACCAGCTCTACTTGCCTTGTAGGAATCTTCTTCGAGTCGCTGATTGGAAGCTGATCTCCTTACAGAGAAGAGAAGGGGTACGGAGACAACGATGTCGATCTCAAGATCGTCGACCTTTGTAAGTCCTACCGTTCTTTACGATTGAATGATTCTCAAGGCGAGATAGCCAAAGGAGAGAACTATGGTCCTCCATTTCTCCGCTTGAACGCCAAAGGTGATTTGAACGTTCTACCTCCAAGCTAGACTTTGTAACAACGCCTTGACAGCCAGAGTTCCAACACTTGTTGTACCACTCCAGAAGACTTTGGGTGAAGACGTAGAAAGTCGTTACAAGGCCATTACGGAGACCAAGGTCGGTCACTGTCGAATTTCTTCTTGAGACACAAACTGACTAGTTTGGCAGGCTATCATCGGGTTTCTGGACAAATCACGCTCGCCGTTATCGCGTACAAACACTACTTCGGATGCACCTGCTCCCTCATTGATGCCGGCGTCGATAGCGTTTCTGGCCACCTCGAAGACTATTGTTGAAGAGATCCTACACTCTGAACAAAACGACCCGAATAACCTCACCTACGTGAACGCAAGAGACGATACTTCACTTCGTGTGCTTTCAGAGTCGCTACTACCGTATTTCAAGGGAAGACAAGAAGCTTTAGCTGGCTATCTTGCCGACCCAGAATCTCGAGTCACCGACAAAGTCAAGAACTTTTGGAGAACGAAGAAAGAGGCTATTGATGCTCTCATGGCGGTGTACGAGAAGGGTGATAAATCAGAGAGCGAGCTGAGCGACGACGACAAAGCGAAACGAAAGGAGTTTTTCACAACTGCGAAAAGCGTATGGGAGGAACACCTGGCCAAAGTGTTGCTCAAGCTCAATTCTGAGATCATCGGCCCCTATGCCCTCGGTATGTACTCCTGAGTACACTGTCCAACGGTAGCCTGATTGTATTTTTAGGCGAACAGTATTCTATTGCAGATCCTCACCTGGCTGCCTGGTTGACAAGAATCGTCATGCTAGCTGGTGGAAGTGCAGAAGACAACGGAAGCACTGTGATCAGCAAGTTGGAGAGTCACATTGGTAACGGGTTGGCTATCCCCAAGATTCGGGCGGTAGCAGTTGCAGGAGAGGAGGCTGTTAGTAAAAGTAAATTGGCTGAATACTGGGACGCGATGAAGGAAAGGAATAGCTGGCAGAAGGTGTACAGTAATGGGCTACACTAAGATGTAACTATTAGCGCTGGTTGAAAAGCACAGTGAAAGAAGATCCACGTGATCAACAAACACTACTCTCGGGCCAAAAACCCTAACAACTTGATGGAGGGGCGAGTGCTGTTAGCGGATGGGTACGAGAGCTCAGACAGCAACTGCAGCGCTCAGAACCCCCGCATCCTCCTCTCACCTCCTCCCGCCTCTCCCTCGGGCCAGTCCTCGGTCTGCTCAAGTGCAACATCAACCCCCGTTCCCTCCCGCTCAGGCTCCCCTCTTCCCCAGTTTCTCATCTCCAACCCTTCTTACTCCAGCTCAGGCTACTCGGAGAGCGAAAGCGAGGAACTTTCCCCATCATTGATTAGAAATAGACATTCTGCCTGGAGACAGGATGGACACAACTGGTGGCAACTCTCGCGCAATGGTCGGAGAAGGAAGGATTTCTCTCTTCTGAGAGTCTCTAAAAGATGGTTCAGACGATCTTTGCGGCATCCATTCGTTCCAAAGACTCCTCTTACAATCGTGAGTTGTTGCAAGTCTACCTCTCCGGCTCTCTGACAGTCTGCATCAAACATAGATTCTTTCATTTATCTTATTCTCTATCTTCGCCATTTCCCTTACCCTGCTACTAATTTACATTCTCAACCCGGATAAAGAACCCTTGCCATGGAGGGCATATTGCTCAATGCCTTATCTCAACTCTCCCCCTGACCCTCAAAACCCCTTCCTGTATACTGATCCCTATCACAATTATTCCGCGGGTGCCGCTGCCGCTCCCTTTCCGCATCAACGACTTGATCTTCTTCCACCCGTCGGTCTCTTCATTGGCGTCTTCTCAATTGACTCTGCGTTCGAACGGAGAGCACTCGTACGTTCCACCTGGGCATCCCATCCCCGAAGTCGAAACGGCGCAGGTGCTGGCGATGACGGCAACAGCACTTCTCGGACCGTAGTCCGTTTCATCCTTGGCCAGCCACGGAAAGATTGGGAAAGGAGAATCCAGCTAGAAATGGAAGGTATGTCATGGTCCCAATTCTTCTTTGACAGTTTCAAACTCAACCCTCACCACTTCTTTGATGCAACAGAATATAACGATATTGTAATCCTCCCGATGGCGGAAAACATGAATTATGGCAAAAGTCACACGTACTTTTCATGGGCTTCTATCAATGCTTGGGTACCTCCTGTTTATGTTGAATCCTCGGAACCGATCCCGCAGTTTTCGTATTCGAATGCATCGTCAACACCTCCACGCTTGGCGCCGCATGATCCACTTCTCGCTCGGCAAGATGCAGCTTCAGGACAACCCAGACCCTGGGTTCGGCCTGATTATGTTGTGAAAGCAGACGAGGATTCGTTCATCATGCTGGCCGAGCTAGAAGCGAGACTACGTCTAGCTCTGAACGACCAGGCCCCGGCACGGAGGCCTGACCCGTTTACGATGTTTATGCATGGGAACACTTCTGATCACGAGATGCCGTTTGGTGGTGTCCGAGCGCTCATGCATGCTGGAGACGTTTCGACTTCGCGGGATCCATTAATTTATTGGGGATATCTCGTCACGAATAGGCTGCATCGGTTCATGGCAGGAGAGTTGTATGCTCTTAGTTGGAGTCTCGTCGATTGGGTCGCGAGGGATCCGGCTGTGAAGGATATGACCAAGGGTGCCGAGGACAAGCAGACGTCCAAGTGGATGAAATCCCATCCTCAATCCCATGCAGTACGCTGGGTCAGTGAAAGGTGTTGGATCTATGATCATCCAAGAGCTGGAAGCGTGTAAGTGATTTACAATTCTGCAACGTTATTGTTCATTGTTGACGATTTGGTTTTTGATAGATATGCCCATGGATTCCTATTTCCATCTGAAGTAACTCGAGTGCGAGAGAGCATGGCCAAAGAACTTGAACGGATACCAGCGGACGGCCCAGACACATTACAAGTATCTGGTTCTTCATTCCTACCGACACCATCATCATGGGCTCACTCGAGTGTGTCGGCATTCCATGTACGCTACAGTCCACCTGTGGATGGCCTCGACATCAGCCAAAGCATGGAGGCATTAGTGGAAGGGAGTCAAATGTCGCTTTTGCGTGATAAAACTCAACTCCCGAAAGACGCGAAACAGGCAGCGTGGATACAACGGGAAGGTCGAGCAAAGCGTTATGAAGGGTATCGAGTGGGTGGTACGGTGGTGGTGCATTTCATCAAACAGAATATGTGGTTCCTGGAGACAGCCGTGGCTCTATTGGAAGGGGAGGACGAGACAGAAGCAGAAAAGTATCGTCGGAGACCTTTACCGTCAAGTTCGAGGCCCTTTGGACATCGGCAGAGGTAGCATTGTGTAGAATAAATTATTCGTTATACCTACATGGATCCAAGGACATACTGAAAATCCCAATGATACACCTACATATCGCTACTGTAATGGAATACATTCTGCACTGTATTTAAGCAGTTTTCTTTACACCCATGGACCCGGAGCAGCGAAAGGCGTACTGGACTGATAACGAGAAGCCACGCAATGAATGATGGTAGCCTCCCATTGCTTTAACCAGGCCATTTCATCGGAAGTTGTCCAATTATCAACTATCCTGTTTGAATTGCCCCCATTGTTAGGAGGCGGGGATTCTGAATACTTGGGTAACACGTCGCCCGTCAAAAGATCTGGCGGTGGACGGGTAGAAGGGCGCATAGCATAAGCACCTCCACAAATACGCCAACGACCACCTCCGTAAAAACGTTTATAAAGCCAGATGAAAGGGAATATAAAGGTAATGATCAGAAGAAATTTGAGCCACTTGTTGGAGAGAGTGCGAGAGAGACGATTGTCCGGACGGACATAGACCTTTGTGCCAAGAAAACGAAAGTTGACATCCAGACTAGTCGAGTTAAAGTGCCTGCTTGATACGATGAGGGAACTGACTGCAGATTCGAGAGCGTCAAAGTTCCAACCATAAACGACCTTGCAAATGAGGGACGTGAACAAAAATAGGAACAGGTACATTTGTTGGGATCACCTTATCGTACTGGAATTCCTTAAGACGCTTTGTAGAAGCAGTGTATTCATCTGCCCACTGCCTTGGTGTTTTGGAAGACTTGGAGGCGACAAGTGGGTCATCTGGATGCCACGGAGGGAGACCGTTCCCGAGACGAGCTTTCTGAGCTGCATTGAAATGTTTACGTTCGCCACGAGTAGCCTTCCGGAGCCCGACAGGAGTGTCTACCTCCGATATCATGTTTCCGCGGTAAGCAGGATCATGATCTGGTAATGACCAGTGAACAACGTGGGGTTGGACAAGGGAAGACAAATCTAATAATAAATCTAGATCTGTCACAGTCTCTTGGTAGGATTCTTGTCGAGTCGTGGTGTTGGGGCCGTTTGTGACGGTGCGATGTCGATGTCGTGTTTCTTGATGAGTAGCGCGACAATGAAGATGGAGTTTTGGAGGAGTTTCCGACTGTGCTAGTAGGAAGCGATAAAGTGCCTCACCTAAGAGGTGTGTAGGGAGTGAATTAGCGGGGCAGTACATTGGAAAATGACGGGGTATATGTACCGTCGGTATTCAAGTGCGGGTCATGGGACACGACGTCCCCGTAGGCGACGTTGAAGGCTTCAGCATCGTAGGGGGCAAACGGAGGGGGCAGGTCTGACGACATCGTCGAAAGTGGTCAGGAACAAGTTCTCGAGTGGCTGTGTAGCATAAGTAAAGCAAAGTGCACTTTGTACACAGCCACACATGGCCTCTGGTTTCTCCACCAGCAGCGCCCAGTCGCCGCCCTCTTCTTCTTCTTCTGCAGATTCCATTTCTTCTGAAATTTCTTCTTCTTCCTCTCCTTCTCTTTCTTCTCTTTCTGTTTCATCTGTCATGTCTACCATGTCTACCACTTCTCCTTCAGAGCTCACCAATCCACCCACATCCACATCCACATCCACAACTTCAACTTCATCAACTTCCCCTTCTTCCTCTACAACCTCCACCTCCACCTCCACTACTTCCACTTCCACCTCCACCTCCACTACTTCCACTTCCACTTCCACCTCTACCTCGACAACTTCCACTTCTTCCACCACTTCTATCAGCTCCACCAGCTCCACCACTTCCACGTCCACTTCCACCTCAACTACCACCTCAGAATCAGCCACTTCAACCTCAACCTCTTCCACTGAATCTCAGGCCACCTCCTCTACCTCGGTTTCGACTCCTCCGGTTTCGACTCCTCCTCCTTCACGTACCACAGCTACCTCAACGTGTGTCTCAGTTTATTGTCCCTTTTTTCGCGTCTCATTTCTTGCCTAGTACCACCTTTCAGACTACTGTTGTTTTCACCACAACAGATTCCAGAGGTAGCACCACTCTGTCTGTTCCCCAGGCTATAACAACCACTTTTACCACTACAAACTCGGCCGGAGGTTTAGTCACCGTGACTGAGGTTGAGTTGAATCCTACTTTAAACTCAAGCGATGGTGGTGGCCACGATTCGAATTCGTAAATATGTGTCCTTTCTTCTCTTTCATCGCAGCTTACCCTTTCTCTAGTTTCTTTGAAAATTCCGGTGCCGTCGCAGGCGTTTTTGTTCTTGTCGGCCTTGCGGCCACCTCCATCCTAATATTCATCTTTTTCTATGTTCGTCGTCGTCGCCGGAGGCAGCGCATTGAACATGATACCGCTGTCTCTGCCACTCTTGCTGCTGCAGGCTTCAATCGCGCTCCTCTTGATGATGACGAGGAGAATCATCGCCACATTAGTCCCGAGATGAATCAACGTTCTACCCTCGGCTCCATCCCAAGTGGCACGCGAAATTCCACATACTTTGACGAACCTTCTGACCCTTACAACCCTTATATCGAGTACGGTCAAGCCGTACCCATGCCTGGTCCATCAGTCTCTTCCTCTCCTTCTCGTCCTCCTCCCGGAGAGCGGACGCTCAATCACTCAGCTTCTCATTCAGCAGCCAGTTACGAACCACTTCTTGCCTCCTGGTATCAAAACGAAGCGGCGGCGGCGGCCGAAGCCAATAACAACAATAAACCTCCTACCCCACCTCCTCGCAATCCTCTACGAAACCAAAATACTTCCTCTGTCACTGGGCACGATTCTGCACCCGAGTCGGAAAGCACCGGAGACGATAGACTTGACCCAGGTCTTCGCCAACGCTCTGACGGTGACCTCAGAGATGACGAAGATTATTCCAGACCCGTTCTTGGAGTAAGCACGCTTCTTTTTGTTGTCTTGTATGTCACTAATTGATGTATCTCCAGGTTCGTAATGTCTCGGACTCACCATAGACACTCTTGTATTTTTGCAGCATATGGACGCTCTTTTTGTTTTGCTACTCATACCAAGGCATGGACTATCCAATGGACTTCGATTACTTAGGCATCCTCATAAGTTGGTATCTCTTTTTGTATCACACTCATATCTTCTGCAATCTCACGCACGACTGTGCACGGGATTCCTCCCCGTCCCGTGCGTATCCTTACTTATCGTACTCTTTAATTTCATGTTGGGCTGTTCATGAGCATGTCTAACCTTCCCATCCACGACACCCCCATACTTGGTATGGTTTCGCGTCCTCCAGTTACAGTACCCATACAATACGGTGTCAAGTCCTTTTGGGTTGAATACCCAGATGGTCTTCTCGACCTATCAAGAACTACTCCCCTCTCAGGCTCGCCTAGCACTTCGCCGAGCATTAGCAAGGGCCAACTTGACATCAAGGTCGATGGCAATCGAACTATCCGAGTTGATGCAAGCAAGACTGCACTTGTTGTCATTGATATGCAGAAGTAAGACATCTGAGGATATGTCTTAGTTGCTTTCGCTTTCGCTTTTACAGCCATTGCAAACCCTACTCACATTTGTGTCTTACTTTTAGCTTTTTCCTACACCCAGACCTACGTTCCCATCCCACAGGTCTGGCATGCGTGGACCCTATCATGAACGTCGTTCCCGGTCTTCGCGCGAAAGGGGCCAAGATTGTCTGGGTGTACGTATCTATATTCTCTTATCTCTCACCTACCCCTCCATCCATCCATACTTCGATAGGCTCTAGGTTATAGCCTAACCTCTCCTAACCTCCCGCGAAGTCTTCTCTTCCGGGTTTATGAACGTAAAAACTCTAACTGACCTTTTCACTTCCTCCTGTCCTCTTTCTTACTTACTAACACGGTGCCAACGCTTACTGCTTACGCTTTACGGTATACGTTATCCAATCACCGATCACTAATAACTAACTCGACTTCCAATCCGGGTACTATTCTAATCACGGTCATGAACCCGCGCCACCGGTGTTTACACACCACTGTTATTCAACGGACAATCCAAACCGCTCGTACCCCTCTAAATGTTGATTCTATCTAATATGTCCATCCCACATTCCCAGTAACTGGGGCCTAACAGACAACGAACTACTCACCCTCCCTCCATCCACCATTCGAGGATTTATGAAATCCGGAGCCGGTTCCGGGTTTGGTATCGAGTTGCCGGGAGGGTACGGTCGATTGCTTATGCGAGGTGCTTTGAATTCTGCTATGTATGGGCCTTTGCAGGGGTTGTATGAGCAGGGAGAGAAGGAGGGGACGGATGTTTGGATTCATAAGAATAGGTGCGTGTTTTAGCCTTTAGAAAGGGAGCCCTAAGTTGCTTCGTTACTTCGTGCTTCTGGGCAGGATGGACTGCATACTCTTATCGGACCACCTTCTGGATTTTGTCTTCATCCAATACTGAGACCGTTGTCGCCGTGATCATTATCGTTACCTGACAGGATTCTTGCTTTCAACATTCATCTTCTATTATATGTGCCCCTGAATGCAATACTGATCTCGAAGTGCTGTCTGTCATGTCATCTCTTCACAGGATGAGCGGTATTTGGGAGTCGACTCATTTAGCTAATTATCTCAAGGAGGAAGGCATCACGACTCTGCTCTTTGCTGGTGTTAATTCCGATCAGGCAAATCCCAGTGTCATTTTGACCCTGCATATATGCTAACTTGAACTATCTCGTCTTCTGCCTCCCCACAGTGTGTCCTCGGAACATTTATCGACTCGTACTATCAAGGCTATGACTGTATCCTTGTTCAAGATGCTACAGGTTAGAGTGCACTTCAGTCTACTGGCTGCTCTCTTTCACTGGCAGCTTGCTTACAATATGGCTTTTCATCCAGGTACCACTTCTCCTAGCGGGGGTTTGGAGAATGTCGTCTATAACGCGGGGAATGTGAGTTTCGTCAATCTCCGAGTCAGATCATTTCAAAGACATTGTGATGGCTCATGGACGCCCTGAATATCTCTTCATAGAGCTATGGTTTCGTCACTGATACGAAGAGAATCATAGATGCTACCACGTAAAGTTTGGCGTAATAGTGCCCCATGCCCCACGGCAAAACTGGAAAGCTGAAAGCGAGTATCATCCGAAGTGATCCTTTTGTATCCCTTCTCAAAAGTCCGATGTTGCTATGATCTCAACATGTATTGTTTTAGTGTAAGTATTTATGAAAATGTTGTACAAGAAGTAGGTACCCAATTCGAGAATACCAAATACAGTGATGTGTTCATAACGTGTCTTGCCCGTCTAATACGTATTAAATGCATACCATGCTCATCTCGTTCCAACATTATCTGCACTGGGACGTGGACGAATCTGCATAGCATGAGGAATGTTACGATCAGCGTCTCTTGCAACTAAGCTAATGATAAGAAAGACTTACACCCAACAAAGTCCTCCTATTGAAGATATCCTCAATCCCAATAGCTTTATTGGCAGAAGATGGAGGCGTGTACGCTTGATATCCACGCTGCTGCTGCTGCTGTTCGACACTAGGGTAGTCTTCCCATACTCCTGACGAGCGATATCCAATCGGGCTAGGTGGTTTGGTTGAAGAATCATTACCGTCATGGCCTTGAGCCGATTCTGGAGGAGTTAGAGGCCTGTAATCCATAATCTTCGATGGAGCCTCTCGAAGAACGGAACGAGGAGGACGTGATGGGAATGCAGTTGGTGTCTCGGTAGTGGGACTAGGAGTGGAAGTTGACGCAGGAGTAGGTATCATTAGTGGTATGACGGAAATACTATCCTGCTTTGCGTGAGGCATAGTCTGAGTAGAAGGCTGAGACTCCTCCTCGTGTGACATATCCACCTCTTCGTAAATGGAGCTCACATCGTCGTTAGACAATGGTATCGTCGGTGGATAGATAGATGGGCTGGATTGGACAAGAGATGGACGACTGGGAGATTGGGCAGTCTGTAGGGCGGGCAAGGTGTCTACTACTGTGTCCGTGGTGACAGCGACTCCGAATTCCGTTTGTCTGTGTTTGTAAGCGTAGAGATCGCTGAAAGGATCAGTAGGACGTTGGCTGAGGATGTATCCCTTGTTATCGTGCCCGGCATTCCTGAAGGTGCTGGTGGCGGGATCGGGAGTACGAGGGTCGTAGTCGTAGGCACGTTCTGGATTGGTGGGTGGAACACCTGTTGGGGGAGGCGTGGAATCATAGTAGTCGACTTGTCTCATCGGGGTATCTTCCTCCTGATCCACGAACGGAGAATCAACGCTCGGCAATCGCCTACGAACACTGGCGATCCACTGTCGCTGTTTCTCTCTACGTTTTCGCCTTCTCCGACAGAGTAGCACTAGACCAGTAACCAGACATGCTACGACGATGCCGACACATAGGAAGACACCTGCCACAGCCCCCTGGTTGTGGAAAAAGCTATGGTAACGGCACAAGTCAGAATATGTCCTGACACTCGTAATTAATGTATCACTTACGAGCTGTCATTACTAGCCTTACCATCAACCGTTGTGGCTCCTGTTGGATTTGCCACAATATCGGTGAGTGTCACTAAGGAACCGTCTCCGTCTACGGTTGTTCTCACAACAGTTACGACTGGCGGGAACGTTGTTGACGGTTGTCCATTGAAAGCATTGGTAGTAACGACTCCTACTGGGGTAGACAGTGTCGAACTTGGCTGGCCAGTGAATGTACTCCTAGTCGTTACGGTTGATGTTGGCCCATCGTTCGTCACAACTTGGACTACATATATCTAGCAAGTCAATATGTAAATCATCGGCTCATGACGATGTGTACAGACCTGACGTAGAATCTGCCGACTTCTGGACATTGTGGGCGATAGACCCGCTCTGATTACTACTGGTCTTGCCGGTCTTGCTGGGAGATGGAGTTGGCTCAGCTACATTGTCTGCATTATGGCTCGAGTCGGTGCTGATTTGAGCACCCTTTGAGTTGGAAGGAGTGACAGTTGCAGAAGTTTCTGTTGCAGATCGAGGAGAAGACAGAAGCAGATCGAGAAGGGGCAGAAGCAGATCGAGAAGGTGAAGGTGTAGCAGAACTAGTCGCTGAAGTTTCCGAAGCTGGAACGTCTGGAACGCCTGGATTCGCTGCATCAGGTTTGGAAGTTGAGTTGGAGGCAGCCTGTATTCCCGTTGCAGAGGACATACTACATGTCAATGAGCTTAGGGCATGGAACAGGCAACTTGTGGAACACTCACTTCGGAGGCGGTAAACTTTCCGATGTAAGCGGCGCTGATATGCTGGAACTAGTAACGGTATTTGCTGATTCCGTCTTGGAGGGTAATGAGGGGGGATTGTTGACCTTTACAGGGCTACTCGAGTTCGAGATACCGGTAAAAGTTACCTGAGAGCTTGCCAATACAGACGTTGAAGTTGAGACCGAAATGTTGCTGGCCGACTTTGAGCGGAGTTAACAACAGTGAAGCCATGAAGCATTTATGGTCCCTTACCGGCACCGAGGTGAGATTACGCGCAGATGATGCTGCATAGAAAACGTAGGTTAGTACATCGATCGACGACATGGAATGGAAGCAGATGCATGCAAATGAGCGCTCCTTAAACTGAAGAGCACGTACAGTTTGTAAAGGTATCGCTGATACTCATGGCTCACCTCAGAGGCGCGAACAATGAACCATGACCAGGGTACTGGGGCAAGGTTGGAAAGAGAGAAGTGAAGAAACGTCCACGAGTAGGAACACTGTGGTTATAGGTCTACGTGTCAGGTATTTCCGTGTGAGCGGCAAAACCTCGACACATTACGGACAAATCGCAAGGACCTCTTTCGAGATACCGTTAGAGATCCGTGTCCAAGGCGCATATGTGGGGATATGGTGGGATGGAAAAAAATAGACCTGAGAAGTCCCCCACAGCATGGATAGACATATCATGTGAACGTCACCGAACGATCACCGTTGAGGATGATAGCAACGACACACGGGGTCGCAATTGTATCAGTGATGTTCACCATGCGCATAACTTTCGTTAGAACCGTCCGTAGCTGAAATAATACATATGATCCTGTAGATAAAAAGAATTATGAAGATATAGGGGTCTAAATGCAGTCTCCAGAAAGCCAAACAGGGTAGAGTGCAACTGCAAAGGAAGACCGTGAGTAGATGCTACGGACCGTTTTGGTGGCGGACTTACGCACGCAGTGGAGTGCGAGTGTGCGACTGGTATAGCAAATGGTAGGGTATGAATTAAGCCGGGGTGCGAAACCAAAGAGTGAGCACAGAGAACTAGTGGTGGCGGTAGGAAAGGTACACTCAATTAAAAATAATCAACTCATCATAAGTACTCAAAATGTCAAAAGGTGTAGTAGACTCACGATAAATGAAAGCTAACAACACTGGCTGCCAGGCACCCAATTCTTCACCTTGAGCTTGACAGGTCGTCGTTGCCCTCTGCTGAGGCTGCCGAAGCTTAGCCGACTAGAGCTGTTCACCCGACGTAATGCTCTATCTCCATAACTGACGCCACTACCAGCTTTCTCGGGATCAAGGGCCCCAGACTCTATAGACAGTAAGATCGACCGGGCGGCAAGCATGAACGGAGCTTCAACATTATCGCCAGTAAGTGAAGAAGCCTCGAGAAAATGCACATCTGGAGAATGAGACCATTGAAAACATGACGTTGCGAGGTGGTAGCGTGACATACCATTCTCAGCGGCCCATCTGCTTGCTTCAGCCCACTCCACTTCACGTTCTTCCTCTCGATCCGACTTATTCCCGACCAAAACAACGACTAAATGGGAGCTGGCCAGAGCTCTAGCATCTGCAAGCCATCTTGACAACTTTTGAAAAGACTCTCGGCTGGAGGGAAAAGAGCTCGCGATAAGTGACTAGAAGGTTCCGGTCAGAATTTCCACCAACTTGGTAATGTCATAAACTAATATTGCTCCAGCAGCTCCTCGGTAGTAACTTCGGGTTACGGATCTGGAAGAAGTCGTCAATGAGATATAAAAGATAGCAATTGATGTAACCGACCGGAATCGTTCCTGCCCTGCGGTATCCCACAACTTTGTGCCGGAGTGTGAGTGAGATGCTAGCCTATGCGACCGGATGAGACGCACCTGAAGCTTTATCCTCTTCTCTCCTAGCCTGATAGTACGACTAGAGAACTCGACGCCGATGGTGTGTTGGGAATGATCCTTGACTATAGACCGATAGTTAATTGAGGGGTCAAGATGTTGGACCAGAACGCACAGGAATTATGGGTAAAATGGTGTAGCAAACATGATTTTCCTGTCCCTGCTTCTCCTGGATAGCGAGTTGGATGAGTAAGTGTTTTTGGAGCAAGGATTGATTGCGGACCTATAACGATGTATTTCATGAGAAAGTCTAGAAAAATGTCAGCCAGTCGTACATAGTTGAGAATAGCAGAACAGACCGTATGTTTCCAGAAGCTCAGTAGCATCGGTCTCGTAGTCGTTGAAGGGCATAACGTGCAAGTTTACAATAAACAGTCTCAATCATAATGACACCCCTTCGGTCCACTGTCCACACGTGGTTGTGGCTGTGCAGCGTTAATTTTTATATTTCGGGATATATTTCTGCTCCTCCTCCACTACCAGCCCTTCCAAGGTACCCACACATCTTGAACAACTCGAGAATCTTCTACAATATAATACCATGGATAGGCTGCCGCAATTAGACATGCATGTTGTCCGACAATCTCAACGACCTCTCCCAAACGCAGTTTGTCATTTCCAACAGGTCCCGATCTCGTCAGTGTACCGTGTTCCTGAGATATTCTTCCCAATCTCCATCCTTTTCCAACCACACGTCCAAAATCCTTTGATGGTCCAGTATCTTTGCTGAATGCAATTGCTCCACCATCTACCAATGCCTCGTCAGAGCCGTCAACTCCTCTCCCCTCATAGTACGACAAAACAGTCACAAGTACTCGCTGCGCAATCCTTGACGGGTCAATCAAATTAGTGCTCTCCTGCTGCAGGTCCAGCATGGGATAATTTCCTGTTATCATTTGAATTACCCTGGACACTCGAAACAAATTGCGCTCAGCTCACCTGCATGAAGTTCTAATGAGCCATGCAGTACTTCGGACAGTCTAGCTCTTGTTTCTGCAGTGGCAGCATGAGCGGTTGGTGTTGACCCTACAGACAAGACGAAAGGTTGACTCGGAGGCTCCATCTTCAGCGTTTCGTTCAACAGTTTCAAAGCGTGCCCTGCAGCAGTATTGACGTTGTCAACTTCAGACGACAGAAACGAAGAAGCTTGATCGAAGGAAGTGGAGGCGTAGGCGTTTCCGGCATGAATATAGAATCCATATACAGAAATGACGGAGGAAGTGAAGAGAGTTGTCACCAAGGATTCAAACAGTGGGCTGGTGGGTGGTACTCCTGCTCGTCTTTCATTTCTATCAGCTGAGCCAGTCATCTTCCAGTCAAGAACTCACTTCTGTCCCCCATCCACTTTCACAAACACAGACCATTTCCTTGGTGTTTGACGTTCACTCTCGATTTTCTCCAAGAATTTGACCTGGTCTGGGTGATCAATCATGAGTCGGAGCACACCTCCTTGGGGAGCAATTTCATCCTGCAAATTGGACAGATCGGCGATCTTATTGGCCGCTGGAGGAATTCCATACAGGATCTGCAGGTTTTGTTGAGATTTCCTATGAATGTACCCCAGATATATAGGCTCACATCAGATACCGTCCCATCCTTAAACAGACCAGCGTTTACGACCTCCCAAGCTTCCATCATGGTCGACACCACAACCGCGCTCGTCTTATCAACACTCGATTGTAACTGTAGTCGTGTGCCTTCAGCCGTCTATCCAACCGGATTGAGTACCTGCTCAACGGATTCGTGATAGGTGCTCACTTTGTGCGTCTTGAGATGTACACGGAAACCAGCTCCCCATTCCTTAGCTTTCTTGTGCATGTTGGCGCAATTCGAAGCAAAGACTGCCCGATCTATGACAAAGGCAGGCGTTCTGAGCTCATCGAGAGATTTACCGACAAACTCTTCGACGAGGGCTACTTTGGAGGGTAGATTGGCGAGATGATATGGGGTCTTGGTTTGCGGCATGATAGAAGAACAGGACAAAGCTTGCTTGCCGTGGGGAGTCCTACACCCCCCGGATATAGCGGCAATTCAGTTCCGAATTTCCGAAGGTACTTGTCTTGAAGATGCTCAGTGCGTATTTACAAGTCAAAAATACATTGATGTTGTGCAGCTACGTTATTTTAGTAGGTTGCGATGGCTTCGATCTCAACATCCACGTCATTGGGAAGTTTTCCTGCTTGAATACAAGTCCTCGCCGGCTTTGGACTCGGGATGAGCTAGAAGGAATCAGTCTACAAGTCCTGCGGGAAGCAAGAGCTTGTTCACCTTTTCATAAACTTCATTCATAGCTCCAAAGTTGTCCATGTTCTTCAAGTAGACGTTGACTTTGACCACCTTGTCCCAAGATGAACCGGAAGCAGCGAGGACGTTACCGAGGTTCTTGATGCATTGAGCCTGTGGAACAGTGAGTGCAAAGAAGGGTTCACAGTGATCGACGACATACAGTGTGCTCTTGGATACCGCCTTCTACAAGCTTACCCTCCTTGTCCACGGGTGTCTGGCCACTGAGGAAGATCAGACCAGGTACCTTGGTTGCATGGGCTACAAAGATCGATCAGTGAAACCGTCGCTACAAGCAGGAGAAATTCTACTAACAAAGAATGCGAGTAAACTGAGAGTTCTCGTCAGAGTTGATGCGTTCGACAGACATGGTTAGTTATGTGGGTGAAGAGGGTAGTCGAGGTGCTTAAATCGCGATCGAGGAACGGGCCGGTGACCGACATGCTGACTCGTGCTGATCCGCTACTCAATTTTCCTTTTCTGCTTCCCCATTGAATCCCATATCCACGACTCGTGACCCAGATAACCCTTCAGCCTACTTAAATGGCTATGAGCTAGTTTATCTACCTTGACCCGTCCCCATGTCCGACATCAAGACGATCGGCGCCCAAGACGTGGAACATCTCCCAACGTACCCCGTCGATGAGAAGAGCGATACAGAGCGAGATACAGGCCGTGAAATCGACCCTCAGGTCCAGCGCAGTCTGTTGAGGAAATTCGATTACGCGATACTACCACCGCTAACGTTGATGTACCTGTAAGCACCCACATCTCTTTCGCGTTTTAAGGCAGTCATTGATCTCGCCAAAGAGCGAACGCGCTAGATAAAGGCAACGTAGGTAACGCAAAAACGGACAACTGGGATACAGTACGTCTTCTTTTCCATTGAACTCGTATTTCTGGGACTCACATGTGTTCGTCACGTCAGGACATTGGACTGGTGGGGAATCAATACTATCTCCTGGTCATGATTTTCTATGTGAGTCCACCAGCTTTCTGAGGAAGAACCAGTGTTGATGACTATATTTAGGTGCCTTTCTGTCTGTAAGCAGTCTCAACCGCCATAGATCCGGATTTCAGCACGCTCACAAGACCATTATTAGTTTTGGTACACCAATCTCCATGCTAGTGAAGCGCTATTCGGCTGCACGTGTCCTACCCATAATGATGTTCGGATTCGTGTGTATATTCTACTCCTCATGCTGCACATCCAATACTCATGATCTTTACTAGGGTTCCATGTGAGTCTGTCAAAGTACCCTAGAGAGTATTTCGCTCATACTCTCTCACCAAGGTCTCTATTCGCCGGTATCGCAAAAACTTTCGGTCGTAAGTACTAAAACTTCTAATAGATTCTGCTCATCGCAAACGGCATTCCAGAGATTTTCGCTATCCGATGGTTCCTGGGGATTTTTGAGAGTGCAATGGTATGCGTCATTGGCCACTTTATTTGATTGAGTTAACTGACAAACATCTTCTGAGTCCAGCTTCCAGGGACGGTACGCACCAGTACTATTCTACTTTGTTTGACTCAATCAACGAACCGCTTCACTAGGTGTATTACCTATCCACTTTCTACCAACGTGGTGAATTGGCCTCTCGCGTCGGTGTAGGTGTGCTCCACTGCTCATAACTACACTGCATTACTGAACAATGGCCACAGGCATTTTATGCAGCGGCTGCCATCGCAGGTGCCTTCTCTGGTCTCATAGCTTTTGGGACATTCCATATCGAACACTCAAAGTATCACTCTTGGCAATTTTTATTCTGGATTGAAGGCGAGCGTCTGTCAACATTTCCACGAAACCATTGTTCTGAACAGTCTGCGCTACTTTACAGGTGGTGCCACCGTGACATTTGCTATAGTGGCCTTCTTCTGGCTTCCCAGAAACTCCGATACCTGGTGGATGCTGACTGAGGAAGAAAAAGCTGTTGCCCGTGCACGCATCCTCGAAGATTCCTCCGTCACCATCGACGAGAAGTTTAACATCCGAGACGCTTTCCGGCCATTCAAAGATCCCCTCTATTGGCTTTGGGCACTCATCAGTGTCTCACTAGGTGTCCCGCTAGCAAGTGTCAACAACTTTTTACCCCAGATAGTGAACAGCTTGGGTTACGACAAGCTCAAGACCAATCTGTACACTGTTGCTCCTAATGTCGTGGGCACTGTGGCTCTCCTCATCTTGACGTTTTCGTCTGATTTCTTCAGAGAACGTACGATTCATATTTGCATCCCGCTAGCCACTACTTTGATAGGCTTCATTGTCCTTGGAGCTATCGACCCTATCGCACACCGTGGAGTTGCATACTTTGCTTGTTTCCTGCTCACCATGGGGGCGTCTGCTCCATCTGTTTTGGTCGCTACATGGTACGTACCTAGCGCTCCTGGTTTGTGACTATCTTCATGCTTGTACTCATTGCGTCCACCACAGGTACAACAATAACACCCCACAAGAATCTCGCAGAGCAGTTGTGACTGCAGTGATGGTAGCCCTCGCCAATTCCTCCGGCCTCATTTCGACCAACGTTTTCAGAGCTCAGGATGAACCCAAATACGTTCCAGGTAATTCTTGACTTGTCCGATAACAAGTCTGTTTTGTTAAATGCTACTTTGAAAGCTCTTGCGACGTCCGCTGGTTTCGGAGGCGTGTGTTTGCTCATGGTCGCCGGGTTAGTGCTCCTCGTTTTTCTTAGGGTGTGTGCTTGGCGTTAACTAGACTCCAAATCCTAGGACGGGTATATGGATGAGATGGGAAAACAGAAGGCGAAATATCGAACAAGGCACGGGCAATATGAGGGCTCAAGACGTTCCGACCGAGGCTCTAGGTGAAGGCCCCAAGTCTCCGTCCTTCAGATACATGTATTAGTAGAGTCTTTTCTCATTGTATGCTACTATGTACTTGATCACAGTAGGTGGGTAGCTAACGCTACTCGAGAAAGATAGTGGCAGCCGAACAAATGACAATCACCGTTGCCGCCACTACTTCTCAAGACCTTGATCATCTAGTCTCTATCAGTGTAATCAACACGATAAACAGAATGTCTATACCTCACTCTAATCCTCAGAAATTAATTTCTCAACCATCAGCAATGGCAAAAAGGGCATGTATGATTGCGCGAGGTATCTAATATTTAAGATCAAAAGTCATTTCTGGGAAGCATGAAGTGCAAAACATCAACCCATGAACTGAACCTGCCTATGGATCTGTCCCCCAAAGAGGAGTAGATTTGAAAAATGGCCTTTTGGAAGTACCAAAACATGAAAAGAAGACATAAAGATAATCTGTAAAGCTCAAGAACAACATTCAGTATTGAAAACATCGTTTCGACGGGAAAAGGTCCGAACGACTTTCCCATTAGTCCATTACTGATATGCCTGCATAATGGCATCTGAGATGAAGTTGGCTGAAACTTGCTTTCCACCAAACCAGCGACCATTGAGACCCTGGATAGCTTTTTTAGCAGACTCGATGGAATCAAACTTGACGTATATTTCTCCCTGAGAGCTGGTCAGTGTAATACAGCCTTCAAGACGACGGCTGGCTTACCTGAGTTTCTCTCTCAACTTTGATGGCGACTACCTGGCCGTATTTCTCCTCACATTCTCCTTGAACGTCCATAGCGAGGTCTTTGTCCCAATCTTTCTCAGTCTCCCTGTGGGACAATGTAAATTAACACATAGATGAATAGTGAGAATGAAGCGTATGCGTACTCTTCAGGGTCAAACATGTTCTTCAACAATACCGAGCGTGACTGCATAGCTTGTGGGATATTTGGTTTTCTGGGAGAATTTAAGATGTGACCGAACCAATGATGAAAACAAAACCTACATGGGTTCTGGTAAAGAGGGCTGAGATTCAGTTCTAGCAAGTTTCTGCATTAGCGCTTGACGTGATGCTGCATTCAAATTACCACCTGCTAAAACGTGAGCAAGTTGAGTCTCATCAAAGCAACTATACTTACCGCCTGATTCTTCCAAACTGTCTTGTGGAGTATAGCGGACTGATCCTTTTTCATGTACAGTGTTGACGCGAAGCTAGTAAAATATCAGTCTGTCTGAAACATAATCCACCAGAACATGCAAGAAAACTCACAGTACGGCCTGCAAGCTCGAAACCTTCCATCTGTTCCAATGCCATCTTCGCGTCTTCAGCACGTTTGTATCTGTGTAAACCGAGTCAGAAATGGCACCGCACACGGAGTGACGAACGTACTGAACAAACGCATAACCTTTGCTACGGCCGGTCATTGGGTCCCTATGAAGGTCAACGAACTCAAGAGGACCAAACGGTTCGAAAACCTGTTTGATATCGGACTCTGTGAGATTGAAATGCAGTGATCCGACATAGAGCCTGGGTGTAATGAGTGAGAGCGGTCTACAGAGAAATATGGATGTCACATACTGCATGCCGCCATGGGACGCGCTGACTCCAGGAGGAAGGTTGAGATTTCTACGTATGGTCATGAAAACTTTCGGAGAGACTGGCATCAGTGATTTACTTACCCGTCACCCGGATGAAGACGGTTCCTTTCGGCTTCAGTCAGCTGAACCATTATAGGCAGTCCCATCACGACAGTCCCACTGAGCGCCAAAGCCTTCTCAACCAACTCGATTGTGCGGAATTCGACATACCCAATACTAGAAATCAAAGCAATGTCAGCAAATGCATGACTTTCATCAATGATGAAGAGTGGCGAACCCTTTGGAGCGGCGAGATAATCGGTCTGTCACGATTCTAGAATCCATTACAGTACCTTCCCCAAGTTTGTCCTCAAAGAAATAGCCAAGATCCCGTGCTGTAAGCCGAGCTGCTAATTGAGTCACAAATACTGATCGAGCTTCCGAATCGTCTTCTTTGGGTTCGTCAGGGTTGTAAGGTTCATCTGGGGGTGGCTCGTAAGTGGGTGAAGCTCTCCTGCATAATGTAAGCCAAAACGATAGTGTGGAACGAAGGTGATTGACGTACTTGATAGGCGGAGGGCTCGGGGAGTCCTTACGACGTCTATGAGGAGGGCTGTTACGACGTGGCCTTCTGTCGTCTCTATAGTCTCGTCGATAGCGTGGAGGATCATCGAATTCGTCTCTTGGGTCTCTGGGAGGTCTTGAGCGCCTTCTGCGAGGACTGTCCCTAGAAGGGCTCACGGAGCCATCAGCATCGTCCAATTTCTTCTTCTTGCTACGCTCTTCGCCTTCAATGTCATCGCTTCATCTGGGCGCTTTCTCCTGCGGTCCTTGTCCTTGTCCTCTTTGTCTTTGTCACGGTCATAATCACGGTGACTATGCCTGCTTTCGCCTCTTTCCCTTCTGTCTTCTCGATGACGGTCCGAGTCACGATCACGTCTGCGCTCCCGGTCTCTGTACCGGTCGCGAGACCTTTCTCTGTCGTATCTGTCCCGACTACGACTTCTTCGTCTTCTGTCATCCCTGTCTTTTCGGCGATCCTTCTCTTTTCTATCCCTATCACTTCTGTCTCTTGAGACAGACCTGTGAGACCTTCGGGTCCGCAGAGTGTCAGTGGAATGGTTCCGCGAGCTACTCGATAAAAAAGAGGTAAACCATGCGTTCGGCAACATTTCAGAGAAATACACATACGATTTATGTGTGGGTGACTTGTCGACGTCCATCTTACCGTTAAGTGAAGACATTTGTGGTGACTGAAAAAGGTCAAGAAAGAAAGGATGGATACACTTGTAAACAAACTTCACAGCCACGCAAGTTGAAGCTAATGGTACAATTTCAAATATAGTAACAGACTACAGAGCATCGTCAAAGCATCGTAACTATTATCGTTCTTCTCATGCCAGAGGTGGTCAAGCACCGTTCAAGTCAGTCTAGCTCGTACACGTTTCTCGGCCTGGCCCATCTCGGTGGCCTCCGCTCTTCGATAGAGCTCATTCAAAGGGTTTTCAAGGCCTTCCTTCTCCAAGTCATCCTCAATCTTACTAAATTCCTCGCAAAATTTCCCGTTAAGGACCCTATTGTTCAGAATGTCCTGTAAGATGGAGCATTTAAGCTGACGTTCGCTAGAAAAGGGCGAGCTTTACCTTAAAATATGCTCTCGCGTCTGCACCGTCAAGAGCAAGTGCACCGCTCAACTGACCGTATTGAGAGACAGAAGAATGAAGCTTCAACTAAAGGAGCGACTATTAGCATTTGTGCCCACTTCTTGGGATCAATGAAGTGTTATAATGACCTGAGCTGTAAATCCTTTGAGCAATCAAGTCAGTATGTGAAACTTGATGCAAAAAACAGAGCTGGAGTACCAAGGTCTGCTGCCCTCTCAAATATTTCAGCTGGTTCCTTAGACATCCACCTGTTGGATACGAGTAAGTCCTATGCAAAAGAAGCAAAGACGTATTCACATCTCATAACATAGAGCCTCGTCAGAGCAACCTAAACAAAATTAGCGATTCCGAGCGATTCATTCTGCTGAAGCGGGCATACCGGCTTCTTTGAGGACGCTGAAAGCCTCTCTAGTGAAGAGAAGAACAATCAGAGAAACGACTACTCGCCGTAAAGAGGGCGTCCTACCTGAAAAGCATGATAATCTGGGGCCATAGCGCTTGCTCAGCAAAGAGGTCTAAGACAAAAGACTCATGAGAAGAATATCAGGAAGCAGGATCGAATTGTATGGACCTGTCACAGTTTCTTCGCGGGCAGAAGATTCAATGGCACCAGTCTTCGTAGCACCAATAGCACGAGCGATAGCAAGGGTGATAGAAAGCGCATTTCCAGATCCTTCTTGCTCAACCTGCAAAGGATATGTGTAAAATATTCGAAGAGAAATCATACAAGTAATCTCACCGAAACAAAGCAAGGAAAACCCTTCTTGGCTTCATAGAGTGAGCGCACCGAAGACCCTATCATTCTATCAAGAGTAGAGTACGTGAGTGCTCCTGCTGGTGTTGTCGAGCAGACTAGAACGAACCGTGGAGCGACCATGACAACATCTACGAGTAGACAAGATTAAGCTAAACGATGACAAAAACGTGGAGCAATATTCTTGCCTTGAGTGGGGGCAAACTTCAGGAGTTTATAGAACACGTTGTATCCGCTGAAACGAAACCAATTAACGAAGAGCTGGAATGACGACGAGTGGTACACACCTAGCCACGACGATTGTGACAGAGCTCTTTAGCTTGGGAGCAAATTCATTGTTGAATACTCGCGGTTGCACCTGATCAGGGACCAGAAGGAAGAGGACTGTTCAGGACAGTCAGTGAATATCATCATGTGCAACAGAATGATGCAAGTACCGTCTGCGACTTCGGCTGCCTTTCCAAAGTCGTGTTCTACATGGAAACCTTTCGATTTGGCGGTTTCTGCGTAGGAGTCTCGTCTGTTCGCAATAAGGATGCTGTCATTCGGAATGCCACTGTCTCGAAGATTCTGAGCCTGAGCAGACCCTGAAGAAATGGGTTATAACTTATAAGCAGCCATAAGCAGCCCCAATAAATGATAGGACCTTGGTTTCCGAATCTAATCGAGTGTCAATACCTTCACCAGACAGACAAGAAACTGGAGAAACTGACCCGAGAAATACGATCTTTTTGCCGTTCAACAGAGACAAGTCAGCGTCATTGTCGTAGTAGCTGTTTCATTTTCCGGTTAGCTGGCTGGGCTATGCGTAACAAAGAAAGTCGACAGACATCTTTGCGGGCATTCTTTCAAGCAAGCTGGAATGAGAGCTGTTCTTTGGCTCACCCAGGATCCTCTGTCCACATTTAAATAGGAGTAGCGGCCATCCGATGACCCGCTGAGAACCAAAGGGAAAGAGCTCCTACGTCAGTATCACCAGGCCTCTCAGAGGGTTCGAGTTACTAGATAGAGAGTGATCCGGGCCGGATTTCAAATTCTCTCTTTATAACCATGAGTTGCAAAGCTGGGGAATGTGATAACCCTCCTCAATAGACAACGCCATAATCGCTCGCCAATTGAAGCCGGCAGTATACCAATAATCTCCGGTACCTTTCCAGTATAACCAATTGTTAATTTCATTTCATCTCCAATCCGCCATCCTCCGCATTAAAAAAAATAATTTTCGGCAATATGCTTGTCTCTGGAAAAGTAGTTGTGATCACTGGTGCTTCTCGTGGTATAGGACGCGCTTGGTGAGGATTTTCTGTTCCAACCCATGTTCGAAGTTCCCGACTTTCAGTCACCTCCAGTGCGCAAGAGTTTGCGAAATACGGAGTCACAGGTCTTGTACTACACTACTACGGCGATTCAGAGACAGAAGCAGAAGTGCAGACTTTGAAGAAAGAACTGGAGACCGAAGGTCGCAAAGTGGTCGTGGTTCCAGGTGGGAGTCTACTACTGAGTGATTTGATTGTTCTCAACCTTCGCTCGATTTGGCTCAGGTGATATCTCAGAGGCAGCTACTTCCCAAAAGGTATGCTTCATCTGAGTTCTCTTGCTACTAGTATCATTTAACTGACCTGCTTCTTTTGAGATCGTTGCAAGTGCCGTCGAAACTTTCGGGAGGATCGATGTTCTTGTATCCAATGCAGGTCCGTTGCGTTTCCATCTTCTGAAGAGAGCTAAACAGAGCCCTTGTGCTTAGGAATATGCCCATTTGCTGAATTCTTGACGATGCCTCTTGAGACTTATCAGCGGACGCGTGCAGTCAATCTTGACGGATCCTTTTATATCACCCAAGCTGTCGCTAACCAAATGAAGAATCAAACCCCACAAGGCGGTTCAATCATAGGTAAACCAGAATGTCTACATTCTCTGTTCAAGCTATTAAT
Source organism: Tetrapyrgos nigripes (assembly GCA_013368315.1). NCBI lineage: Eukaryota > Fungi > Basidiomycota > Agaricomycetes > Agaricales > Campanellaceae > Tetrapyrgos > Tetrapyrgos nigripes. The sequence goes on from JAACJM010000001.1 coordinate 840,955, forward strand.
GTATCGCGATAGGGATTGCATCTATATCTGCTCTCGTCGGAGGGGAATTTCAGACGTACGCGATACTTCTTACTCGTTAAATTCTGTATTCATCTTTCTTCAGGCATTACACGCCAACTAAAGGTATGCTTCCATTCCTTGGTCTCAAATCCAATACTGAACGGATTAGCTGGCATTTTGTCACTCATGCAAAGCTGCGCCGTGGCATTAGGGAAGTACAACATTAGGTCAGTGGCCTCGATTTTAAGCCTCTTCTAGACAATTCTGTTTTCTGAAGCTGCTTTTTCTAGGGCAAACGCGATACTTCCTGGCACGATAGGTGAGTATTTTAGTTTATCGCCCCCATCTCTACTAATCCTGCTGCTGCTTACAGCAACCGATATCAACAAGGAAGATCTTGCCGATCAGACAAAGAGAGACGCCATGATCTCCCGCACAGTACTTGGCAGACTAGGAGGTGCTTTGTGTTCTAGCCATTTCCACTTCCTCATTGCTGACAAGTAAAATATAGCACCCGATGACATAGCTGGTCCTGTTGTATTCCTTGCCAGCGATCTCGCAAAATACGTTACAGGTAAGAGTCCCTCATACCTCAAACTGGTAACCGTGTTTGATATTGTCATTCATCTAGGGAGCTCTCTTCTAGTCGACGGAGGTCTTTTCGTCAATCTACAATAAAGTAAACGTATCAAATATCAAGGAACAAACATCTTTATTGCATTTCTGGCTCCAAAGCTTTTCCTTTCACGACAGCAGGTTCAGCTGCAGATAGATTCAAAATCAGGATGTTGGTATAGTGGATGAATCAAAATTCGCGCACCAGAGGACAAAACCGACACCCAGCGGCATCGTTTGGTAGTGGAAGGGTTCTTCCATGCGTGAAGGGCTTGAAGCAATAAAAAATGTCACTGTCTCAAGTGAAACGGTCGAAAAGGTACCACTTACCGCCTCTCATCACGACCACATGTCCGGGCTGGTTCACTACAGTCTCAGACCCGTCTTCCATGCTTCACGACCTTGACTGAACAGAGAATCGTTGCAGATGATGAAAGTGGCCACGTACATCAAAACTCCTTCTCCCTCCACTGGGAACAACATTATGATTGGTTGAGAATTTGGAAACGCACAGAGAAGACTTACACCAGATATTGTAATCCAATGACGAGGTGCCTGTCTAAGTCAGTCCCTGGATTTGTAAAAGAGTAAAGCCCTGTAACATACGATGCTATGAAAATGATAAGCAGCGGCTATAAGGGCACGAAACAAGAGTTGCACACCATAGGCGTAATGAAACTTGGTTCCAGCTCAGTATACTGTACATTCATTCCAAGATTCGGCACAAGACCAAAGTTGGCTTCATCAATGTCCTTCTTGAAGCCATCAGCTCTGAAGCAGGATTGACAATGAGGTGTGGTGATCTCAGTATGCCATCACGATAAGCGCAACATACGAGGGGTTGTTGTTGTCTTTGGTGGGCAAACCATCAAAGGTCGTCCAAATTCTTCCCTTTGTCGAAAGTCCTCCAAGAAGGATCTGTGATTTTCATCTGAATTCAGATAGGATCAAGCTGAATATCATGGGAGCAATACTGACTTCTGAGGCTACGGCTTCGTTGCTGGTAATACAACCGAGGCCTTGGTCGTTGTGACCAGTTACAATACGCCGAATTGGATGAAGTTCTGACATGGTGGAAGAGAATAAAGGACCTGATGGAGGATAACAAATTTGAGATTAAGCCTGGTGACCACAGAGACCTTTCTGAAGCCCGGTGACCTGCACGTTCTGGAAAATTAGTAAATCGGGAGGAAATTTTTCGAAGTGCTGTGCCGCCCGCCGGCCCTTGGAGGTGCCGTGGGCGCTGCCCCGGACCGACTACATGAGGCAGCGATTTTCGAATGCTCTCCTGTATGCTGTAGGGAGTGACGATCTAAACGCACAATTTGTGGCTTCAAAAATGTACGGAGGGTAGATTGGGGCCAGAATAACAGATAGATTAGATTAGGGAATGCACAAAATGAATGTCACAGTACAGTTAGTACAACCAGTAAATCCCTAGGGCGCAGTGTCTAGTGAAAGAACAGTCAAAAAATAGAAGTAGATCGTAATGTATGTATCACTCACAATAATGATACTCATTAATCAACGGAATCCAGTCATTGAGCAAAACACCGAAGATCCCCAGTAAAGGTGTATTCGATATCTTATCCGCAATAGCCTCCAATTTCGGACTACACACTAGATGAGAAAGCTGCGGTAACGTAAAGAGAACGTAGGCTTACCGGGTGTAAGAATCCCATATCGACCCACGGAACAAATACCAAAGTATATCTCTGTCACGACGAGCGTATTCGGAACGCTCCAGCACAGAAGAAGGAGGAGGATTACGCCGCAAAGTCCTCGAAATGACTTCCATAATCAGAATCGTCACCAGATGCGTGTTTGTGCGGCGATTGCGGGATATTAATATGGCTGTTTCAGCAGAATGAGCCTACATCGATGTACAAAGAGGCTGAACGCACCATAGACCAAAGGCCGTAGTATGTATATGACTTCGGAGGCCCAGTCTTGAGACGATGATAGCGGCCTGAGGAGAGAAAATGACGGTTTCACTGACGAGGTGTTGAGGGCTTTTGGGAGCAGATAGTCCTCCACAAGGGATTCAGCGGACTCGGACGGAAGGGGAGGCGTGGTCAATAAGGGATGAGGTTCCAATGGTACGTGATTATTTTTCAAGTGGTCGGGGGTGGATTGAGCGGAGATACGTGGAGAAGAAGGAGCGAGTGTCGGTGATGTCTCATTGGAAGGAGGTATGGTCGTGGGGTCAAACTCTCGCTCGGGAATCGGTGCTGAAAGTAGCGGCCTGCGCGTAATTCTGAGGAGAAGGAGACGAAGAAAAGCTCTGATATGACAATTAGTCGGAAACGCTTAAAAACAGCCGAGGTAGAGACTGACTTGATGATTTCCAACAAGATGATGCCTTTCCACCTGGTACGAGAAGACACCTTCCTACGCAGTCCCATCTCAATTACTAGTTCCGTGTAGCGGATGACCTCTAACATGCGACCCGCCCACTTGTAGATGGAGTTTTTGTCCATCCATGCTTTAGTGAAGCGAGTATGCAATGAAGGTGGAATTAATGACCGAAGCTTGGGGTCTGACTGGGATAAATGAGTCAACAGTGTGTCATGGTACATGCTAATCATGTTCAAGGCTGCAGATACTGGAAGGGGAATATGTAAGGTGCGAGGCGGGGTAACGACGCAGACGTACGAGCTTCTGACGCGAGCTCTGCGTCCTTGAATCTGCCTGGGAGAAACCATGTCAAAGACCTGAGAGAAGACTCGACGGTGGAGATAGTGGAGACGTTGTTCAGAAGAAAAGATTCATACGAAGCGATGGACGAGCTCATGAAGGTAAGGGAAGAGTGTGGCACGTGGTTCAATGGCCGGGACTGTGGTACGCCGGTAAGTTTCAATCAGCTCTTGGCTCTTAGCTCAAGTTGCTTTGACAGTATCAGCGGCTTCTAAGTTCTATCAGCGTACCTTTGCATAATTACTTGACGTTATTGTTACCTACGTGCCACGGAATGTATCATTGTTGATCAAACATTGTTCCTCACGTCCAAACACGAGGACGCAGGCTTGCAATATAATAATGTCTTTTTCCCCTGCCCAATAGCGTTCAGAAGCTCTTTGTCCAGTCCCCATGTCCAAACCCCCCAAAGCCAGTGTCCCCCTTGACTATCTCCGTCCCAGTCCAGTCAGAGGCCAACTAGAACCTCAGGATCCCAAGACTACCAAGGGTTGGCGATATTTGCAATGTACAGATACACTGAACGAGTGCAGGGTACGCAGAATCGCTATGAACGAAACGTTTCACTAACTTTTCACCAGGTTCTCTTACCTCCTGCAACAGCGTCAATGTATGAACAGTTATTGAAGTTGGAGTCACTAGAGCTGGCAAAGAAGTCTGTTCCATGGGACCGTATCTTGGAAATTCGTCACTTGAAGGACAGGATGATACGCAAATGTCAGAAGCTAACCAAAGCAACACCTCCGAAGAGGGTCGGACGAGGGGAACCCTTTACATTTCAAACAATTGTAGCACCACCAGATTTTCGCCTCAAGGAAATGGAAAAATGGTTCCGTAACCAACAAATTCGCATCGCTACTGGAACTCAACGACCCGCGACTCATACGACACACATCACGACCCAAAGGACGTCTGTTCATTCACACAATCCACGCGCATCGTATTGTTGCGCAAGATGCGCTGCATCACGCACCGATAGGGACTCGACAGTAAACCCTACTCATGACACTCATGACAAGCCTGCTACAGTTTCGGATCACGAAGACGTAGATGAGCTAATTCCTTCTCTTCCCCTTCCTGATGCTGAGCATCCAGCATCACCATCCCCTCCTCCTCTTCCCACCCTTCTACGCTCACAGAGGGAGCAAGGTTTCGGCATCCCAGTTCTCTCGGAATCCCCTGAACCTTTACCGGACAATGTACCCAAACGACCAGGACTACGGCATCAACGGAGTTGTATAAAGCGCTCAAATACCGGGGACTCTGTCAAGACGGTGTCATGGGCAGATGATCGGGGTGTAATGGACCGTGTTGCGAAATTCATGAATGCTGCAAAGGAGGCAAAGGATATTGGCAAGTTGTTTTACACGCTGCTCGTCGCATGCTGATCTAACACACGACGAACACACTGACTCCAAAAGACAATGAATGGGAGGATGTCCGAGACGTTTATGCAGAACACATGGAGCTCCTTGAAGAGCTGGAGACACAAGTTCATCAAAGTTTGGAGCGGCTGGAGTTGGAGACACGCACTCTGCACGAAGTATGTGAAGGAATCAAGGAGCAGAAGAACTCTCTTCGACAGATTGTGACTCGGTTTAGCCAGAAACAGTCCCAATATCGTGACAAGGGTGCGTTCCATACCTCTCACTAGTCACCCTTATTAACTTCTGGCAAAGTGCAAGTGATGTTGGAAGAAGCAGATGGGCTACTCGCCGTGCACGGTCCAAGGGACCCCACACGGAGACTGCACGGCATAGCACATTCCCAGAGGACACTTGAAGACCATACGACACCGTTATTAATAACGTTATTTTTTCTCCTCATGCTCGGGTAAATATATGGATTGCAATCACCCAAAGACCTTCCCTCTCCGTCTCTTTGCTCGTGTCCACCACCATCGGACGATAGTGAGGTATACAAAAAGAGCTACACTGGCTAAAGCAATGACGCCGCCAAACCAATGAAAAGACCCAGGAGGATCATGGGAATTTCTTGGTATGCGAACATTCATCGAGAAAAGTCCTGCGACATAGTGAACGGGTATTCCTGTCAGAGAGAGAGAACCACATACCAGTCATTGTCTGGCAGCAGAGCACCGACATACTGACAACTGTCAAGTAGACAAGGTTCTTATCTGTCCCGGATCTTGCATCGGACGCAGAAGCTCTAAGATGAGAGAGATAAGTTGGATGAGACTGGCTGAGCATACGTTCGTAATGTGCCAATGAGTGCTGCAGAGTGAGAATGTGATCTAGTAATGCCTTGTCACTACGAGTTCTTCGGTAGGGTAAGGATACTGACCATGGATGTCACCCATGTAGATGGCCACGTCAACGTCCTCCGCAGCGGACAGCAAGCGTTTCCGAACCTGGGAGATAACTTCGGATTTGGTGGCGAGCAATCGAGTTAGGGATGTCACCAGTCTCCTAGCTTTCGCCATACGACGAAGAGTGACACCTCCATAGTTCAATATATTCTCTTTGTCCTTGCGAGAAGTTTTCCGTCTGCTTCGTAAGAACCGCAAAGCGCGTCGGTATAATAGCGGAAGAGGTGGTCGCGGAAGTGAGAACCGAGTCTGAGCAACGTTGTCCTGTGTAAAACGCGAAAGATTTTTCTCAGTGAGGGTAGCCAGGAACTCCTCCTCCTTTGAAAGTGTTAATGACGACGTCTCTTCTTGGGCAGTGTTCTCGTTGCGAGTAGCTGCGGCGACGGGGTTCTTGCCCGACATGATAATCTCCTCTATGGCCATTATCTCAAGCTCAATCTCGTCGGATATAGGAAAGAAAGAGTCAACGATGGAATCGAGGAGGCCATGCGCAATCCAAGCTGTGAAAGGGTAAACACACGTATACCATAGTGAGTGGGTAGACTGACCAGAGGATACTTTCATAGACTTCTCGTTCGAGGTTATACGACTCCTTACTCTATCAGTGTGTTCTACCAATGCCGGACAGGTTAGAAGAATTCTGAATGAGGAGAAAACCGCAACTGACCTGAGATATCCGTAAAATGGAACTTTTATGCACTGTGTAGTCAATAATGTATATTGCGAGATTAAAAGTGTACTTACGGTACAAATGCCCTCATTAAATACGACGATGTATATGTTTGCTTCTGCCAGCAAGCTATTCTCTAGATACGCTTCGCTTGCAGGATCATTGTAGTACGCTTGACTGGTGAGCTTTTCTCGAAATTGTCGACCTTCGACTGCTCTGAAAGATATGAAATAATAGCCTAATTTCGGGAATAGCTCCAACTTCTCCCGAGGATCTTGCGTTAGAATGTCTTCCAGTGTGAGGGGATGAAGGTGTAATAGCTGGGCGGAATGCCGAAAACATCAATGAGCCGCGATGAAATGAAAGACTGGCGATGCAACTACGCACCTTCCCAATAGCACGCATATCCTCGGGATTAGGACTCGCAACATCTAGATGCCATGCCCCAAAGGACTCCTTAATATCAATTCTCCCTGATGCATCCTTCCCTTTGCCCTTCTTCACTTTATTCAACTTTTCGAGGTCCGTGAAGGAAGCAGCCCGGCTAGGTGCTTTAAGAGTCTCTGGAAGCATAATGTGATGATGCAGCTCGGGGTTGGGAGTCGCAGTAGGTACAGCAGGCGCAGCCTTTTCCTTCTCCTGACTTCTTCGTGACCTTTTAACCTTCTTGAGAGCACCGTCTAGCTGACTCAAGACGAGAGGAAGGGAAGAGGTCCAGATTGTACCCTGGGAGGAAGGGCCCGCTGGTGATTCAAAGGTGGAAGTGGGACGAAGAGCAGAAGGTAGGTATAATATGAACTGGCGGGGTATCACCCTGGATTCCTCACGAGCCTTTAGGAGAGAGATGCGGGCGGTGAAATCCCGTTCTGATTGCAATGAACGAATGTTGGCCAGGCTGCTTCGACGAGCTCCTCGTCTCGAAAGGGAACGAGATAAGGTCATGACTGAGTGAGAGGATGAAGATGAAGAGGAGGATGTCAGAGAACTCGAGGAAGCGTTTCCTCTCCAACGCATGATAGCATGTTCGACTTGGTGAACGACACGAAGGACACCCAGACGGCCTGCAAAGAAAGACCACGAGGAAGAGGAAGATGTAGTTGAGGACGAGTCGGGGTGTGTTGGGTCCTCTGGTTGGAGAAAGGTAGGTGGCCGCTCGCCACGATAGATGTCCGAATCTGATTCGTCGTTGAAGGTAGGAGTAGCTGGGACAAGAGAGGACTGGGATCTGTGAGAGGAGCGAGGCATGGTGTGGACACTGGCAAGTCCACAGTCAGTGAAGCTCTATGGCAGGAGCATAATTGCGTCAGGGCAAAACATGGTCACTGTATTACTCCTTTTCTAAGCAGCGTAATTAGCAGCTACTTGTGCTGCGCACGTTCTTGCTTTTTCAGCAGCCTATAGCTTGCCTATAGTAGTGATTGATCGTGCTATGCACTGAAAGTGAGCCCTGTTTCCAGACAATTGTAGGTAAAGATTGTACCAAACTACGAAAGAAAGGCCTCTCCCGTGCAAAGCTTCAGGTCTCAGAATGAGAGATATCTCTCTTCTTGCAGCCTTGTCTGGACTTTCCCCTCATGTGGAGAGGAGTGATGCTCATATATCGTGCCCAATTGAACAAAGAGGTAGCGCTGAGTCCTAATTGATCATGAGCCTATCCCACCGCCGAGCATCATCAGCGGCTCCAAGCCCATTTGCAAAACTTCAGAAATTCTCAGAATGAGGGAGAGATGAACTCTGTTCCTGCAGCCTCATCTGGACTCCCCCTCATGCCCATATATCCTCCCCAGCAATTAAATGATTAATGAGCCATAATTGAGCCCCAGTACAAAATGATACACCATGATTACAAAATACTACAGGAGCCTGAGTACATTGAATGAAGTCTCTAGGGATAGATTTACCACTGCCAGTAAACATCCCTGGATTCACCACTGAGCAGTCCTCCTTCTTGTCACCGCTCCACCATACATGTGTCCCTGATTTTTGATCCTCTCGCAGGGATAGATTTGCTATTTACCACTGCCAGTAAAGATCCTCAGACTCACCACGTCCTCCTCGAGCTCCTCTTTCTTGCCTCCGCTCCACCATACTTGTATTCCCGTTTTTTGAACCTCTCGCGAGTCGCAGGATAGAAATCCCCAGATTCATCACTCCTCCTCATTCCCGTCTCCGCTCAACTTACTACCGAAGTTTTCTTTCCTGTGGTGGGCATCTCAAGGAGAAGGAAAGCATTATCGGCTTGCAATAGCTTGCAATCTTAGCAGGAGGAGGCCGATCCGTAGGCGCTTTCCGCTCTTGCGTCATCGTTCCGTGCTAACCAATCAGAATATATCTTTCATTTGGCAAATAGGAACAAACAGTCGTCTTTGAATGAAAAGATTAGATTAGATTTGATACACCGCTCCAACTAGCATCTAGATACTTTACATCGAGTACGACGTGCGAAAGATACTAGCCGTGGAACCAATTACTGATTCAGCGGGGCAAGCAACAAGGTGAATGATTACAATGTAGTACCACTTTACCACTTTACCACAGCTTCCTCCGTTTTGCAGGTCCACCACCATCATTCACGTTGGGTCGTTTGCCTGATTGTTCCTCTCCCTTCGAGAATGGTCTAGATTTCTTTTCCTTTTGGCCGATCTTTTTTCTCCTTTTCTCGATTGCTTTCTTGACAGCTGTCTGACCACCACTTTCCGCAAGAGCATCATATCTGGCTTTCAGTAAGAGTTCCTTTTTCGCAGCTAGATGAACGACGTGAGGAAAAGCCCGGTTTTATATCGACAAACGCCACGTACAGTTTTTGAGGTGCCAGCTACCCTTTCCAGCCTTACGTTGTTCACGTTCTTCCTTTGAGACGCGATCTAGGGCCTTTTGTTCGACTTCTTCACGCCGGTCTCTGTTTACAGAACTTTCCGCCCTCTTGACGGCAAGTTCAAGGCGTTGGACTTCGGCCTCTCTCTCTGGCCTCAGGTCTCGAGGAGAGGACGCTAATAACTTTCTTGCCCTTTTCAGGTTTTCGCGGAGTGTTTGCAATTCAGTTTTGTGGGCGTCGGTTAGAAAGCTGTAATTATTGCGGTACTTTTCAGCAGAAAATTCGCCGGACATGGTAAGAAATCTGGGATCTCTGGCTTGCTGAAAATGGTGAGCTTCAAACACGACTTTAAAGGTTTGCAACCAACATACCGGTGCTTGGACTTGAACTATAGTCCTCCGACGGGTGACCGGTTTTTTTGAAGATACCTCCGTAGGTCTGGAGAAGATATGAGTTGCAAGTAAAGCATCCATGCAAGAGCACTGACGCATGCTTGTTCTGTCTCTTGCCGATGTCTGGTCGTGGCTTAATAGACCATTCCTTCTCTTGAGGGTGAGCGTTGTCACTGTCCTCTTCTGATTCGCTCTCAGAAGAAGCCTCTGATTCCGAGTCCGAATCGGACTCTGCTGTATGACTGAGGGCTTGTTGTGCACGTCGTAGTGCACCCATAGACAGTTCCGATAAATCTTGAAATTGATGGTAGATATACACAGAGATGCCAGGTATACAGTAAGAACTAACCGTTATTGAGGTTGCTCTTGAAAATGACATTGTAAATTAATTGTTTGCTTCGGGGAAGCACACTCACCAGAGTGGATTTTTGGATGGCCCTTCTTCAAGGCCTGAATCAGAGTCACCATTGAGATCGTCTTCGTCGACCCACTGGGCAATTCTAGGCGCGTCGGCGTCTTCATCTTCTTGTTCATCGGTCTCTTCGTCGAGAGACAGGCCCTCTACTACTGCATCTTGGTCTTCTGGATCTTTTGCAGGCTTTGAGGGTGCTTTAGAGCCTTTGGAAGAGCGTGAAGCATTTGATGAAGCAAGGCGTCGAGGCATAGTTGAGTGTTGTTGACTTGTAAAACTTGATTTGTACTTTTGTTTGGTTCCTTCTCTTTCCACACCCTCCTTCGTCTTTGTCCAACTACTAAATGGCTAGTCATGATGTCTGGCTAGACTTTGAGGTACATCCTTTGTCTTGATTCGACCGATACTGCCCTGATGTGCTGTGTCAATCCTCAGAATCTTCGCCATAGCGTCAAACATAATACTGTCGACCGACTGAAACAGATTCTCTCCGGCCTCAACGACGAGTGTGGCATACATATCTCAAAGTCCGGGAAAAAGCAGGACATCATCGACCGAATCGTGCAGACGTTGGACGCTTGGAAGCAGGCGAACGCAATAGAGAAGTGGACGAAAGCAAAGGCAATTCTGTATCAAGTTCGCAATTCAGGAACGTGAGTCCCTTCTTTCTGGATGTTATATGCACGTCGCTTCATGCTCTCTGTACCTGTCGTAGATACACACCCACCCGAAGGCGTTGGTAGCTCCAGTCTTTATTCCTCAAATTCGGCATCATCTTCCATGTACAGCTCCTCTTCCACTGGAAAAATTCCCAGCTATAGTGCTCCAGGCTCCAGCTCCAGCTCCGCCGGCCGTTATGACCCTTATGCTCCTCGCAAATATTCAGGTTCATTCGGTGTTCCTGCTACATCCCCTGTAAAAACCGCTACTTCCAAGCAGCCAAGTGCGTGGTCTCTAAAATGATTCGATCTTCTCCACTTATCTTGCCTCAGGTTTGCGATTCAAAGATTCGCCATTTTTCCGTGTAGATGATATGGTGTCTAGTGTTGTGGAATGTCCAGGTGCGCACTCATGCTAGCTTGCCTTGTATTCGGCGTTATTCATAGAACAAATCAGAGTCATCAAGTTCCATGGACCGTAGGCAACAAACCGTATTATTCACTCTTACTAGCCAACAATTGGATAAATTGAAGGGTGACAAGTACGTGCATCCTTTAAACCGCATTCAGCATCTCTTATCAGTCTTTATCTAGTTATCAACTTCGTCTTTTCTGCACCTCCTCCACATTTTATTCGAATTCCTCTCTTCGATACAATCCTCCCTGTCCTATAGAATTCCCTCCGACATGTGAAGTCCGTGTCAACAACGTGCCGCTGACTGCGAGCTTGAAAGGGCTGAAGAAGAAACCCGGCACGGCGCCTCCCCCAGACTTGGGCAAATTCGTTCGGCTGAATACTACACAAAACCGCGTTGAAATGATTTATGTTAATAGTCAGCAGCCTACTCAGCCCAAGGTAAGGTCTCGTACATTCTTGCAAAATTGTGGATGCTGAACTTGCTTTCTACAGAAATACTATCTGGTCGTGCAGTTGGTAGAAACTACCAACGTTGTAACGCTGGTAGATGGTTTGAAGAGGAATCATTTCAAAACCTGTGAAGAGATTCAGCAACAGAGTGAGTGATTTAGAGTTTTATTTTTCATTCAATGAGTAACATTATGTCTCAGTCAAAGCTTCCAACTTGGAGGACGATGATATCATCGCTGGGCCCCAGAAAATGTCCTTGAAATGCCCGGTAAATGCTTTCACTCTCCCTACACTTGCGCAAGACAGCTGACTTGGTTGTAGCTGACTCTGTTACGGGTGAACACACCCTGTCGTTCATCCAAGTGCGTACATAGGCAATGTTTCGACGCCACTTCGTGGTTTTCTGTTATGGAGCAAACCACAACCTGGCTGTGTCCAGTATGTGAACAAGTACTCGAAACAGGGGACCTCATCATCGATGGGTAAGACATCTCATCACTTTTAGAGTCATGCCTGACATTCAAACTTTGTCAGATTCTTCGAGAGCATCCTGAAAGCTTGCCCAGACACAGTCGAAGACGTCATGGTAGAAGCCGATGGCGAATGGCATACTACTGACAACAAGTATGGCTCTACGGCGTGGAAGATAAAGCATCCCCCAGAGAAATCCAAGCCTCCACCTCCTTCACGCAAACCGTCTTTCAATCCAATCAAAGCCGCCACTCCGAGTAGCACTCATGGGAGTGCTTTTCCTAATGGCGATGCGAAGAAGCCTGCAGTGGAAATCACCATACTCGACGATTCAGATGATGAGGATGAAGGCAGAGTGAAACGGGAGTTGTCGCCGTCGTTTGGGAAGTCAGTCAGCGCTGGTGCTTCGTTACCGCCGCAGACGCAGAGTCAAGAAGAAGTGATTGATCTGACACTGGATTCTGACGACGATGACGAACCTCCTCTCCGGGATTCGTTGAAACGAAAAGCATCGGATGCCGCGTTATCGCCTACCGAGTCCATTTGGAAAAAGGGTCGATTGGAAGCGAACCAACCCTCATCCTCTGTCAGTTCACGCGAAGCTGGCTTATCCAGCCCTGTCCCTGCCAATTCTTCGTCGGCAACTGCTGTACGTTATCCATCGACCTATCATAACGGGCCACCGATGCCCTCTGCATTTAGCGGCACTTCTTCGTTTGGACGAAACATGAATGGTGCGCCGCAGTTACCACCTTTGACGAGACCCTATCCCTACCAAAGCAACACGACGACGAACGGTTGGCCTTAGCATGTAGTATTACTCTTTTTTCTTTGTTTACTTCTATGGGTACATACGCTTCATCCTGTAATTTCGCATACGGTACTACTGAATTGTAGCATGCATTGACAAGAAAATTGTGGTAAATTTGACAGACGGACCAGGAATCGGAACAATCTTTGACGTGTCAATCACGTGTTAATATTGAACCCTAACCCTAGGAATCGGAGAAGACCGGCGGCTCGCGCAAGTATTTCAGTCGCGCCCTGCAAAATTTTCAGTATCTTCACCTTTCCCAACTCACTCTCACCTCTCCCTTCTTCTCTAAAAAAAAATGGCCGAAGCCAAGAAGGTCAAGACTCCCAAGGAGTTTGCCAGTCAGTCCCTTCTTTCCTTCGCCCTCTATGCTGTCCAGCTCATCGTCTTCGCTCCACAGTCGACTTCATGATGGGTGGTGTTTCTGCTGTATGTCTTCTTTCCATCGTGTGCCGCCTTTCCGGTTCTCACTATACCTTCGTCTAGGCTGTCGCCAAGACCAGTGCCGCCCCCATTGAACGTATCAAGCTGCTGGTACAGAATCAGGATGAGATGGTACGTGGCGCGCTCGAGATTTTCATCTTTGTTTCTCATCCGTCTTTAGATCAAGCAAGGTCGTCTTGCAACTCCGTATAAGGGTATCATGGACGCCTTCAGCCGTACCTACGCTGATGAGGGTCTCCTCTCCCTCTGGAGAGGTAACACCGCCAACGTCATTCGTTACTTCCCCACTCAAGCCTTGAACTTTGCTTTCAGTGCGTGAAATTCTATATTTGCTTTTGGTCAGGTACTGATGTGTTTTTGCAGAGGATTACTTCAAATCACTTTTCGGTTTCAAGAAGCAGGATGGGTACTGGAAGTGGTTCGGGGGTAACGTTGCCTCTGGTGGTGCTGCTGGTGCTTCGTCATTGCTCTTCGTGTACTCCCTGGACTACGCCCGTACTCGTCTCGCCAACGATGCCAAGTCGGCAAAGGGTGGAGGACAACGTCAATTCAACGGTCTCGTCGATGTCTACAGAAAGACCTTGGCTTCTGATGGTCTCGCTGGTCTCTACCGTGGTTTCGTTCCTTCTGTCGTCGGTATCATCGTCTACCGTGGTCTCTACTTCGGTGTCTACGACTCTCTTAGTAAGTTTTTTAAATTCCGCAATATCACGTCTTGAGCTCACCGTATATTTCAGAGCCCGTCGTCTTGGTTGGTGCTCTCCAGGGTTCCTTCTTGGCTTCTTTCGCTCTCGGTTGGGGTGTTACTATTGGTGCCGGTCTTGCTTCCTACCCTCTTGACACCATCCGGTATGTTCTATTGTTTGCATGGTCCTTGACATTTTACTGATTATTCTGATAGTCGTCGTATGATGATGACTTCCGGTTCTGGTGTCAACTACAAGTCCATGTTCGATGCCGGTTCTCAAATTATCGCCAAGGAAGGTACCAAGTCGCTCTTCAAGGGTGCTGGTGCCAACATCCTTCGTGGTGTTGCTGGTGCTGGTGTGTTGTCCCTCTACGACAAGCTGCAAGAAGTCATGTTCGGCAAGGTCTACTCTGGTGGATCTGGTTAGGCGTGCCCTTGGTTTTGGTGGGACTGAGTTCGGGGTCATTTATATACTTCCTTTTCATGATACTCTTAGATTTTTTATTGAGTTATTCATTCTCTTACGAGCTACTACCAAGGATACTTCAATATAATCTCGTAAAATAACTCGAGTGTGATTGAAACAAACTTTCCGGCTTTCCTTTTGACTGTCAATGCGATGGTTACGCAGTGAAGCTGTAGGTCTGTACCAGCGGCTACGAACAGGCTATATTCATCGTCTTTACACCTCGCAAGCTGCCCAACCCATCCTTTTGCGACCCTATCAAGAACAGTGCTTGAGTATATGTGAAGATGCTCTGAAGAGCGGTAGTTCGCGCATCGGCGTGTCTCTCCCAACGGGTGCCGGGAAGACGACTGTCTTTATCTCTCTGCTGTCCCGGATACATGCCCCTCCTACGGCCCCTTCTGCGACTAAATCTCTCATCATAGTCAACAGTATTGAGTTGGCCCGACAAACCGCAGAACAGGCTGCCCGACTGTTTCCCTCTTGGACTGTTGAAATTGAGCAAGGTGTCAAGCATAAAGCTTCAGGCCAAGCAGATGTGTATGTTTCTTTTGTCCAGCCATTCTCCATGCTCTACAAATTTTGTTCTCCAGGACTGTTGCCACATATCAAACGCTTCTTCAAGCAGAGCGTATTGTAAAATTTGACGTCCAAAATCTCAAAGCAATCATCGTTGATGAAGCACATCATGCGGCTGCTCCCTCGTTCGTTCATCTCATTCCTACAACACAGGAGCGACCACTAAGAAAGCTTTATTGCAGATATCGCCAAATCTTGTCTCATTTTCACCCAGACATCAAGAATCCCGACCCAGATTTTACACTCCCTTCACGCAGTATTCCAATCGTCGGGTTTTCAGCTACATTCAGTCGGCACGATGGTCTGGCATTGGGCTCTGTTTTTGAACGAATTGTATATCATCGGGATTTCTTGAACATGATTAAAGAACAATGGTAAAGGCGCCATTCGAGTTGACTCTTCGGTACGAAATCTAATACTTTTTAGGTTATGCGACGTGCGTTTCACGACCGTACAAGCCAAGATCAATTTCTCGGATGTGACCGTCAACTCTCGTACTGGCGATTTTAACCCGACAAGTTTGGCACAAGTAATCAATACCGACACTATCAATCACCTCGTCGTCCAGACCTGGTTGGATCGGGCAGGTGAGCTACGCGCTTGAGCAAGGACATATCTAAGACTCATACTCGTACTAGCGGCCGAAAGAAAGTCAACCCTGATCTTCTGCGTCAACATCGCTCATACTGAGGCCCTTACACAAGTGTTTCGTGGATTTGGTATAGATGCTCGTTATCTCTATTCAAAAACGCCAGCCGCCGAACGTAAGGCATTGGTTGCAGCCTTCAAAGCTGGTCAATACCCTGTGTTGCTCAACTGTGGTAAGTTTTCATCTGG
The DNA here is from genome assembly GCA_013368315.1 of Tetrapyrgos nigripes. Classification (NCBI taxonomy): domain Eukaryota; kingdom Fungi; phylum Basidiomycota; class Agaricomycetes; order Agaricales; family Campanellaceae; genus Tetrapyrgos; species Tetrapyrgos nigripes. The sequence goes on from JAACJM010000001.1 coordinate 856,711, forward strand.
CTTCCTGTTCTTCTCTGCAGTCACTCACCTTTGGATCAGCGATTCTGACGGAGGGTGCCGATATTCCTAATGTAGATTGTGTCATCGTAGCCAGACCTACACGGTCTCGGAACGTTTTTGCTCAGATGGTGCGTCTCATGTGCTTGATTGGGTTGTTTTACTGAGCCAGAAAAATCCAAAGATTGGACGGGGAATGAGACTTTCACCTGCTACCGGAAAGAAGGACTGTCGTATAATTGATTTTGTGGACAGCTTATCTCGTGTCTCTGGAGTGGTTTCTACCCCAACTCTTTTTGGCCTTGACCCCAATGAAATCGCAGTAGATGGTATGTAGTATTTCTTCTCAATCTCCTATTCCAGCACACATTGACCATGCCGTAGATGAGTCACTGGAATCACTCGAAGAACGCTCTTCGGAAGCGATTGGTAGAAGCGATAGCAGAGATGACATTCCAGAGCCAACTTCTGTCACCTATACGGATTACGAAGATCCGTTTTCGTTCGTTCAAGACTCGTCTGGTACCCCTCCACACGTTGCACAGTTGAGTACCCATGCTTGGGTCGGGTGCGGGAACGAGATATATGTCCTCGATTGCCTTGGGAGAGGCTTCGTCAGGATAGACCAGGTCGAGGCTGATGAAGGTCAGTCACTCATTGTTTTCTGTGCTGATCGAGCTCATAAAGGAACGAACACCGGTACCAGAATCTGAAACTCACTACAGTGCTTCCTTTACACCGGCCGCTTTAGACAAAGGAACAGCAAAGGGTCTCAAGATATCGCCTTTCTTCAGGAGCCGCCATGTGCTTACTGCGAAAAAGTTGGATGAAGCCATCAGGGGATGCGACACTTATGTCAAAACCAAAGTAATTCGCGGAAATCTAGCACTTGGGTATGAGCTTTTATCCTTCTGAGATAAACGTACTTTTGATCCATGTCCGATTCTGCAGGCTTCTGCGCTCTGCTCGTTGGAGAAAAACCCCTGCTACCGAACAACAAATCAAATTCGTAGGAAAGCGATGGTCCAAGCGTTCGGACGACTCGGACAAGAAACTTGAAAATCTTACCAAGGGTGAGGCGGCCAACATTATAACACGACTGAAACATGGAGCTCAGGTATTTACATGCATAACTGTTTAGCGAATATCGTGCTGACAGAGAATACAGTCTCGACATCAGAAGCAGAGAAAAGCTGCATTGGCAGTGGTAAAGTCCGAAGCTAAGGAAGCTGCTCGTCGTGATCGGGAAACCGTGCGCGTAGGGCCTTTGTCTACATAGTCGACTTGGCCAGTCTATCTATTAGTACCACTACAATATACCCATTTTCGAAAGTTCTGGCGAAACTGCGAGTGTACTGCCTAGAGTTAGGATAGCGGCTTGCTGAGCAAGTGTAACTACTCCTGCCAATGACTCTGGGTTTTGAGTGAATGCTAGTGGTTGCTTCACAAGCGACGCTAATAAAGCCCCAACAAACGAATCTCCAGCGCCCGTCACATTTACCACTCTCTCGATTGGCAAAGGAGGGGAATGGCAAATTACTACTCTCTCAGAGGAGCTGCCTTGAGATACGATGCATCTTCCCTGGACATTACTGACCTCCCGCAGCCAACCTGAAGTAGGACTGGTCGATTCCGAAACCCGCATTACAACTACAACACCCTTCTCCCCGCATTTGATGATGATGTGCTGGAAGAGCGGTAGTAAGTTGATAGCTTGTTGAGCCACACCCTGTTCGACTAAGAATGAAAGGGTTCCTCTGCTGGAGTCTGCAATGGAAGCATTCATTCTGGAAAGATGCTCCAGGTCCGTTCGGAATTGAGCTCCTATGGAGAAATTATCGAGTGTTTTCCACCAATTGGAATGGGAGAACAGTTCCAGAGGTCCCTCACGAGCGTCTTGGTAGATTCGAGTAAGCTCCAGAAGATTGGGAGTTATAAAGTCGATCCCAGTTCCGCTCATTGTTGACTCTACGCTTTGGAGTATGCGTGCAGATTTCATGAGGGATGTGGGTTCACTGGAATCAAAGTAAAATGACGTTGAAAGTCTCAGTCATAGATAAACACCTACAATAGCACTGACATGGAAACTTAGTCTAGATAATTGTAAAGACTCAAAGCTACATACCTTTGATCCCTTCTTCTTTACACTTCTTGACCAGTTTAGCAAGACTTACAGCAGAGAGATTTCCGTCAAAAGCAATAACGGCAGGCTTTTTGTTCTGGATGCTCTCAAGCGTCTTCATACATTTGCAAGATTAGCACACAGTACCCAGGTCACAAGTAAGGCAAGAATAGTAGCCCAACCTTTGACACATCGAGACTTTCTGTGATCCCCATATCTGCAATTCCTGTGAGCAGATTTCCATGGGCATCTAGGATCATGTTGCATGTAGATGTGCGACAATCATCTTGAACAATGAAACCATCGTTCCTCAGCCCCAGCTTTCTCGTCTCTTCGCTCACGAGTTTACCAAAAGAATCATTGCCGATCGGTGATACTAGCAATACGGATTCGTTGGACAGTACTCGAGAAGCAGCCTCAGCGATATTTCTTGCAACGCCACCTAATGAGACAGAGACACGCCCTGGTATCGTGGAGTGCACCAAAAGATTCTCGTCCGAGAGCTCAGCTCCAGAGGCGGAGATGTCCACAGCCGCAGCACCCAGCACAATGAGTTCTGTTGATTGAGTTTTCTGTGTGTTGATGGTTTCAACCCCGGATGACTCGTGTTGCGGCTCTGTTCGACTGTATGTTCCAACATGCGTTGCTGACACTTGAGGAGAGAGACCGCCAAAGCCCTTACAAAAGAAAAGAACAATTGGTTATATATAGGTCTAAGTGGTACTGCACAGACATTTCTAATCTCTTACATCGTGCTCCCTCAACAGGTTCTCATATTGTACAGCAATTTGGCTACCTGGGAGGTCGTGAGCACGTTGTCCCTCCACACGTACGAATACACTCACCAACGGCGGCGGTATTCTTCAGCAACGCAACGTTGTTCTTCAGCGATTCTCCTTGAGTTAGTTCACCGACACGTTTTAACAGCCATGGTGTTGCATCATTGCCACTGCTCATGACACCGTTTTGTTCAGATTCTCTGACTGCTTGATCGACGGCTTTTTGAATCTCAAGTCCGGTGGCTTCATATTCCTGGGGAATAGGCACAGCTATGAGTGCGCCATTGCTCAAACCTAACTGCCACTGGGAATCTAGAAGATGGTAGTGTCAAGAGCATGCGGAAACGAAAGAAAGAGGGACTAACGCAGAACACGAGCTGCCGAAATGGGATCTTCAACATTCCAAGGGACCTTGAAATATTATATCAACATGCAATTGTCAATGAACTGGTAAATGAAATAACCTGGTAACCACTTCGGGGAGAAAAGAATGCGGGGAAATCGCGCGTTTTTCCGTAGCTGATCACAGGCACACCGAGAGTTTCCTGTGAATTGTTCATCCAGCAAGCATTTGCATTAACGCACAGAAGTACATACAAGGTATTCCAGAGTTCTGCAAATTTTCAATCAGATCGTTTTTGCTAGAAATTGGGCGAGTACAAACCTTCCAATGTCCAGTATTGATTTTACACCGGAGGATACGATGCCAACAGGACACCGAGCAAGTTCTCCGAGATCTGCCGAAATATCCATCGAGTTTTCTCCGCCTCGATGCACGCCTCCAAGTCTGAACAACATCCAAGTCAAAATTCCATGTATATTATGAACGTAAAGGTAGAACTCGCCCCCCCGTGGCGAAGACTTTTATGCCTACTGAAGGTTAATATATCTCGCATTATGCCAGCAAGAGAGCACTCACCTACTAAGCTAGCAAAAATTGACGTGCTGCAAATCGTTGTCCCACCATTCGACCTTGTAGCAATGGCTGCGCCAATGTCTCTTCGCGAAATTTTTGTAGCCTTCACTTGGCAGATCCTCTCGAGCTCGCTAGGATTCAGTCCAATCTTGACGCGTCCATCGAGTATTGCTATCGTTGCTGGAATTGATCCATTAGACCGGACAATATCTTCGAGTGTTGACGCTAATGCATGATTTTCAGGTTGTTTGAAGCCGTGAGTGACAAGGGCAGTCTCCAAGGCTAGCAAGGGCTTGTAAGTGGAGCTAGAGTTTCAAAATATAATTTACGGACCTACTACCGGCTTGTTGGCATGAAGACCATCGAGGACCTCTGGATGAATGTCGACAGGGGCCTTGCTTTCCAATAGCTTTCGGATAAGAGATGAAGGGGCAGTTGCAAGCCCACGACAAAATGGTCGAGGTCTACGCTTGATTGCAGTACGCAGATTGGACCGGAACATGGAGAGGGACAGTAGTAGACTTTTCACACGACCGCTTCGGTGCTCACCATGTCAATGTTACCGCCGTCTGCATCAGTCGAGGCGAAATCTGAAGCGTCTGGTGCAATATGTGCAATATCCTATACTCTAGATGTACCAGCTATCATCCGATCAGTTTGTGACGACGGAGCTGGCGCAAACGTTCACTTCATCGGGTACGTACATCCAACCCTTTCTCTAATTGCAAAGACTTATTGGATCAGAACAACGCGTAACTCATTTCAAGGAAAAGTAGTGACAAGATTAGAATATCAAGCCTACTCAAAGCTAGCCGTGAAAACGATGATGGACATCGTACAACGCGCTATTGAGAGCCACAGCCCCGCCAAGTGTGCCGTCTGGCACCGTATTGGCGTAGTGCCAGTAGGAGAGCCTTCGATAGTGGTGGCAGTATCTGCCCCTCATCGTAAAGAAGCGTTTTCCGCATGTGAACAAATTCTCGAAGAGGTCAAACAGAAAGCCCAGATTTGGAAGAGAGAGTATTACGAAGGGGAAGATGAGAATGCTGCACAATGGAAATCCAATGCTTAGAGCAGAGCTGAATGCGTTCATATGTACGTTAGTCTCTCTTCCTCCATTTCTCCGAGCCAACTTGATCGTCTTCTCCGCTCACTAGCAACTCGATCCCCCATATGGCGAGAGTCAAGAAGATATTGATCCACCCTAAAAGAAAATGTTAAAATCACTGTACGATTCGCCAAGATACCTGTACTCACTCCACCAGCTCAGGCCGGAATAATCCAACACTTGAGGCGAAAAATATTTAGCATAGTGTACATGATATGCCAGCACGCGACTTACAGAGCAACTGTGAATAGCAGAGCACATAGAGCACCTGGCGATAAGTGAGAAGCAATCGTGTCAAGTTCCCTGTCTTTAAAAACATTGATGAAACAGCTAGCATCAATAGATAGTCGTACATACCGGCCGGTCCTCCCAGTCTCCACCATCCCCATTATCACCTTCCCAACTGTCCGCACCTATGGTTGGCAGGATGCGCGAAGCCAAATGCAATATTATCAATCGGTACAGAAGTGCGATAATGACCGGCTTGGGAAGAGTATTGGTCACGAAATTCAGCAAGGCCTGTAGGTGCGGAACCACATTGGGAAGGAGGGGAAGACTAGCGATGATTTAAGCAAATGCGAACCAGCTCAAAGACATTATATACGCACTAAGTCGAGGTGAGGTCAAGAGGAGCAGCTGCTTGATCGAAACCGCAAAGCCAGACGTTGTAAGCGATGAAGAGAGCGATCGAAGAGGACTCGATGATATTTGTTCTGCGAAGGGCGAAGCCGATGAAGGTTAGGAATAGCAGGGCTGTGAGCGCGACTCCGAGAAGGGTTGATGAAAGCGGAGAAGAAGCTGCCGAGGGATACACAGCAACAATCCACCAAGCAAAAAGCACGTATGCGACAGCCGATGAGATGAGAAATCCAAACTGATATATCTCTCCCTCCTCTACCAACTTCTTTCCTTCCTGTCCCACTTTTTGCGCGACCAATAAACTTGATAGTCCCTAGTGCAGAGGTGCATCAGAACATGACACGGCAAGAGGAGTTCAAGACCAACTTCTAAGAAGATGAACAAAGGCCCGCTCAATTTCAGGCCGGTCTCCCACCAGCTTGTTGCAAAGAGAATCCAGGGATCCGGAGAAGACGAGAAAACATTGAAGACTAGTAGAAGAAGAAATGGGTGCATTGGGACTTGCAAAACGGACAAAGCAGCCGAGCCCCAGAGCAGTCTCAGCGTGCCATGAATAGCGCCATGTAAGGAGAGTAGAAGAGATAAGAGTAGAAATGCTGGCTTTGACAAAGTGGCGGTTAGAGGCAAAAACAAGAGAATCTGCAGAAATGACGACGCCCTATAACATGATATGGTGAGTCTTGAAACCTGCGGTAAACTCTCAAAACGACTTACTTGGCCGTGTTGGCCACCGCCTTCCAGACGAGAGTGGACATGAAAGAAATCTATAAGTGCGTCACCGTCCTAACATGAGGGTTTTGACAAAAAGGCGTGCCCGCCTTAGCCTCCATTGTATTAGCAAATTTAAAGGAACGCTGCGTCACATTCGGGTAAATTTCGACTACACATTAACTCATGTTTAAGATAAATCTACTATAGGAAGACAAGACAGTATCGTACTCAAGTACAAATTCCACAGACAGCAATGAGACAGCAATATCAGACAGAGACTAGATTTCCGTCGGATTCGCACTGATATGCGAGGCGACAGAATGCGCAAGGAAACCTTTCTCCCGAGCAAACTCCGCCGTACGAGCCTGAGACGCAGGATCGGAAGGATGAACGTAGAATTTATCCATGATTGGAATCTGGAGCAGGTTCATCTTCGGTGTTATGACCACCATGTTGTTGGTCTTGATCTCCATCCAGTCTGCTCGTTCAAAGGTGAGGGGCTCGCTTGCGATCATGATTATCGACTCTCTCTTGTCAGCCTTTGAGAGGATTATCAGGATTTGAGTTTCCGAGAAGGCTTGCATGCTTACCTTTGCCATTTTATAATGACCGCCTTCTCTAAATTCACTAAAACTCGTGCCGGAGGAGAACCACTGGTAGACCATGAGTGATTACTCTACGGTAATTCGAAGAAGACGTACTAATGAGGCTGCTTCATCAGTCCTCGATGAGACATAGCGAGTAGCAATGACCGTCTCCCCGTCTGTGATGCAAAAGTTCAACAGACTGGGCTGCAGATAATTCAAGCACTTGAGCCCTTGATTAACCCTTTCTTATGGAAGCTTCTGCGCACCTCTGTAATATTCGCCTCTTCTGCAAGCTCGTTCAACCTAGCAATCGTCTTGAACATGGCTTGCTTGAGGATCTCGGTGGTAAAAGATTTTGCGTCAGGATTGGGGAGCTTCATTGAGACGGAGAAACGTCAGGAACACCCAGCTTGTCTTCGAAAAAATACGCACCATAGAGAGGAAAAGGGCAAAAGCCCATTCTGAATCTGGTCTCTTCGTCAGTAAGATAGCTTCAGCTGTGGCACCAATAGACTCACCGGTGTTTCCCTGAACCATATTAAAAGCTACATCCGGCAGACTTTGTTGCAATCTTCTCTTTATGAGTGGGAACTCGCCGATTGACCCGTTGTGCATGAACTGGCCTATACGTCAGTCAAATTATCTGCAATATTGCCAAAGACACCTGCCATTAGTTTTCCGTAAGAGAATGGATGGCCTTGATGGGATTAGACAAGAACAGTAATTTCCGACAGGGTGCTTACAGTTATCCAGAGACAGCGAACCTGCGTCAGTCTAGTCAGAACAACTGTCGTCAAATGAAGCATCTGCCTACAGACCTGCTGTCGTTGCTCTGACGTGCCCAAATACAAGGGGAGACTTGATCTTTTCTGCTAGACGAGATAGGTTGACATTATTCCTAAATCACTTGAGTAACAGCAGGACATATGGTTGACTGAAGTTGCGCTCACCATGCCTAAACCAATGTAAGCAAAACCTAGCTGATTGGAGCATAGACAACATACTGGAGTAACCGAGGTGAAGATGCAAGGCTGACTTCCAAGCTCCTCGTCGTAAACTGAATCATACCATCCTGCAAAAATAACTGGGCTTAAATACAAGCCTTGGCTTGCCGACTTGCACATACCGACGCCAAATCCATCTCCGTTCATAGGTCGACGACGATCCAGACGCAATCTTGAATCAAAAGCCTGATTGATGATGGAGTGACATGGTCTAGTCAAGAGCTGGTAGGATCGTTAAGCATTGCTTGAAGAGGTAATTTCAAGCTTTCATACATGGGAGAGCTGAACTGGAGAGGTTCCTTTGTAGATCACGAAACGACACATCTACACAAGCAGAAGCGATTGGAAAGACCTAAAGTGCGGAGGTGGAGGGTATTTACATGGCGTCGCGCAATCGTGACGCACTACAGCGATACTTTTACGTCTTACGCATGCATAGTGCCAGCTCTTGGTCAGCTCAGAAATTCTTGGGACCTTGAGGTCCTCTCAACCAAGTAATGTGCAAGACTACTAATTACATCCATGATTTACAAGCTACTGAGACTTCCTTTTCCAATGATAATTACTCTACAAAAATTCCTTGGGACGACTGACAGGATCACCACCCGCTTCGTCGTACACCAATCCTGCGACACGGAACGCGAGTTCTAGGAAAAGTGTTCAGTGAAAGCAAAATGAAAGATCGACAAAACCCCATACCATCAGCCTGGGCTTTCAGGTTGGCCTCGGCGTAGACTCGGACGACATCCTCTGTTCCGCTAGGTCTGACGAACGACCTTCCTCCTTGGTGCTTGTTGACTAAATCATCGATCTTGCTCTGCAGACCTGGAGGTGAAACCAGACGACGTTCTGCATCTTCCGTCTTGAAGGCGTTTCGGTCTGCAACAACGACTTTAACCAAACGGTTGGGAAGATCAACGTAGAGAGAATCCCATTCCACGCCGCTGTATGATTTATGAGACAGGACAACCTCGACAAGTAGCATGTCAGAGAGCGCATCTCCAACAGTCTGGTTGATGACATTGGTAAGGCTGATGAGATTCTCTAGACCACGAGATTGTGCAGGTGTCGAGGGCTGATGTTCGTGAAGTGTGGCCAGCGTATCATCCGAGAAAAGCACGGTGCCATGGCCATTGGCTTCAAAGTAAACACCAACATCATAACGCTCGGCAGCATGGTGCAGATGCTTCACTCCGGTAGGTACGCATTTCACGGGCAACCTCTTATCAACAAGTTTCAGCTAGCTGCTCGGACAAAACACGACGTATCTCACCTCTTGCAAGTATTTTGTAGACGCGCCGTTCGCGTAAGCAGTCTGCACTACCCCAACTTTGACCTTGTCCTCCAAATCGGCAATTTTCACCTGCTCGACAATGAAAGCTGCGACAAGAGCGGCAATTTTGTCACCGTCAAGCATGTGGAAAACACCCCGTTCGTCAAGATAGAAATAAATTAACCGGTCAGCATCACCGTCAAGACTACATGCACGCTGGCCGGGTTTCATCACGTTGGAGAGAGAAGGGGGAAGTTTCTGAGAAGTCTTGACAAAGTCTGCACCACATGCGTTGTTCAGCGCTCCCTCCGTGGTTATCGCAGTATTTTCCAGAGTGAACGGCAGCGAATCTCCTAAATAGTTGGCTAGCTTCTTGGCGGCAATAGCGCCCACACCATTTGCACAATCAATTAGCAGGGGAGAAGCAGGGGGCCTGCCTGTCTGCCGATACAGTGAACGGTTGGCCAACGGTAGAAATGAGATTCTACTTACCACGAGTTTCTTGTACGCGTCGCTGAGCTTTCTAAAGTAACCATCCTCGGAATCTTCTCCATAGCTATACTGAGTGCCTTTGGTGTTGATTGCACGAACGAAGTAGTGCAAAATGGGAGTAGTGGTGACACCTGCATCACGGGCTTCGGCACCAATAGCTTTGAAGCCGTCTTCAAGTGCAGCAACAAGAGCTGGACCAGACGGACGAGTATCCCTAGCGTAGACGACGCGCGCAGGTTTTGACAAATCGATCTTGGCTGTCTGTATTAACGAATTCAAGGCTTCGATAAGAGCGTCGGTTGTGGGCGCGTTTGAGAGAGTGGTAGCGTGGACTTCCCAAGATGCTTCCAACATTTCTCCGCGTGGATCCACAAGTTTGACGCCATTGTCCTAGAAGGAACATCAGGGCGAGAGAATAAGGCAATGAGAAGAAAGATCATACTGGTTCTGGATTGTGAGAGGCGGTGACCATGACCCCAATCGTTCTTCCATCTAGACGCTTGCTACGCAATGCGGCAAGAATACCGACGCGAAAGAGGACCGAGTCCAAGACGCCTCCGCTGAAGCGGAAGCAATTACTTTGCGAAGACAGTCGAGACGATAAGGAGAAACATACAGAGTCCTGAAACCGGCTGTGCCATACTGGAAATGAATATCTGCAGGCTTTGGGTGTTTCTCTGAGCCGACTTTTATGGCATCGATGGAAAGAGACATGATGAAGGTAGCCAAAAGGCAGCGGTAGTAAATTTAGTCACACATTGAATATTGAGCGTGGACCGAAAGCTGTGTGTGTCGTCATCGTTTCATTCTTCCAAATGCCCTCCAAATCCACTGCTCAGGCTACCCTCGAGAAGGCCGACAAGAAGGCCAACTCTTCCTCTGGATGGTTCTCTTCCTCATCCACAAAGTACGAGGAGGCCGGCGACCTCTACCAGCAGGCTGCCAATGCCTTCAAAATCGACAAGCTCTTCAAAGAGGCCGGTGATGCATTTGCTCGTGAAGCCGAGTGCAGGGAGAAATGCAAGGAGAACAACGAAGCCGCAAATGCCTGGTGGAATGCAGCCAAAGCCTATAAACGAGGCTTCCCAGACCGTATGTCGTCGTCAAGTTCATGCTCAATGCTGCACCTAACCATTCCGCAGTGGCTATCCAAGCATTGTCCCAGACCATCCTCCATCTCACACAGTCTGGTAGATTCCGTCAGGCTGCGGACAGAGAGAAGGAAATCGGTCAAATCCATCTCCAGGAAACCAATGATATCCGGAAAGCTTGTGAAAGCTATGAACGTGCTGGGGATTGGTATGCACAGGAAGATGCCACTGCGTATGTCCCTTTCCGCTTCCCATGAACACTCCTCATTATTTTATCACAGTACTGCTAATCAGTGCTATAAAGATGCAGCAGACCTCCATGCAGACCTCGAGGAATACAGCCAAGCTATCGCCCGTTATGAACAGGTAGCCGATCACTCTCTGGGGTCAGCATTGACCAAGTATAGTGTGAAGGAGTATTGGCTCAGAGCCGGTCTTTGCGCTCTTGCCATGGGTGTAAGATTAGGGTCATTAACGTCAATGCACACAAACTCACCGCTCTCCTCTGCAGGATTCCATCACTGCCAAGCGCAACATGCAACGTTACTCCACTCAGGATACTACATTCCCTTCCACTCGCGAAGCCAAATTCGTCAACGCTCTCATAGAAGCCGTAGAGGCTCAAGATGTCGAGGCTTTCACCGGTGCTGTGTATGAGTTTGACCAAATAACCAAGCTCGACAACTGGAAAACGAGTATTTTACTGAAGATCAAGAAGACCATAGATGTCGAGCCGGGTTTGCGCTAAACAGACACTAGTTATGGGCTCGCAGATTTCATCCATAGTTGTCTGATTCCAAGGACCCTAGTCATGTACAGTAATTACACCAATGTTAACGAACTAATGATTGTCCAAAAGTACATATTGCCCGTTTTGCAAACGAACATCTACCGCTACCCCTGGTGAAGGGTCCCCTGCTCTCCATAATGGTGTTACACCAAACCATGCTCCCACTTTCGCTAGGAAATTGGGTTTATTGGGATTGTGCTGTGTGCGAGATTGCATAGGATCGTTCAGTAATCCTTCCCACCTATATTCCGGGCGTGCTCGTATCGATGAGTCATCATGGTCTGTTCCGCCTCCTGTTCCAAGAGTGGACGGTTGGCCTTGAATTTCCTGATCTATACCATTCATATCGAACTCTGACTTGTCGTCGCCCAGATGAAAGAGAATGCCCTGCGAAGAAAAGAAAAGAGATCAGCACAATGCTTGAGAATTTCAAGGATTTCCTTCACCCTGCTAGAGCCCCGAAATACCGTGTCATTCAACCGTAAGTATAACTTGTTCAATAGTCCGGTATGGAAGAAATCTCCCCATCTCGGAACCGTAGATAGCAGGCCACGTTGTATCAGAAACGCTTCCAACGCAGCACGGGGAAGAGGCGTGTATGCAATCGAAGTCGGATAATATGGATTGAAATCAGGCTCATGAACTTGTAAGCCAGATATTGTGTCATGATTTCTTCGCCAGAGGTCATCCTGCAGATTACAGATCTCAACGTCGACTATCAGAAGCTCAGTTGAAAGGTACTCACCCAAAAAATGTACCACCAGCTTTTTGTCTCTGTTTCCGATACCACACTGTATCGTTCATAAGCAGTTTCAAATACAGCCTCGCTTCCAGCCATCAGTGTCCGTACTCGCAAATCCTTCTCGTGTTTGATAGAGCTGGCAGCAAAGGATGCCGGATCCCGAGGTTGGTCGTACACATGAGACAGAAAGCGGTAGCTCAACACCTCGGCTTTGCGATGACATTCCTCTGCATGATGACGCCTGTAATCTGCAAGCGAAGCTTCAACCTTCCCTAATCTCGCAGAAATTAGATCCCTGTTCATATCGAAAAAGCGCGCCAGTGGTGCAGTCAGATCGAAATCGTCGTTCAGCCCTATGATACCTCCGTCCACTACCACGCCTTTAGCATATGACAACTCGACCAAAAAGCCGCTACCCAGCTGAAGGTCTTGCCACATCAAATGACCACGATGTTTGATGCTGATCACACCCTTGACATATTCTTGTGCAGTATGGGCGCTGTAGCGTCCTCTCCTCCAGCAACAAAGCGTATGTGAACCGATATTCTGGTAGAGTTGAGAAGAAGGTCTTTCCCAACAAACAAGACACTCACCTTGATGTCTTGATAAGGCCAGCGGACGGTCTGACCGTCAAGTGCTCTAATAGCCATTCTGATCTGCCTTTTTCGCTGGACTTTGGGGGATGAGTTCTGGGCGACGTAGAGAGTCAAACTATTGAGGTCCTGGAGGACTGCAAGGCGTCGATCATCGAAACGGATGACCTGTCCACAACTCAGATCAATGACATCTAGACATATCGAATAAGACCCACAAGTGAAGGAGGGAACGGTACGAGCCAGGCATTGCCAAAGAAACCATGGCAGTTGGGCGGATGGTTTCCTGCGGGGTCTTTCCAATAGGAATCAGGCCCGACATAGTGTAGTTGGATCTCAGTTTCCAGCCGCTTCCACTGGGCACAATCAGGTCCTGATAATAAGGCTGCTGCCTTCTGGTACTGAAGGGTACCAATCTCGCGCAAGATCTGTATCGACGCATTAGGATGGGTGATAACGTTGAGTAGTCTCTCTACCTTGAGATTTTCAACATGTCTTTCACCAGGCGTTCCAGCAAAGTTGAGGAGATAGGGAGGAAATTCGGAATCACGAGCTTGCGCGAATACCATGGGTTGATTATCGGGAATCTTACATTCTTTATTGGTTAGAAATAAAGTACTGATCGACTCTTGCCAGATTCTTCGCTTTGTATGAGGAGAAGGGTATGTAACAGCTAGTCTGATCGAAGGTCAAAGCGTCCAGAATAAAGTGTGTACAGCGTACTTACTTGGGTGAAAAAACATCGATGCCTGGATATCATTGAGTGAGAACTGACAAAATGATTGCAAGGACACAACATACTGAAATCAATACGTCGAGACAGTCCTGTTGAGAAGCCGCGTTCAGACATGGCGATGGCTAGCTCAAGGTATCGGGATGCTTACTTTTAACCCATCTTCGTACAAGGCCAGTATTGATAACAGTGAAATCTATGAATACCGCGTAAGTGGTGGATTTGGACAGGCGAGTTCCAGGAAATGTTCACAAAAGCTTAATCCATAAGTTACGATATAGATACTGCCAATGTGGAAGAAATGTGAGAACAAGCAGGGATATCAACTTCGTCAACGTGCCTGTACAATACATATGTGTTGAATATATCTTTTCCCGGAACCCCCAGAGTCACCAACAGAGCAACTGCAGATGTTGCGACATAGTTGAGTCTCGAAGTCCATTCATTGGCATTGCTGACAGGATCCAGAAAAGGAACAAAGAAGCACTGCATTATGAAGAATGCGACGGTACAGCTGAGAAGGAGAACTTGGCGGACAATTGGGACTGTAGTCCGTGGAGCGGAGCGAAAGAGACAGTTGTTGGGGTCGATGACAGCGACAATGACCAGGGCACTTAGTTTGATACCCAAGTACATTGATTGAAAGGTGCCCCACTCGCGTCGATATCCTTTAAAAAAATTATTTTCTTCTTTCTTTGATAGAAAGAAAAAATCGACATACCACTGTAAAGAAATGCAAAAGGGTTCTGGTCGCGATCTAGAAGGCGGTGATACTCCGCATCCATGTCAACCTCGTTCCTCGGTCGACCAAGTTCAGTGAAACGATCTATCTTGGGAACAGATTTCTTGATGACACGTCTCAACGCCAGCGGAAACCAGACGGTCAACTAGGGAATACTCGGTAATTATAACTTAACTAGAAGCTGAGACCTACCAAGCCAAAAACTACGACGGATAGAATGACTAGGACAGGTGCGTAATTGATCTCATTCTTATTCATAGTTGTGGTCCAACAGAAATCCAATGGGTTACGAAATTCATCTGCCGGACCTAGTGGAGGCACTTGCGGAGGAAACGATGTGGCATTCAAGTATGGGTTTGGAACTGCCCATAAATCTTGGGACCAGACAATAACATGTATCGCCATTGTACTCATCGGAAGGTAGATGAGGGTTAAGAGAAAGGTGACTGCAATGAGACCCCATTGCTTTCCCAGATCCTTTTGTTGTAGCCCTTCGACACAGTTATATCGGTCACTATGTCGAGCAGACTTGTAAAAACGATAAAGTAGACCAGAGGCGATGACCATGAATACGACAAGGAATATCAGTGACTGAATGATAGTCGATGCGAAATTCAGAGCTAGGACATTGGGTCTACAGCCAGTCATCAGTAGATGACATGGATACTAGCAACTTTGCAACTGACATTGTTCCCAGAAATAACTTGCGCCATTGGTCACCGAGGTCTTTGCCCATGAAAGGTACTATTTTGGTTTGGTCAGTCGAGTAAAGTATTTTCCAACACGACGCACCAAATGAATTCAAAAGAAGGGCAAAAACCTGCACCGTGTTTACGACGCCTTGAAGGCTATAGAAAGTGGCAAGAGCGCTGGAGCCCTAGAATCGGAATAGTCTGAGAGGTGCACAATTGCATTATCTGAAACAACTCACCGTGATCCCTAAGACCATCCCCACAGCGGACCCCAACAAAGTCTTCCTGCTTCTCCAAAATGGTGGAACCTTTGAATTTGTTTCGAGGTCTTCAAGACTACGACCTAAGGCTGCAAGCCGGTCCATGGGAGGAAACATCCGGGGTTCCTTGCCTAAACACCTGTAACTTCTGAATTTAGGATTTGGAATGGTAGACAAGTAAGAATCCAGATTAGGAAGATGGAGTGGGTGAGCATTCCTCGCGAATAAGACGGTAGCGGGAACAGGAGTGTGGGGTCCGTAATTATGAAGCTGGTCAACAAGGGTATTCGTCAAGGAGGGTATAGTAGATTTGTAGGTATCATTGGGTCGACGATCCAATAACTTGTGGGTTTCGATGTTGTCAGAGAACGGATAACTTTCGCGTGTGTCAATATCGTCATCGGAGAAATTGTCGGGACTAATCGAACGAGGTTTGGTAGACAGTTCGGTAATGTCAAGAGTATTAAGGTCATTAGTATTCGTGAATGTCGTGATGGAAGGGTCAATGAGAGTACTGTCAGTCGAGTTTGAAAGGGAAGGAAGAGCAGAAGGCCTGGACCGTGGATGTGAGATGAAGCGTGCAGGGGAAGGAGGGGGTTGCTGGGGTGAACGGAAGGCACTGTCTGCTGGCATCGTTAGGGACGACGAGAGGAGGTCGTCGCTGCCAGAGCCGAGCAATTCGTAAAGGTTTAGGAGACCAGGATTCCTGGGAATAATTTCACTATTGCTCCATTTGAAACTACAGCTACCTCATACAAACATCATATGCGTCATACTTCGTCGGCACTAGTCGTCGTCAGGTCCTTCAAAGCTTTGAAAGCTTTTGAGAAACTACTGCTATCTTTCTTTTCCTCAGAGGAAGACTCCATATTCATTGTATACACACTCGCTTCATCGATCGTCCAGCTCGACTGCAATTCCTTCTCCAGGGGTTTAAGGTCGGCGAGCATTTCTGGGTGTTCTTCGATGATCTTTGAAACTTCGGGGTCAATGTTGGTCTGCTGTAAGACCGAAGGATGGAACGTTTCTTTGGTCACTTCGTTGTACGATGTTGGAATAGCACGTTTGACTTGGGATGCCAGTGAAAATATGCCTGTCGCTGGACTGTGAAGGCAGTCAGCCTCGTCAAGTCATGTCACTGATCGCAAACGACGCACTCATGGGGATCTTGCTTGCCCCACGGAGCTACAGGACTCGGAAGGGTGGCAAGATACTTTGTATCAACGGCAAGGATATCGCTGACGTTTGACTGTGAATCACTAGTTAGTGTTTGCAGTCGACTGTGATCCTTCAACATGCACGTACCACCATCCACGCCAACGTGAGGTCCGCAAGATCATGGTAGCGATATCCACCACCAACCTATCAAATGTTCAGTTACTTGGTAAAAGGAAAGCTGCTGCTGACTTACGTCGGAATGGCAACCTAAGTTCCATTAGTTACAGCTCATGGTAGTGGTTTGTTGCTAAGTACGGGATGAACGTACCTGTAAACCAGCACTGTTGAGGTCCTGTCAGCAATGGCAGCGGACAAGGGCATAGTTTCACTCACTTGCTCTAAAACCTGTCCTTTACTCTTCCCGACTTCTGTCTGCTCAAATTTGGCACATTCCTGGACCACGTTGAACGACGAAGAATGGTCAGTTTTACAAAAGACCATATGTAGGAGTATACTCTTACAAAATCTTCTCTCGTTTCGTTCAAAGCGAGAGCATGATACGCCCTTTCTATGTGCTCACCCAAAATTTTGTCTGGGAAACCAAATATCTTCTTGACTTGTGGTTTCAGGGTCAATTCTTCAGGGAGTCCGACGGAACCGACTGCCGACCAGAAGAGATTGTCAAAATAAAAGCTGAAGATGCTAGCCGCTGGTACTACAAACCGGTTTCAAATACACCGACACATCTGTAGTTTCCGTCAGATTTGATACAACAAGGAGAATGAACAGGGATTGACTTCACGGAAAACGTTCTATCATGGGCATAAGCTCGTAAAATACCCGGGGCGCTCTCATGACGAAAAGGTGCCAGTATGGCTTGCATCTTCTGGATTTCTGAAGAGGCTCTGGCATCAGTCTGACAAGCACCAATGCATGCGGCCAGACACGTACCCTCATCATCCTGACTCTTTCCGAGTGTCTGGTAGGCTACAAAAATGCTCGAAAAGTGATCCATCTGCGTACGGTCCAAGACACCGATCGCGCCTATGAACATCGCACACATACGCGCGACATAAGCTCCCTGTAAAGTTTCTCAAGCGGGTTGTCCAAGACAAATAGCTGAAGCTTCAACGTACCCGGGAGAAACCAAAGAGATAAATCTTGGGCAGCGCATCGATGTTTCAATCACTTCAGAAGGAATGATATTCAATCTCACCTCATCTCCTGGGGCGTAGTTTCTATTGCTCTTTTTAATGCAACAAAACTAGCAAAGCAATAGACCAACCACTCACTGCGTGATGAAACCATAAGCTTCTTCGACCTTACTACCTGTTCCATCATTGTAGCTTCAATTAGAAGCACATAACCATCCGAACTCACCCAGTGTCGCTCCAGTGGTTCCTGACGGCATAATAGTTCATGAAATTGGGTTTGATGAGATGGCCAGCTTCAGAGGTCGTACCTTCCACGAATTCAGCATAGAAGCCGCCTTCGGATCCAATCCCAGACTACAAAAAATTCCGAGACAATGTTTCAGCTCACGTCTAACAACACTCCCGCCCTTTCAATCCCATACCTGATACAAGCACACTTGAGGGATCGGAGGATTGTGTCGGGTGTCTTCGTGCTCGATAGTTCTCGCGAGGCGCTATTCGTCGGGTCAATACAGGAATACAAAGTGATATATACATCCTACCAAGATATTCGTATACATTGAGCGGTGCTTCGCAGAAAGACCTTTAATGAAAGTTTTGTATAGGCATCATCTCTAGGACGTCTTGAGAACTGACCATCTTGCCAGGTCCTACCAACGATCTGAACTCGAGTCTCTCCATGCTGAGTTGCAGACTTACCCATCACAGCATACAACAATCCTTTTCTTGATCTTTGACAACGTCCGGGCATCGTCAGTGGACTGATGAACGCGCAACGGTTCTGAGTCGTTGGTAACCGGAATAGAGGCAGACATCGTAAATTTGCAGTCTAAGATTGCTGGCGAAAGCGAGACGAAAGGAGGTCTTGGAAATTGGGGAGGCTCTTCAAGAGCTCGACGGGTATAAATAAGGGTGATACAGAACGCCGAGGCTCTGTCAAACGCACTTCTGAGACAAGTTGTGCAGATAGATTTGATGCATCATGATGATATAGTCAAGATGAATGCCTAAATTCGGCTTCGACATGATTCCCATCACGGGTTTGTATCCGGCGCTCTCAACTATTAGAAAACATCTACACTATGTAGTACAAGTCCCATATAAACATGCGTTGTAATCACCGGAGTTTTGTTCACCGTCCGAAACGCATCTCTGCGCCAGCATACTGATCTAAAGCTTCCCGGAATTCCCACTCCGTCAGACTTGACGACAAGAAAGCGGCCCGAATTTCCAGGGGAAGAAACCACATGAGCCTTGACCTATACTGCTTTCGGAGTCTATCGCAGCTAAGATTCTTTGAGCGTCTAGTATGAATAGACATGCGAATGAGACTTACTATATCTCAGTCAGACGTATTTGCCATGGAGGGAAACCATGTAATTCTAGAGGGAAACGATTGTATTTCGAAGGATGTATAGGATGTATAATCATGAAATCCGGAGGTGAGAGTCCGCTGGGGCCTTTGAGACTATTAGAACCAACATTTCAATAGCTGAGGCATATAGGCGCACCTTCAAGATGTTTTTCTAATTCAGCAATAGACAAGTGAAAGTCCTCGCACCCCGCCCCAACTTTCTGTTTACGACGTTCCGACCATGCGATAGAGCGAGCCATTGTAGCTACGAAAGGTTTACCAGCTTCTCTGGACACAATATTTATATTTAAAGTTTTCGAATCGTCTTGAATGCTGTGAGTAAAAATGAACACGAAAAGAAAAAGTGATTCGTACCTTTCCCGAATGTTGCGTGCTTTCCGCCTGGTCTTAGCTCGTTGCGAGGAGAAGTGGCTGACATTCTTGCAATAGGGACAGAAGATTCGAAGCCCTCTGGAGATAGCGACCTGGATTCGGAATAATCTGACATTGGAGGAGTAGGTGGGTAGACTATAGCTGGTTCACTGATTTGCATTTTGCTGGGGAGAGGAGAGGGTGCAACGAGGTCGCGAATGCTTTCGGAATATCTCAAGAGGATACCTGACTCAGTTAATTACTAGTATCCGTGAACAATTCCAGCAAATGCACACCTTCATTGTCAAACAGGCAGAGTTGTTCAATACCTACTTCCAGAGACCATTTGACAGCACACTCAACGCTTTCCATGAGCCGTTGTTCCGTGGTTATAAGGTCAATTTCCGGGTCCGTCACGAAGAGAACGGCTAAATGTTTGGGTATACGTTGACGCGACGCATTGAGGGGTAAAGGAGTGTGTCTTCGGATCCGACACCAGAGAGAAAGAGAAAAGACGACCAGAGAATAGACGATATGGAGGAACAGCAGAAAAGGATATGCCAGCAGACCCATTGCTGGGCGTCTAACGAGCAGAAAAGTCCACGTAGGAAGAAAGTAAATGACCGCGTGAGAGTGACGGACGCGTTAGTTATAATTACTTGCGACCGTGACCTTGCCAGTACATTCTTCTGATCTCCATGTCCTCTTCAGCTGACGACTACGACAAACTCTCCGAAGAAGAGAGGAAGGTCAGAGATGCAGAGAATAGGGCTCGCGAGGCTGCAGAACAAGCTAGTACGTTTTTGTATGCGCTTAGCAGCATTCTCAATAAAAACATTTTCTTGTCAGCTTTGCCGTACAAATGGACTCAAGAACTAGGAGAAGTTGACATCGTTGTCCCAGTACCCAAAGGGACACGAGCCCGGGATCTCAACATCGTCATTCAGAAAAAGAAACTTATTGTTGGCTTCAAGGGCAAGGAGAGTATTCTCGAAGGCGAACTCTGCAAAGAGATCAAGGTTGAGGATAGTACTTGGAATTTGGGTACGTTTTGTCAAAGTGGTAAATGCATGTTCTTGACCTTTCTCCAGAGGACAACGAGAGTGTTCTTATCCACCTTGAGAAGCTGAACCAGCAGCAATGGTGGGGGAATGTCCTCACGCATCATCCCAAGATCGATACCACCAAAATTGAGCCCGCCAATAGCAAACTCAGTGACTTGGATGGCGAAACAAGGTTCGTGCCGTTGTTTCCATGTCGCGACAACAACAATACTTATTTATCTTGTTCTTGCAGGGGTATGGTCGAGAAAATGATGGTAAGATCCGGTGCCCTGAAATGTTGAGCATCCCTTAACTTTGATCCTTAAATCCAGTTCGACAATCAACAGAGAGTGAGTACTTGTGAGCTCGATATTCTCTCTAAACTCACCTGTTCCCTTGAAGCAAATGGGCAAACCTACGTCAGACGAGCTTAAAAAGATGGAGGTCCGTCGCTGCGTTTCTGATAAATGCTTTGATCTGTTCTCATGAATCGCAGGCTTTGAAAAATTTCCAAGAAGCCCATCCAGAGCTCGACTTTTCAAATGCCAAGATCTCATAACTCGTCGAAAGCTAGGTAGGACAGAAGTATCAAACAGCATGTAATCTAGCGTCTATCTTGAAATGAAAATGCTTGACATATCACTGCAGTTTACGGCGCTTGCCCATCGATGGAGTGTGTGCTGGAGCACTTTTCTTCTTAATCCTATCTACGAGACTCTGCAGACTGCCATCAGCAGATTCGGGAGCATCTGAAGACTGATCCTTGTGCTTGGACCGTGCATCCAGCAGCTTCTGCATTGCATTCGTCTTTTTGAAGCTGGAAAAAAGCTATGTCAGACTGATAACAAATATTTGACGAAGGGGAACATACTGAGGATTGGTCGGGTCGATGGCAAATTGATGGTCTTCATGAAGGGCTTTGAATCGCGCATCATGAACATCAATCTCGAAGTCTTCTTGAACTTCGTCCTCCTCATCCTGCGCTTTTCTCTTCTTGCCCTTCACTCTGCCCTTCTTCTCAGCTTTCAAAACAGCCTTGAGATCGAAATGTTGCGGCTCGTCGTTGGTCTCAGCAATGAGAGCCAGTGCGTCAGTCGAAGAGACAGTTCCTGCAGCAGCTTTCTTCTCTCGGGTTTTCGATTTCTTCTTGGATATCTCCTCGTCACTGGCCGCATCGAAGAAGTCATCCTTTTCGTCTTCATCCACTGTCTCTTTCGTCTTCTTGACCTGTTCTTTCCTGTTCTTTCTTTTCTCCTTCATCTTTCGCTGGTACTTCTCCAGAGTCGTCTCGCCCTCGGGATCTTTGTTGGAACTCAAAGCTGGGGCAAATGTGACCTCCATATCCACGTCACTATCGCCCTCTCCCCCCCGACCCCACCCTTCCGGCAGCTCGTTATCTCCTCCCAGCAATAACGCCCGCATTTTGTCCCTTGCCTCCGCCTTTAGATCCTTCTTCTTCCCAACATCTTCATCCTCAGATTCTGAAGAAGCCAAGTATGCCTTGTAGTCTTCTTCTCTGATTTCTTTCTGCGATAGAACCCTACGCGTGATTCGAACACGTTCAGGATCGTCTTCATCCCAGGTAAGCTTGACCTTGGAATGCCTTAGTGCCTAAGGGAAGATTGGTGAGATGACACAGCAAAAGACACTACTACTCACGTCAGTCACGAAATCAACGGCCTTGTAGTTCGCGCTGGTATTTTCCTCGGCGGCCTCATCCCTGCTTAAGAATCAGAATCTGGATTACATGGATACGACAGCGAATATCGTCTACCTAGGCTCATCTTCAAAGGCCATGTCTTCGGGAACAAAACTGATATCAAAGACATTGGCTGAACGCTCCAGCTCTGTACCCTCGAGTTCTTCGTATATGTGGGAGGCTGCTTCGGCAGTGTCACAAGTGACGATAGCATAGTAATACCTGCAAATTTTTCAGAGTTGCATGCAGAACCCAAACACAATACTCGCCTTAGCCGTTCCAATTGGTATTTTCTTAACGCATCCTCGTCGTACTCATCCGCATCACCGAGCTCGTATATATTCCTTTCATTGACTTCTTCCTCATTTATCGTCTTCTTTTTCAAAAGGTCAATGGGTGGCCCCTCCGTCTCTTCGCGAGCCATGCGTTCCTTGCCAAACTGACTAGGGTAGACGCGAACATTGAGTACACGGCCTCGTACAGCGTTATTTGCTGCCCCTCTTTGCTTCTTGTCGGCACCTGCGGTGGAAGAAGATGAAGCTTTTGGAGGGGCAGTCGGCGAAACGAGGGAAGAGCATATTTTGTAAAGATGAAGGGCGCGAACGTGATCCCAGTCCAGGTTGACAATGGCTAATCGAGAAGTTTTTGAACCTTTGGCTACGGCAGCTTCGGGATGTGTCTTTTCATATTCAGCAGCTTGTGCGTCAAGGTCTGCGAATCGACTCTCGTCGAGATCAATTTCTTCTTCAACTGATATAGGTCGAGATGGGTCATGACCGACGGTAACGAAGCCACCAGTATCACTGTCTTCGTCTTGTGATTTTGTATCCTCTTCCTCGTCGGAAGACTCCATAAGAACACCTCCACGGGCATAATCCGGAGCACTGGGGGCCTCTTCATCCTCGTTCTCAAGACGATAGAACCGCCTCAAGTTGTCCTCATCATGCGTGTCAGAAAGGGCGCGACCATACTTATCCACGCGGCCTAATACATGAAATTGTGTTGAGCAAAGATGTAACAATCAAACGCACAGGTTAAGCCCATACCTGATGCCTTTCCTTTTCGCTTGTTTTTTGTACCCTCAAAGACGGATTTGAAGCGTTCGTCGATGGTAACCTTGTTGGAATGTTTCTTTGGACGACGAAAGCGAGGATCTGATTTGAGACGAGCAAAACGGTCGGACATTCTGAAGCTATCTGAGTATGAGGAGAAAAATAGAGCGACCACGTGCTCGGGCTCAGCGGCCTTCCAATCATTCGCTGCGGAACTGTCGTTGGCATCTCTGGCTGATTGGTGATTCCACTGTTCTGGTCCGTCGCCATTCGTGGATATAGCGATTTTTCTTGGTACCTCTCTAGTCCTTTGCTTAGCCATGTCTATAGATCTCATCATTTTGCTGCACTCTTTGAAATCAGCTCTGCAATGGAATACTTCGAGTTCATGACCGCCCAAAGCTTCGGCAAGTCGTAGCACTGCAATCAGGCGACTTCGAGCACTTGGCAACAATTAAAAGGTATAGGATTACATACTCCAGTACTTAAAGATCTCATCTCGTCTGCTCCCACATTCGTTCCTTTCCCTTGTTTCTTTTCTCAGGTAAGCCAGTCCACTCCTCCTTGTCTCTTCCACTCATTTTCTCTTCAGTCCCTTTTTTTCCTACTCTTGCCAGGTTGCAGGACCCAACTACTTGTCTTCTATCAACTCCTCGCCACGGAATACATTCTTTCAGATAATTCGCCATGATCTTCCGCCCAATCCTCTTCTCTCTATTTGCTGTCGTCTTGGTCGGTCAGGCTATCGCTGTGAGCACAAGCTACTTTGTGAAACTTTGGATGAAGTGTTTGATGTATTTATCGTAGCAAATACCTGCGGAGCAGGCTGTCAAAGGTACGAGGACTTGTAGTCCCAGCTCGCTACGAGGTTCTAAATATAGCTGTGTAGCCCCAGATGGCAAGATTGTTCCATATAGCAAACGCCAGATTCCCGAAGAGAACGCAGTCAAAGGTGAGTTCTAATTTACCAGTGGTCCTCAATTCGACAGTATCTTTCCAGTAGTCTTTTTCGGAGACTCGCCGTAATCATGTAACGCGTTCGCTTATGGCTCGGGACGACGACGAATCTTTGAGGCCCGAGCCTCTTCCAATTCAGGCGTCGCTTCGGTCGTAAGCTCTCGTTCCGCATGGTCACAGCAGCAGCAGAAGAAGACTACTGGAAAAAAATCCTGTCTAATTGAGGAGCACTACTAGCCACATAATCTCCATACCAAAACCTACATTTCAGCACCTGATGGTACCATCGTTGCCTACAACAAGCGTCAAATTCCCGCTGAGCAAGCAGTCAAAGGTTTGTCGTCCCGCAAGCATTCGCGTCCTTCGGTAACTCACGATGACATGCATAGCTCCCGATGGAAAGATAGTTCCGTACTCCAAGCGCCAGATTCCGGCTGAGCAAGCTGTCAAGGGTTTGTCGTCTCCCAGGCATTCGCGTCGCTGGGTAACTCACTTTGGCATTCTTAGCTCCTGATGGAAAGATAGTTCCTTATTCCAAGCGCCAGATTCCCGCCGAACAAGCCGTCAAAGGTTTGTCGTCCCGCAATTATTCGTGTCGTTGGGTAACTCACGTTGGCATGTCTAGCTCCCGATGGAAAGATAGTTCCTTATTCCAAACGCCAGATTCCGGCTGAGGAAGCGGTCAAGGGTTGGTCGTCTCGCAAGCATTCGCATCGTTGGGTAACTCACGTTGGCATGTCTAGCTCCCGATGGGAAGATAGTTCCGTATTCCAAGCGCCAAATTCCGGCTGAACAAGCAGTCAAGGGTTTGTCGTCTCACAAGCATTGATGTCATTGGGTAACTCATGTTGGTATGCATAGCTCCCGATGGAAAGATAGTTCCATACTCCAAGCGCCAGATTCCCGCTGAGCAAGCAGTCAAGGGTTTGTCGTCTTGCAAGCACTCGTGTCGCTGGGTAACTCATTTTGGTCTTCATAGCTCCCGATGGAAAGATAGTTCCGTATTCTAAGCGCCAGATTCCCGCTGAGCAAGCCGTGAAAGGTAAGTAAATGCACGGTCAAAAGTTGTCCTGTAGCTGACGAACACGACTAGCACCTGATGGCAGGATTGTCCCCTACAACTAGCGCCAGGCATAGAGATGACTTTATAATGTCGAGGATTTGATGTGGTTGAGTGAAGGCTGGATCATTTCCTTCAGTTACCCCGGACATTAACTAAGTACCCTACTTCGTATGTCTAGATAGACAAGTTACCCGTCATGCTTCCTTTGTATCATACTTCTTTGATCAATTTTCATTAGGGCTGAGAAAATACTTTTCGAGGGTAGACTGGTCTCAAAAGTGTTAGAGACGTGGTGGTATCGCGAACGTTGTTACGAGTCCTATTTATAGGACGAGTCTTATTGTGACACGCCGAAAATACAAAAATATCCGCTCGGCAGAAAGGCGTACAGAAACACTGTTTTACAGATATATCTTATATCAGATCAGTAATAGTAGTGATGTGATCTATCCGTCGAGCGGATATTTTTGTCTTTTCGGCGTGTGAGCTCAAATGGCCGCATTTTTCGTATCCCGGGAAAATATATCCTATTCTGTCAGCTCGGCAAACTCGGCACCAAGCACCTTCTCCGCAAGCTTTCGTTGAGCAATGAACCAGTGCCCAGTGCCTAGTCCATAACCTACATCCACCTCTTCACACTGGGGGCAAGGGTCCCTATTCTGATTGAGAAAAGTGTAGGCAAAAGAATGAGAAAAATGAGGCAATTCAGTGACTCAATTGTTTCGCTTATCTCACTCTTTTATCACCACTTTTCTCAGTCACAAAAGATTGTTGATCTGACATGTCCTTGAAGAGGATGAGGCAGATAGAGGTCTTAGGACGCATGTGATGCGGTACCTTCCTCTTTAGTCAGTACCACCAGCACAGTCCAAAGACTTGCTGTATCTGAGCTGGGACTGCACTCTTAGAGTCCTCAATTCTATCATCCTTCTTTTCAAATAATATACATTATCTACACTCATTTTCACCCAAACATATGCTCCCTCTTAATCAGATCAAGTCATGAGTAGGCTACATGTCAACCCATTCCTCAACGAATGCCCAGACCACAGTTCCGACACTCACTGTCCCATCTGCACCACACTCATCGCTGACGCAGCCCTGGAGGACGTTACCACTGAAGAACAAGCAATACAATTCCTAAAAGACCTGTGGATGGCAGACAACAACACACAACAGACAAGATGGACTGAACAGGAAGAAGACAGATTAGCAGAGGAACTGAGGAAGGAACAAGCAGAGGAAGAGTGGAGAACCCTCGCAGCTGAGGAAGAGAAGAAGGAGGAGGAAGCTAGGAAAGAAAAGGAAAAAACCTGAGCCACTCTCCATCCAATCCCTAGCACAGGAGTACAGTGCCTCCAGGACAGTATCCATCCCTTTGCCCAGAAGAAGTTAGAAACCTGCAAATACTTCCCCCTCTGGTACTGCCTACCCTCAGCTGCATTGGAAGCCACAAAGTTCGAACACTTGCTCACTGAGGACACCAGTTTCTCCCTGGTCCAGGGCGAGAACTCGTCTTACACAGTCAAAGCAATTGACACTGCCAAGCCCTCCCCAAATGCCAAAACAGACAAAAACCTCACCTGGACTGAAGTGACACAAGCCAAGACAGTCTACCTCACCAACTTATCCATCGGAAACTACTCCGACGAACACATCCAAATGTTCTCAAAGTTCTACATCAAAATGGAACTCCATCCCATGCTACATACCATCCAGGGTGAGAAGACCTTTGCTCGTTACCACACCAGACTACAGCGAGACTGGTACCAAGCGAATGAGGATGGACAACCATATGACCTCTCCATCATCAACGAAGAAATCCTGTATGAGTGCAAATCAGAAATACAGGAAGAGGAGATGAATAGCACTTTACTATGGTACACTGAACTGCTTTAATAATACTTCATTAGGCTAACCAATCCTTTTTGCACCTTCTTACTGATTAACCATACACAACATTCTTTTCCCATCTTCCCATCCACTAATCTACCTACTCTACTGGTGCATCCATGCACCCATCTACACACACAACAAGCGCATCTATGCACCCATTTACTCTACTCACAACGGCCACCCAACATGCCTCACTACGTTTCCATCTACCTACCCTTAATGATGCATCAATGCATCCTCCTACCAAACTCATCAGGTGTCTATGCACCCTCCACTGGCACCAATGCCACTAACATAAAACACCCATCCACTTCCCACATCAATGTACCCACCTTTACTGAACGTCTACATCTTGGTCAACCAACATGATGGCCACATTCAAATCACACATCCACTACACCTTCGCCAGTCACAACCATACCCACATCCACGCCATCATTGCCATGCCACACAGGATGAACCTCATGATGGCACAACTGGAGTCACAAAAGAGTGCTCTCCTGAATGCTGGCAAAACCCATCAGAGAGCCGCTTCCTCCAAGCGAGCCCATCAGTACTCCTCTCCCGAACCTCCCTCAGCTACCCAATCCCCCAAGAAACTGAAGATGACTGCCTTCTCACAAACATTTCGAGCAGCAGACCACCCCAAAACTGACAAGCTCTCAAGATGCCCACTCTGCCTCGGTGACTTCCTACACAACATCTGCAAATGTGAGACTGCAGTCATGTGGAACAACACCATGTCCACATGTTGCAAACGAAATGCATGGGGCCATCTCGAAAACCCTAGTGGTGTCTAAATCTGTACCAATTGGCAAACCCGAAACGGTTGCACCACTACCAAACCCCACCAACCCCACGAATGTTCGGGATGCAGAAACACTAACCATGGAGCTCAGGAATGTCCTCTTGGACTGTAAACAGAAGGCATTCACCCCACTACATGCAGCAGAATGGCAGAAGGCACTTGAAGAAACCAGACTTCTATGTAAATACCCAGATCTACCTATGTCTATACAGCAAGGCTTCAATGCCAGCATACCACACATACAGCATACTTTCCCCTCCTCCAAACAACATTGTCACTGAAGAACACAAAGCAGCATTTCAGAAAGTAGTGGAGAAAGAATTGCGACTGGGACACTGGCCTGGCCCCTACCCACAACACATCATCGAAGAAGTCCTCAGACCCTTCCAAACATCACCGATCACCATGATACCCAAGGCATAGAAGCCTGGAAGCTTCTGCCCTGTACAAAACCTTTCCTTTCCATGCAAACCAACCACACAGTACATATCATCACCAACTCACCCATCTATCCCAATCACCATCTCATCCATAAACTCCCAGATCGACTCCACACTATACCCCTGTCTTTGGGGCACATTTGCCAACACATGCCACCTTCTTTGGCCAGTACCGCCAAGAACACAAGGGGCAGTTCGAGATGTCTCAGAAGCCTACCGCTCCATTCCCCTATGCTCCAACCAATGGGCAGGTGCTGTAGTACACATTGACAACAACTCCTTTGCCCCTGACACCTGCAACATGTTTGGCCTCACATCAGCAGGAGGCTCCCTTGGCAAACTCGCAGACACAGGGATGGAAATATTTCAGGCAAAGGGTTTAGGTCCCATCACCAAGTGGGTAGATGATCACTTACTCCTTCGCATCCTTCGACGACTTCTAGAACAAGCTAATGCTATCCGCCACACACTGTGCCAGAGGGTCATAGACTCAGGTGGAGTCAAACACATCAAGGGCAGATTATTCTACACAGAGGAACCACTCCCCAACAGATGCGCTGAAGAATTCAATGATGACTTCTCCTTTCCACTCATTGATCACTCTTCTGACTCCCCTTGTTCAGAGGAGGATACGATGTACACCTACAATTTTACAGACATAAATAAAGTCTCTGACCGTCTTGGCTACATATGGGAGAGCACCAAGGATATCCAGTTCTGCAATGCCCCACTCTACTTTGGCTTTGAATGGAACATACTGAACATAGTAGTCTCCATTCCACATGAGAAACAACACAAGTACCTAACCACAATCACAGACTGGGAAAGCACCACCTCCCATGACATCCTCCATGGAAAGCTTCTTCATGTCAGCTATGTACTGCCTGCAGGCAGAGCTTACCTTTCTGAATTAGAGAAGCTCATCGCAACTCTGGAAGGTGCCACAACACCCCATATCCAGACCTGTCCCAGAACCAGCTGAGCTTGTTGACCTCCATGCATACTCTGACGCCAGCAGAGGCCATGGCATCGGCATATGTTGCAAAGGCTACTGGAGGGCATACCATCTCCTACCGGGGTGGAAAGGAAATAATGAGCGAGACATCAGCTGGGCAGAAGCTGTTGGTTTTTGGCTCCTCACATGACTCATCGCTGTCTATGGCACCAAAGGGCACCACTACAAGGTACCTCACCACTGAACCACTCCAACTTCATCGTCACTAACCATAAAGCACAGATCTACAGAGACAACAAAGGAGTTGTCAAGGGCTGGTGGAATGGGCACAGTCAAAACTGACTCACAAACACTATATTCAAATGCGTACACCAGCTCGTTGAAGACACAGGGATACACCTCCACACCTGATATGTCCACACTTCTCTCAACCCAGCAGACAACCCTTCCCGAGGCTGTTACAGACCAAACCACCTTCTACCCTCAGTCACCATCCCAGATGAACTCAAACAATTCATCATTGATTTCGACGCCCCATTCACCAAAGAAGAACAGCTTCTCAGACATGCTCCTATACCCTCTCCTAGCACATCTGAAAGCATTTGATGAAAACGTGCTCCCAGACAGTCAGATCTCCAAGAATTTAGGGAATTTGAAGCCAAGCAGCTCGCCCTCATCGCCTCCTCTTGGTCTGAATAAACATCCACAGGGCAAAGCACACTGGCCCTCTACTCTACCCAACACCCCTCCTGCACAGTCCAAACCACACCCATACCCAGCACACCTTCCCCTATTACCCTTGACACTTCACCCACACTATCCTGCCCAAGACTGTCTGATTCTCTGGAAACCTGCTGGGCATAGGGTTTTCTGAGATGGGCAAAACCAAATTATCAACATATCCAACGAGGACATCATCTGAATCCAACAGGTGACAGTACGTGCATATGGTGATAGGACTCTGGTTTCATATGCCACTAGACTCTTGGTATTCCATGTCTTCTGTGACCAGCAAGAAATGGCAGAAGAACAACAGGCACCTGTCAGTCCCAATATAGTCACTCTATGGCTATCTACCATAGCTGCAATCAGAAATTATCTGTATGGAGTACGTGCCTGGCATGTAATCCATGGCATCAGCTGGCAAATGGACGAAGCCAGAACAGATGCCCTACTATGAGCTGCCATACGGTTGGCCCCAGAATTATCAAAAAAGAAGAAAAGGCTTCCTTATACCATCCCATTTATAACTACACCACTTGAAGATCTCAACTCTGACACACCACTTGACGCCACTGTAGTGGGATGCTTAACAACCACCTTCTATGGGGGTGTGTGTCTTGGTGAGTTCACGGTACAAAGACTCATGGATTTCAACCCACTCAATTTCATCACCAGAGCGAACATGCACACTGCACAAGACTGAAATGGTTTTGAATCCACCATCTTCTATCTGCCCAAAACAAAGTCATCTCCCGTTCATGGAGAAGACATTTTTTGGGCCAAACAGCTAGGACTGACCAATCCAGACCTTCACCTACAAAATCATTTCTGTGTGAACAACCCACCCCTGAATCAACATCTCTTCGCATATTGTGCCGACAATAATACTTTCAAACCACTCACCAAATGGCGCTTTCTAGATTGTATAAACGCTGCTGCGAAAGCCAAAAGAGTAGAACCACTCCAAGGACATGGCATCCACATCAGATCAGTCTTAGAATACCTCTTACGAGGCATGCCGTTTGATGCAGTGAAGGTAGCCTTCTGGTGGAAATCAGACGCATTCCTTACCTATCTTCCAAAACACGCAGAATTCATGGCACCATATATGCAACCCCAACTTCATCAGGACTTAATCAGATACACACTCCCATCAGTCCATTAATACCACTTCTCCTTACGCCTACATATACACACTAGTTATCACATTCTCCTCATTTCTTTTCCACTTCTTGCATTGCCAATAATTAATTCAAGTTGATTCATAATGAGCTCCTTCCACAATGGGTATCTGCAGTGCTGGATGTGTTGCTCCCTCCTTCAAATTGAGAATCACAGCCAACTGCAAATACTTTTTGGGAGTCTCGTCAGGACCCAAGGCCTCAAGGCCTTAGCCCATGTCCCTAACTAAAATCAACCAAAAGAATCAATGACAATTGGCATTGCATAAGAGTTCCAAACTCTTAGATCTCCTCTATAGAAGCATTAGAGTGCAATCCAAAGATGCCATTGCCTGCAGTGAGAGCCTATTGTTGTGGCCTTAGATCCCAACCTAGAGTAGATACACGCAATGTAAGTATATGCTCCTCAACCAAGACACAAGCGGAGTGAAAAGGATCTTATAACTACCTAGAGTAGATACACGCAATGTAAGTATATGCTAGTAGGTAGTTAGTAACAAGAATATATCAATAACAAGTGTATAGCTTACCTCCTCAACCAAGACACAAGTGGAGTGAAAAGGATGAGGAGGCAAATAAAGAATGGCCTTATAAAGTAGAGGGCATTGGTAAACAAATAATAACAAAGGAGATAAGAAACTTGATAAGATATTGTAAAGGATAGGGGTCCTTTACAGCACCTATTGCATTTTGTGCAATGGGATAAGGACTTGTACCTGCCACTGCATACAGTGGCCTGCACCAACATATTGTCTACCTATTAGTAATGTGCGGGCTTGGGCTTAAAGCCCTAGCCCAGCCCAAGCCCAAGCCCAGTCCAGCCTTTGAGGAGGGCTTGAGGGCTTGAGGGCTCGGGCTTGCTTTCTGAAAGCCCTGAGCCCAAAGCTCAGCGCTCAGGCCCGGGCTTTCAACAATACTTAGTGACCTGTTACTGGCCAATAAAAATTGTCAATAAATAGTTGAAATTTCTTTTTTGCAGGCATTCTCACCAATTTCTCACACAATTTACAGTTGCTCAATGTCTTCCTGGGTCATCTCCAGCTGTTATCCACTACTTTTTGGCACCAATAATGTTGGGTTTGACTCAGTAAATGCTTAATGTAGGTCAGTAGTTCACTTTCTATCATACAAACTTAACTTCAGACTAATCCAACACTTTGATTGCGACTTTTTGAGCAACGACATCATCCTAGTCCAAGCCTGGGCTCAAAGCCCGACCCTACTTAGGGCTTAGGGCCGGGCTTGGATTCTTGGTGAGCCCGAGCCCTACAAAACCCAGCCCGAGCCGGGGCTTTGAGCCCAAGCCCGGCCCGCACATCACTACTGCCTATCATCGGGGCCACTTACCTTGGGCGCAGGTCTAATCCTGAATCGGCTTTAGTGTTTTGAAGATTATTGTCAAAGTTATCTTTGGTTCAACATGGGAGATCAAGTAAATTTTTGCACAGCTCAAATAGCACAGCAGATTAGGATCGTAGATGAGAATGTGCCCACGGACGACTTCAGCCACATTGTCGAATCCGATCAGACTTGGTTAGAGACGTTGGCTGAGTACGGAGATCGGATTCGGGATCATGCATGAGGTCAAGCTTTCCTTAATCAGTCAAATAGCTCGAAAGGACACCTGTTTCAAGGAAGCCACTCGAAAAAATAGCGCATAACGATGCGGGTGTCGTCAAGTACTACGTGCAGATCATTCAGAGCGCCCACTAAACCGTACCACAATCTGATTTTGAAGCTGGTGTGGCTCATCAGCCGACATACAGGATTCCTCGTACGGTCGCAGTTTAGGAGTTTAGGACGCCACATCATTAAAGACGAGTCCGTCCGAAAGTGCTGCTGAAAGAGGAACTACTAGTCGATAGTTAGTGTCTGAAGGTATAAAAGACCTGCCACAGTTCATTATTTCTGCATTGAACTCCAAATTCGATAAACCACAACCAACAGCTACCAGAATGTTCAGCAAGGCACTCTTCACTACTCTGGTCACTGCTTTTCTCATTGTCCAGATCAATGCGTCCCCCGTTCCAGTAAGCAGAGGCGTTGTGTCGTCGTCTCCTTTGCGAAGTGCAGTTACTTATGATGATTTACTATTTGTCAAGCAAATCCCAGCGGAACAGGCAGTAACTTCTCCCAACGGTGCGATCGTTCCATACGGCAAACGTCAGATAGTACCCGTAGAGGTTCCGACCCAAAACCCAGGCGGTGTCATCGTTCCATACTCAGGAGCGTAAGTGCCAGGAGGTGGTACCTCCTCAACTCGAGTTCCAGCCTGAAGGTAAGTGTTTTCCCCATTATGTCTTGCACACTGGATTTACTGGAGGCTTTGACAGCTGCGATGTGGATATGCATCCAACCATCCTCAGTTTTGCTATGTTCGCTATTGAGACTCAAATGTATTCCGCACTGATAAATCATAAGTTGGCCATCAGCAAGACAGGTCTGAGCCTTCAAAAACTTGAGTTCTACACCGTCCATACCCAAAGACTACCTCTTGAGCCCCCAGCGATAATCATAGATCCTCCCAAACACATCATACACGACTCTATGAATTCGGGTTCCTTGTCGGGTAGCTCAGTATATCTGTGATCAATCTCAACCTTCCATCCTTGAGAGTCATTGGGGTCATCAAGGAGGCGTGCTCTACTTGAGAGGATAAATGATTGCAAGTTGCGCGCAGGCTCCTGCGGTTCCCTTCTTGGTTCCCAGTGAGTTATGTTCACTATTTTCATGACCGAGCTTCGAGGAAGAGTACACAGAATAAGAGGGTCACCTGTGTCTAGAGTGACACTGAGAGATACAGCCTCATATTGAGTCTCTTGGGGGGGAAGGAAGTAACTCGAAAGAATTTTAAAAGAACCTAAGATACAATATGTTGGCTGAAGGAAAATAGTATATAACAGGGACGTACTGGACTCTTGATAGTCCTGAAAAGGGATACATGAATGATGAGGATGCATATGCATTGAAAAAGTTTTATTCGCTTACTGAAGCACAGCCCAAAAAATTTCTCTGTCTTCTATCCCAGTGAGCAGGGAAGAAACGCTCAAGTCCTGTCCAGCGCCAAAGCACGACTGTACCAGGCTCTAGGCGCAGAGGGGTTTGCTCATCGTCGCCGCAGTCGTCACTCAACACCGCTGGTGCACTGTGCGTAAGTAGTGTATCGTCATTTAGCCTAGAGACAATTCTTTAACAGGTTTAGAGAAGAAAATATCAGGAGTACTTACCAGGATACAGATATGACTCTCGCTTTGTGGATCAGTGTGGAACTGAACAAAGGTTTATCTTCTCGAGCAAGCCTATCATCTGGAAATGGAGGAAAATGCCAAATTTTGACGGCACGATCCATCTGAGGAACAATGAACATCTGACACAGGAAATGAATACCAAAAATAAGTCTTACACCACATGTTGCAAGCAGAGGATATCGAGTATGAAAAGCCTGAATGATTGAGCAAATGGTGGCAAGAATAACCCAGAGAAATACAACATACTGCTCCTAGGACTTCTGCCTTATGACCTCCAGAGAGCCCTCCAGCTAGCACGACGACACAACGACCAATACCTATTCCTTCCCCTTCACTCATGTCTAACCCGTGAGCCGGTCCAACGAGACTCTGCGTAGAACGAGAAGAAGAGGGCCAGGGGGGTTTTCTGGACGAATTTGAGGCTTCCCAGTCAGGCTGTATATTCTCGTAGAAAAATCTCGCGAGGTTGTGCAAAATACATGAGGTTGAGTGGGATGTACATTGACAGAGGTTATGGTCTATGAGAATGCTATAAGGTAAGGACAGAAATGCGAGAGCTCCACATACCCCTCCATGCCCTCGAAGGGTACCACAAAGTCCCTTGGAACGGACATCATATATGAACAATTCTTTGTTGAAAGAGAAGATGACCAAGGGATTGTATGGCTGTTCGGGACTCAAAGCCCAGGCAAGATGTATCTTATCCACAGCAAGTTGAGGTTCCTTGTCATTACACGGGATTTTGATTTGCACCGGACGTGCTTTATTCTGCAGCGAGACCAGTAGGATGTGGTGATCGCTTGCCATAGCAATCAACCCAGCAAATTCAGACAGCATCCCGTTCCATAATTGAGGGTCGACATTTACTTCCAGGTCGCTCCATAGATGGGACGCGTCACTCCAGGGAAAGAGTGCCAAAGTCCGAAATCTATTGGAATCACTATTGGAATCGTTGTCTTTCAACTGGGCAGCTAGTGAGATTAGTCAAAAGAAAAGAAAAGCGGACCAACACGGTAAATCTTTCGAGTGCGAAGAACAAAAGGATGATCCGAGGGGTGGGATCTGTACCAGTACATTTGAGTTCACTGTTCAGGACATGGTAGTGTTGGTGTTGTTTCTTGTTTGACTAGTCCATACTTATTGCTTCTCCCTCACGTCGATGCCCGAGCACTTCGATCCAAAGCCAGTGTTGAAGAACACTACAACGGTCGGTCTTCAGTCTGGTACGTCCAAGTCCACTAGCCAGCATCCATTCTTAACGCCAGAAACAGCTGCAGTAGGAACCGTAGTCAGCACTCTCCAAAATGCTCTCGGTAGCCATTCACGAGGTGCTGCTGGTGTCTTTACGCGGTCAGGAAGCACTATCACATTCTTCAGTGTGTATATTGTCTTTCTCATTGGTTCTGGTCATTCACGAATTCTGTAGCTGCCATGGGAGCTGCTTTCGCGTTCACAGAATCTATGGTCGCAAACCAACGTGAGAAGAACGACGCCATCAACGGTGCCGCTGGAGCTTGTGCAGCAGGATTCTTGGCAGGAATACGAGGTGCGTAGAACTTTGTTCTCAATATTGGACAGGCAGCTAATGTCTTGTCATCCAGCTCGGTCATTACCAGTCTCCCTAGCCGGATGCGCGTTCCTTGGTACGGTAGTGGGTTTGTTCGACCAAGCTGGGCAGTTTACGGGGAATCGGGCTGGTTCTTCACTGAGCCCTGAGGAGCGGAGCAGTTTCTTCAAAAAACCTCTAGAGTTACCAGAAAGTTCGGAATAATCTACCCTCACCATACTGACTGCCATACATTCGACGTCGTGCATTGTATCATACAACATGGCGGATTTAGACACACGTATCGACATTCATTCTATCTATCCTCTTGGCCTTTCACTTCGTCATACCGACGATGAATCTCTTGCCCATGCAGTTCGTAAAAGTCTTGCCAAGTTCTGCTTGTGCGACATGGTGTCTGCAATCATTCCATGAGATGCATTCACTGTCGAGCACGAGTATCTTACCTTAGAACTTAGTTTCGCCCAGACTACCCCATCGGCATCGTCAGCATCATCATCATACAGGAAGTAATACACAATAGCGTGCATGTCTTCCTCCAGTTCTCCTTCATTCTGACTTGACGCTTGCGCACATGCCTTTCGATATGCTATACCCGCACGCTTCTTTGCATCCGCTATTTTGTCGCGGACATACTGGTTTTTCTGGTTGATAGTCGTCGTCCACGACTTCACTGGATGATGAGGCATCTGTATTCATGCAGCGGGTCATATCCTGCTGACCACAACCACATTCGAAGTACCCACCTTCTCGTGCAATTTTCTGGCAATCTGTGACACAGGCATCTCATGATTGCGTTCCAGTAAGATCTCGGAGTACTGGACAGCGTATTCAAGCTCCTCCGTGGAATATCCATATCGTCCATCGTCGAGTCGTTTACGAGCATGTTCAGGAGGGGGTGATGGCGAAGGACGGAAAGAAAGGTTTACCATTGGCCGAAGACTCTCTTTCTTGACCTTTTTGGCTCTGTCCTTCTCGTCTGCATTGAAGCTAGCTTTCCTTTTCCGCTCCGGAGGAATCTCCCCAGGGCCTCCTACAGAAACTTTTGCTTCTTTGCCTTTCTTCGCTTTGTCCTCGTTCGCGAGCAGATAAGTCGTCCGGTCCAAGAGACGTGATTCCTTGGCACAATCCTCCACGTATGACGGGCCAACAGCCGATGTTTTGACCGCAAGCGAAGATCTCAAGAGAGACGCATAAGTATTTGACCTAGGTGAGAGAATCGAAAAATCTGCATCATCTTGTTTATTGGTAATCTTGCCACCAAGTTTCTATCAAGGAGAGTGTGGTTCAAGACGGTATTCATATCGGATTAATGTGTCAGTCACAAACCTTGATTGTAGTGAGCAACTTGGTGCGGTCGCGCAAGTCAATCTGGATGAAGAAACGAAGCGGCTTGCCCGCTTCAACAAAAATAAAGCGTCCAGCAGAGGTAGACGTAGATGCAACTGGAGTAGGGGTCGTGGGTTTTGCTTTCCCTTTCGCGAAATTGACGTCCTTGTGGTTGTAAACGGATACCAAAGAGGTCGCCTGCTCCCTTGTCATGTTAGCTGGTTCCTCGGGAATAGGAATGTCATCGAAGGTTGGCGATTTCTTTATCTCGGAAATTAGGTAACTTTCGCTGTTTCGGGTGTAATCGGTCGGTGCAGGCATTGTATTTGTTTGTGTATAAAATCGAAGCTGGTCTGCGAGAGCAAGAAGAAATGCTTGTGGATCCTGAGTAATCATAGGATTGAAGGGTAACATGGGCATTTGAAAAGGTAATCCATTGGCAGGTAGAGAGAGGTCGGCTGAAGGAAAATGAGACATGGGTATTACAGACGGTGGTCCGCCACTCATCTAAAACAGATTCAATAACGATACAAACGACAACGAATTGGACAAGACGCTAACCTGCGAAAACGGAGTGGGAACTGATGGCGTTGGTAAACGCGAAGATAGACTTGCAAGAGAAGCCAGATGTGGCGGAGCGGAGAAAGTAGAACGCTCAGCAGCATTACTTGGGACTGAGTGAGTAGAGGGGCACGATGTGAAGCGCAACGATTCCAGTTGGTCCCGCGACTTCCCGGTGGCTTGAGGAGTACAACTGTCTTCGCGGTGTTTGAAAACCCGGAGACGGGAGGGCGGAAGATTTTGCCTTGAGAAATCATAATATGAATATTGGCGAGGAGTAAGAACGACAGCAGCTGGACTGACTGCTCTGGATCTTCGATGCGTTCAGCAACAGTCGTGGTGTTGCCTTTAGCAGCACACCCGCCCCAATCGTCCATTTCATCCAGCAGACGTTTAGCGTCCACACACTTGGAAACCCATGAATGGGCTAGGATGATCTTGTCCGGTACTTGTCCCCATTCACTGACAATGAGACGGCCAGAAAACGTCTCTGGATCTACGATGATGAAACGAGCGTCTTGAATGCGCGTGCACATCTTTGCGCCATGATTCTTTAACAAGTGATGACCTGGGTCTGTAAAACTGAAAGCAAGAGCAACGCAGTATCAGAAGTACCTTGAGTTTCCTGACAATTTTTGACCTATCCACTAGCTCACTAGCCTCAACAAACACCGTTACAGCGCTCCCGGAGATACAAAATATTCTCTCCATCGGGTCCAGAGCAATCAGAGAGATGAGTATCGAGGCATTCAGGAAGCTATAGTGAAAAATGTTTCGGATGTAGCCACAACTTTACTCTCACTTTAGCGCCGAGTAACGTAACGTAACTCAAAATTAAGATTTTTCTGATCATTTACGGGGTCGGCATGCAGTCCACGACCGCAGAGCACACTTTTGCATAGTCATAGATGTTTCTCATATTACCATGACATGGAGAGGGAGTGAAAGGCAGACATGACAGTGCAAAATAATACATGTACAAAAAACCCTTAACGGTAACTGGACAAGCTGGTTAACAGAAAGCAATAAGTGATAGAGAAAATGAATGCACCTCTTTTGTCTGCGAGCACGGGCACCAGCACCTCCGAACTTCTTGGGCTCCATCCGCCTGGGGTCTGCAATGAGGAGTGTTCTGTCGTATGCAACGAGTTTCTTTTTCAACTCCATCGCACTGTATGCGTCCGAGTATTTAGCATGGTAGGCAACGACTGCCTTGGCAATCGCCTGGCGAATAGCATAGACCTGCGATGTGTGACCTCCTCCCTTGACGCGCACACGGATGTCCATGGGCGAAAAGTTCTCCTCTCCAGCAACAAGAACG
The DNA here is from genome assembly GCA_013368315.1 of Tetrapyrgos nigripes. Lineage (NCBI taxonomy): Eukaryota > Fungi > Basidiomycota > Agaricomycetes > Agaricales > Campanellaceae > Tetrapyrgos > Tetrapyrgos nigripes. Next base: position 895,863 of record JAACJM010000001.1, read on the forward strand.
GGCTCGTACACCTTGAGACGTAGGATCTCGGGCTGGACAAGGTTAATGGGGGAGCCGTTAATTCTGATAAGTCCACGACCCTCTTTGGCATGGGCCACAGCAGTAGCAGTCTAGCTCATGAATGAATGAGCGAGCTAGAGCACAGAGAAACGTAGAATATACCTTCTTTTTGCCGAACGTCTGAACGGCCTTAGCTGAGGAAGCCATTTTTGCGGAGGAAGGAAAAGTGTACGACGGTTAGGAGTCTGAGGGAGCGACTGGTCAAAATATGGAACACGGAGCTGTAATAATTTGGGTACCTTGTCTTGAGTTCGTCGATGCCGGCGTCGCGCTTGTAATGGGTATACACAAAACTTTCGTTGTGACTATCTAGTTGTGACATATTTTTCCCACGAGTTTGAGGAGAGCCTGTCACGGTCGTGTCCGTGTCTATGTAGCAGGTACTTGTAACTCTATCCTTATATGCAAGGCGCTCTTCGTAGATGATGCATCGATGATGGGTTTTGATCCACTACTAGACACCTCAGCGCTACTAAGAGCCCAACTTTGCACAGACTACCAGTACTTATACAATGTCACGCAGCTCAATCACGACTCGGACTTTGATGCTCTTCTGCTCGTTGCGGCATTTTCGTCTGTATTCGTGCATTAGTCTCACATACATATGTAGCATCATGCACTGTAGTATATAAACATTCTGCGATTAAACTAGCAAGCTGAGGCTCACAGAAATCTTGAGGCGCAAACAAACCGGGCCGCATACGCCTCATAAATTTTATGCTACGTCTTACCTCTCGCCCAGCACTGTCCATGCTCAGAACAAGTGTACGTTTCCTTTCTGTCATACTCCTATATCTGGACTGACGGGTACGTCCTAGTCACCATTGATTCAGGCCATTTCCAAGGCGAACTCGCGAACGCTAGCCACGACACCTGTTGTTTCTCTCGGACGCGCAAAACGCCTTGCTACCTCAAGACGTGCTGACCCACTTCCACCTCCTTCACTCAACGGTATGTATGATGACTATAATCCTTCTAGCCCTTCGCCTGAACATTACTCTCAGTCGAACCTGTCTTACAACCCGTTCTTATCGGTCTAACGCCCTCATTCACTGGCAATCCCAATGTCCCGAACGACAACGTAGTCGTACTCGATCCCACAGTCTTCGACCACCCTATACGGCGAGACATTCTCCATTTATGTGTCAACCACTACCGTGATTCTCTACGACAGGGCTCTGCCAACACAAAAACGCGTGGAGAGGTACGGGGATCCGGGCGAAAAATTCGTCGTCAGAAGGGTAGTGGAAAGGCTCGTCTTGGTGATGCACAGAGTCCGATGCTTAGAGGTGGAGGTGTTGCCTTCGGTCCAAAACCACGCGACTTCAGCACCAAGTTGCCTCGGAAAGTGATTCAGATGGGCATGCGGGTTGCTCTGAGCGCCAAGGTCAAGGAACAGAGATTCGGGGTGTTGATGAAGATGGACTGGCCGAATGGAAAGACCAAGTTTCTGGCTCAAAAAATCCAAGCTCTGGGCTTGAAACAGACTCTTTTCATCACTGGAGAAGAGCAGATACCTGTTGGGTTGGAGAGGGCAATCCGAAACATCCCACTAGTAGACGTCACAACCTCACATAGAGTCAACGTCTATGAGCTCTTAAAATGGCGTCGAATTATACTCGACGCAAAAGCGGTAGATTTCTTCGAGCAAACACTTGGGAAAAAGAATACTCCCATCTCTTTTCCTGTAGAACCTCGCGTCTCTTCAGCTTCGTTGTAATCGATATATATAGTACAGAATGCATAATGTCAGTAGTCCGACTCATACTCTTCATATTCTTCTTCATATTCTTCTTCATCAAACCAATGCTCATCACCATACATATCGTACTCATACTCGTCCACACCCTCGGCCCAGCCTTCGCTGTCACTGTTGTCCCAGCTATCCTCACCGTAGGAGTCGTACGGATCGCTGAAGAACTCTAGACTGGGAATCGTATTTCCGTGCACGACATTTATCTTGACAGCGTCGTGAAACAGTTCTTCTGGCCGAGGTTCACTGTCCTCTGCGTCCAAGAAAGTCACATTCCACAGCGAAAGCTCAAATGAAGACTGGTACTTGGGAACGCGTATGTTTAATAAGGACGCAAGTTGCTTCAAGTCCGTTCCAAAAGCGTTTATGGTTAGAGAATTGAGCTGTGCAAAGGGCAGGGGAGGATTATCTGTGGCAGTTTCGGGGATCCTAAGTAGAGAACGTATGTCTTTGTCCATTATGAGATGCAGTTCCAGATTGGTGACTGCGGTCAACTTGTGGCAGAATACAACGTCCATCTCGGTGATTGTCAGGTCGCTCAAATGCAGGGTGGAGACTTTCTGGAACGACGTTCCGTTCGTCGTTCCGTCTGAGTCGTTTAGGAAGTGAGACCCGAGTGGATTGGACAGCCCCGTTCCTCCAAGTACTTCCAAATATTCTAGATTGGGTAAATGCAGCACCGACAAGGTACAGCAGCAACGAGCGGAAGGATGATCATCTCCGAGGCTAAATGACAGGGAGCGGAGAGAAGACGCATCAATGGACTCAGTCTCCAAGGCATCCGCGGCAGCGACGCTGAGTGTGGGCAAGCAAAGTCTCTTTAAAGAGGGACAATCACTAAAAAGCTTTTGAAACTCCCAACGAGTTGGGGAGAATCCACGGATTTCCAGGTGTGTAAGGTGAGCTGGCATCGGTGGGAGTGGGTCAGGAATGGCTCTCAAGCACAAAGAGCGCAGAGCAGTAGTATCGCTGAATAGGGGAGCCTCCAGCATGTCCATTTCCCCGCCACTCCACCGTGTCTTGAAATAGAGACAAAAATGCTCGAGATGAGGAGTGGCAACTCGGGAAAATGTGGTGTGGTATAAAGCGAAGTCGGCTGCATTTATTTTGTAGAGAATGAGGGATCGCATACGATCAAAATGATCATGGGCCTTTTTGATAATGCGCTCGTGGGTCAGGTATGGTTCGTTGAACATATGCGAAGGGATGATTAGGTCGTATGTGCAAGGACTAGAACGGTCTAAGAACAGTGGCAAACGATCAAGGTGACCTTCAGAGACTTTGATGAAAGTCCACATGTCTGGGGTCGTTATAACGAGATCGCGCCAAACCCGACAGATACTTGAAGCAACGAGCGGCCATGGAAGCTCGGAACGCAACTCGCTCTCGGGGAAGAGATCGTTCTCACAATCGAAGACGGAAGGAAGTAGATTTTTGAATACGAGCAATAGCAGTTCATTGGGCAAAGAGAATATACCCAGACTCGTACTCGACATCTGCAAACTCGTCAGAATCTGGAAAAGGGTCGTTTGAGACGCGTACCTTGCTGGAGATGTCAAAAGTATATTTTGATGACCAATCACATCACGATCACGCGTGGTGACAAACGCGTGCTTTGTTGACGCCTCGTCTCCCTCGTCTCCCTTTCTCAGCTTCCCCAATCATGTCCCAGCCCGAAGATTCACAGCAACAAGAGGACGTTTCTCAAATCTCCGGACCGCTTCTGGTCAACAAACTGCAGGAGGCCGGCATACACCCCAATGACATCAAGAAGCTCTCCGAGGCTGGCTTAAACACTGTCGAATCCGTTGCCTTTACGCCAAAAAAGCACCTCGCCGCAATCAAGGGTATTTCTGAGCAGAAAGCAGAGAAAATCTTGACCGAAGGTTCGCGTTTGCCGCCTTGCATCATGGTATCCGTTCTGATCAAATTTCGTTGACACAGCTCAGAAGATCGTCCCCCTCGGTTTCCAGAGCGCTACAGAGGTACATGCGCGTCGCTCAGAGCTAGTTCATATTACTACAGGATCGAAGCAGCTTGATGCTTTGCTTGGTGGTACGTGGACATGACATAACGTGTGGTCTTTTCTCATCTTCCTGTAGGCGGTATTGAGACTGGCGCGATAACTGAGCTCTTTGGAGAATTCAGGACAGGAAAGTCCCAGATATGCCATACGCTCGCCGTGACATGCCAGCTGCCTGTGAGCATGGGAGGAGGAGAAGGCAAATGCATGTACATCGACACCGAAGGTACCTTCCGACCTGTCCGTCTACTAGCTGTCGCAGAGCGTTACGGTCTCAGCGGCGAAGAGGTGTTGGATAACGTCGCATATGCCCGTGCATACAACGCGGATCATCAGAATGCGCTCCTTACGAGTGCTAGTGCGCTCATGTCTGAGTCAAGGTAGGTAACTAAATGCGCCTTGTTTGATTACTAGCTGACTGATTTATCCTTAAAGATTTTGTCTGCTCATAGTCGATTCTTGTACTGCTCTCTACCGTACCGATTTCAGCGGACGTGGTGAACTTTCAAACCGTCAAAATCACCTTGGCAAATTCCTTCGGACACTTCAACGTTTGGCGGATGAGGTCTATCCGGCATTTTCCTACTTTTGTTCACGTCGCTAACTTTCTCGCACTAGTTCGGTATCGCGGTCGTCGTCACGAATCAAGTCATGTCGAGCCCAGACGCAGCGGCTGGGCCTTATGCTGGTAACGAGAAGAAGCCGATTGGAGGAAATATCATGGCTCATGCATCTACTACACGGTACGTAACCTAGATGACTCGTGTACGCAGCAGCTCCTGACGGTGTTTTTTCAGTCTGCAATTGAAGAAATCAAGAGGAAACACGCGTTCATGCAAGATTTATGACTCACCATGTCTTCCCGAGATGGAGACTCACTTTGCCATTTTGCCAAGTGGTATTGGTGACCCAGAAGAGGAAGCTTGAACAGCGTATTTGCATTTTGATACATTCAGTCTATCACTTCTGCATTGGTTCCTAGTATTATTGTAAGCTGATTGGGGAATATACAACAGGTGTAATCATAGAATAATACAATTCCAGGTTGATACTGGTGCTGTTTGCGAGTAGGTGCTAGGATGTAAAGTCCAGTTGAATGGTGAACAAGTTTATAATACAGGTTGGAAGATACTTTTGTACGCTGCAGAACTATGCCAGGAAACGAGTGAGGATGTTGGCATCAGTGCTGCTGATGACTTCCTGGAGGTCATGGATATCGGTAGGGCTGACGTCGGCGATATCTGCCATGAGATAGGCGATGTCACCCTTGGAGTCCGAATACTGCTTTTCGACGTTGTAAGGAGCGAAGGCTTCGTTGACACGTCTGAGTACACCGGGCTGATTCTTGTGTACGTGGCAAACACGGACACGATCACCCTCATCGGCGGCTATAGCACGCAGATCAACTTCGGGGAAATTGACTGCACCAAGTGTAGAGCCATAGCCAATGTATCGAGAAATGGCCTGGGACACTTCTTCACCAATCATACGTTGGGCCTCTTCTGTTGAACCACCGATGTGAGGGGTAAGGACAACATTGGGGAGAGCGCAAAGTTCGCTGGCCCAGGAATTAACCGAATTGTCAAAGGGAGCGCCATTGGAACCTGGTTCTGAAGGGTAGACGTCGAGAGCCGCACCAGCCAGGTGACTGGATTTGATAGCTTTGATCAGGGCAGGGATGTCCACGACTTTGCCACGAGCGTTGTTTATGAGATAGGAACCCTTTTTCATGAGAGCGAGCTGCTCTTCCCCAATCATATTGATGGTTTCAGGGAGCTCGGGAACGTGTAAGGTGACGAAATCTGCCTCTGCAAGAAGCTCTTCGAGGGAATTGACTTGACGGGCAATACCCAAAGGCATGAGGTTGACAACGTCATGATAGATGACTTTCATACCGAACGACTCGGCGAGTACGGACAATTGTGAACCAATATGACCGTAGCCAACAATGCCCAGGGTTTTGCCGCGTATCTCCCAACAACCTTTGGACTGCTTGTTCCAAAGGCCACGACGCATCTCGAAGCAACGTTCAAAGAGTTGCCTCGAGAGACCAACTAGCTCTGACATGACGAGTTCTGCGACTGAACGCGAATTGGAAAAGGGAGAGTTGAAAACAGGAATACCAGTTTTGGCAGCGGACTTGAGATCGACCTGGTTGGTCCCAATGCAGAAGCAGCCAATGACTAGGAGCTAGACGAAGGATGAGTAGAATGCCAACAAGCCTGGATATGTGCGTACCTTGGTAGCGGCTTTGAGGACCTTTGCAGTGATTTTTGTTTTGCTACGAATACCGATGGCATGATAGGAGCCAATTTTTTCTATGAGTTCGTCCTCGGACATGGCTTTGGTATGATGGTCTACAAGGAAGCCCTGTGCACGGAACGCGGAAACGGCGTCCTGGCTGATGTTTTCGAGAAGAAGAAAACGCAGACCCTCGTTGTCTACTGGACGAAGGACTTTTGGCTGTCTAATGCCATAGCCGTCGTCTCTACGATGGATGGCGAAGCGATCTGTAAAGGTCGGAGATGAGGTGGGGAAGACGGGGGAGCCCTGGTGGACGGGGACGGGAATGGCTATTGGGGAGGACATTCTAATGTCTAATTGGTGAAGGAGTGACTCGTGTATTTATGGAGATGGAATGAGTCAAGCTCGTAAAAATATTTTGTAGTGATCGGGTAATCGATAGCATTTTTGCTATGGGTCTTTACCTTCTCGACTACGGGGCTGGAAATGTCCAGAGTCTGGCAAACAGTCTATCCAAGCTTGGTTATCAGTTCAACTGGATAACAGAGCCTGCTCATTTCCAGCGTGCTACTGTCAGTCATCTATCGTATTTTCAAGTATCTCTGCTAACCAGTTTTAGAGCCTCGTTTTTCCTGGCGTCGGTGCTTTCGGAACAGCCGTTGAAAACCTCAAGGCAAAGAGTCTTTTTGAACCCCTCAAGCAGTATATTCAATCAGGAAAACCCTACTTTGGAATATGCATTGGCATGCAAATCCTCTTCCAGACCTCTACTGAGTCTCCCGAGGCACCTGGGCTTGACATCATACCTTGTCCCGTTGAACGCTTCCGCGACAACGACAAGACAGTACCCCACATGGGCTGGAACACTGCCGATTCTCTTTATTCATCAGTAGAACCCTTTTGTTACTACTTTGTCCATTCGTACTGCGCCAAGTACGATCCATCCAAATATCCTATTGCTGCAGATTGGGCCCACACTACCACTCAGTATGGCGACGAAATCTTCATCTCTTCTGTGTCCAAAGACAATGTATTTGCCGTCCAATGTCATCCAGAGAAATCAGGTGCAGCCGGACTCGAGCTCCTCCAGGAATGGTTACTCTCTCCAGAGTCTAGGCGTGCAGCTCCCACAAGTTCATCCACTATCCCGCCCCCCATACTCACCCCGAAATCCAAACACTGTTTGTCGAAACGTATCATAGCATGTATGGACGTCCGAGCAAACGATGAAGGAGATTTGGTTGTCACCAAAGGTGACCAGTACGACGTCCGCGAAAAAGTTGTCCCCACTTCTCCTTCTTCCACTTCCACAGCAGTCAAAACAGCTGGTGCAGTCCGTAATCTCGGCAAGCCTGTCGCATTAGCCTCCGCATACTACACTTCTGGGGCAGACGAGCTCTGTCTGTTGAACATCACCTCCTTCCGCCACTCTCCCCTCCAAGATCAGCCTATGCTTGCCGTTGTGCGTGCTGCAGCTGAATGCGTATTTGTTCCCCTTACCATCGGTGGTGGAATCAAAGACACTGTAGACCCGGACGGGACACCCCGTTCAGCGCTTGAAGTTGCTTCAGCGTATTTCCGTGCTGGGGCAGACAAAGTCAGTATTGGCTCTGAAGCCGTGTACGCAGTTGAAAAATTGCTGGCTTCAGAGAGAGATTCGGGAGATGGAACAAGTGCGATTGAGACCATCGCGCGTGCTTACGGAAACCAAGCTGTCGTCGTTTCGATTGACCCAAAACGCGTCTATGTTGATGCCGAGACGTATGATGGGCCTTTCAAAGGCGAAATGGTTCATGGAAAATCCGATTCTGCTATTGAATCGGAGCGGGGCAAGAGTTGGTATTACACATGCACGACTTCTGGTGGAAGAGAGACGAGGAATTTATCCGTGTGTCAACTTGCGCGCGAGGTAGAAAAACTGGGGGCAGGTGAAATCCTTGTCAACAGCATTGATAGGGATGGCACCGGTTTGGGATTCGATTTGGACCTGATCAATCTCATCAGGGGTTGTGTCAGAGTTCCCGTCGTTGCAAGCAGTGGTGCAGGGAAGGTTGAACACTTTTCGACGGTATTTGAAGAAACGGACGTTGAAGCCGCCTTGGCTGCTGGTATCTTTCACCGTGGAGAAGTGGGCATCAGTCAAGTTAAAGATTGCCTGCGGAGCCGTGGCATTAACGTGAGGCTGGGGAAAAGCTATTTTGTATAATCGCAGTTAGACACTGTACGTTTCAAATCGATACTAGCATGATACTGTTCCCGTTGTGACTTCTCTCTCTTTACCCTTGTCGACAGCTTCACGAGCTTCAACAGAGGCCACCTCAGCGACCAGTTTGATCTGCTGGCCTATATCCTTAACCATCCCAGCTACCTCCCTTAGAATACCAATAACCTCTTGATTACCCTTGACGAAACCAAACTCGGCATAGGTCAATCCTTCCTCCTTGCAAAACTCCTTGATCAGCACACTGGCCTTTCTCAAATTGTGCCTAGGAAGACGGGGAAAGAGATGATGAGCAACTTGTTGCTGGAGACCACCATGAATAAATTCGATGGACTCTGGACAGATCACGTCAGACGTAGTACGCAACTGACGGGCAGGGAAGGACTCTGTGGGTCCCAGATCCTCGGTGGACATGGGAAAATGGGACAGGGCGATCTGAGAGGGAAAATGAATACGTAGGAAACGAGGTAGCTGAATTCAATGGACATACCTGAATGTGCAACGGACTGGTCGTAACGTTACTGACAAACAGGTACAGAAGCGCCTTCTGCCAAGATCCACAGTTCCTCAAAACGAGTCCTCCATACCAGCTCCAAAACAAAATCACTGCGGTTATCTCAAGACGCCATGCCCAATTACCGCCTCGAGCTCTTTTCGTATCAAATACCCTTCTGTACAGTGAGTTACAGGAGGCTTGGAAGAGTCTGAAACGACCCAAAAGCATTACTATGTAGAATAGTTTATGCTGGACCGAGACAAGGAGACGACTGGCAGGGGTGAAGAGAAAGATACGCCTATAAAAAGTGGAGTAGATGCTGGAGAAGAACTTTGGAGAGAGTGCAAAGATGGGGAGATGTTCGACGTCAGGGTCACTGCATGTGTAAAGTTCGTAAGAATGAGTTGAAAAAACGACTCAAAGAATGACCCACTGTGAGGGATGGTTGGTGACGACTGAAAGTAATGCGTCAAACAAGCAGGCGTAATCACTCTATCAGAGAAAACGTACGATGATGAATATTATGGTGCTAGGGGCAAATCAGCTACAAGTTTCCAGAACAAGGACAATACCACTTACGTTGACCCACCAACCTATACTCAAGCCACCAATAAAATCGGCGACGAAGATGGAAAGCAACCTGTCATAGGTCCAATCGTGAGTGACACTCATATGGCCAAGGTCATGAAGAAGGAATGTTGTCTGGTGCCACAGGAGACCGAGTGCTATCGCACTGATCACGATCCAGCCTGTTCGGAAAGCATACAGCGACACAAGGGCAAGAAGTACGTAGCGAAGGAAGTCGGGACCATAGCCAGAAATATAGGGTGTGCGGTAGAGACCAGCTTCATTGATACGCTGGTGAAGTCGGGTGTATGCCTGTATGTGCTGGTGTTGTACCTGGAGGGACAAGGTTGAAGGCGGCGGGGTAATGTTGTCGAGAGTGGGGGCAAGTGCTGGCGAGTTTTTAGCGATCAGCAGAACCTGGACAGAATCGGGGTGGAAGGTGGAAGCTGAAGAGAACCATTGGTCGTCTTTGCGAGACCATCCCGCAGCGATTGGAGGAAGAAGCGGCTGCCACGGCTCGTCGTCTGCGAGCTGGCCGATCGAGTAGCGCTGGATGAGGGCGCTGTCTGCATGGAACGCGTCTATTTCGTTTGTTGCGTCCCGCCCGACAAAGTGAAGGATCGCAAGGTCTCCCCCTGGATGCGAACTAAGCCATGAGTTTGGGACACGGATGACATGTCGATTGTAGATAAGGATATGCTGGCCTTGCAGAATGCGGGCAGAGATATCCTTTTTGTCCAGAAACATTGCGTATAGTGTGGTGGACCGGAATCCTTCAGTGCTCCTCCATTTTTTTATCGATTATATAGAAAAGACCTTACATATCATGTATGATCAAATTAGGCTGTTAGACCGAGTTGCTTGACCCAAACTTGATTTGTACGGTCGTGATAACTGATCAGCGAGATGGAGTACTCCATATCATCCAGTATCATCTCACCACTTTCAGCAGCGTCCAGGAAGGGCTGAATCAGAATGTGCCACTGGGATCTACAGGAGCAGCTTTTTTAGCGCTGAAATGAAAATGATGTTGTCACTGGTAACCCGCTTGCATCTAGTCGGTCGTAAAAGCGTTTTGCGGTAAATTTCAAAATCTTTTCTCTTGCGGCACGCACGCGGGAGCTATTTCTACCTGGAAATCTGATATCAGGGGGCTAGAAACTGCCAGAAACTGAGGAAGTGAATGGAACGTGCCTTGACGCCTACAAGGATGAAATAGAAGGTATAACAAAGGTATGCCCTGGTATGCCCTGTGCAGGCTCAGTGCAGGCACTACAGTCCTACACATCTAACTTCCCACCGATTTTTACAAAATTTGGCTAAATATTATCATCCGGAAGCTTGGTTTTGATCTGAGCCTTAGAACATGTGAGGACCCTTTGATTCTAGTTTGCAGGCGAGATCTTCGCAAGGAACTCGGAAGGCTTAGACTGCTTCCCATAGACTGAATGAGGTGCAAAGAGAAGTGGCGAAGATGGATATGTGGCTGGAGCTGCAAAGCAAGATTGTGTGCGACGTTCGTGTTGGAAAAGTTGAAGGTCACGGTAATGATGGGAGGCCGAGTGCTGCATCAAGCTATCAACTACACCGAGTTGAAGTTGACACAAAGACGAGAAGAAAGCCCAACACAGATTCGCGGGAAGGATTGGAGAGGATTGGAGCTCGGAACATCGGAGAAGAGATAAAACAGTATTCATCGCTTATCACCTGTGGACAAAAGTGGCATAGTGGTGGCTGACGAGCCTGAGACTCAATTGAACTGAGTCAACTCGAAAGACTTTGCCTGGAACTCGCCACCAGCACATGCTAGCAACAAGCTCGGAAAAAATTCCTGTTCTCGACCGTCAAAAAAGTCTATCACGCACTGAATTCAGCCATCACATTTTGGGATCTATGTATTCTAGTTTGAGTGTAGCAGGACGCCGTTGCCATTGTCACTCGTCTCTCCCTGGGCCATCTTTTTGTTGACCGCCTCGCGAGCTTCAACGGAGGCGACGTCGGCAACCAGCTTGATCTGCTGGCCTATATCCTTGACCATACCAGCTACTTCTCTGAGAACGCCAATGACCTCCTGATTACCCTTGACGAAACCAAACTCGGCGTAGGTCAACCCTTCCTCCTTGCAAAACTCCTTGATCATGATACTGGCATTGCGAAGATTGTGCCGAGGAAGACGGGGAAAGAGATGGTGAGCGACTTGTAGATGGAGACCACCGTGGAGAAACTCGACGGATTCTGGACAGATCACGTCGGAAGTCGTACGCAGCTGACGGGCAGGGAAGGATTCCGTAGGCCCCAAGTCAATAGTAGACATGGAAAAATGGGACAAGACAATCTGCGAGGATATTGAACACTCCGGAACAGAACGAGATGACTATCCATACCTGTACATGCAAAGGACTAGTGGTGACGTGGCTGACGACCATGTACAAAAGAGCTTTTTGCCAGGAACCGCAGTTCCTCAAGACGAGACCTGCGAACCAAGTCCAGAAGAATATAATTCCAATCATTTCGAGACGCCAAGCCCATTTACCGCCTCTAGACCGTTTTGTATCAAACGCCTTGTTGTAGAGTGATACATATGAGAGACGGTAGAGGTTGAAACGGGCAAAGAGCATAACTATATAAAAGAGTTTATGCTGGACCGACACGAAGAGGCGACTGGCAAAATCAAAGGGAAGGATACGTCCATAATAGGAGGAGTAGAGATTGGTAAAGAACTTTGGAGAAATGGCAAAGAAGGGGAGATGCTCAATGTCAGGGTCGCTTTGTGTGTGATTGTAAGAATGAGCTGACGCAGAAAATGAGGAGAACCTACTGTGAGGGATGGTTAGTGACGACTACAGGTAATGTGTCAGCTGAGTCGAAGCGTTTAGGCGAGAAACGTACGATGATGGATATTATGGTTCTAGAAGCGGATCAGACACACGTTTGATCTGAAAAAAATGAGAAAGATACTCACGTCGACCCACCAACCTATACTGAGTCCACCAATAAAGTTGGCAATCAAGATGGAAATCAGCCTGTCATAAGTCCAGTTATGAGTGACACCCATATGCCCCAGGTCATGGGCAAAGAACATGAGCTGGTGCCACAAAAGCCCAAGCGCCAGTGCACTGATAACAATCCAGCCAGTGCGAAAAGCATAGAAGGAAACAAGCGCGAGAGAGACGTAGCGAAGGAACTCTGGACCGTAACCGGAAAGGTAAGGAGTGTGGTAGAGACCGGCATCGGTTATGCGCTTGTGGAGATGTTTATATGCCTGTGCATGCTGGTGCTGTACCTGGAGAGACAGGGTTGAAGGCGGTGGAGTGATTGTGGCTAGGGTAGGAGCAATTGCTGGCGAATCCTTTGCAACCAGCAGAACCTGGGCAGAGTCGGGGTGGAAGGTAGAGGCAGAAGAGAGCCATTGGTCGTCTCTGCGCGACCAGCCGCAAGCGATTGGAGGCAAAAGGGGCTGCCAGGGCTCGTCACCTGCGAGCTGACCTATAGAGTAGCGTAGGATGAGAGCAGTGTCAGCATGGAACGCGTCTATTTCGTTTGTTGCGTCACGACCGACAAAGTGAAGAATGGCAAGATCACCGCCTGGGTGGTTAGCAAGCCATGCACCTGGGACACGAATGACATGGCGGTTGTAGATGAGGATATGCTGGCCCTGGAGGATGCGAGCAGAGACGTCGTCTCTGGCAAGAGACATAGGCGGGCCGGAGAGCCGGAAGAGGGAGCAAACTGCTGAGTCAAACTTGTGGAACCCAGCAACAACCGTCATCTTATGCCAGTTCCAAAGTCAACCGATATCCAAGAGTCCCTCAAGGACACCGTCACCGTTCGCGGCCAGCGTATGGGCAGAAGTCACACTCAGGCTCCGCCCTCAAGGCAGGCTCCCGCCATCGGTCCTCGCTCCCACTCCCAGGACTCGGGCACCCCGCCCCGGGTCCCTCCAAAGTCTCGCTCAAAGAAGGGTTCCCAGCATGCAGACGTTATCGACAGGCTCGATTTCACAGGAAACGCAAGTGCGTCCCCTTACTTCCTCTCTGCCGTCATCCCGCTTACATTCCGCCACAGTGTTCCACCATGATGGTCCCTTCGACGCTTGCGCTCCGTCTCGCAATCGGCACCGCACCAAGGCTCCCATGATGGCCTGGACGGGTGCGGGTGCTGACGGTGGTCCATATGCTGCCGCAGACGCTGCTGCGTTTTCAGATCAAACCTATGAACCTCCCAAGAAAAAAGTCGACGCCATCGCAGAAGCTTGGGGCATCCACGAACCAGAACCATACGAAGAGTTTTTTGCAGGTGGAGGCACTCGTGGCGACACTCCAGCCAGTTCCATCTTCAACGGGAAGGAATCCCATGGCTCCAAGTCTAAGCGCAGAGATCCTAATCACTCGGAGGAACATCGGTCTCGTCCCGCTCGTCGCGGAATACCTCCTCCAAAGCCCATATTTGTTCCAGACCCCAACTCTCCCGACATTGACGCTCCCATCTCAGCGTCTCCCACCGGTAACGGTCCCAAACGCAGTAAATCACTCATGCATCGCATCCGAAAGATGCGCGATTCACCCAATGTTCCAGTTGGGAATGATTATGATGATAGGGCACAATCACAAGCAGTCACACCTCGTGGTGAAAGACCAACCCACAAATCCAACAACTCCTTCCTTGGTCGTCTCGGATCACCAAAACCAGAGACTACCAATGAGCCCTTCGTTTTCATTGATAACACCAGTAAGGAGAAGGACAAGGATCTTCCGGCTCCGCCCATGGACAGTGCTTCCCCAAGGGAAAACTCTTCTTCTAGTGGGAGTTACTTTGATATCAATGGGGGCACCGGTGCCTCGCCAGGTCTCGGCAGGAAGACCAGTCTCATCAAGAAAGTCGGCAGAGTAGTCAGAGGCCGAGGTTAATTCACAGTACGTACTCTTGACCCTCTTCCTCTTTGGTTTATCACCAACATGACTTTTTTTTGGGTCCAGCTCCCCAATCACTTTGTCCATTTACGTACCTCATGATCTTTTGCCTGCCTTAATGTGCTGCCTCTCTTTCTACCAAGGACTACGCCTCCATACCCCGCCCTCTCTTTTTCGTCTTCTTTTGTGGTTCCGGTTCCACGTTTCATTCTGTTCCGAAGGCGAAACCTACCTCGCGTGACGACATTGATATCCCCTGTCCAAAGTTCGCCATTTATCGATCGTACCTATCCTTTCAGTTACATCTGTAGTCGTCTTTTTCTATGATACACTTTTCAACCTTTTCTGGTACCAATTGCTAAGCGGAAGTTCCCCATGTTTATGTACACTTGCTCCACAACTTAACCGATCTCCAGTTCTACATACATGTCATCTTGTAACCCAAGCGCCTTGTTACTGTAGTACAGTCCACATTCTTCTCCCAATCCCAATCTTGAATTACGGTGTAGCAGCCATTGTAGTGTATTAGTCTGTGTATATTTCGATATCTCTTCTTCGTTTACCGTTATGCTTGTGCTTTTTTACAAAGGTTTTGTTTCCACTTGGCACCTGCACGTTGTAAACGCGACCAAATTTCAAGCTGACATGTGTTACAGTTGCCTTGAGTTTCTGTGACACGAGCGGTGTTCAGAAGATGTACCGTAACCGAGTGGCCAAAGCCCAAGTTTGATCTCGATAATCGGAGCGAGCTTGTAGCCGTATCAACTTTACTTCTGGTATCATGCTCCAGTGCGTTTAGTCGGCAACTAAATTTGAGCAATAACCACTTTAAACTTGATGAAAACTATCGCAAGATTAAGTGGCCAATGCCTTCTGGTGTCAGTGCGTTTCTCAATCTAAGCATAAACCGCTTCAAGTTTAATGAAAACTACGACAAGATTGAGTGCCAGAGCCCGAAGGTATGAGCACAACCACTTTAAACTTGATGAGAACTATTGCAAGATTGAGTGGCCAATACCTTCTGGTGTCAGTGCGTTTCTCACTCTAAGCATAAACCACTTCAAGTTTGATGAAAACTATGACAAGATTGGGTGGCAGTACCTTGGGGCTCGGACAGGCAGACCAACGAAGAAGGTAATTTCGAACTGAACTCTAACGTCGAGACTCAAGTCATCATATAGGTGGATGCTTCTCGACCCAAGTAAGCTGCTTTGGGTTTAGTTGAGGGGTGGCAGCTCTAATACTATACAGACGTGAGCACCTATTGCAGGTACAAAATGAGCATGGAGAAGAACAGAAGACGAACGGCTAGTGGCTGGTGGCGTGAGGTTAGGGCGGCTTGGCTTGTTCTCGTTCCAGAGAGAAATCAGATATGTGAGTAGTCTGCGTATCACCCGAATGAAGTGGAGCCTCGTCGTACTCAAGTACGAATATTCCGGGTATTTTTTGCCTGCTTTTCCTGTCAAGCACGATTTTTGCGACCGCCGTCATGAACGCCACCCAAGTTCATGAAGGGGCATCGGGATATCAGTCTTCTTGAACTATACCGCTCTTGCGCTAAAACTGTTGATTCTCGAGGCTTCATTGACAGCTGTATGAGATTGGTATGCGCTAAAAAGTTACCACCATGACATTGCACGTCAAGACATAGTGAAATGACCGGATAAACTCCTCATATTGAGCAGTAGCATAACAACAGGCATGGCATATGGATAGTGTAATAGCTCGGTCGGAGGTTTTTGTGGTGGGGCATACACAAGCATACAGAAAAAAAAGGAAGTTGTGTTGTATGAAAATACAATTACTTCTTCTTGGCAGCTTCCTCCTCCTCTTTCTGAAAGTAGAGTAGTGGTTCATCAGACTACTGAGAAGAGTGGAACAGAGATATGAAGCACAAACCTTGGCAGCACGGAGTTTGCGAGCACCTTCGTACCGTGCGTTAGCGCGAGCAGTACGTAATGTTTTGTAGGCCTCGAATTCGCGCTCTTCAGAGGTGATTTTACGGGGAGCCTCAGCAGGGTAGGATTCAGGAAGGGGAAGGTTGACACGAGTTTGGCTAGCTTCGAGGTCTTCCGCCTAGAAGGATTATCGTATCAGGGAGTAAGATGAACAAGAGAATGATACTGACCGATGAATCACCCTTCTTGGGCTTGCCTGTCTTTCTCGGGAAGACAATCAATTTGGATTTGTAGGCCAACAGCCTCTCTACGTTGACCTTCTTGCCCTCTTCAGATAAATTCCTCCTTCGGTGGTCAACAACGATCCCAACACCCCTAGCCTCCTTCCTGCCAATTCCAGCCTCCTTGAGTTCAGCCAAAGTGAAGCCGCGACCCTCGCGCAGCTTGCGGTTGTATCGAACAGTCTGGCCACGGACAGCAGGACGCAAAAGGGTGAGAGGACGGACACCAAGGGCGGCAGCCTTGGTCTGGCGGGCTTTACGACGACGAAGTTTGCGTCCGGGTTGGTCGAACCAAGTCTTGACGTGGCGTTGCCAGTCCTTGCGGAAATGGTTGTCGTGAAGAACTAGAGCGAGTTGAACGAGAGAAATTGGACAGGTTTAAGAGAACATACCGTTGTTGTGCTTGAAACCCATCCTTCAGAGCTAGACTGAGTCAGTATGAGAACAAGTCAGACAATAACTGGACATACTTCTGTCTTGAGGTCGTCGAGGGCTTTGGCCGTTTTGAGTTTTGATATTTGCTTGATTACTTGGTGAAAGCGCCCCCTGTACAGTCAATCAAGCCACACTTCTCACGATCGGCATTTTCCGAAAGGAGTGAAGTGACACGTGACAACTCAATTGCGTAGTGAAAGTTCTCAATCAACGAGATTAGTCCATAGAGCTCCATAGAGACGTACTTGTATCACAAAGCTAGAGAACGAACGATAGTAAAGCAAAACAGTACGATAGGAGACCAAAAATACACAAGAAAGCATTTGAGAACGAGCCTAGACTGCGTATACCACCCGACAACAACCGTAACCGATTGGAGCGGTAAAGAAGCCTTGTTGATGTCTTCGTGCATCAACGTCCCTGTTTCCGTGTGGTAATGCCATTTTCCATCTCACTCACGGTTGCACAAGTCTGTCGTATCCGTGATTTTCTCTTTTCTCCCTGTATATATTACGTCTGTCTGGAAGTAATAAAAGCTCAATCGATTTGACTCTCCCTCATCTCACAATGGTCTTATCTGCGAATTCCCGCTCCAATCCTCCCTTCCGCGTCGAGCATGTTGGTTCGTTTCTACGGCCCAAAGCGCTCTACGATCACCGTGCACTACTTAATGAGGGAAAAGCCCCCCCTGAAGATCTGCGCATTCTTGAGGATCAGGCTATCAGAAGCGTCGTGGACTTACAGCAAGAATTAGGTATCAAAGGTGTCACAGATGGCGAAATGAGAAGGTGACATTCTTCATACCCTTCCCTATGACATCTCAATTCCCCCCAGAGAGCAGTTCTTCGATGGTATTTTTGAGCGCCTGGAAGGACTCACATTTATACCTATGCGTTCGTTTCGAGTTCTATTCACCTCCCTGCTTTCTAAAGCTTCTTTCTGTAGGCCCTGTTACCGAATTCAAGGTACTTCGGTCAGAGAACTTTATCTCCCTCAATTGACCGGTCTCTAGAGATATCTGCCCCAAATGTCTCTTTATCACGCACTTGGTATACCCGCAGTTCCAAGCTGGTTCTGTGATGCACGTCTGTACAACTTTCGGTCCTTGAAGCTGTCCTCACTGTCCTTGTATAGGGGAAGATAAAGCGTACCCAACCGTTCTATGTTGAAGATTTCAAATTCATGAAGACTTTGGTGGCTCCAGAAGTTGGTTTGTTTCCCCAGATTCTCAATGCGAAACTTGATTCTCTTTGTAGGATGTAAAGGACATCAAAGTTGGCTTTCCTTCACCTTCATGGATTCACCAACGCCATGGATCAGACTGGACTTACGACCTGAATGTATACAAGAGCGATGGTGAGTTTCCTGGTGCTGTCGCAAATGTCAAAATGACATTTTTGTCCCCAGACGAATATTTTGAAGATGTGGCGGCTGCCTATCGTGAAGAAATTCAAGAACTTTACGACCTAGGATGTCGTGAGTAGCTTCAGCCTTACTCCTTTGGGTTTAATACGTGCTCAGTAACTGTTGGTAGGCAACATACAGATCGATGACCCAACCTTTACTTTCTTCTGCTGGGAGCCAATGCTCGCTGGGATGCGCGAGGACGGCGTCAACCCCGACGTATTGCTAGACACCTACATTCAAGCCGTCAATCTTGTCACTGCAGGGCGTCCAAAGGACTTGCATATCAGCGTACACATGTGTAGGGTATGTTCATCTTCCCATGTTATAAAAAGTGAATTTATATATTGTGAAATTGCAAGGGTAACGTGAAGGTGAGTTCTCCTTCGTAGTGTAGCAACGTCAGCTGACAGGGAGTCGAAGGGAATGAGTTTCTGTGAAGGTTCCTATGGTCCAATTGCTGAGAAGGTTTTCAACAAATTGGATGTAGACACTCTCTACGTGAGTCTGGATATCGTTGAGCCATAGAATGACAGTGATCTGGCCCTGTGTCTAGTTGGAGTACGACAATGAGCACAGCGGCGATTTCGAGCCCCTGAAGCATGTTCCAGCTGACAAGAATATAGTTCTCGGACTGGTGACGACCAAAGTTGCCAAGGTAAGCTTCTGCAGACTACCGAAAAGGATGACGCTGATCTTCTGCAGCTTGAGGATCCAGAAGAGCTAGTGAAGAGGGTACACGAAGCAGCTACCGCCATGGTTAGTGACCATCGCAGTAAGGAGGACGCGCTGAACCAGTGAGTGTGCCATGAAACGGAGGTTCTTGTTCTCACCAAGAGATAGGATTTGCATAAGCCCGCAGTGCGGATTTGCGAGTGTTTGGGAAGGCAATCCAATCACAGAAGAAGACGAACGTAAGAAGCTCGCTGTATTGCAACAAGCTTCAAAGATGATATGGAGCGACTAGGATAGTTACACCGTGTATTTTTCGTAAATTTATTTAAATAAATCATGTACATATGTAGCAGTGTTTCAAAATCTCTCACGAGTTCCTCTCCTGTACCACCTCCTGCCCCCCGCACACTCCTGACCATCGCAGTCCTGCTTGCTTCCTCGTTTGCATCGTCACTTTCTTCCTTCCTTTATGTATTTATCATTATGGGCTATTTCAGTTTATCTGGCCCTTCTATACCAGGCGAAAGCGTTCAACTTTACGCACAATGATCCAACTTCATGCGACGATTTCACAGTGCAATGGACGTCTGGGAGTCCACCCTTTTATCTTACCCTAGTTCCCGTCAGTATCTCTGTTCCATTACCGTGCAATCCGGACTGAGCTTTTTTCTGGCACCGCGCAGGTCTTCGGAACACCCCGCAATTTCTCCATTCCTTCCGATTCGTTCAGTGACGGAAAAGGATCTTTCTCAACCCAGCTGCCTTTTCCCGAAAATAGGCGATTCGTCGCCATCATGTCAGACTCAACTAATTATGGTTCGGGTGGTGATACGAGTGATCTGCAAGTAGGCGCATCCAAAGGAGGGCAATGCAATACCACAGACCCAGGCGTCGATTTCCTTTTCCAGCTGAACACGGCGCTGCAGCAATGCCGGTGATTAGCTTCCAATGTCGAACTTTCTGCACCGTTTCTCAATTATCCACAGAGCTTTTACTTTCTCCAACTACGACGATGCGAAGCAGCCAATCACAATCCTGGTGAGCCCTAATCAATCACCCATTACACCTTTTTCTCTAATGCCGTCGTACTAGGGTATAATACCGAGCGGAGACACCTTTGTGTTACATCCTCCGACAGGACCTACGTTTGATTGGACAGCTAACGTCTGGAACGGCACTCGGGTCATGTTCTTGATGTTTGATTCTCAAGGACGTCAGGGGGGCTCCAGTGATATTCTCACTGTGTCAGCTACGGATAATTCATCGTGCATTGACGCCTCTTCCCCTTCAACGACAGCCTCTCCAAGCGAAACCAGTGGCTCCTCCGATTCACATTCAGGAGCTCCTGTAGGAGCCATTGCTGGTAGTGTTTTGGGCGCTCTGGTTTTCTTGGCTGTTTGCATCACTCTGGGGTTGTTCTTCTTGCGGAGAAGAAGAGACCGTGATCGCCCGGAGCAGCGCGTCCAGCGCCACTCGCGCAGAGTACAGTCTGATGTCGATCTCCTCGGTCCACCCGCAGAGCCATACACCTACACACCATATCCAGGAGATATGACTCCTGCCATGAATACACCAGCCACCCAAACCTTCTCCCACTACGGTACCGTCCCAGTCGATCCTAGTGTGGACTATTCACACTCGAGTAACATTACGGGTCATCCAGGCGTATCCAATTCCTCGTATACGCAAGGTGCCCACGAAGTGACGCCCTTCGTGCAAAATTCTGGTTCCTCCCAATATTCGTCTTCTAGCCAAAGAAAGGCAGCTATGGCTGGTGTAGCAAATAACAAACAGAGATTTGTTTTACATACGGATATGGAGGACAACGTACCCGAAGAAGAAGAAGAAGTGATAGAGCTTCCTCCTCAGTACTCTGAGCGTAGAACAACGCGAGCTAGTGGAAGTGGTACTCAAGAAGCTGGTTCAGTACCGACGTCTCCAACTGGCAAGCGACCTCCTCGATAGTCTTCTCTGCACATTTGCTAATTTAAGTATTTTATGTCACATATTCTTGCTTTCTGTACGACTGCTGAAGCTATGATGACCTGCGTTATGGGTTATACACGCTCTATTTTCGGAAGTAGTAAGCTAGCATATAATAATGATTTACAAAGATACATGGACCAATCATCGAAACTGTTCAAGGTGTTCTGTATACAATAGACGAGGATTCACACTACGACTGGAGTCATTGAGGGTTGTTCTCGGTAGGCACAAGCTCGTTGCTGAGGTTCTGCTTAGCGAAGGCGTCAATGAGGGCTTCTTGGTCTTTCCTTCTGCGATGTCTCCTCCGCCTGTCTTCTTTGATGATGCGTTCAATTCTTCGACGACTTTTAGAGGAGTGACGAGGGTCTTGTAGAACGCTCTTGCACTTGTAACAAGCAAGTTCAATGCTGGCAAGAAGACGGAGAGTTTCGGAGTTGTTAAGGGCCTAAAGTGCGATAGGTAGGTTTGGTATATGGTCAAGTCAGGTGAGGATAATTCGTAAAGACGCACATTCAACGACCAAGATACGACGGTCCCTCCAGTGTCCACACAGCTAATGACAACAAAGTTACCCCTCTTCTCTGCTTGAAGGTCAGTGCCCTGTGAAGTCATTGAAGTCAGTCAGATTAGATCCTGTGAAGGAGTGATATGACGCACTTCGCCAAATTGAGTGATCAGTTTATTCGTTGCTAATGCACGAACCACTGCAAAGCGGTCAACCACAATGTACAGAGACGAAGGAGACATTCAGAGACGACAGACCAACGCGCGAAGATTGACCAATAATTTCATGGCTGACAAGCCCTCTGCCCATGTAAGACCACTGATCCCTTTCTGGTCTTCGAATGTGAACCTTGACTTGTATGTCGCGAAAATTATCTCGAGGAGGAGCAGGAGCTACAAAGATACGAAAGAAGTGAGGCAATTGTTAACCGCTCCGGAGAAAAACTCGCTTACGCTGCATGTTACTGGCATCGGAAGGGGGAATAGAAGAGACTACTGGCTGAGAAATTGAGCCAGCCATGGCGTTGTCGACTTCCATGCTGTCCATTACCTGGATGGAGACGTTGAGTTAAGGTTGAGGATAGTACGAAGACGTGGCTCCTACCGAATCCATGGCGGGTTATGAGAGGCCTAGGTAGTTTGCTTCACGTGGGTCAGACGCGCCAAAAGGCAAAAGCTGCACGGCAGATTCACGGTTTGGCTGAGAAAAGCCACAAACATTGTAATGAGCACGATTTCAGTCTACATTTGCATATACATATCCTACAATATTACTACACTAAGTGGCACAGAAAGCTCGCAGTTCAGACAGAAACATCCAAAGCACAAAAAATAACCAGATGTCATCTCGTCTCAGAAGCCTGATAGACTCCTCCCACCAAACAAAGGTTTCGAGGGGTAAACTGGACATTGATGATAGGAGTTCTTTTAGTCGGGAATGTGGCTACCAGGTCCGCACTGTCAGAGCATAGTAGTCAGAGAATAATCACTTTTGCAAAAGTCTTATCGAACTGACCTCTCATTACTGGTCCCTTCCCCGTATTTTTGTACGACTCCACCGTCAGACGCCCCGTTTTCACGGGTTTTAGGTCCTCCAGCACCCTTGACATCCCAACATCGTACCGTCCAGTCTGCCCCTCCGCTGACCAGTAGCGACGACTCTTGACTAAATGCCAGGCTGTAGATCGAAGTGCTGTGTCCAGTCATCTTCTTGATCCGTTTTCCAGATCCAATATCCCAGAGACTGATGGTCAGATCCTCACCTGGTTGTTCATCAGTGGACTGGTACAGAAAGGTATAAGACGACGCACCAGCACTGGCAAGATAGCGTCCATCGGGGCTGATTGCCATTGAAGAAATGCCCCCTTGGTGGCCAATAAACACTCTGACGCAAGAGCCTCGTTGCACATCCCACAGACGAGCAGTCCAGTCACTGGATCCAGTGGCGAGATACAGAGAGTTTGGATGAAATTGTACACACTAGGTTTTGATACTTTCAGCATAGCATGATCAAGAAGAGCAATGAACGGTTACTGACATCCACATCGCCCAAATGTCCGGCGTAGATCCTCAGACATGAAGTTCTATCCGTCGACCAGAGCCTGGCAGTACGGTCCCGGCTGGCGGTTGCAAAATAGATGCCCATAGGACTCCATTTAACATCCCATACAGGATTTTCGTGACCACGAAAAGCGACGACGTTTGTCATTGTGTCCAAGGACCACAGGCGTGTCGTACCGTCGGCCGAAGCGGAAAGCAGGTGTTTTGGAGGTGCTGCTGACCCACTGAGCGGATCGAAAGCGACAGAGTAAACAGGACCACTATGCCCGATAAGTTTCCGCGTAGTACTTCCTTTCTTTTCCTTTATCCTGCGCAAAGAAGCAGCTATACCAAAGGTTTGAGCTTGCAGACGTCTTTCACATTAAAACACTGACGATCTCGGACTTGATTGGAAGAGAAATCGCTTCTCATGCCTCTCAGTTTCTCCCCTTTTAAGCTCCATAGTCGGATGTAGCTTTCGGCAAATCCAGCGGCCATCAGAGTCGTGTCTTGCGAAAATGTAAGGCAAGGAGCACTAGAGCAATCGATCAGCAGCGGAAATACGACGAGATACGATTGACGTACCCTTCCACCACGTCATGGAGCGTGTATGCACAAATACTTGGTAACGCTCGTGCTCGGACTGCGTTTGCTTGAGGAGAGTTTGGATCGATGACATTGGTCAGAGCTGAAGGCTCTAGTCTTATCCGTCGCCTTGCATCTCGAACAGCGCTGACTTCACGATCAACATCTATGGTTTTGAAGTTTGGTGGTCGGGGTAAGAGATCGGCCTCTGAAGGAGCCGTTTGACCGGGTAGTGGTTGTGGTCTAGTGAGCGCAAGATCATACTGAACGTTTGGATCTCGTTCGACCATTGCTTGCTCTCTTAGAACACGCTCTGTTTCGGAACGCAATTCTTCGTTCATGGGTACAGGACCAAGCTTTAGGTCTCCTTTTGACAAATTAAACGCTCGAGGATCATACAGCTTTGTGACTGAGGAACTGCCACTGGGTTGGGGTATCAAAGAGGACAATAATCCTGTGGTTTCTTCCCATGTAGTTGACAAAATTGCTGAGGATTTGGAAGAAGTGACTGTGGTTCTTGTAAACAGATAGACCATGGAATAAACCAAAAATGTGATTACCGTCAAAACGAAGATGATTGTTAACGACACGCATAACTGCAGCTCGACCTCTTTTGCCCTTTTCGCCACTAAACCCGAGCCCAGAACCCAAAGCTTCGCCACCAACACCTTCTGTCAGCCAGCCAACAAGCAAACTGAATCCGGATCGACTCATGCGGACCATATATTTTTCGTTGAGAAAACGTTGGGCATGCTCGTCATTCTGGACGTGCGATGGTAAGAGCAGAGTGGAGAGGTGATGTAAGATCTTTGAATGAGCAGCAGCCAGTGAAGGCGAAAACCCGGAAAAGAAACGTAGTGCTATGGAAAACCTATATGTGAGCTTGATAGAGACCACTCTGGATTAAACACACCAGCATCTTTGTAACCGCGCTGAATCAAGTCCAGATAGAAATGGCAAAATATTGGGAACAAGATTGGACGAAATTCAGGCTACATCTATGAGTTAGTCAGGTAGCGACGCAGATTGAACGATACGCACTCGGTACATGTCTAATGAACCTTCTACCCATGCTTCCAATTCGCGGAACCCTTCTTGCTTGTCCGTTGGGTCTTGTGACAATATTTCTTCGGCGCCAACAGTGCCAATGCTTGCGACGAGATTCTGCAGACTGGCTGGACTGTTTATTGCACTGAGTTCTTGTACAACGTTTGAGGAATCGTTGAGAGCATTCTCTCCGGGTCGGGAAGGACTCTGAGAGAAAACGGCCAATGTCTTGACCATCTCTTCTGCTGCGATAGTTGCCTTGGTCTTCTCTTCTTCCGATGTCGCCTCTATGGCGTCAAGTAGGGCCTTTTCTGCAGCTTTGTAGCCGCGGGCACGCAGATACTCAAGCACGGTGCGCTCTGGGGCTGAAACATTTTGGAATGGATCGGATTCTTGAGGCGGAGGGGATGAAGCAGCGGGGGAATGGGAAGGATTAGCGGCCTGCATAGAAGTCTTTCAGCAGTGAGGCATCCGGTCACCTGACCAAACCCTTTCAACCACTTGCAAGACGCGTCTCTTTCTCCCCTGCCACTCTTCCTCACTCTCCCAATGTCTTCCAAGCAAGCCAACCGTCAAGCAATCACTCTCAAGGGATCCACAAAAACCGTTACAGAGTTCTTCAAATACGCTGTCAACACGTCCGTCTCTTTGTTCGCTCATTGACTACTGCCCTAAAGCACTGCTCTTTCAGCATCTTATTTCAACGCGAGGTTTACCCAACAGAAGACTTTACGATGGTCAAAAAGTACGGTCAAACCTTACTCGTCACTCAAGACCCGGCACTGGAAAGCTATCTGGAAAAGTGTGTGCATGGTCCCAATAGTTTGGGTCTCGCTAACATTCTGTCTGTCAGAATATTGAAACAGGTTGAGAGTGAGATTGTCAGTGGCCAAGACCGCAGGACTACAACTGATCATATAGACAGAGTGGCTATTGACAGGCTCGGTTGCCCAGCTTGTGCTTGCCATAGTATCTAAAGAAACGCGCACACCACTCGAAAGATGGGTGTTTGACATCAAGTTAATTGAACAGCCCCCCGATTCCAAGGAAAGGTACGTGTGTTGATCTGTAGCCGTGGACTACTAATGAGACTGCGCCAGGGCACCGCCGAAACCTGAGGCAGAGATTCAGTCGGAAATCCGAGCCATCCTGAAGCAGATTATTTCAATGGTGACATATCTGCCGGTGATTCAGGAAGGAACGGTGTTCAACATTCTTGCATACACGTCGGAGGAAGCTGAGATACCTGCAGGAGAATGGGTGGACACGGACCCATTGGCGATCGAGGCGGGGAAGAGCCAGCAGGTGAAAATGCGGAGCTTTAGTACGGATGTGCATCGGGTGGACGCGATGGTATCATATCGCTATGAACCTGAGCAGTGAGGCTGGGATAATTAGCAGACATCTGATGTAGATAGATATTGATCCATGACCAAGAGACTGGAACCTCGCTGATGGGAACAGTTGCCGAAGTGCCCGAACGAGTTGTTGTGGTATTGTCATGACACTTATTTACATCAATATAGGCCTTCATAACGCCCTTTCTTCTCCGTCCGCCGTCAGCGACGCTCTTTCT
Source organism: Tetrapyrgos nigripes (assembly GCA_013368315.1). Lineage (NCBI taxonomy): Eukaryota > Fungi > Basidiomycota > Agaricomycetes > Agaricales > Campanellaceae > Tetrapyrgos > Tetrapyrgos nigripes. Next base: position 922,067 of record JAACJM010000001.1, read on the forward strand.
CTCCTTTTCCCATTTGCCTCGTCTCTCTGAGCCGGTCTCGTTCTTTGCCTTTCCTTTCCTTAACGATTTTCTCAACGTTTCACTATGGGTGAATCTTGGTTCCAAAGGGAGTTCCTCAACGCCCGAAGGCTGACCTTCAACATCCTCTTCTACGGTCTTCATTTCGGTCTCTTCGCATATGGCTGGTACAGTCAGGTTCGTTCCCCAGTCTTCTCCTACTCTTCTTTCATCATCGTGTCCACAGGAAACCAATGAGAAACTTAAGGCCCTCAATGCTCTCACATGGTCCGTCTGGACTTCTCGTGGTGCTGGTCTCGTCCTTGCTCTGGATGGAGGCCTCATCCTGATTCCTATGCTTCGCAATGTCATTCGTGTCGTGCGACCCAAGCTCCAGTGGCTTTTCCCCGCTGATGAGAATATTTGGTTCCACCGTCAAGTTGCGTACTCTATGGCGTTCTGGTCCATGGTACACACCACTGCTCACTACGTCAACTTCTTCAATGTCGAGCGTACCCGTGCGTGTCAATTTTTTTCACTGTCGTTGAGCCTTGCTGATTCCCCACACTTAGAGGTCCGTAAGCAAATCGCCCTCCAGATCCACTACACCCAGCCTGGTGGAATCACCGGTCATTTCATGCTCCTTATTATGGTGCTCATGTATGGTACCGCCCACCATAAGATCCGTAACCAATGTTTCGAAGCTTTCTGGTATACCCATCATCTGGCGTTTTTCTTCATGCTTGGTATCTATACCCATGCCACTGGTTGCTTCGTCCGTGACTCGACCGACCCGGACTATATCAGCTCTTTCCCATTCTATTCAACCGAACACTGTCTTGGTTATCTCAGTTGGAGATTCATCATCTGGCCCGGTATCCTCTACTTCGGTGAACGTGTCTGGAGAGAAATCCGTGCCAGACGGGCTACCCGCTTGTCCAAAGTCCTTGTTCACCCCAGTGGTAGGTCCTTTGTACAGCAGCCGAGAATTGGACTTAAAAAAAAGATTTTCAGGTGCTATGGAGCTCCGAATCGTCAAACCAAGTTTCAAGTACGTTGCCGGGCAGTGGCTGTTCGTTCAGATCCCGGAGCTGTCTCAATGGCAATGGCATCCCGTGAGTGACACTTTGTTGGGCACTCTAGGATTGATTGTTGATATCATTCATACTTGCAGTTCACCATCACTTCTGCCCCTGAGGACCCGTATGTGTCCATCCACATTCGTCAGGTTGGTGATTGGACACGAAGCCTTGGAGATCGTCTTGGTGTTGGTCCATCCGTGGTCGCTGCCATGACCCAAGACGCTATGAAGGGTGCAGAGAAAGACGAGAAGGGACTCCGCGGTGATTTCGTCGAGCTCGACTCTAGCACTGGTGTATCGCTTCCAGCAGTCAGGATTGATGGGCCTTATGGTGCTCCTGCTGAGGACGTTTTCAATGTCGAAGTTGCTGTACTGATTGGTGCCGGTATTGGTATGTGTCGCCATCTCCCAGCAACCATCAAATTTACTCACGCCTCTCAGGTGTTACTCCATTTGCGTCTATCTTGAAGCACATCTGGTATCGCCAAAAGAGAGGAAATCTCGGTACTCTCCGCCGTGTTGAGTTCTTCTGGGTTTGCCGTGATGCGCCTTCCTTCGGTTGGTTCCAAAGCTTGCTCTCCGAGGTTGAAGCTGCTCAAGCAGATCGTGAGTAATCAAAAACCTTCTTGTGTGTAAATTTTCCAACGGCGATTCATTTCAGCGAACTTCCTCCGTATCAACATTTACCTTACCCAAAAGATTGGCGAGGACATGCTTTGGAACATTGCTGTCAACGATGCTGGTGCAGAATATGATCCTCTCACTCTTCTCCGTACCCGCACCATGTTCGGTCGTCCTGACTGGATGTCTATCTACGGTCAAATGAGGCAAGCTATTGAATCTGGACAGTACATTCCTGGTAGCAAGTCTCAGCTGAAGACCAAAGTTGGAGTGAGTGAAATTGAGTTGTTCTACCTGTCTGTTTTCTTATGCTTTGTTCGCAGACATACTTCTGTGGCCCCAGTGTTCTGGCGAAGGCAATTAAGGAAGCTACAGTCCATCATTCTTGTGAAAATGTTGACTTCTCTTTCGCGAAGGTAAGATCGATCTTGTAACTTGTCGTCAGTTCGATATGCTGATCAATTTCGTTTAGGAACACTTCTAATTGGAGGCTCTATCCCTTCCATTAGTGTACATTATGTGCTTAGGGCGTCTGTGCTTAGCGTAGGGTTTATCACTCAGGACAGTGATCCCGGTTTGTGATTCGTAGAGAGACAAGGAATTACAGGTGTTGCACTATTTTAAATAAAGTCCCAGCAGAGTGCTTGTATATTATCAAGTACCAACCTGTTCGAGCTGTTTCCCCCATAAGCGAGTTACCCTTCTGTGTGCTCGAGCAGGATCGTTGGCCTGCTCTTGGGCCACCATCCGCATCGATTTCTTTCCCCGCTTGATCGATGCACCACGTATCCGTAGAGGAGAAATCGTCTCGGTATCCTGTATGATGGGTTTGTCGATATCATGACCCGGAAAGCATTCATCCATGTTCTGGTATATCTCTTGGGTGAGCGGTCTGTCCCAAGCAGAATCACGTTTGGCCCCAACTCTACTGAGACGGGAAACACGCTTTCTATCGTTGTGGGTAGGTTCGGCCTGTGCAGACGCAGGTGGTTTTTTCCAGTACAATGTCCCCAGATCAGAGTCAGAATCGGAGTCCGATATATGAGAGTTGTAGGTCGATATTGTTGCGGAATCCATGCCGAATGATCTGAGAGCTGGAGTGGATGGCGCCCGCCTCGGCATACTCTGTTTTGCCAAATTGAAGGACGATGATACGCGACGTGGCCCAGGCCCCATGGACAATCTAGAGGTACAAGGCAACGGGGGTGGACTATAAATAAATCTCTTGCGAGACGAGCGATCCTCCTCTTGATCAGGATTGACCACGTGGAAGGATTTTCCCCGGCGAGCAGACCACTTTGCGCTGGAGTTCGACGTGCTAGGTGAAGGAGTCTCCTCTGGGCTGAAAGGTGGATTGGATACAGCGGGAGAACTGGGCGGTGTGATGTAAACAAGGGGTGGTCCGCCTAAATCCACAGCCTTTGATGAGCTTGCAGCGTTATAGTTAGTTGGTATAAGAGTTGGGGCAGACGCATTATTGGGAAGGGGGATAGGGATAGTGGGAACTGGGGGAATCGGAGGAATTGGTGGGGCATTTCTCGCTGTTGACCCTTGCCGGCGGCGGCTCGTGTTTCTCGAGGCCGCTAGACGAATAGTAGGTTCACTTTCTTGTATACGACTCGGTGAGTTACCGCTGAAGCCATCAAAGAACCAATGTGAGGACAGCACGAGATATGAATGGCCTAATAGTTCTGTTGCCGACGGGCGCATATGTGGCTCCCTTGACACTGATTTCAGCTTGACAGTTTGTACGTGGCATTGACGAATTTACCTTGCGAAACATCTCTTCCTAAAATCAAGACCTTCCGCACTGACGTGTACAGTCTTCGGTATTGGAGGAGGTGATTTTTCTCGGGCAAGCTAAATGCAAAGAAGGATGATGGGAATGCATGAAGAAGTAGAAGTAAGGCGACTTACTTTCATGATGACGGGGAGCAACTCCAGTCCACTCCAAGGTCTGTTCCCAGTCCACATCTCAAGAACAACACATCCAATGCTCCAGATATCGACTTTTGAATCGTAACCCTTGGACTTGTCGGGTTCAACAACTTCGGGAGCCATCCAATAGACTGTACCCTTCATCCCGGTGAAAGCGCGAGCTTCGATTTCCTGTGCTTGCTTTGAGATACCGAAATCTGAGATTTTGCATGTTCCATCGCTCTCCACAAGGATATTATCGGCTTTGAGATCCTATTCATCATTCATGAAGCGGGCCAGCTCATGATAAGTAATCTTACTCACTCGATGAATGACCCCTCTGCTGTGGAGGTACTGCAGACCGTCAAGTATTTGCTTGGTGAATGACCTGGTTATCTCGTCTTGGAACGCGCCATGGGTATCTAGACAACTTCTAATAGTCCCTCCAGAAACATACTCCATAAATCTGGGAAATGATACTCAGAAAATGGAATGAGAGGAAAGTAAAGAAGCTGCGCACATGCATAGATTATCGGGACCTTCTTCCCAACCCAGGTAGTGAACAATGTGAGGATGATCCAAGTCCTTCAGAGTACTGCTTTCAAATTTGAGAGCTTGTATCATTTCCTGTTGCTGCTTACTCGGGCCACTCCTGCCTTTAGGTAATTCTACCTGCTTGACGGCCATGATGTCCCCAGACGTTGCGTTCAGAGCCAGGTACACTTTCCCGAAGCTGCCCTTTCCTAATATCTCGCCTCGGATCCATTGGAATTTGAATGCTGCAACATATGCACATCAGCATCACACCGGACATGGATGACTGCATCGCTTGCCTTCGGGTTGAGCGGGATTATCAGGGGGTTCGGGAGAAACGTGTATATCCACGATGGAGTTGGTTGTAAATGATGACTTTGTGGGTGTGGTGTCTTCGTAGTGGGTGGGATTAGATTTGGCGGTACTTGTAGAGGAAGCCGAAGATTGTGTATTACGGCGCAGTATACGGCCCAGTTTGAAAATGGAAGTAGTTGTGCTGGTGCCGTGATCTATAGAGGAGGATAGTCTAGTACTGGCCTTCATGGTCGTGGTAGTCCTGAGCTGGGAAAAAGCGCTCAGACGTAGTCTCCATTGGCAGAGAAGATCGTGACTGGTAATTGATTGGAGAGGCTGTCCCACAGGGCATCAAAATGACATTTTTGTAACTGTTGGCAAGTAGCAGAATTTGTTGGATGCCTTGCCGACGCCGGTCAATCCCCGGGTTTTGCTTCGGGTTCTCGCATCCTTTGAGGAAAATGGCGTGAAGATACGCTACTAAGTATGATACAATAGCAACAGCCTTAGGATAGGATAGACGATAGACAATGGGAATAAGGAAATCATAATAACTCTAATCAAGAATGATGGGGTTACTAATAGATGTTCCAGATGAGGAACATGAGACGGCGATCGCTTCTCTCGAGGGAAATCCAGCGGATGTGCTCGGTATCGCTACAATCAGCTGTGCGGCTGATGCTTTATTCTCCTGTTGATGACCAGTTGAAGACTGGACTCGGGCTGCCCTTGTAATAGTATCCATTGAGGGCAGGTTGGGTGGTAACAACTCGACACTGTCCTCGTCTTCCCATTCACTATCGTTGGTCAGATCAATAGGTGAAGCTCCACTTCCGAACAACATTGATGATGGACGAATGGGCTTGGTTTTCCTCCGAGACGCCAAACGATCTGACAACACAATGAATCGTCAAGACAATGAAACTAGTTCAGATGGCCAAAGAACGCACCACTGAGGGGACTACTTATGAAGGGTTTGGGTGTCCTGAGTCGAAGACTCTTGGCCACCAAACGCTCTGGAGAGTTAATTAAGCACAGTTTCGCTCGGTGACAATACACATACGGCGAATGGGAGTGGTTATCAATGGCTTTGGTGGTTTTCTTCTCTTTCGATTCGTCCAATTCCAGGTGCGCAAAAGGTGACTACTTATATTCTGTATGGTAAAGACAGGACTCAAAAATGTGATGAAGGAAAAGGTCTGACCAGCAAATTGAAGCAACCTGTTGGACAAGTGGCACATAGTTAATCTCGAGCCACTGTTTGACGGCCTCGGGGCCTTTTTCCTTGAAAAGACTACCGATGATGGTCTCCAACGCATCGGCTTCGCACTTGGATACACTACCTTGAGCATTAGAGTATCCCGAACGCCTCATTACCTCTCCCATAGTCTGATTGGACGTGAGAGCACTACGAGCAGCCTGCGTCCATTAGCAGAAGGAATCAACATTGCAGGAAAGGAGCTCACAGAGTACACACCAGAATCTCCTTGTTTCAAGTACTTGTAAATGGACTCCGCCACAAAAGTATTGATGAGAGCATCACCCAAGAACTCGAGACGCGAGCATTCTGTGCGGTCTGTTTGCATTGTTTCCCAACTTGCTGGGGTCAATTCGGGTAGATCAAAGGGTTTGAAAGCCGAACTTGAGATGTACAAGGATAGTTTGTGCTGGAGAGGCTTGTACATAGACATGTAGAAAAGGAGTGGTTAAGTAAGCGACTGTGGGTCGCGCTTGGTTTTTGTTTTCGGGCTTTAAACGCGTCCAGTGACGAATGGCCTCCACTTCCTTGTTCGCTCAGTCCACTGCGGCCTCAACCAAGGAACGAAACTCCCCCGTTGACCTCGCCTCTTTGCAGAACGCCAGCAAAGTCCTCCACGACCAGCTCTCAAAAGACGCCCAGTCCGTTCCCGAAATTTCTGAAGTCCTCAATGCCCGTATGTGGCTCTCTTCGTGCACCTTTCGTGTTGCTTACAAGGTCTGCAGAAGGTGTTCAGGCCTCATCAGCATACAGCATCTTTCCCGATGACCTTCGGGTCCCTTTTCAAAAGCGCAGGCACATAGGAATTCCCGAGGCGTTATTTCAACACTACACCAGTGCGCATCACTCTCCTCTACCACAGCTCTATTATTCAACGTCTTTCTAGCCACTGACGTCAAATGCAACATGGGCTTGCTTCCCGAGATAGAAAGAGTTTGGATTTCTATAAACCACAAGTTGTTTCTTTGGGATTACTTGAGTGACAAGTGAGTCCTTGTCCCTTTGTACAAAGCTTTTTTACCGACAGACATCAGCCAGGAGATCAGCTCTTTTGTTGACCAACCCTCTGTCATCTCTCATGTCGCGCTCGTCAAGCCAAAGAAGGGTCTTTTCATTGACGAAATTTCGCATCTCCTGGTCATATGTACTCCACAGTCTGTCGTCCTCATTGCCTTGTCTCTGTCCCCAAATGCTGGATCAAGCAGTCGGCCGTCTAAAGAGGTCAAACTATACGCCACGGATTTGACTGTCCCGCTTCAACAGGAGATGATTTCTGTCGCTGGCACATCGGACGGTCGTATATTCCTGTGTGGCGCGGATGGCAATCTCTACGAGTTGCATTATCAGGAGAACGAGTCGTGGTTTGGCAAGCGTGTGCAAATGATCAATCACTCTGTTGGAGGGGTTTCTAGTCTTATACCTCGCTTCGCGATTTCCAATGTAGAAGGTAAGCGATCTTTGTTCCAGAATTCTTTTTGTTGACGGTCGTAGATCGCGTCCTTTCTGTGATCGCGGATCCTGACAGAGATTACTTGTACACCTTGAGTGGAAAGAACATCATTTCGGTCTACAAGCCTACCACTGAAAAAACGGTCCAGCACATACAGACGCTCTCTAGCCTGTACAAGGCAACTCAAGAGAAATGTCCCGCATCTCCCGCTATAAATCCACAAACTTTCCAAATCGTTTCCCTTCACCCCGTTGCTCCCTCAGCACGAAATACAATTCACTTGGTCGCAATAACAACCAATGGCGTCAGGCTCTATTTCTCGCCCAGTTCTAGCTACTCCTATGGTATTTCTAGTCAATCACGCTCTCTCCAGCTGACGCACGTCAGACTACCACCTTCCAATCTGATACACCCTGACGAGCAGGAACATCCTAGTCGACCATCCCAGCCACCTATCTATGGAGCTCCTCAGGGGCATACACCTAACCAATCACGACCCTACGTTCTTTCTAACATTGAGAATGCGTGCTATATTGATGGCCTCACCCTCGCCGCGCAAGTAGGAGATGTCGAAACAGTCGATTACCTGCTTTGCATGTCCCCGGATCTCACTCGTTTCGGTTCCTTCGAGCAACTGAATTTACCCCCATCTGCGGCCACGCAGGCATACTATCCTGGTCAGACCGGAGGCAATAAGCCTCCCTTGACTGAATATGCGACTCTGTTGTCAATACAGGGAAGAACATGGGCTATTGCACCAGTTGTGCAGCCGCCGAGGGATGAAGTGTCTCCAGCTGTAGCAACTATTAATGAACTGGCAACGCAGTCCGGAGAATCCCCTCGCCAAGTCATGGTATTGACTAATAGCGGTGTCAGCATACTGGTCAAACGCCGTGCACTGGACTATCTTAAAGCAGTCCTTGAAGAATATCAGAACGAATCAAATTCGCAACCCATGTCGGAATTCCTCAATAGGTAAGAGAACAATCTGCTCTGCGTCACCAGTGAAATGCTGATTGTATGTCTCGTCTCAGCTTTGGACGTACTCAAAGTTGCGCAATGCTACTCTGCCTTGCCAGTGGAAATACTTTCTTGGATGTGTCGGATCAATCACATAGTTCGATTGCCTCACTCAAGCCTGAGCTTGCTGTAACGGCCAAGCAGGCGTTCTATGAGTGCGGCGAAAGGCCAGTTTGGTCTGAGAGGACAGTTTTTGGCAGAAGTAAGGCCCTTTTTTAAGAAAACCTGTCGACCCAACTAACAGTGTTGTAGGTGATCATGTAGGAACAGCTATTTACAGTGGAAGACGAGACGGTCTGGCATTATACTTTGCAAGACTTGTCCGACCGATATGGAAATCTAAATTGACTACCATTGGGTAAGTCTGACTTGGACATGACTGCCAATCCTCCGACGCTAATCACCGAAAAGCCCTTCTGGACTCTCTCAGTCAGCTGTCTCTGATGACAGCCTGGTCATAATACAAAAAAATTTGTACGCTCTCAAGGACCTCCTTGACAAAAACCCGCACCTATTCCATTCCTCTCCCGGAGATTCTACGGCTGCGCGTACCGCTACATTAGAACAAGAAGCATGGAAGGTAAATATCCTGGTCATGAACCGTTCCACCTGACGCTTAACGGCTCGACGAATTGATTGACAGGCTGAACACGCGTCTGTCTCTGAACTGTTGTCACTCCTGACCAGAACAGTCGAAGCGCTTTCTTTTGTGCTTTTGTTGAACGACTATAAGTTCGGTGACATTCTGAATCGGTGCGCCTCGACGTTTTGCTGTCCAGAGCCGTTGATAATGACACCTTTTAGATGCGATGCCGACGTACAGAAGATAGTCACTTCCCTGACATTTGAGGACCTTATCACAACCCAGAATGGGTTGACTGCATCCCGAGCACTGGTGAATGTCATCATTGACCAGCAAATAGGCCAACAAATCAGTGTGCGTATGCAATCCTTTCGACTATGACTTGGAGCAATGTGCTGACCTACTTCTAGGTTGACACAATTAGTGAAGTTCTGCAGAACAGGTGCGGGTCCTTCTGCAGTACTGACGATGTCATGTTGTATAAGGCAAGTATACTGTCTTTGCGATCAACGGTTGCTTACCCTCTTACTGCGTTCTAGGCCAAGGAAAACATACGGAAAGCCGCTGAGACATCAAATCCCGCCGAGCGTCAGAATTGGTTGGCTGAATCTTTAAGGTAGGACAGAATATACTCTTCTATGCAGTCAACTCACGGGCACTCCCAGGTTATACATCAAAGGTGCTCGAATATTGGATTTGGAAAAACTCAGAGAGGTCGAGGGTGATTTCCAACTGCTGCGCTACGCCAAAGGTTCAGATTATTTGTATCCATTGCCATTTATTTTCTCATGCCAGCTTTTCCTTAGGTGCTGTTGAATTACCCCTAATTTGCGCGAAGGTATTTGACCAGGATAACAATGGATTGAATTATTGGCATTCTGGTGCTACTAGCGGCGGCGACGTGCATCGCAAATGTTACGAGCAAAGAATGAGGTGCTATGAACTCATACTAGACTCGTTGTCTGTGTTTGAGGGACAAACCGATCAACCGGCACCACCGACTAGTCTCCCTTCAGAAGGTATAGCCGCTGTCCAGTCTCATGCGTATGAACTGGCATTTGCTAGCGAGGATGAGATGTTCCACTCCGTCCTATATGACTGGCTCATTGGAAGACAGCTTGCGGATGATCTATTGGAGGTAAGCTCGCTCATATGGCAAACAAGCATGTCCACTGACAATCACTTTCAAGATTCGCCCGCCGTTCTTGGAAGCTCACCTGAGACGTGAGCCAGTATCACCAGAAAAATATCAATTGCTGTGGCAGTTCTATGTTAAAGATGGACAACCATTGCGTGCTGCCGAAGTCCTCAGTACCCTGGCCGAATCAGACCAGTAAGAGCTCGATTCGGGTTTTGTTTCCTGCACTGTCCTCACTCACTTCATTTAGATTCGATCTCAACCTAGATGCAAGACTAGAGTATTTGACACTTGCCGTTGGAAACGCCAAGTCCCACCCTGTATCGACTGGAGGAAGACACGAAACTGCCATTGCTTTCCTGACAGACTTGGAGGAGAAATTGGAAGTTGCTCAAGTACAGCTCGAAATCTACAACACTCTGCTTCCGCATGTCAACGATGCTCCAGAAGTTGGCGCTCGGATATCAGCTCTTTCAAAGAGATTGTTTACCATGTCGGAGGTAAGCGTTGACATGTTGCTCATCTCTTCAAAGGTTAACGTTCGGCGATATCAGTTGTACCAGGAGTATGCACTACCCTTTGACCTCCCCGTCCTGAAGCTGCTGTGTCTACATGTGTCAGAGCATCGAGATGAAGCTATAGTCAAACAGATTTGGAATCAGATTTTTGAACACAGTTAGTGCTTCCCTTCGTTCCCTTTAGTCCACTTGCATGACTAACTAACTTGACGTAGTCGCTGAAGAAAACTCAGATCCATTAGCACAGGCGGAACAAATCGTTCCCACTGTTGTGCCACTAGGACAGAGGTTCTATCCATCAGAGTCTGCATTCCCTCTTCGTGAGTTCTGCGGCTGTCGTCTACAATGATCAACTACTCAACTATGACCATCTTTAGGGATCGTCGCCGATCTGCTGGTGCGATTCTCATTAGAACGCAAGGAAAGGCTGCCGTTTGGTTGGGCGCCGCGTATACTAGTGCAGTGTGGAGTGCCATTTGGCGAGATATGGGACGTTCTCCATGAAATGTACGAATCCCATGTAAGTTAGTCCTCCTCGACACTATGCATGATGTTGGGAAAAACGCTGAAACCGACGTCGTTTGACAGATTCCTCCATTCAACGCACAAGCAAATGTGCAAGCAATTTCTTCTGATATTGCTGTTCTTCTTTCCGATTGGTTGGAAGAAGCTAAAAGGCCAAACTCTTCAATAGGAAGAGGAGAATTCCCCGTCAGTCGGATAGATTTCGCTATCGACCAGTACATCTCGGAATTACATCCAGATAGGAGAGAGACGAAGGCCACTTATGAGGGGGTGAAGAGGCAGTTGCGTCGCAACTGGTGATTTCGCGCTATGTTTTTGCTGTAATCCGGAATTTTGTGAATACATAATTATTATATGTTATACACCGAATACAGCAGAGTAGAAGAACGGGCCTAATTAACCTCCAGAATGGCATCTTCTGCACGCAAAAGCAGCTTTCTCGTGATAGACTCTGTCCACTTGTAAACGGTGTATAACGTCCTATGGACGGAGGCTGTGTGAGTGGTTCGAAACAACCTAGATCAATGGGACGGACGTACTTGGCAGCTCCTACCAGGATCAGGATGATGATGATGAGGGAGGTAACGTTAGCTGCGGAATCGTTGTTCCTCCTTCGATTGCCTCTGTAGCGCGCTATCCATTGCACGGGGGCAAGGAGAGGCATAGAAAAAAACATATGGATGAGTGATCCTGCTCCGAGTAGAGGCAGACCAATCACAAATCGCTGTATGAATTTCTTAAAGGCGGGTTGAGGAGGAAGTTCTGACAAGGGACGAGCTGCAGCAGAGGCTGTTCTTCGGGAAGTGGTACTTAGAAAGTCGGGTTCTCCAAAGATTTCGTTGTCCTGCATGATACGAAGAGCAGCTCTCACAATATCCTTCAGAACGTCAAAGGGCGAAACGAAGTATCCATAACCGACATAAAAAGTTGAGGAGTATGATGGTTCTTGAAAGACGGCGAGGAGGTAGGTGGTTATTGTAGATGAGAGCAGTGTGAGTATGGTAAATATTATGGCGGATATGCCTCCTACGATGACTTGGGTAGGACAGTGAGTATGCTCGTAACCATGAAACGGACATGAACGATGTTTACCGGGATTGGTTGCAATACCTAGTCTCCTGTAAGCAGAGATGTAATGGAAAGACAATCGTTCTTATAACCTACCGAGGATAAGAGTCCGATTTAGGCGATACTTATAGTGGCATTGAGGACACGCAAAGAAGGCGGAGGGATTCGGACTGGTCGTGCGCCAACGTTTGAGACAACCAACGTGGACAAACTGTTGAACAGAAGAAGACTCAGAAAGACAAGACTGAGCAGAGAAATCGGAGGGACGCACGCTCATAGAGCCCTTGCAAAGACAGGGCCTAATCAGACGACCGAGTTCGAGTTCCTCTTCGAGGCCTCCGAGACAAATCCTACATTGCTTGTCAGGTTCGGTGTCGGACATAGAGAAGCAGAAGAGCGAGTGGTGAATTTGACACGGTGTTGGTCAGGTAAAAGGTGGGGAAAGCATGAGGTCAGCCGTATTCATGCTGACATCACCAAAATCCATTTGAAGCCGAGTCTAACTAGAGTTACTAAACTACTATATCTACGCATGAAAACTAAAAATACCAAGTAGTAATTATCTACACTAACCATTAGCTATTAAATCAAGATATAAGAGTAAGGCAATAACCGCATTAGTATACTCTATGGAAGCAGTCCGTCACAAGTAGCAGCGCGAAAATATACTCGGAGGTAAGGCGCAGGGCCAGCTTCCTTTCACAATCGCATCTTCCCAGTCACGAAGGTCTGACCGGTACAGATCGAGGGCTGCTCTCGCATTCTCAAGCTAGATGAGTCATCATTCAGCGGCGGACCACATTCGATCCTGGAAAAAACACGTACAGGGTTTTGTTCGCCCTCTTGACATCTCCGACACATAAGTTGCCATGACAAGGTCTGCAGGCCTACAATATGATTAGGCGATCGTAACGCGTTTCTGAAAGGCTAAGTATATGCAAACATAAGATAAGAAGCGCGTCAAAACTTGATGGCATGAACACGGCGCGTACCTGATAGAGAGCCACGTCTCGCGTGTCTACTGCAGGGTGAGGAATGCCTAAAACTAGCGGAAAATTTGAGCAAAAGACTGGCAACATGTTTGCCAGAACACACCTGAAAGATCATTCCAGAGACTGTGGCCAACCAAAATTTGTCCCTTAATTGTGTTCGCAACCATTTGCTGAACGGCGTTGAAGGGAACCGCATTAGCTGCGAAAAAAACGGACCTCAGACTCGGCGAGGGACGACAAAGAAGCACGACTGACTGCCATGAAGATGCCCTGGCTCGATCCCGGTCTGGGCTGTCCGATATTCTGTGACCTTTTCGCGACCACGAGACTTTAGAAACAGGAGAAGAATATTGCGTGTAAAGGGAGCCTACCTTCATTGTTGGTGCAACGTACGTGTCCAGAACAGTTTGACCCCGGTAATCCACTATTGCGATGCGTCTGATGGAAAGGGATCAGAGTGCGAATACAACAAGGAAATTCAAAGCGTACGCCAGCATAGAAGTGGTACCACCAGGACCTACACCTACGTTGATGCAAGAGATAGAGAATATTTGTTTAGCCATCGGGACTCAGGATGTAGAGGACGATAATACTTCGAGCTTTGGACTGCGCGCCTTAAATACAGGAAAAAGAGTTAATTGACGCACAGAAAGACAGCCCTTTTCCTAAGAGCTGTCGACGAGTACCCAGCCCGCAAAAATCGCAGATAGACACCGATCCCAAGACTAGCTCGAAATCACGACTAGAACGGCAACCACTTATCTTATCTAAAGAGACTCAGGGATCACTTCGGAGGTTGCGCCCTCCTTACCGTCCGTTTTTGAGAGCCTTTTTTCTTGCAATGTTTGCAGCTGCTGTTGTGAGAACATTCCGTTCAAGACTTTGTACCTCCATGGTCCTTTCTTGATCATTGAACTGCGCTCTCTCGTCTGTGTCCTCCCTCCGCTTAGTCTCCCCGTGCTTCCGAAGCGTAGATCCATGACATCGACGGAGCCGAGCCTACTGTCGTCATCCTGTTTCCATTCATGATTAGACGTTTGGCGTACCACTTAAAGAACCCACCGAGTACATCGGCTTCACAACCCCAATCCCGAGAACATTTGGGCGCCTGTCACACGTACCTACGTCAAGTCCATTTTGCAAAAGAGCCGCCCGAACTTCCTTAATCATACGTGTTCCCATTATCGTATTTCAGCATGTATTATTTGTCGCCCTAAGATACACATTCCGACTTCTTTTCTCCAGTACGCGGAGTTTCGCCCGGGTAAAAAAACGCAACAGAGCGATTCGCTGCGTATATGGCACTTGACGGACCAGCGATTTTCGTCCCAACTTCTTCCCAACATTCGACGCCACTACTGCAGCTTGGATAAGTCTTTCCCGCCTATATAGCATTCGCTTAATGTCACGTCGCCTTTCCTTCAAAGCAAGCCTTGTCAACCGTTTCCGAACACGGCGATCTTCTACGAGGGGGCCCCATCTCCGCTTAAAGTTGATGAATGTTTGGAAACCCAAAGTACCACAATTTTTAACCCTGCGTAGACTGCCCAACAAGAGAAACAGGGTCTGCGAGGTTGGCTTCAATGACGGATGCAGCGACAGCAGAGCAGCCAAGATGCGCCGGTGCTCGAGAAAATTTTCCAAGTTCTTCTTGCCAGAATGAAAGGCCAGAAAAAGATGGATAATTTTCAGAGAGCCCGAAACTAGCCAGCGGTCGAGCTGCACGGGAAGGTTGCCAAGGTAGGATTTGGTCAGAGACAATGCATCTTCATGTCTCCGCAATTGGAATAGGCTGTAGATGAGGAAATAAGACACTCTATAATGACTGTCTCTGAGCGAAAATGATGGACGATGCTTCATCAACAGCAAATAGCGTTGAGCATATACAAGAAAGGGATCTCCAAGCAGTCCAATCTCCTCTCGGGGACCCTTTGGCATCTCTCGCTTCCGGATGGCTCCACGCTTCAACGACTGAAAAAAATAAATCCACAGTGGTTCAGGTAGTGCATGCAACCTGTCTGTATTTCCTTCAGGCTTCGTACCCGTCAACTGTCGCCATGCAACGTCCCATTGGCCTGTTCGAGCCAGTAATGAAATGTAAAGTTGTTGAGTTCGGGTGTTCGATGGGATGCTGGCGTGCGCCATGGTGTCTAGCAGCCGCATCGCAATGCCAAAGGAAGCATGCTTCAATGACATCGCGATAAGATGATTGAACGAACGGGCGGACCAAAACTCTCGATGGTGTTGGTAGTAGTCGATTAATTGCGGCAGGGTGACTTTGGGTGAGTTACAAGGAGAGGTAAGGGAGACAAGAGTGTTATAGAGGCGTTTGCGGCTGTTTATGGGTGGCAGAAAAGGTGGCGGCTGGAATTGTGGCGGGAAGTAAGTCGAAGGATCGCCCCAATAGCATGGTGTAAACATGCTTTCGTCTTCGTCGATCCGGAGAGATTCGGAATGACATGAGGGCTTCGGATCGGAGAGCTTGATGTCGAATACAGTGGGGATATCTGAATCGACGTGAAAATGTTCTATGGGAGGCCGTTGGTGGTGCTTCAGTTTGGCAGAGCTCGTATACGTGGGGCGTACATCTGAATTACCAGCCTTCTTTCCCGGACGTCTGAGCAAGAGATACACGTCAGATTGAAACTACCACGTAGGAAAGGATCAGAAATACCTCGGAAGGGAGGTACTAGGACGTTCAGAACATAGTGCTCTGGGGAGCGCGTCAACGTCACCGGACACTAATGCGCTGGAAGGACCTGGACGGGGATGACGAGCGACGGAAGCTACATGGCGAGTCCAAGCAGTGGCAGCAGCACTCTGGAGAATCGAAGAGAACGGAAGACCATGGCTGCATCGAACCATACATCCGTTGGGACCAGCTCAAGAAATTTTGAGGACTTATTCCCACGACTCCAAAAGTCATAATAATGCTATTATACTAGTATGTATACAAGCAAGTGTCTGGTAAAGAAAATCTGACATGTTCTTCTATGATTCCTCCATCCGATACACGGGCTGTCGCTGTGCCAGCCATCCCACCTTCATGACAAAAATCCCCCTAAGATTTTTGTACAGAGTCGTAATCCAAGGACTCTGACGGTCCGTGACCGCGTACTGCTCAATATGACGAATCCACCCTGTCGCCGTGTCGCTCCCAAACATGCCTCCCTCGTTGTTGACAATGGTGTCAAGCTTGTGCATCCATCCATTCCACTCAACCGTTAACCTGTCCCGCAGATCGGACTCTAGAGCAGACTGGACTAGTAGAGGCTGACTGGATATCTGTTCGACCACGACTGACAAGAACCGGAACGCTTCGGTGAGATGACTCTGTGGCCGACTGGTCTGTGATTGCATAGAGTGTGTGGCGTGGTTCTGTACGTAGGAGAAGTATGGCATGTACGTCGAGAAAGCTGAAACGAATTCTGCTAGGACTGGTCGAATCCTGGAGAGAATGTATTCATCACGCATTCCTGTGCTATGATGCGGGCCACTCATGGTAGAATGCAAGGAAGACGAGGCCGAACCAAAAGCAAAACCAAACCCAAGAGGGTTCGGCTGTGTGGCATTAGAATGAGGGTATGCATCACGGAGTTTCCTACCTGCAGCCACCAATTCTTGGACTGCAGTTTCTAGCGTTGGCGGCGGAATGAGTAGAAGAACTTCGTTCTTGAGCGAAGGGTGCTTCTCAACGAGATTAGTCAAGATGGGAAGCAGCGAGTGTGGTGGTAAACGCGCTGCAAAGAGATAAAAGGAGTAGAGATCAGCACATGCTAACTACCAAAAAAGTCAATTAAAGAAACTCACCCAAAAGCACTCCAATGTCTACGTCCTGCTCACTTGTACTCGACCTTTCGTCCTTTGGACGTCTGTCATCCCTCAACGACATCTCACTTGAGGTGGGTGACGTACGTGCCCTCTTCACAATAGCTCGTTTGGGGCGGTCAGGAGTGGGACTGCGGTCCATATGCTCTTGGGAGTTCTCTGAGCCATCTTCCGAGTCAAGTCTTCGTTTCTGAGAACGCATGGTGGAGTTGTGGTTAGAACTCGAGGCAAATTGATTTAAAAGAGAGAACTGATGAGCGGAGGGCGTTGACCACTGGGTGGGGTTCATGGAAGTAGACAGGCCAAACCCAAAGGTAGGAGCATCTTTATGAGGGCGAGAGTGGAAGCCTATTGATGAAGGAAGAACATTGGCCATCGTGTCCGTTCAATGTGAAGAGCACAATGCACTCAAGGTCCCCTTTGCCGAAGTCACGTTCCCCAAAGACCTGCCCTCAAGCTCCGATTTTCTTATAAACGACGTGTTCTTTTGTTTTCTTCTACCCGAACTCTCATCGTAAGTCCTCCATCCTTCCTTCTTCAGTGATGATTCAAATGAATCGCTACTTCGAAACCTTCTGGTTGATGAGCCGTTTCAAATATACCCAAATTTCTGATCACCTTTATCGCGTCTCCAAACTCTTCGACTGACTTTTTTTCTCTTCAGTCCTCCTGCACTTCGCCCTTCGGTTATCATGGTGAGTCCATTTTCTAATAAGTACTGCATGATGCAACATATCTAGAAGTCAAGCACAGATACTCTTCTCAAGGAAGAGTTTGTGACGATCGAACCATGCTAATACTGAACTCTTCTCGCCTCTCTTTTAACATAAAGCTAACCTCGTTCTCCCCAGGTATTGGTAAATCAGCTTGTGAGCATCATCCTCTTTCGCTATGTACATGATTAGTTCCATTATACTACCGATTCCTTTGTGACGAAACATCAATGGAAAATGTCTTCAACCTTATGATCTTTTACCCTGTAAATAAAATAAAAAAACATTGTCTCTGACTGACATTTTCTTTTGACATACACAGGGTGCAAGACGACTTTTTATTGTACTGATTAATGCTACTGCTGCTAATATACCGTCCGTCCGTCCATTTGTAGTCCTAAGAGTGTTCCTGTTCCAGCCAATGGAGACTTGATTTTTTAAGGATACGTCCACAACATGTTCAACAACCACATCGTTACAAAAAGTAGCCCAACACGCGCCTTCACCCCAATGTTACTCCATGACTTGCTGAGACCTGTCGGTCCGAATCTAGACGACGGCCGAGGATCGTTGGCCAACCTATCAACCCATCTGCGGCGTTGAGATGCATTCTCCCCCGTTGACTCCCCGCTGCCGTCCGTATCACGCTGAGCATTCAATGGTGCAAGTTCGACATTCGCAGATGTGGGAAGAGGGTGCGCCTTCGCCTTTGACTCGCCCGAACAGATCGCGGTGACGACATGACCAGTAGCTTGGGCAACTTGGTCGGAAACATAGATGAACATGATGGATGTCAACACCATGTTGAGAGGTCGCCAGCTGGTACCGGGAAGGACGAGTAAGATGCCCTTGGTATCTGCAGCCAACCAGAAATGATACTGGATGATGAACGTTTCCAGTGAGCATCTCCCGATGAAAGCAAAGAAACGTGAGTTGGCGGAACGTAGAATGACATTGGCGTTTCGGAGGACCGCGAACGCTAACACTGGTATGACAGATATGTACGGGTGCCATACGTTGTAGGTGAACTTGGATTCTTGATAAAGCTCGAAGGCGAAATACCAGAGCAATGCAACCACAGATGCACCTATGGTAACATTGACGGCCAGTGGCCATTGGGGCGACTCCGTCAACCGGTGGTCGCGTATCTTGATGACGGCCAGGGCCGCGAACATGCCAGCATATACGATCCACAGATCCAGCTTGACCCGGAATGCCCATTCCTTCGCTGACCAGTATATGCCACAATAGTCCCCGAGCAAGCCGAAAAGGAAATCCAGAGGTGCTCCGTCGTGCATGAAGAGAGTGAATAGCCCAGCGGAGACGATAATTTTGCCGACAATGAAAACGGTACGATCATTGTACCGTGCCCCGACGAACATTGTGAAGTAGATGATCATAAACCATAGAGAAACCAGAGGAGAAAAGTAATAATTTAGATAATCCGTGTCCATCAGGTAGGCAAGGAGTAGGGTGAATAGATTAAGACGAAGCATAACCTGCAGAAACCGTCAACAAAGTTGCATGAAGAAAGCAAAGGCAATCTTACTTGGGCTACCCGCAAAAAGCCAAAGTCGGCTTTCTTAATATAGAACGTGGTATGGCCATAGCCGGTCATAAACAGATATGCGGCGACTAGAACGCGAATAGGGTTGTAGATGCCAGAAATCTTCGAGGCTCCCAGGTAGTGGTAGATGAGGATAGCGACTTGCATCCAGCCTTTCCATTCATCTGTCTGGTCGCGGTTAAGGAAGCCTAAATCTTTATCGGCACGTTTTACTGTGGCCAAACCAACAGCGAAGGCGCTGACAGTTAAGAAAGCGAATGTCCATGGAGAGAACGCTTTCTGCTCTTTGAGCCAAACACCACTACGATCAGCCAGGAATATAAGAATTCCAGCCACACATATCATCCAGACAGGATTTTTCTCTGGGAGAGATAGCCAATTTTCGATGCCTGAGTCTAGAATTGGTGTTAGTATCCGAAAAAAAAAATCATGAAGTGCGTATACGCACTATTCCGCATCATCATGAATGCTCCATAAATTGTATATGCAACGAGTACTCCAATGATGAGAGCCTGGGGAATAACTGGCCAAGAGTAGCTGCGACAGCATGTGCTGTCAAAGGGATATCGCTTGGGTAGCCTGTCGTTGCAATGTAGGTTGAGCAAGACATTTGCTTGCGTCTGAACCACGGCATCGGAAAAATGCAGACCATCCTCGGTCTGGGCTGGGTCAAGCAATTGATTGAAGACAAGTGGAAGGGATACAGGGAGAGGCGCGCTCTCCAACTGCAGTACTTTCTCGAAAATGGAGGAATGGATGCGATGGTACAAGTCAGAATTCATAGCGTCTATATCAGAGGAATGCATCGTTGCGGCACGGTCGTGCGTTAATTTATCAGACACGATTTCTTCCACCGGCAGCATAACGACCCTGTCAGCGGGAAGACGTGGACCAAGTCCAATCTGGTGCACAAGACGTTCTATGTGTGCTTCCCAGCTAGGAAGACCTCCGCTATCTTGGTAACGTAGATACCAAAGTCCGCCACCAAGGACAAGCATGGCAGGGCGCTTTGCATGGGCCGTCTCGTCGGATGCATCGAAACTTGTGGAATGGAATGTGTGTGATGTGTTCAAGAACGGATCCCAATAGAACGATACAGTGGCACCACTGCTTGAAAGCAAGGTGTGATTGGCGTGCTTCTGGGTAATTTCCTCGGGTTGTGTAGGAAGGGAATGATCTAGTGTATGCGCAAATTGGAAGAACAACCTTCGTGTGACAGAGTCGCCTATGAAAACGACATCGCGAGCCTGTATGCATTCTGAAGAGTCCCGGGGCGAGTAGTTATGGAGCATACAGCCTGGTTGCAATCGTCTTAGGTGGCCTTGAAAAGATAGAGCCAGTCGGTACACGCACCATCAGGTTGCCATATTCCATTTAACCAACTACCTCTGTTGACCAAGGCCTCACAATGCAGCGGGTCAAGCTGATCTACAGCCTCTAGTCAGTTTTGGTGCAGTGAGGGGAGGAAGCAACCCAATTACCGAACAGGATATAGCGACCAAGGCCAATGCAAAGAGAGATCGCAATGACAGCGTAACCAAGAAAATGAGGCCATGAGGGATTCAACGAGTAGCCCGAATTTGACGAAACCATCGAATTGCCGGTTTGCTCATGCAAGTCAGGTCTAGAGGAGGCCAGCCACGTCGAAGAGTGATCGTCGAACAAAAATAGCAATTTAGCATTTCTTAGCAGTGCATTCATTATTACTTAATACAATACTAGGTATAAGAGGTATGTCGAGACTACTTCGTACTGGGATACATAGCGCTAAATACTGAGGTCTGAGGTCCATTAAGAGTTCTTGAGATACTACAGATGAACAGAAGTGATCAATTTGAAGTGGTAATATTAGTAAGTCCTGAACAAAGGGAGTTAGCATAAGTTGAATCATTCTCAGAGCCGGAAGATTCGTACCAGTTCTGTTCGAAAAAGAAAGCAAGTGAGTACTCAAGGACTCCCACAGAAAGACAGGCTACGTACCCTTTACAATGGTCATTGGCATTTGTCGGGAAACACGACAAGTATCGGCATCCCGAACACGCTGTGCAAAAAGAGGAAAGTTCAGTGGAATTTCGACCACAGATACACTGCATACGCACCAGCATAAGGATCAGACGTGTAGAAATTCCTCGTCAAGACAACAAACAAGATGATAGCTAATGGGATAGCAGCTAAACGGAAGCCCCACATTATTGCGCGATGGCGTTTGGTAGGACTGATTACAGGGTAAAAAGTCGTTCCTACTAGCAGACCCATGAGGAATCCTCCGAGATGGGCTTGAAAAGGAATTAGAGCATATAGTCAAACATGACTGAAGAAATCATACCAAAATTATCGACATCTGTTTGAAGAAAACATTGGTGAGTGAATATAACCTAATGCAGAGACTGAGGGCTCGTACAAGGTATGTAACCAATCGCAACACCTATCGCTAGTTCTATAGTCATGAAGATTAACTGTGTAACATTTCTGTTAGCTCACAGGCCATCAACGATTGACGTGACTTCACCTTGCGCACAGGTCGGTACTGGTATCTCCAGTGGGCAAAGAGGTCTATCCATGTAACGGCGACAGTTCCGAAAATTGCTCCACTTGCGCCCACAGACGGGACGCCGACAAGGGCAAAGTTACCGCCAAGAACATTTCCAAATATTCCAGCGGCAAAATATGTGATGATGAATCCTCCAGAACCCATCTCTCGTTCAATCTATATCGTACAGATGAGCATATAGATCCTCAACACTATAAAGCACAGAAAACTCACTTGAGCGGCGATAGACAGCTGGGCAAGCATATTGAGTAGTAGATGCACGAATCCAGCGTGCAAGAATATCGGGACGATAAATCTACCAAGAAAAAATTAGTTCAGACTAACCAGATAATGACGATTCTTACCGGAACCACTGATTAGGCTCTCCATCTCCAAACCCACCGAAACCGCATACATCTTCTACGGTACATAACGTATCTTGGGCGGGAGGATTGGCTGTCGCGTTCGGACCTGGAGATTGAAAGTTGCAGCAACGAAAGCAGAGTAGAAAACTGGTTTGTACGCACACTGCATGACGAAACTAGGTGGAACCGCTTCAACGAGTTTCATACATGGTGGAAATCGTGCTCCAACCTATATAACTCAAGCGTGAAGCCTCCACTCGTTTTGAAGTTCCGATACCACTCACCTGGATCAACGTCGCAGATGCTGGGCCGAGCATGTAATTGACGGTGGGCTGAGGACTAATAAGTCATGGAAGTTGTCCTAGAAATAACAAGACACACCTTGAAGGATACAGGAGTACCTTGAGCGTTTGAGTTGGCTACCAACTCATATATGAATACTGCGCACATCGCAACAGTCAAAGCCCAAACTACAAAAACCAAATGAGAATGAAAAGCCTTCCAACGCAAAAGAGAAGAACTACACACCAACAATAGGATATCTCTGCCTCCCAATCCCTCGTTTCTTATCCTCTATCCTCTGCTCCAGTGGGTATTTCCCTGGATTTCCAGACCCAAGAAACTTTGAAAAAGCATTGGATTTTTCAGACACGAGTTTTCCTTGAGGCTCCTCATGAGGTTCGGCGTATTCTGCAAAATATGACCATCGATTGTTGTTGTTGTTCAGAACTATTGGAAATCCACCGCACCTAGATCCTGATACTGAGATCTACCCATGTCTGCAGCGTTGTGGACGAGAGGAGCGTCCGAAGTCTCAAAATGATGTCCTTGTTTCCCGTCGTAAGGGTCATAAAGTTCCTCTTCAACGGCACCGAGTCGATTATTGACTGGTGAAGCTGTCGAATACATCGAACCAGTGGAGGCGGTCTGACGACTGCTCAAGCTGGCCCCACGGACAAGACCTGTCTTATTCGACAACGACTGATGATCAAAGGCATCGTCTTGTGGAGCTTTGCTTTGAGGAGCATAATCGTTTTGTGTTTTAAAGGAGACAGTGCGTTTCGGTCTGTTTTCGTCTTCAAAAGGGTCGGTGAGAATCATTGGGTGAGTAGAGGAAGCAAGCAGTGAAAGGTGCCAAGAAGAGACAGTGTCGATTAAATAAGTATTGATGAGCGCATAGGACAACCTGTAATTACACTGCCTTTCGCGTGGCTAATAGAAATGCCAATGGTCTCCAAAGTTACTTGAGTTTCTTTCCATATTGCATGTCTACGGCTACGATGTACACTGATTTAAATATAACGTTTGTGCTGTTTAGCATGGCGCGCATATCTCCCATATTCCATTGATCATGTCCGTTGAACCACAGGCGTCGTTTCCCCTGTCTGAAGGCTAGGCCTACCCTTGACCTTTCCAGAGCGCTTTCTCGTGAGTGGTGTAAAGTTGATATCAACTTGCAGTTTATCAGGGTGTTCCCCATCCTCTCCAGCTGGGTCCCCATTCTCTCCAGCTGGATCACCATCCTCTTCTTCAACAACTGGTCTACCCCATCTAGAAGCAGATGCAGCGCCGTCAACCCATTTCAAAGCACCGCTTCCCAGGTTGCGCAGTTTCCGATTCTTCGCTCGCCAGGGCATAGCTCCCACGCTGGAACGACTGGCACTCCTAGAATCGGACGCATTTGACCGTTTATCATCATCATCCCGCAGCGAGTTCCCAGGCAGGGCACCCAACATCCGTGGATTTGAAGGAAAGACCAAGGGAAGCATGTATCTCGAATCCAGCAGTTCACCTAGGACTTTTGGAGGCTGGACAGGTTCCCAAGATGACTTGTCAGTTCCTCTGTCGAATAATAGGTCGATAGCCTCTTGAGCGGCTATCACATCTGATGAACTGCTGGCTGAGATACTCGACCCCTGGCCCGAGTGGTCGGCAGAATCGGTGGCAAAGGAAGAAACACTGCCTTCACGATCCCTTTCGCGCTCTCCCATCTATAAAGCAACTAGGTGTCAGTGTGTATCACCAAGATAAAGAGATATTCTCCAACCTCCTTCCGCAACGCCTCGACACCGAGCTTGACTCTATGCCTTTCCCAGTCTTTCTGGAGTTGCGTCAAGTACTGTACACACTCCTCGGTCATCCTGCCTTCGTTGACTTCGTATTTATAATCTCGCACGGCTCGTCGCATCTGGACATGGACACCATCAACAACATTAATTTTATCAAACTTTAAAAATGAAGACTGCCCTACCTGGAGAGGATTGATATTCTTCATAGTCTGTATTGTAGCAACGAGGTCAGAAAACTCCGTTATCGAAGAGAGGCACTGCACGCTCGGAAGATCAGCGTCTGTCTGGACAACTACCAAAACACACGTACTTGCAACCAGTTTAATAAATCCCTGACTGGTGCAAAGTGGCTTTGCACTCCACGAGGAAGACCCATTTGACCCACCCATTCTTCGAGCACGCTCAGATTCATACCAATCTGCACTGCTCTTGATCTGAAAAAAAAAAAAAAAACGATAAATGAGCAAGGGATAAAAGTGACCATATGCTTTAGAGTATACTGACCGACAAAGATACTTTTTCCGTGTAATTATCCTATTAAACAATTCGCCTGTAGAGTGCTCTTAGTTAGCTTACAGGTAGACTATCCCATAGTAGAACGACTTACACGAAGTCCAATACATCACTTGTGACCAGAGCTGTGTCGTCAGAGCGGGATTGATTTCAGAAAGGGTCAATAAGGTGTGGAGGGCGGTGAGATACGAGGTCAGTTCGTTAGGTGAAGGCGGAGGCGGAGTGTCGGGGAAAATGGACTGCAGAGGCGTAGTACTGGACCCTGCTCTGTTACGAGAAAAGGTGGACGTAAACGACGAAAATCCCCTGGATGAAGAAGCGGAAAGGGAAGGTGAGGCAGCTCGACCTGGACTGGGAGGTTGGTGAGAAGTCGGGCTGCTGGCTGCTTTAAGGGTAGAGTTGGGCGTCACAGTCGCATTCTTTTTCTTGCCAGTCAAAGAGCGCAAGAATGACCATTCAGACTCAAACTGTACCGACTCGAATTCGGAACCGAGTGACTGGTAATCTAGAAGAGCGGCGTCTAAAAACTCGTCTATCTTGCGCTCGGCTAGTCGGATTATGAATACTGAAAAGAATGAAAGAACACAAATCAGTGGCTAACCACTGGTTTTCAGTAGGAGCCAGCTTACCAAAGACAGAATTTATTGTCTCTTCTATGAGTTCAAGTGAGCCTAGCATTTCGCAAGCCTCACTTATAGAATTATCACATTGCATTAGATGCAGCCAAACAGTTGTATTGTACAGCCAGAAGACAAGACAAGTAATGTCTTCTGGATGATTCTGAAATGCGACAGTCAGTCAAGGACGTCTCCTTAGTAACTAAGATGGACGCACGAAAAAACAATCTTCTATTGCCTCCGTTGCGCCCAACATGAAATCCTCCAGCCAGTTATGGTCGCATGTTAGACATGCAAATCTAGCCAACATGTACAGGACATTGGCAGGTTGCGCATCTCGAAATGAAGGAGGATAGTTGGTTATGAGAGATTCAAAAATTCCAGGGAGAGCAAAAGGAGAGAAGACGAGCATAGAGGTATAATCAGCGGGTGGGGTCTGGTCAAAAAAGTTCATTAGCGAAAACCTCGAGGCGAAAGAACCGACATACATAGATCGCGCCATCGTCATCATCTTGGTCCTCTTCTGAGTCAGAATCGGAAAAGGGATTCTGTGAATCCGATCCCCACCATCTCGAAGGAATCCCAAGGATTCTACCAACATCTTCGCGTAAAACTTGTTGCTTTCCCTTGCGTTTCATGAGTTCATCAAATTGGCGTCGTTTCTGTTCCATTTTACCACCCGTCCAGCCTTCCCCTCTCATAGCTTCTTCTAAAAGTAAAGCAACGTCGGCACGGCCAGGCATTATACTATGTGCAGTGACAATGTCCAAAGCAGTCAAATTCCGTCGAGTGACATCAAAAGGCGAGCATCCATGGGTCATTAGAAATGAAATTAGCGAAGGGGGAGATAAAAGGGCGGCATGGTGAAGAGGGGTCCATCCAGCTTCAATTTGACAGTGGTTAGATGTCCATTTAGTGTGGCGAAACTCTCCACGTACCCTTGTCCGGGCCCAAATCTGCACCCTGGGCAACGAGTAGTCGGACACATTCCTCCCTTTCTACGTCTCGTTCAGAATCCGATCCAAAGCCATGTATTGTCAGACTGACGAGACCGACACCGTCGTCGTCACGCGAGCTGAGATCTAGATAGGACTGGGCTTGAGAGTCTGAAGAGAGGTATTGAAGAACGGAAATCTCTGCAAAGACGCAAGCACGACTGAGAGAGTGGCGAACAAGCTCAGCCTTTTGATCTGGATTAAGACCTGAATGAGAGGAGAGATGGACAGCGATGTGTGGAGTGGATGGATAGAGAGGATGGAGATCTGGTTCTGGGTCAAAGTCGAAGGAATGGATAGATGTTGGAGAAGAAATGCTTTCTGGAAGCATTCAGACGTGTTGCAAGGGTGGAGGTGGTGGTGTTGTTGTTGTTAGGCAAACCTCTTTGCCGGTTACAGTCATGTCATTAAAGCGCGCCCTTCCCGAGGACATGTCTGCAGACGATGATTCCATTGCTTCCAATTCCTCAGCGAGTGCGTCTGGTAGTGGCAGCGACTCGGAAGGCTCATACGACTCTGCCGACGATATTGCGGACATGAAACCTCAAAAATCGCGTCAAACGAAGAAGAGAAAATTACGGGCAACTGGGACGACAGCGTTTGGGGCTACTCTACAGTCGCTACTCAACACGGAGACCGGATCAAATCTTCCGCTTTCATTGAAGCCGTCTGTTACGAGAAAACTGAACGATGAAAAGTTGGAAGCAAAGGCAAAAAGGGTGCTACTGGTGGAAAGGAAAGAAAAGGAAGACAAGGGAAGGATAACGGATGTCATTGGTGGCTGGGGAGGGGAAGGTGAACGTGCACTACGAAAAGTTGCTCAGCGAGGAGGTATGTGTTTGGGTCTGTGGGTAAAGAAGGATACTGACATGGTTCTATCAGTGGTCAAACTGTTCAACATGGTACAACAATCGCAAGCGAATGCTGCGGCTGTAGCAGAAGAGCGAAAAGCTGGTAGAGGGAGTGGAAAGCCGACATTGGCTGCTCCAAAGATAGTAGAGAGAAAAACAGGGAAACAAAAAGACAATATTATTGGCAGGGCAAAGGATGGCAAGTTGGGTTTTCTTTGGTGAAACGATTGACAGCTCATTTTCTGAACAGAAGCGGTGAACAAGGATGAATTCTTTGACATGATTAGGTCGGGAACTGTGGTTTCGAGGGCGTAGATAGATTTACTGTACATTCGAGACCGGCCCTAAATATCGTGACCATGAGATTCCCATAAAAGGCGACGCCGTGCTCAACTTTGAACCCATGGTTGGTTTTTTCTTCTTGACCTCCATTGTGAGCCCTTGTCGCTAATGTTGCCCTGCTAGCCCCAGACGAAGACGGTGATTCTCAAGGAAGAATGGGAGCGACGTCTACACCAAGTCCAGTTGACGAAAGCGTGAGTGCCCATCTCCTCCCTTTCTTCTACGTGATGATACAATCATTGGGAATCTCTCTGATACTCCTTGATGAGCTAAAAAATTGCATGTATTATCTGAACGCCTCTCCTATCGCTCTGTTGTTGAACGATGACTGACGATATTGCAGGGACATGAACCGGCTTGTGATGGATTACCTTGTGATCGAAGGGTACAAGTCGGCGGCGGAAGAGTTTAGCCAAGAGGCGCATGTCGCACCGCCGGTGGACTTTGAGAGCATTGAGAGTCGGATGAACATCAGAGAGGCCCTACAGAGAGGGGATGTAGAGGATGCGATTGTGCGCGTCAATGAACTGAACCCTGAAGTGAGTAGTCTGCCAAGTGCTATTTGTATGATTAAAACGTTTCATGCACCACTCTGAGACCCATGTGGTCTTTGGTGAGAAACACCAAAACTTCAGTCTTCAAAATGATTTTTATATGATTTGTATTTGGCTGTCGGTACTAACACGGAACACAGATTCTAGACACGAATCCAGGCCTATACTTTCGCCTGCAGCAGCAGAGACTAATAGAGTTTATACGACATGGACGGATAATGGAAGCGATCGAGTTTGCGCAGGAGGAGCTGGCGCCGCGAGGGGAAGAGAGCCCCGAGTTTCTGAGCGAGCTGGAGAAGACGATGTCGCTGCTGGCGTTCCAGGGATCTGCGAGTGCACCTGGTGAGATCTCGGAGCTGCTGTCGCCTGGCCAGCGGATGAAGACGGCAGGGGAGGTGAATGCGGCGATACTGGAGAGCCTGAGCCAGGGGAAGGAGGTGAAGCTAGTGAGCCTGCTGAAGCTGGTGCACTGGGGAGAGAAGATGTTGGCGGAGCGAGCAGACATACCTAGCAGACTACTGTAGTAACAAATAGAGACAAACAAGAGAGAAGAGACTGCTGCACGTTGTGGTTGCTCTTTATGTCGCGACTGCGAGTTTTGCACGTTATTAACCGTGGCTCAGACTCGGAAGGCAGCGACGACGACCACAGACACTTCCTCCCCCATCGTCCAACAAGACAGGGCATCCGTGGGCCCCGTTCCCAGCATGACCTCTCCTCCCCTTCCTCCACAAGCTCTCCCGCCCTCGAGGACGCTCCCCCGCCTCCAACTCCGGCCGAGCTCAAGTCTCCCCTTCATCCACGCGCCCCAGAATCCTCAGACCGTATCCTGATCCTCGTCACCGCTGACTCGGAGCGCTATGTCAATGTCGACATAACCGATGCCCGCAATCCGGCGTTTATTCGCGAGTGTGTCTTCACCAAGGTGCGTCATTCTTCCCTGATCCACAGCGTATCTCACCCGTTGCACAGCTAAACATATTCGATGAGGAAGACCAGGCTCGCTTCTCCATTTACCAGACCGAAATCGGCGCCTATGCCATCGGCAACGCCTTGTCCGACGAACGCCTGTTCGAGCTCTGTCGTACCGTCGGCGACTCCAAGGGCAGTCTCAAACTGCTCGTCTCCCATTCCTCTGCTCCCGTCCACGAACCGTCAGTCCGTCCTCTGCCCACTTTCAATCCAGCCGTAAACACCATTCCTCCCCCCGTTCTTCCTCAACCAACTCCATCGTCCTATCCTCCTCTTCGTCCCAGACGTCGCCCGTCCTCCAGAACCGAAGGCAGCATTTCGTCAGCGAGCGAACATATCGAGCTCGCCGCCGGTTACGAAGCCGATCTTGATAATCCCGAACGCGATAGCAATCGCAACACTATTCGCCCTTCCCCTCAGCAAATATCCGCCATCGTTCCTCCCTCTCCTCTCAATACAACTCGTCGTCCTGCTCCCACTCTTTCTTCCCGTCCCAGTTCACCACCCGTTCCCCAGACTCCCCCAGTAAATCCTCTTCCTCAGCTTCCCACCACCCGGGATACCATGATTGACAAGTTTGGAAACGTTCTGCCCACTCCTCCTCCTCCTCCTCCCTTGTCTCCCAACCGTTCTTCATTTTTCCATGAAGATAACAACATCACTCCCCGAACCCACTTCCGATCCGGCTCCGATGTCGCCGTAGACAGAGAAAAACATAACCAGGAACCTCTCAAGCCTCTCCGTGCTCCACCCCAACCACCCGTCAAGTTGATTCCCGAACCATCTCAAGCCAGAGATCGTCCTCCTCGTCCAAGGAATAAAGAATTGGATGGAGTAGATTCTTGGGTCGTCATTTCCAATGACTCTTTACGTGAACAAGAATCACTTCCTACTCCCCCAGAATCATCACGATCAATACGTACAGCGCGTCATCAAGCCGTCTCTCCTACCCGTTTTATTAAGGCCACCTCTCCCTATACCGGAAAAACTCTCAATATCCCCGCTGCTCCCCGCCATCCCCCTCCATCTGTTCCATCATCCAGCGGCAATAGTCCCTTATTACCTCGCGCGGCTGGCCAGCCCGTACCCGCTAATTGGACCATCATGTGGAAAGGTGAGCAAAAAGTCGCCGACCAGAAGCCTCTGCCTTCATCCAACTATCCCCGGTTAGGCAAGGGCGCAAAGAGTATGGACAACTTGAGGGCTGTCGCTTCCGGCTACAGCAAGCATCCTTCCACTTTACAACCCGGTCTTGGGACCAACCCGCATCGAAACCCCAACTATCGCCCCAACGGTAACATGTCGTACGCCAACTCTTCTGCCACTCGCACCGTCCGACCTCTGCCAATATCAGGAAATCCTATCCATACTCTATCACCCGATTCGACAAGTCCGTATGTACGGACACCACCGCATTCCTTCACTTACATTCCCCCCAGCCAAGATCCTTACCCCCGACCGCAATCAGCATCCGGCGAGGCAGCCATGTCGCCGACGCAGAAAACGAATCCTCAACGACAATTTGATGGTGATTCCGTTCGATCCCCAGGCTCAATGCTGTCGCCGTCAAACCTCTATGTTCCCAATGGCATCAGTCCATCACGGTCCACGACAGCCCTTTCCGAATTATACACCGACTTTGCTCAACCTTCACGTTCCTCTCCACCCCGCAGTCCTCACTCTTATGAGAGGTTCAATGGAATTGAAAATTTCACCGAGGCCCAAGCTAGGCGCAGTTCTGATGCTACACTGAAGAAAGAGGATTGGTTATCTCGGTACTTTGACAAGCCTGCTGATTCCACCTTGATGCCTTCAACGTCGAGCTCAGCAACCCTGTCGGCATCACTGCCCACCGTTGATAGGTCACCGCTCGATTCCTATGGCACACTGAGATCATATAGGTCTACGTCGAGTGCAGATTCTGACGACGACACGGGCTCTTCTCTATCACTATGGGCACGTCCACCTGCTGCAGACTCACGGCCAAAGTCAATACAGCGTCCTCCCTTGACCGTCCAGATAGAAACTAGCAACGGTGTGCAGCCAGTATCAATACCTAGCACCGGCCAGTCGTCTCAGCAAAGTTCACGTGCGCCTTCAGGGACACCTACCAGGATGCAAACTCACCGTTCTGTATCACCCTCGCCGACAAAAGCTAAAAAGGCGAGATCGCGAGTTAGTGCATTCGGTGCCGACGAAGATGCCGCCGACGACGACGAAAGTTCATGGGCACCACGGCCTCCGGCGGAGGACGTTTATGACCAACTGGAAGTGTACTTTCCAGGACATGACCTCGACAAACCCGTCATCGAGGCTTCTCCTTCGGGAGGTACTTCTCCCACAGCTGCAGAGCAGGCGACGGTGCTGGCTTTGCCTCAGCCTTCTGAACGAGGGCGTATCAAGGGCAAGAAATCCATCCGAATCGTTGCCGAAGAACACAAGAAACGAATCGATAGGAGTTCGCGGTCAGAATCTTCGGCGTTGGCAAACGTGCTCAGAAGAGAAGTACTAAACTCTGGGGAAGCAAAATTGAAGAAGTCACGACTGACCGCAACAAGGATATGCCTCTTATTCCTCCTCCACAACCTGATTCTCCGTCTGGAGGGTCTAGTAAACGTGAGCATTTTTTGGAATTTTTTTTTTTGATTTATTGATTGACGATATTGTTTAGCTGCGTTTGCCTGGGTAAAAGGAGGGCTAATCGGAAGGGGAACGTATGGTCGCGTGTTCCTCGCAATGAATGCGACGACGGGTGAGATGATGGCTGTAAAGCAGGTGGAGATACCCCAAACTGCTAGTGATAAGAATGATTCGCGTCAAGTGACAGTCGTTCAGGCACTGAAGATGGAGAGTGAGACGTTGAAGGATTTGGATCATCCGAACATCGTCCAATACTTGGGTTTTGAGGAAACACCAGACAACCTGAGCATGTGGGTATCGTCACTTGTACAGCTGTTGTTTATAGTCTGACATGATGTTCTTTACAGCTTTTTGGAGTATGTTCCCGGTGGTTCAATTGGCAGTGTCCTGTTGAGGCATGGAAGGTTTAGTGACGAGGTCACGAAATCCTTCACGGCACAGATACTCAGCGGCTTGGAGTACCTTCACTCAAAAGGTATTCTTCACAGGGATCTCAAAGCCGATAACATCCTGGTCGAGATGTCTGGTGTCTGCAAAATCTCAGACTTTGGGATATCAAAGAGGACAGATGACAGTGATGGGGGTGGTGCTGTTACTGCATTACAAGGAACGGTGTTTTGGATGGCACCAGAGGTTGTTAATCCTACACCCCGGGGTTACAACTTCAAGGCTGACATTTGGAGTGTGGGATGTGTGGTGTTGGAGATGTGGGCTGGTACGCGACCATGGCAGGGAGACGAGATGGTGACTGTGATGTTCAAGCTGTATCAGTCAAAGCTGCTGCCACCTGTACCTGTAGGAGTTTTCTTATCGGAGCTTGCGGATGACTTTAGGATGAAGTGCTTCGCGATGTGAGTGTTTTTTTGCTTTTCTGTCATTTCGTCAATGTCTAATCCTTGTCCACACAGAAACCCGGACGAACGTCCAAGTGCTGCAGAGCTACGGAAGCACCCGTACCTCGAACTAGCCCCAGGTTGGGAATTTAATGGATTCAGTTAGGATCATATATCATAGTAACTAGTACTAACCCTTCTCTCTTTTCATTTGCTATGTGTACAAATCGTTGTTTTCAATATCTGCGCATCTATTTCTTCACTCACTCGTACATTCACATTCTGTCTATTTTCACTACATTGTCTTTTTTTTTTTGTGTCTACTAGCAACATGTAGCCATTCTTAATATACGCATCGAGTTCCTGGAATGACGTAGTCCTCCACAGTGCTAGCGTGACCTATAATTAGAGCTTGCAAGTTGTTTCAGCTTCGCTATGGACAAAGACGACGACAAGCACGCAGAACAAGCAAAAGCCGCTCGCACCATCCAACGAGCCTGGAGGCGAAAGAACAATCGAGCCCGGATGGAGTATATGGGCTCTCCCGTTCGATGGCATGTAGGTGTGCCTATGATTTCATTTATGCGCTCATCCCAAACCCAGTTTCACAGGATGCAGCCCTCCATGCCAGATTCAAAGTAATTCAGGTCTCATTAGACACTTACCCCTCTGGTCTTGACCGTCTTTGTGTAGCTCGAAAGAAATAGTGCTGACAAGGGCAAAAACTCGGCACGCGAACGTTGGCGACGGGCAGGGTTCTTTGCTGCTCGGTTGAAACGACGAGAACCATGTTTTGCAACACTCGGAAAAGGGTTCGGATTCTAGCCCTGAGGTGCAGAAACATCTCGAGACGCAGCATTGGTTTGTTGACTGTACTCATCTCTGGACTATCGGACTAAATTTCCTTTCAATTAGGTTGGAGTTGGTAGATGGGTATGTTCCATCTCAGTGACTCTTACGCAACGCATTTTTTAACGTACAGACTAAAAGTAAACATCGCTATGGGTCTAATCGTTGAGTACTGCATTCGTCCTTTTTGAAACTTGTTTGCTAATTGCAGGTCGCAGTCAAGGCTAGTTGATGTCTTTCCCTTCTTTTTTGAGTTTGTGTGCTCAGACTTGAGGCAGTTTTATCACAGGAAATGGCAAGAAACGGATACGGAAGATAATTTTTTCAAGTGGTACGTAGGGAGGTGTCGTACTTGCGTATAACCTTTCTGATTTGGATCTTTGCAGGCTGGATCAAGGAGACGGCAAGTCGTTATCATTACCCAGCTGTCCCAGAGAACAACTAGAAAAAGAGGTTAGGACTATCTTTACTTGTTTTTATCGATATTAGCTAACCTCGTTGCATGCAGAGAATTGCGTATGTTTTTCCGCACTGCAGTATCAAGTATCACTTTTCTGAAGTGGATCTAGTTATCTGTCTGCTGAACAGAGTAAGTAAGCTCAGTTTGCAAGTGTCATCAGTGCGATCTCTGAAATCCTTCCCTCTCCCCCAAGGGCTCAACTATCTAGCAATAATTGATTCGGAAGGGAAGCTAAGATGGGCACGTAACAACGAACTCGTTGACACCACCGCTGGTGATTGGAAAGATTCGGGGAATGGTGGGGGTATTGTTCCTCAGGACTTGCCTGAAAGACATGTTCCAACCCCCAGAGATGAATTCGAGGACTCCCCCTCGTCGTCGTCGTCATCAAGCTCGTCAAGCTCGTCATCTTCAAGTGACCTTTCCGAAGCCGCCATGCACTACGCTGGTGATCAAAAAGGGAAAAATCGATGGTCAAGGACCTTTCATAAATATTTCACTCTACGAGGGATGCTTGACCGGCTGCTACGGAAGACGGTGAAACGAAATACTTGGATTTATGTCACAGTGCGTACTATATCTTGGAATGATCATGATCATGTTGGCTCGGAAAAGTACTGATTATGATTTGGTTTCAGGATAAAAATTGTTTGTTTAGACGTTTGTGTGATGATTTATCTCCTCAACTAAAACATACATCTATGACCAGACAATTTATTCATTGGTATCAAAGGCACTGGGTCATTTCAGCACTCATCGTTCCTAGCTGGTGGTATGGTCACTGCTGCGGGTGGGTTATCTCCTCGGCAAGTCAGAGATCGTATGCTGAATGCTCAGACAGGTCTCATTTCCGTCCATGAAGGGTTTGTATATACCCTGTCTCCTTTGTCTGGACACTATAGGACAACAATAAATGTAGGTAATTTGCCAGTCGTGTTGGAACCTCCGAGTCTCATTACAAGCGTAGCATTTTCATCGTTTTCTGGACGCCATGGCCGACCGTGGTCTTGATCTGCACAAAGCAAAGATCAGCAAAGCTGAAGCAGCGCTATGGGGGTGAGTCGCTGGAAGTAAACTTTCGATACTACCACCAGAACTCAGTGTTTGATACAGAATCGAGCACCTGGGAAAGTGGAAAAAGAAACAAGGCGAGATAAAGGATGCCGGAAAGGAACGGATTGTGGATATTGGACTGAGCGTAGCTAACGCTGTTACGCCTGAGGATTCAAAGTGGAAAAGAGCAATTTTGGAAGGCCGGCAAAAGCAGGAAAAGAAAAAAGAGGAGCAGAATGACCAGCCTGATGACGAGAAGAGTAGCAGAGGCCAAGGTCAAGGCGACTATCAACCTAGTAGCGAGAAGAAGAGGGAAACTGGAGAGGAGCAGCAAACCGGAGTGGGTGATCCATCCAGCAACGAGAAGAAGGACGACGAAGGGAAGAGTCACAATATTGAAGGGGTAACCAGCGAGAAGGACGATGGAAAGCGAGGTCAACACAGTGAATCTAGGAACGAGGAGAAACTTCACGAGTCTGCTCGACAGAACAATCCCGAAGAGGGAGACAACGGCAGTTGAAATCAGCAGTGCGATTCTCGAATGTGTCCTATTCATACAACCGTTAACTTATGTTGATAATACCCTATGCTCTACTCCACTTGCTACCGAATTCCGAAACACCAACAGGTACAGCAGCCTTGAGAAAAGCATGAGCAGAGAATCGACCAAGCCTGAACTAACTTGCCTTCTCGTCATAATCTGTCCATTCGCTCTCGTTCAGGTCCACATTCCCAAATGGTGTATTTGATTCTAATCCAACGCATTTCCACATTCCCTGATCAAAGTCGTGAATACGAGTTACACGTATTGTCAATGAAGCGTACCCACCTGAGGATCAAAACCGGTGAATTCCAATCCACGGCATTCGATCTTCAAAAATGGTGCAAACTGTCCGTTCTCTGCACTGTAGGGTCTGGGAGGCGATGCCGCATCGAATTTGGCAGAACTTTCTCGCTTACAGAGGCCACATTTCCAGACGAAATGGGCTTTACCGCCTTTACTTCCAGAGAGTTCGTATTCCTCCTTGAAGTTGACAGTCAGATATGATCGAAACCTGCATCAGCAAAAGCACGTACCCGTCTATTTAAAGAGACATATTTTGGATGGGTTTCATTACAGCTGGTGCACTTGACCTAAGCAACGATATGAGAGGCAAGTTCACGACAGGATGTGACCTGATGCACGACCTGAAAGAAATATTGGAAATCGTCGTCTAGAGGGGCAAGATCTGTGACGTTTTCGAGCTCAGCCTTTATGGAGAGAAGCAGCCACTATGTGGTCCTAATTGATAAGTGTAGCTAGCCAGCAGGAAAGGACTTACGACCATGGTGTTGCAAGATCAAGTCCTCTTCGCTCACGTGAGGCCTACCGAATATACACGTCCTGTTTTGGCAATCGGTAAATTTATGGCTTTCCATGCTGCAGCCCACTTTCTTCGGGCTGTACAACACTCTTCGCGGCCCAATGCCATCCTCAACACCTCCTCTGCCTTTTCTCACCGTCTCTTCCACTCCACTCCTGCCGTAGCCAGGCGCAAATTCGAGGAAACGATTGACGAGGGCCTCGTGGACGCCGTTCTGGATACCGAGTACAAAGACGATGACACGACTTCTGCAGGTCATCTTATGTTGAGGGAGCACAGGCAAATCCTATACTATATGCGATTAATCGAACACGAAATGCCAAAACTTGTTGGTCCGTACAGCTCACTTCTCTTTGCGTCCAGACGCTGACCTTCAAGTAGCCTACCGAAAACCTTTTCAACCATCGACCAACCCCTTGGTAGTACGCTCTCTTGACTATGGCGGTGTTCAGCATCCAGTGCTACCAAAAAGAGCAGTCGTCGTCTCCGTGGATGAGCTACCTCTACGCACTGAAGGTGCAATTCATAAAATCAAGGTACTGGCTGGTCCGAGATGGACACCTCGACCTCCACCAGATTCTGGAATCAACGAGGTGGCTAGCTGGAAGAACGGTTTTATAAAGATATCTTGCGAGGACTTTC
The DNA here is from genome assembly GCA_013368315.1 of Tetrapyrgos nigripes. Lineage (NCBI taxonomy): Eukaryota > Fungi > Basidiomycota > Agaricomycetes > Agaricales > Campanellaceae > Tetrapyrgos > Tetrapyrgos nigripes. Next base: position 958,820 of record JAACJM010000001.1, read on the forward strand.
CGGAACCAATGCAGAACTTGAAGTGGATCAGTGACACCTTGGACAGGCTCATTAAGGAGGCAAACGACGTGCGCTATCTGGCTATTCTTTTTCTACCACAATTTACTGAAGTGTTTTCCATCTAGGCTTCTGACACTTTCAAGGATATCCCCATCGACGTCAGACATGTATACTCCAAGTCCCGGAAGGCAAAAAAGGGCGAGCATCTTCGCGGTCGTATTTATCATCGACCCACGATACGCGACTTTCCCCAAGAATGGCTACCAGGCGTATCCGTACCCTCTTGAATTTAATTCTCGTTATTACACGGCATCTTAATAGAGTCTCTGCCCCTTCTTGACTGAGGACCACCTCGTGACTACGGGCCATTGATCCCGGATCATATAAGAATATCGATTGTCTTGCAAATCGAGATTGCAGAGCACCCAGCAGGTATGAGTTCACCCAAAACGTTGCGCGCTTCCGTGGTACAAGCAGCATGCAGCCAGTATGACGCCGAAAAGACCTTGGACAAGCTAGAGAGACTAACTCAGCTAGCAAAAGATCGTGATGGTGCGCAGTTGGTGGTCTTCCCTGAAGGTTTGTAGTATCTTCGCTTGCTCAGAGTTTGCGTTTCTAATATCGCTTTAAGCCTTGTATGTCATCAGATATGCTGCCATGTCCATGAAGTTCTGATTGACTCACTAACAGCATTGGAGGCTACCCTATGCAGAGGACGTTTGGAGCTATTGTTGGCAATCGCACTCCCGAAGGAAGGGAGGAGTTTCGTCGTTATTTTGACGGTGCCATTGACGTTCCGGGCCCAGAAATCACCCGGATAGAAAACGTCAGCAACAAAACCGGCGTGTTCCTAATCGTGGGTGTAATCGAGCGTGGTGGAAACACACTCTATTGTACTATCGTCTTTGTTGATCCAGTGGAAGGATATGTTGGAAAGCATCGAAAACTGATGCCAACTGCCATGGAGAGATTGATCTGGGGGCAGGAGATGGGACCACGCTCCCAGTGTTGGAGAGATCATTTAAATCTTCTTCTGATCAATCCTTCACAGCCAAACTTTCTGCGACAATATGCTGGTCAGTGCTTTGCGTATTTTGCCAGCTTCATAGTGCTCATCTTCTTTCTCTCCAGGGAAAACTACATGCCATTATGTGCGAGTTTCTTGTACGATTTTCTGGTCGGTGCTAACGAGACACCAGTGAGATACTTTTACTACTCCAAAGGAACGCAGATCTACTGTGCCCCGACCGTGGATGCGAGGCCCGTGTGGCAACACACGATGAGGCATATAGCGATTGAAGGCCGCTGCTTTGTGCTCGCAGCTTGTCAGTTTGCGCAAGAAAAGGACTATCCTCCTGATCATCCAGTTGCTGACCCTCAAGCCCGCAATGCCGAAAACGTGATGATTGCTGGGGGAAGTGTCATTGTCAATCCATTTGGGGAAGTGCTTGCTGGTCCACTACTGGACGCTGAAGGCGTCTTGACCGCGGAATTGGACCTGAACGAATGTACAAGGGGTAAATTCGACCTGGATGTGGCTGGCCACTATGCCCGACCAGACGGTAGGATTTTTACAGTACTTGGATCAGTGGACTTACACTGATTGCTTTTTTTGAGCAGTGTTTGGTTTCACGGCGAACGTGGCTTGATGTGTTCTGTAGCCTCTCTTTGTCAAGTATTTCAAAGATTGTCAATTATTGTGTTCCTTTTATGTCTATGGCGATCTTTGAGGATTTGAGTACAAGTGGCACAATGACTATGGAATGAACCTGCAGAGGTATAAAAATGGCTTTCGAAAGGAAATCCACAAAATACCCCATTCTCTCAAAACTCCTGCAGTCTTCCTCGTCGACCATCCAATCATGAAGAACACCCTTGATGTTGGAGATGCAGATGCCACCTTGAAGGTCACCATTCAGCGAGATCTGCAGGACAGAACCGAAAAATACCATCCTCATATATCGAGGAAACACAGGCGAGATAGGCCATCAGCCGCTGCATCGAGTCTAGGGAGGGGAGCGTTTTTATTGGACGAAGTCCTGTGGAGTGCAAGGAATGGCAAAATTGTGCGCTGGCCTCGCCCGAAGAGGGATATCACACTGGAGCGACACCAAGGAGGTCCACAGAGGAGTTGCGGTCCCGAAGACCAAATATACGAAGAGCTATTTACGACGTATATCAACGTCGATGCCTGCCGTTGACGGTTGTAGAGAGGATATTATTATGGTTCATTCACGTTGCATATGCATGTCTGTACGCAGGACTTATAAGACAGAGTAGACACAGGGTAGACAACGCCGTAATGAAGACTGGATTGAAACTGGTAAGAAAAAAAAGCTAAAAGCCGAGGTGGGGGCTAAGACTGCGATAGAAGGATTTGGTGTTACCTCACCCTAGTGTGGAAGTGGCCAAACAACACCAACCAATCTGGTTCTCTCCCTTAGCACCAATTTCCGACTCGCCAGTAATTTTTCTCCGCTCCTTACTTCCTTCCTTCTGTTCTCATTCTCTTCCAGATGACCGACTCGTATCCTTCCTCCAACCACGATGGCGAGTACTCCAATGGCGTTCCAGACGTCTCGTCGCCCTCTATTGGTCAATCCCCCAGCTGGTCTTTCCTCTGTCATCCGTAAAAAGTTGATGGGCTACGTCGGTTTCGCCAACCTTCCCAACCAGGTCCACAGAAAAAGCGTCAGGAAGGGTTTCCAGTTCACTGCAATGGTCGTTGGTCAGTCCACGTCTCGCTCTTCTACCTGGTGCCTGCTCACATTTCCATCTTTTCTTCAGGGGAGTCGGGTCTGGGCAAGTCTACTCTCATCAACACCCTCTTCAATACCACTCTCTACCCTGCCAAGGAGCCTCAGCCACCCTCTGCAGAAAAGCCAAAAACCGTTGCCATTGAGAGTATCGGTGCTGGTACGTGTTGCGTTGGCACCGTCCTAGCCCACTTAAGCTCACTTTTACGTATATAGACATCGAAGAAAACGGAGTGCGACTTCACTTGACGGTCGTCGACACTCCTGGTTTCGGCGATTTTGTCAACAACGACGACAGGTAACACTCCGTGCTTCCTGCCGAATTGCGTCTCATTCCTCTTGTCTAGCTGGAAGCCCATCGTGGAGGACATTGAATCGCGTTTCGACTCCTACCTTGAACAGGAGAACCGAGTTAACCGCACCAAGGTTGTTGACAACCGTGTACACGCTTGTCTGTACTTTCTTCAGCCCACCGGTCACTCGTGAGCACGGTCGCTCTCATTGCATGCCGGACGTCACTTAGCTTTGCACACAGGCTCAAGCAGATTGATGTCGAGTTCATGCGCCGTCTTCACACCAAAGTCAACCTGATTCCTGTCATCGCCAAGGCTGACACTATGACTGATGAAGAACTGGCCGCCTTCAAGCAGCGCGTATGTGCCATTCACAGGTAGATATCTAACGCCTCTAATGCTCCTTTGCTGCAGATCCTTTCGGATATTGAACACCACAATATCCACATCTTCCAAGCACCGACTTACGAGAATGAAGATGAAGAGACCATTGCTGAGGCCGAGGAGATTGCCAGCAAGATTCCATTTGCTGTGGTCGGCTCTGATAAGGTTGTCAATACCCCTGATGGCCGCCAAGTCCGCGGACGTGTCTACCCTTGGGGTGTCGTCGAGGTTGACAACGAGGAACATTGCGACTTTGTCAAACTTCGTCAAATGCTTGTGCGCACTTACATGGAGGAACTAAGGGAATACACAAATGACGTTCTCTACGAGAATTGGCGTACAGAGAAGCTGCTCGGCATGGGTGTTGCTCAGGATTCCAGTGTCTTCAAGGAAATCAAGTGAGTCATATTTGATAGGCGTTGCTACCCGTACGCTGATAAACTCTCAGCCCGGCTGCACGGCTGCAGGAAGAGCGCGTCATGCACGAAGCCAAGTTGGCCAAGATGGAGGCCGAGATGAAGATGGTCTTCCAGCAAAAGGTGCAGGAGAAGGAATCCAAGCTCAAGCAGTCCGAGGAGGAACTTTACGCTCGACACAAGGATATGAAGGAGGCCCTCGAAAAGCAGCGGTTGGATCTCGAGGAAAAGAAGAGGAAGCTCGAGTCGGGTCGACCTATCACCCCAGAAAAGAACTCGGTCAGTGCCTCTGCTTGTTTTGTTACGCCTTATCTCTGTGCTGATACCCAGTGTAGACCAGGAGGAAGGGTTTCCTTCGTACGTAAGGAAGCTTCACTGGCAAATGTTTCATGGCTTTTGCAGCCGCTCTTTTACAGTTTCTTTCTTCTGGTATGCTACTCACCATACATCTTTATGTTTTTGTATTCTTTTCAATGTTGATTGGTATCGTCTTGGTTCTCCTTGAACAAGCTCCACCTTCTTTCGCCTGGATACTTTCTACCGATCCTATTTTCTAGTACGACTGTTTTTAAATATCTCGTTTGTGTTTGGACTGCTGGAGAGTACAGAGTCTGTAATGACAATATACCATGATTATTCCGGAAAGAGTGACGCGTGACTGCTTCTCTATTTCCACCATGACTGACATGCAACGACTTTTAGCGGCACTCGATGTGTTCGCCCGCACTCCCGACAAGGCTTCCCTAGACGAGGCCAATTCATGGCTACAAGATTTTCAACACTCTGTAAATTATCTCTCCTGGACCCAACAGCAGCTTTTCGTCTAATTCTGAACCAATTCGCTGCCCTAGCCTGATGCATGGTCAACTTGCAATCTCCTCTTGAACTCTTCCGATGCCCCTCCAGCTGCGAGGCTCTTTGCTGCACAGACCTTCAGAACAAAGGTGTGTACTGTCCTTTCTCCGTCCCATATCGTGCTCACTCTACCACAGGTGACCTACGATCTGAGTCAAGTCGACCCTCCAAATCTCCCCACTTTGAGAGACACACTGCTAGCAGCACTGCAAAAGTACACCGCAGGCCCCAGAACAATCATTGTCCAGCTCAGTCTTGCTCTCGCCGGACTTGCCATGCAGTTTCCCGCTTGGGAGAATGCTGTACAGACAATGATAAACACTTTTGGCGTCAATCCTGCTACCGTTCCGGTCTTACTGCAGTTCTTGACATTACTCCCCGAAGAAGTGCACACCAACTCAAAAATTCCTATGACCGTCAGTCTTTTCACTCGATGGCCGATCCCGCCACTCAAGGTTGCACCCACAGGACTACGAATGGCGAGACAGAGTCACTAAACTGTTGACCGAAAATTCGAAACAGGTGTTGGATTTGTTATCGATGTATATGCAGGCTCCTGGTGCGTCGTACACTTATGTCTCTTGCCACTGGCGCTCATTTTTTCTGATCTCCAAGGCGTGACAATCGATGTGCAAAACGAATCGTTTCATTGCTTGCGCAGCTGGTTGATGTCTGGAGAAGTTGGAACCATGGAACTGACCGAGTCGCCACTACTTGGCTTCGCATTCGAAGCCCTCGCGTCTGAAAAACTTTTTGACGCTGCCGTGGACGTGATATGCGAGCTCATACATGAGACACAGGAAATCGACGATAATATGCCCATCATAGAGCTCCTTGTGCCAAGGGTAATCGCGCTCCGGCCTTTGCTGGCCAGCCGCGGAGACGACCCTGACAGTATTCGAGGTTACGCTCGCATCTTCGCAGAGGCCGGGGAAACATATCGAATGCTCATCATACAGCATCCAGAAACTTTCTTCCCAATTGTCGAGGCCATTGGAGAGTGTTCTGCCTACCCTGATCTCGACATTGTCCCCATCACTTTCCCGTTTTGGGACCGTCTTGCGCAAGTCATTGGCAAGAAGACTTCAGTGTCTCCTCTGTTCCAGCAAGCATACCGCTCAGTCATGCTTGTCATCATCAATCATCTGAAATTCCCCCCAGACTCGACACCCCTTTTAGGCCAGGAAGCGGATGATTTCAGAGGTTTCAGACATGTCATGGGTGATACTTTGAAGGACTGCTGCGAGGTTTTAGAAACAGAATCTTGCCTGCTTACAACTTACGGAATGATTGCGGACGCATTATCCCGAAACCTTTCCTGGCAAGAAGTAGAGGCACCGCTTTTCGCTCTGCGCTCTATAGGAGGACGAGTCGATCCGAATGACAGTGTAGCTGTGCCCAAGATCATGGATCTTATTCCTTCACTTCCCGATCACCCACGAGTTCGCTATGCAGCCATCTTGATTATATCGCGTTACACGGAATGGCTCAACAAACATCCTGCCTATATCCCTGCACAGCTGCAATACATCTCTGCTGGGTTCGAAGCTACCGACAGAGAGGTGGTCGCTGCGGCTGGGCAGGCATTAAAATACCTCTGCCAGGACTGCAAAGAGGTATGTTGGCGTCTAATGACCTACTTGCTGTTATCTGATGAATCAACTCCTTCGTACAGCACCTCGTTGACGTGCTTCCTACCCTTCATACCTTCTTGAACACGACTGGTAGCAGGCTCTGTCAGGATGACAAGATCCAGATTTACGAGGCAATAGCCTTTGTCATCTCTGCAATGCCAATGGACAAGGCTGCCGAGTCACTGAGGACTTTCGCTTTGGATCTTCTTGCATATGTGCATAAAGTGGCGTCGAGTTCACATGTAGCGAGCGAGTCTGATCTTGGCCCTGTATGCGGTGAGTAAACCAAATTCAAGCGTCCTTCAAAATTTACGCTGACATCGTTTTAGACGCTCTTGAAAGTCTGGAAGTCATGCTCAACATCATTCGAAGCTTTGGCGAGCAGTTACCTGCTGCTTGCCAGAACACGTGTAAGGACATCTGGGATATTTTTGATCTTCTCTTGTCCAAATACTGCAAGGACGAGAACACTGCAGAAAGGGCATGCCGCGTACTGAGGTTTGGCCTTGGCCTCTTTGACGAAGCCGTTCTTCCTATAGCTGCCTCTGTTATAGCAAGGATGTCATTCTCTTTTGAAGCTAGCGGGTTCTCCAGCTACTTGTGGATTGGTGGAAAGATCATTGCTCAATTTGGTGATTCCGAGGACATGGAACTCAGGGGAGCTTTCAAAGAGCTCTATGAACGATCAACTCAAAAGGTGGTCGAGCTGCTGTCTATCGAGTCAGCACATAGAATTCCAGGAGGCAAGTAATCACTTATTTCTTTGACTGTAAGCTGACAAAGGTGATAGTGCTCGAGGACTACTCGCAGTTGCTCTTGCAGCTAGTTCAACGGGCTCCGGATGTGCTATTCCAATCATCCGTTTACCCCCTCGCTTTCCGTGCAGTCACTGCTACACTCACGCTCGTTCAAGCTGATCCAGTTTTGGCGGCATTAGATTTTTTCATATCTATATTCACACATGACTGCTTGCAACCCATCAACGACCTTCCTCCAAACTATCTTTTATATTCCAGGGCAATCCAGACCGCTTTCGAGGCCAACGGGGCCGAATTTCTTGGATACTTGCTTAATGGATTGGTTGGAAACTTCCCTCCTGAAAGCGACCCATTGGTTGTATCGATCTTTAGAAACGTCACAGCCATATGGCCGACTCAGATGCTAACTTGGCTGCCGTCTATACTGCAGCAACTCCCAACCAATGTTGCTTCAAACGAGATGAAAACCAAGTTTCTTTCGGAACTTACTGAGTAAGCAGTGTAGATACGTATGCCTTAATGCTCCCGCTTACCTGTTTCTCCTCCAGGGCTGTGAACCAGAAGAAGTACGACAAAGTGAAGTATGCCGTCATCTCTCTTCATCGTGCTTCGAGAAGAATTCGTGAACGACGAAGTGCCTTGTCTGTTGTATAGAAAATGTACCAGTGATAGCTGTAGTGAAATGTAAACTAGTAGCCGGATCAATTGATGAAAAACAACAGTGGCAAATAGCGAGGTTCTTGCCGGAAAAACACGTTCGACGCGTTACTTACCTTACACTCAAATGCTTTGCCGTGCTGGTCAATCACTCGTTCGTAGCGGTGCGCTAAAATTTCTCTCTTCCCGAATCTCAGCGAGTCCTCATTTTTTGTAGCCGGACGCAGGCCGTTCTCGCAATCTGCAACTCGAAAGAGTTATGACGATACCATTCGCAACCTCCTCATTAACAAGGACACCAGGGTTCTGTGTCAAGGTCTCACTGGAAAGACGGCAAGTTTCAAGACAAGCTGGTTGTAGACTTGTCGTTGTAACCTTTCTACCTTACAGGGTACCTTTCATGTGAAGGAGGCTTTGGCCTTTGGGACTAACATGGTCGGAGGTGTTTCCCCCAAGAAAGCTGGTCAGACGCATCTGGGTCTTCCTATATTTGGCAGTGTCAAGGAGGTGCGTCCGTAGTATCTTTTTACGATATGAGCCAGTCCTCATGTCCTCTCCAGGCTGTCAAAGAAACCAAACCCGATGCCAGCATCCTCTACGTCCCACCTCCCACTGCAGCTGATGCTATCATCGAGGCAATTGAAAATGAGATTGGTCTCATTGTCTGTGTAACAGAAGGCATTCCCCAAGCTGATGAGATCAGAGTACGCTCTGCAGCCCCGTTCGTGTCCCTCTCTTATTAACGTCCAATTCAAGATCATGTCGGCATTGAAAAGTCAGTCCAAATCACGACTTGTAGGCCCCAACTGCCCAGGAGGTGAGCTCGCGCTTGTTCCAAGCAATGAGATCTACTGAGCCGGTTCATATGTAGTTATCAACCCGCTCGGATGCAAGATGGGTATCCAGCCTGGCCATATTCATACACCCGGAAAGATTGGTACGTCGTCGAATTTATTATTCTTGAACCTGCATCATAGTAGTCGACAGGTATTGTTTCTCGTTCTGGAACGCTCACCTACGAATCGGTTGCCCAGACCACTGGCGTCGGTCTTGGTCAGTCTGTCTGCATTGGCATAGGAGGAGATCCTTTCCCAGGAACTCAACACATTGATGTGGTCAAAGTTTTCCTTGAAGATCCCAACACTGAAGGTACGTGGTCAAGAGGCCAAATTCCGTACATGTCTTGAGCCCGTACCAGGCATTGTCCTTATTGGAGAGATTGGAGGAACTATGGAAGAGGAAGCTGCCGAATACCTCGAGAAATACAACAAAACTAGACAGAATCCCAAACCAGTGGTTGGTTTCATCGCAGGGCGGACTGCTCCTCCCGGCAGGCGTATGGGTCACGCTGGCGCAATCATCTCTGGCGGGAAAGGTCTGTAAAGAACTTTTTAGTACCTGAAACTTCTACTCAAGGTACTATTCTGCAGGTGATGCCAAAAGTAAGGTTGCCGCTTTAGAGAAGGCCGGTGTGATCGTCACCGACAGTCCGGCCAAGATTGGGTCGGAAATGCTCAAAGTATGTGACTCTCCACTTTATCTGAGGCAACGCACCATTTAACATAATGTTGACAGGCCATGAAAGCTGCAGGATTGGCGTAGAGAATTTACCTACTAGACTTTACTATTGATTATATAATATCTCAGCTTGTTGTCCAACCGCGATCATGTACAGTCCTTCTGACGATTTCCATGAAGCTGCGACCTATCTCTCGAAAGCTTCTTCTCTTACAAAAGTGTCATCTACCATCAAGTTAGAGGTCGTTTATGAATTCGCCCTCTGGTTATCTAACTCCTAATCAATTCTGTCAGCTTTATGGCCTTTTCAAATGGCTGACGGTTTCTCCGAGTCCAAACACCTCTCGTCCTTCCCTCTTTGACTTGACAGGAAGAGCAAAATGGGACGCTTGGAATGCAGCCGGTCAAAAATATTCAAATGGCGCTGACGTTGAGAAGAGATACTTGGACATAGCACGAGAGTTGGGCTGGTCACCAGGAGCGCCAGTAGAAGATACTGACGATACCGACTCAGACCACAGTCTGGCGATGGGTTTGGGCCATACAGTCAGTGTAATGTCGATGAACACTGAAGAAGCTCCTGATGATACCATACATGGTTTCGCCATTGCGAACGATGTCGACAAAGTCAAAAAGCTGCTGCTGAAGAGTCCTGATGCTGATCTCAACGAAAAGGACGAGTTTGTGAGTCTCAATGTCTCAATGCCTCAGAGGTGACAGCATCACTTGCTGATCAGTGAGGCTAGGGATATACATGTCTTCATCTGGCCGCTGATAGAGGCAATGTCGATATCGTGAAATTCCTGCTGCATCACGGAGCTGATACCACATTGAAGGTTGGTAAAAAAAATAATTATGAATAGAGGAGTCTCATTGGATTTATTTCCAGGACGACGATGATTTCACCGCTGCGGAACTAGCACGAATAGCTGGTCATCATAACATTGCAGACATTCTTTCCAATCCCTAGCGCATCCAAATTCCCCCATCGTGATGCCTCCAAAAAGTTCTTTTCTGGACAGAAAGCCGTCTATTTCGCGCGTCTCTTGCCCGTCAATCAAGATGGAATATTCTCCAAGTAAAGTAAAGTAGTCGTGTCGTGGCCGACTGTACTATAACAATGTATCGGTGTTCTGTGTAGAGTCTTCTTTTATTTGCGACAAGGGAATGGCAGTTTTCGGGAGTGGGGACGATTTGGGGTGATACGGAGAACCAGGCTTGAGAATGTTTCCCTAAATTTTAGGCAAAAAGGTCAGAAGGATGTACAGTCAAAAACGTTTGCAACGCACCAGCTCAAGCAATTTTACAACCGATGTTGTAGGTATAGCACCAACGCTGAGCCAATATCGTATCCTTCCAACACTCCATTCCATGGTTTTGTGTTCAGGGCCTCCAGGCTTGACACGAGGATCGTATATGCCCAGCAATTCTGTGGGCTTCGCATTACGTCTTGCACGCTGGTTTATAGCGACGAGGTGAAATATACGGTCGTTACGCTTGCCATGGATGGCCAAACGAAGTCTCATTGGCATCCTGTAGCGTTGCGGTCGGTGTCGAGGACCAAAGTTCTTATGTCACATGATCGATTTAAGGAAATTTTTTTTGGCCTCAGGAGTCAGCGATGCACCTCGCACTACATAGTACCTCACAATATTACAGGCCTTGCGCTATTATTACAGTAACTTTGCGATAGGTCAGCAGAGTATGACATTGACAGCAACCTCTGCCCTATGAGTCTTCGGGTCCAGTGCTGCCGGGAATCAGCTACAAAGACAGGAGTCAGTACGATACAGGTGTGAGGTTCCTTTCAAGCCCACACACCATACAGATGTTATTTCCATTCAGCAGAGTCTGCGCCAGTTTATTCGACTTCCTGCCCTCGGCTGTTATTTGACTACGAGTGAAGATGGGAAGAAAGTTCAGTTTGAAGCTTGATAGCGAGAAAAAGCCACCGTACTACTCAGTAACGTCTTCTAGCACCATGTCTAGAATAAATCATGAGCGCAATCAGGTCTAGAAAAGAGAGTTTCCACTCACTGACAAAGTCGTCGAAGCCAAGTAACGTCCCAGTGAATTCGCGGTCGCCCTTCATGATCACCCATATCTGCGAGCCAATACACCTATCAATGAGTTCTTTTCATCTGTCAGATGAGACTGCAAGCTGAGAAGAAGAAGCTGTATCGAACCGAGCGGAAGTATCTGTGAAGCCATGGCTGCCTGTGGGGTCCAGTTCAAAGATCTATAACTACAACGCGCTGATCACGCATTAAAACAACGCGTTCACGTCGACTGTATCAATAACGTCTCCGTGTCAACTTGGTTTCAGCAAAACTGGTCTGTCGGTCTGGTCGTTGTATTGAAATACATAGATGTTTACTTTATGAAGTACGTAGTATGGAAACAGGGAAGCAAAACCGCCACGAGCTGAATCAGAGAAATACACAGACTATGGAACTGTATCGTGAAGATTGTATGAAACAGAAAACAGTAACGAGACGGCTAAACAAGAACACTCTACTGCCCGAAGCTGAACCCGCCTTGTGGTGCAGAGACATCCGAATGGAACTGACAGCAAGCAATTACTTATGAGGAACGAACCATTTATTAAATGACAACACGACTCACCGCAAAAGCACCAGAGGCGTCGACGTTGGCAGCGTCGATAGCTGTATCAACTTCTTCCTCATCGGGGAAGTATTTGTCCATGATATTGAATGCCTTCTTGTAAATCTCCAAGTTGTCATGTTGTTGGAGATTGTGAATCGTGATCATGCCACCAGCTGCTTCAACGTAGACTGCATATTGGTTGACCGCGCCAGGTCCAGCAAGATTCTTGTCCATCTCTCCGACCTTCAAAATATTGTCCAGTCCGTCAAGCGCGACCTGTATGATCTTGTTATCCATCATGGTAAGTAAGTCGCAAAGTGGCTTGATGCAACCCTGGGTGACGAGGTAACGAATCTGAGACGGTTCTTGCAAGCCGCCTGAAGTGGCATTGGAGATGGCCCAGCAAGCTTCTTTTCTGGTTTTGAAGTCGGCATGCTGGAGGATGTTAATGAGCGGTGGGATGATGTTGGCATCGATCACAGCTTGAATCTGGGGAGGAGAGCCAGCAGTTATGTTGGAAATAGTCCAGCACGCCTCCTTCCTGATACCATCTTTGGGTGAAGATAACAGGGATAGCAAGGCTGGGAGAGCTCCAGACGCAATAACAACTTGAGTCTGTAAATCATCTCCAGTGACAATGTTTCCGACGGATCGGAGAGCAGGGGTCTGTACTGAGGTAGAGTTGTGCAAGAGTAAATCTACAAGACGCCTGCAGACCCCGGATTCAATAACCGCCTGGATTTTGTCATTGGAACCATCGGAAAGATACGAGATTGCCCAGCAGGCATCAATAAGGATTTCGTCGTCAAGAGAATAGATGAGCTTGGTAAGGACGGTAAGAGCAGGGGAAATCTGTGAAAGTAGTCGAACAGTTAACACAAAGGAACATGATCTTAATACGAGCAGAACTCACCAAGTCCCAATCAGGCTGAGGGTTTTTGCCACGGCAGAAGTTGCTCAAAGTCCAGGTAGCATTTCTGAGCATGCTCAATTTGTGATGTTCGCTCAACAGAGCCAGGAGAGGCCTCAATGCACCTTGCTGGAGAACGTAGTCTCTGCATTGAGGGCTATCACCAGCAATGTTACCGAGAGCCCAGACGGCTTGCTCACGGACGTCCAGAACCGGCGAAGAAAGCAAGTTAATGAATTCTGGAACAGCCTGAGCGTTGATCACGACTTGAGTGTGCTCGGCAGTTCCAGAGGCAATGTTGGTCAAAGCCCAGGCTGCTTCAAACTGCGTGACGCGTCGTGCCGTTGAGATCATACAACCACGGCTAAAAACAATTGTAAAGAACGCACCTGCAGCATGGAATGGCCAGTTTTGAGAAACTCTACAAAACGAGGGACAACTCCACATTCGATTACACGCTCGATGGGAGGGTTTCGTTCTTTTGAGAGGAGCTTGCGGAACTTAGTAGTCGCGTCTAATTGGCGTTCCGGGTCGTCAGAAAAGACACCAGAAATCATTTCCTCGGCCAACTGGAGTGATCCATTGATTGTTAGTTTCTTTTGAAATCAAAGATGAAGAAGAATGTCGTACAGGAGGATCCCAATTGCCACTGATCACTTCGTCATCAGAGTCAGGCCCGGAAGAAGGGAGGAAGTTCCTTCGCTTTGAGATATTCTCTTCCCTCTTCTGGCGACGAATCTCAACCTGTTGCTCCTCGCGCCTTCGTCGAAGATCATCTTGTTTGAGAGCAGTCTTGGCCTTGTACGCTGAGAACAATCAGGCGCGTCAGTTCGTGGTCTGAAAGAGACGAAAATGATGGATGATATCGGTATGATAAGATGCTCACCATCTCTACGAGCTTTTGTGGTGCGGGTTTCTGCGCTGTCCATGGTAGAAAGATCCAAGCAGAAGTGGCTTCAACAAAGTAAAAGATGAAGAAGGAAGAATCAGATTTCTCCAAAGTGACTGCCGCGTGACACCGGCAGGATCACGTGGACGACAAAGAAGTCTTTAAGAGACAAAAGAGCCATGGACCACCAAGCTGAAGGACGACGAAGCATATTTTGAGAGAAATCTGAGCAATTTATGTTTGCTCAAGACTTTTTCAAAATATGCATCGCCCCCTTGATGAATGCCGCCAACCATTTAGGCGAGAACGCAAAACAAAGCCGATGAAGCTTCAAGCAGGGATCTGTATGCATGTTGCATGTACTTCTGAGGTACTTCAAATATTGCTCAGTGCAAATTTTGTCTGAAATTCTCTGAGTCCTTCGTACTAAGTATGTGTACAGTTTCACCTCAATGTTGGGTCAATGTTTGAACAGTACTAGTAAGATGCAGACCCGGATATTCCTGTGTTGCGATGTCTATCTATAGGCTGAAGAATCTCAATTACAACGTGAAAGGCGAGAAAATAGATTTAAAAGACCGAGACATGTTCGTACTTCCGACCCCCCGAGCTGTGCGATTGTCAAGGCTTGAAAGCATTCCACGCTTCGTTCAGAGCCCCGAACACACCACCGGCGATCATCCTCTGTTCAACTGTTGAGTTGGTAGCATTGAGCTTGTCCGGATGTACCTTCCCAATGGCCTTCATGTACTTGATCTTCACCTGACCCTCCGTTATCAATTCACTCATATTCAGCTTTTGTACCCCAAGCTCTGTCCAAAGAATGGTGTCCAGTGAGGCCAACAACGCTCGGATATTTGTTTCCTTGCCGCCTTTCCAAGCAAGTAACTTGGCGTCCACAGAGTCTTTGAGAGCATGTTTCTGAGCATCTTCCGATTCTGCCACGGCGTTGGCTGCACGGAGCGACGATACAGCTTGAGAATTGGCATTTGGTTGGACTGCTGGTCGAGCAACAGGTTTAGGCTTGGGTTTGGGCTTGTGCGCTGCTACGTCTTCGGCACCAGCTTTGTTTGGCTGACTGACCATCCTTCTACACCTCCCAGCTCCTCGCACTCCTTCTCCTCTGATACTCGCTGATGCCCATTCCGCACCTGCAACAGCCTCCCAATCTTTTCCCGCCTCTTCCCATTTTTCCTTGCCTTCCAAAGCTTCTGCACGTCTTTTCCATGCTTTCACCAGAGCATCTCCAAGATTCACATCCTCCAACTTGCCATCAGCTCCCTTGACGCTGATCTTCCCTCTTCCAGCTGAAGACTCCCCAGAACCTACTAGGCGACAAACAACACCCGTATCTTCCAACACGCCGCCTAGATTTCCCATCTTTAATCTCGTCAGCGCACGATTGTTATATAATAAGATAGATAACGCATATCCCTCAGGTAGAGCCTCAATTGCTTGTGAATATGCGGTTTCGGCAGCAGGGTAGTCTCCGAGTTTAAATGCGGATGTTGCACGGGATTTATGCTGCGAAGAAAGGGAAAGAGATGACGTTGAAGCAGTGATACGTGTTGATGGGTGTGGAGGAGGGGGGGTTCGTGGTCTGGAAGGTATGGTGGGTCGATTTCGTGCAGTAGCAGGTGCAGAAGAATTAGATGACGATGCGACTGACGACCCTGAGCTAGATACATTCGCATTGTTTTTAGGTCGACCGTGACGCCACTTAGAGACATATGCCCCTGTGATAGAAGACGCGGCAGACATAATGGAAGATGCTGGGGTAGTTTCGGAGGAGGAAGAGAAAAGATCCACCTCGATCGCCTGCTCCCTTTCTTTGGCTCTTTGCTCCCCATTTGGCTCAGGCTTTCTGCGTCTCCTCTCAGGTTCTCTATCCCGAACTTCATGCACTCCATCTTCGTCTCTAAACTGCTCCGTTTTTTGTTTTCCTCTCATCTCGTCTTCATTATCTTTAAATCCTTCTCCATCCACCATCCAGGCTGGCCTTCCGCTGGGTGTCGCTTTCCTGCTATCTTTCCCACCATACTGCTCTTCATAAGCCTTCTGTACTTTCTCTTTCCCTTCCTTCCACGCAGCATTGGCACGGCTGAATAACCCTTTCCCAATTTCAGAAGCCTGAGAAAGGAGTTTATCGGCCTGATCTTGCAGATTTGTCGTCTGATCACCCTCGCTAGGACCTTGTGTAGGTTCACGACGTGGGTGAGGTCTGCTCGTACCCGTCTCTCTATCTCGTTGTAAAGACGACGCTTGCCTCGATGGTCTTGGAGTGTCGTCTCCCTCATGGTCGCTACCCAACCCATCATCTCTCCTTCTTTCGTCCCTTCCACTCTGCCTGGTGCTCGGCGTCGAAACACTTCCACCCGCGTCGTTGTTGATGAGAATTTCTAACGCGCCTTGCACCCATGCTTCCTCTCCATTCTCAGTATTCGGAGCTGCGACTAAGGCAACTCTAGCTTCGTTAATGCCAAATCCCATTTCTACCAGACGACCGAGGATATGTGGGGGTGGAGAGGGGGACCTATTCTTCCCCGTTGTTAGATTGGAGGTGCGAGAACGAGGTGGTGATCGCGTCGCAGAAACGGCCTGCTTTATGATCATTGGACAGTTAGTTACTGGTGCCAAAAAAAAAGACATGATCCAAACAAACCTCTCGTTCTCTTTCCTTCTGAATTTCATCCACTGGTCGGCTGAGGGCACCCAGAATATCATCCTCTTCAGAGGTTGATTTCACGTATTTCCGTGAAGTATTCGTAGCTGAACTGCCGAATCCGCTCAATAAATCGTCGTTATCTTCGCGATTCCCAAAGTCAAAGTCACGACTAGGCGAGTCCGGTTTCCGGCGAGATTGTGTTAGAGCTGAAGAAGTAAAATCGTCCAAATCCCATAATGAACCGCCTTTCTGAGGTTGTGTAACTGAGGGGGCCATTTTGGAAGACGAAAACTCGCCCAACCCCCAATCATCATCATTGTCATGATTTGTGGGAATACTTGGCTTGGTTGTGGATGTAGCACTTGCAGATGTAGCCGACCCAAAACCCCAGTCATCATCCAACGTCGTCGTGTCCGGCTTCCCTCCTGTGGCACCTAACCCACCCAAGCTATCAAGACCAGACCAAGCATCATTATTGCGAGACTGAACCTGTTGATTCTGATTCCTGAGCAACTGTTCACGTCTCCTCCTCTCTGCTTCTTCAGCGCGTTGGGCCATGGTCATATTTTCGGTGGATTTCGATGAGAAACCGGAACCTGGAGAGAATAGAGAGGAAAAGGCATCTCCAGACGATGATTTAGCGGTGGCAGAGGCTTTTGGGGCAGGAGATGAATGGGAAGGGGTCATAGTCCTTGAAGGAGGACCTGAGCCGGCAGAAGAGAGCTGAGAAAAGAGGTCATTCTGGGGAGGACGAGGCTTTAATGTAGGTTGAATTGAACCGAGTTTCTGAGGAGCGGTAGGCTTAGAAGGAGCTGTCGAGTTCCATAGGTCTGCAAACGAATCGCTCATGTCAAAATCTGATATAATGACTAATACAGCATTCTGATAGGTTCTCCTTGCAAGTACTTTTCTACATTCTCAACCGTTTGCTTCCACCATTGTTCGTATATCGTATCGTTGGCGTATCCATTATGTGGACTAAGCGTGACTCTGTCCAGTTTCCGCAACGGATGGTCAAGTGGGAGAGGCTCCTCGTCAAATACGTCCAGTCCTGCCCCCCCAATCTTCTTGTTTCGCAACACTTCTACCAGTGCTCCTTCGTCAACTAATGGACCTCGGCTCGTATTGATGAGCATGGCCGTGGGCTTCATCAATGCTAGTTCAGCTGCACCAATCAAGTTCCTAGTCTTCTCCGACAAAACCATGTGCAACGATACAATATCGCTTGTTTTCAGAAGTTGTTCTTTCGAGCTGCAAAACTCCGCCCCTCCTTGTTCAGCCCTCTCCGGAGTGAGATTTGGTGACCATGCGATCACTCTCATGTTAAAGACCTTGGCAATCTTTCATTCTAGATGTCAGGAAGCTGTACGCCAATTCGGAGATGGTTTCACAAACCTTTGCTATTGCTGTTCCTAGTCTTCCGAGTCCAATCAGGCCCAGAGTTCTTCCGGATAGTCCGAAAGGAACGCATGTCTGCCACTGAGGGTTTCCTTCTCTCACATTGTTGTGTTCTGCGACTATGTAGCGTGCCTAGCGCAAACCCATCAGACCATTTCAAACCTCAAAACACGCATACTTACAACAGCCATCACCAAGGCCCAGATATGTTCCACGGTAGAATCGCCACGAGCTGCAGTGCCCGATACAATTATCTTTCTCTCCTTTGCGCTGTCCAAGTCAATGCCTCGATTTACCATACCTGTTGTAGTGAGGAGGCTTTTGCAAGGTTGACCTTCAGCCTCCAAGCATATTTCCTGAACATTTATCACTTACCGTAGGTTAGGCAATTTCTCCAACACCGAACGGGGAAATTTGGTTCGTTCCCGCATAGAACAGATTATCTCGTATGGGCGAAGCCGTTCCACGATAGCATCTTCATTCTTAAGGGTGTCCGTAAAAACATCAATATTGACTCTGTTAGAGATAGTTGACCAATCTCCAAACTTCAGAGCAACTTGCTGATAATCGTCAAGGATTGCGACTCGGGGGGTCATGATGGGGATAGAATGATGCCCGTCTCATTGCTGCTCGTCATAAGGCTCTTAACCGCTGACTAACATTCTCTGAAAGAAGCACACTGGTGAGAGAGATCACAACTATTATTGTATGGTAGTCCAAAAGAAAAATTACAAGTCTGTACTTTTAGTTATTATCGCTGTCGAAAGGATACTGTGCAAAAGAATTAGCCATTAGTGCAGAGCAGCGTGCAGGTTGGACTCACCTCGAAAGATTCCGGAGGGTCAGACTCTGGTGCGCTCTCATCTAGAGCGATGTGAGGGCCAGATAGCGGAGCACCTGGTGCATTGCCATTGGGTGTTGATGTTGCTACCTCTGGTGCTGGTGCAGTGACAGCTGCTGTCTCGAACTCGATAAACTCGCCCTCCTCCTCGGGACGTTTGTCCACGAGAATGAGTATACCTCCTCCACTGGCATACTTCTCCTCTTGTTGTTTTGATAACAAAGGAGTCTTCCCTGCTCTCGCTGTAGTCGACTTAGCAGTGACACCACGCACAGGTTGGTATCGTCCATTAGTGGGGAAGGAGATGTACGCTAACTGGGCGGGTGTCACACGCGTAAAGTTCTGAAGCGTCTCTGAAGGTGATTCCTTCCTTCCAGATTTCGAGTTAGACGCTACCATATACCAATTAATGAAGAACAAGAATCCAATTCTTATGGAACATACGTTTGGCAGGGGTTTCCTTCGTCTCAACATCTCCCTCGGCCTTGCCTTCTCCTTTGTCATCCTAGCATGAGATTAGCGCAACGACATAGGTTATATAATGAGCACATACTGATTCCATGTTGACATCGCCATCAGCTGCTGCCTTTTTCTTCTCTCTTGCCTTGACTTTAGCTGTCGTCGACAAAACAGCAGTGGCAACTTTGGTGGCGGCCTCCTTCTTCTGTGGCTTAACAGCACTAGGGTATGCAAACAGACTCGGTCTAGCGTTCGAAGTGAACTCAAATTTGGGAACCTGTATCAATTACATCGTCAGTTATGGGCTTGATGGTGACCATTGTATGCTCACACACCTTCAAATCTCCATTCAACCCAATGATACCCGTGGGTTCAAATGCCAGGCACGCACAATGCGCAAGAGGATACCAATACCAAAACTGACAGAACATTACCATCCCCACAATCGCATTTGTATTCCGACTTCCTGCCCGGCTTTGCAAGTTGATTGTAACATTTCTTCCTCCGGCGTCAATCAAGCCTTGAGCCAGAGCAGCTCCGAAACGCGCCATGGGATCCTCATGTTTATCCGAAACGATCTTGTTGTATAATGCCCGAGTCGAAGCTAATGATGGAGACGATGCTTCCGACTGTTCCAAGAGAATCATGCCAAGAGCAACTAAAGCACCCTGACGCACAAAGTCAACACTGTCTTTCGTCATAGGCTCGAGAATCTCGACAGCATCTTGAAGACCAGTCCCAGCGCAAGCAATACCCAACGCGAGCGTAGCACCGCATCGGACATGGGGATTATAGCTTTCGCTCAGCAATTGCACGATACGCGGAACTTGGCTAGGGTTTTTGAACAACAAGAAAGCCAAAGATGTCACGGCAGCACGTCGTACATCATCCGAAACGTCGGACACAGCGATATGCAGCAATTTACGGACTGCGTCGTTGTTTGAGGTACCAGCATAAGCCAGGGCCACGGTGTAAACACCTCCATATCGAAGAATAGGGTCCTATGACGACTATGAGCAACTATGAGGAGAATCAACGAG
Source organism: Tetrapyrgos nigripes (assembly GCA_013368315.1). Lineage (NCBI taxonomy): Eukaryota > Fungi > Basidiomycota > Agaricomycetes > Agaricales > Campanellaceae > Tetrapyrgos > Tetrapyrgos nigripes. Next base: position 978,900 of record JAACJM010000001.1, read on the forward strand.
CCGGAGCTTACTGTCTCTTCTAATAACGCCTTGATGGTGCTATTGGCTTGCTCCTGTTTCCCGTAGAAAACAAAGGCAATACCAATGGCGAGACCTCTAATAATCTTCTCGTGCTGCGTCTCCCGAGCGTATGACAACATCTCGCGCACAGGTTCTTCGGCCGCAGTGCCCAACATAATCAAACCCATACCATATCCAGCGGCCTCGCCAGCAACAGCGGAGTCTTGGAACAGAACATTCTTGAGGTCCTCAAACGTCTCTAGATTGTTCGAACCCATCGCTGCAATCCCGAGCCCTAGTGCTGCACCGTGTTGGACGATTTCACCCTGAGCATTGCGAAGGGTATCTCTCAGGTACCCAGAAACATCCGTCCCACATCCAGCGTTGATCAACCCCAAAGCATACAACGCGCCACCTTCCGAATAGGCTGCACCAGGAACACCACTTTCACCACCAGTTTGGGGCAGGTACGGTCCAAGAATGGTCATGCCCTGCTCGAAATAACCTTTGTGAATTACCCCCAGCCCCGCTGTTGCAGTGAACTTGGACCAATTCGAGGCCAAACCTAACCACTCCAGATTCTCGCGCAGGAAGACGTCGGATGTAGTACCGGAATGCATAAATGCGTTCTGCAATGTCAGGGCAGTATGGTAGATAGAGGAACGTGGTTCTAAAGCGTCCTAGAAGACAGAGAAGATTGAGCAAAACAGAAGAAGTGCGTTGGGGCAAGGTTACCTTTGTATGTTTAAGGATTAGAGAGTCAACGTGATTGTTCTTCTTTAAGAATTCGAGGTACAATTTGACGGACTCTTGACCAGTGAAGATGCTGCGGAGTTTATCGAAGATAGGTTTGGAATCCTAAGAACAGATGTCAAATAACTTGCAAAGACAGTAACTAACATCACTCACATTGTCACCATCTGGAAGAGAAGTTCTGATGCTTTCGAGGTAGTCTCTCGCACCACCTTCTACAAGATCGAATGCAAGTTGATATGCAAACAACTTTTCTTTAGGAACAAGCGAAACCAGCAACGGCACCGTCAACGAGGGGTCACTGAGAGTGACAAGAAGCCGAGTGAGTGCGTGTAGGTGCTGCGAGTCGCTCTTGACGCTGGGTGGAGGGAAAAGTGGGTAAAGGAAGCGGAGGACAGTGTCATGATACGATAGGGAAAGCCCAGTGTCTATGACTGCATCCATCGCATAACATAAGATGGAGATGTCTCGAGTCTGCTTGTAGATGGTCGATATGACATCGAGTCTATGCGATTCCAAGGCAATACCAATTGCCTGAGATAATGCACTGGGTTAGACGGGACAACCCACACCTGTAAAGAATCTAACTTACTTGCTTGAACTCTCCCTCAGATATACACCTCTGGAATATGTTTTCAATTATATGCTTCAAACGAGGATCCACCTTGTCACCCTTTCCATCAGCTTGTAACTCGACATATCGGTCAATTGCTTTGGCTATAATTGCGATCCTGTCAGAATATGCAAGTTTCTAAAGAACGCAACTCACACATAACAGTCTCAATGTATTCTTCCGATCCAGGGACACGAGATTCCGCTTCAAACGCGCTTCCAGCACCCAGTGCAAAAGAGAGAGATTCATCATATTCTCCGAGGTAGTAATATACCTTACTAGCCAATAAAGCTGCAGAGTCACGAGCTTCTTTGGGAAGCTTGTCATTGTCATAGAGAGATTCTCTGCGGAGAACTGATTAGTGTAGAAAAGAAAAAACTTGGACATAGGAACCGTACATTAAGGCGATATCTTCAGAAATTTCAGCCCAAAACCGCGAGACGAGTGAATTGAGGGATTTGAGGGCATGTTGCTTGAAGACTGGATCTGGTTCTGATAGCAGAGCTAGGATTCCAGCAGCAGATGATTGTGAACGAGCAACCATAGTGGCAGGAAGAGAGGGCAAGTATTTTGGACGCCTGAAGGCGACGCGTCACCTCAGATGCAGACACGTGACAGACAAACAAAACGTAAACAAAACAATTCGTCGCAGCCCGAAGCTTCCGATATTTTCTCGTCAACAATCTACCATGGCTTTCCGGCTGCTGGCACGTCGCTCAGCACCTATATTTCGTCGTTTCTCCACCGAGGCTCCGGTTACTTCCAAGAATGCATACCTTGCTGAGATGGAAGCTATTGAGCACCACGCCCACGGTATGTCCTTCGTGATGATTCACCTCTTTGTGACCATAATTGTGTTTTCTCAGAAACCACTGAACTCTGGCGCAAGATCAGGTGTGTATACTGTTTTATCAGACTCTTGGCCTCACGCTCAACGGAATCCAACAGTTACTACGTTTGCATTCCTGCCAGTGCGTGTTCACGGGTGTTTCCTTTCCTAGCAAAATCTGATATTTCTATGCAGTCGCTACATGCTCTATCTGGGTCTACCAGGTTGAGAAGGAGCATAAAGATCACCTTGAACATATGAGGCACGAGAACGATGGTGTTATGCCCCAGCCACCCGCCTATGAGTACTTGAACGTGAGGCGCAAGCCCTACCCCTGGGGACCTAACAGTCTGTTCTTCAACCCTGAGGTATGTTTGTCCACGTGTAGTTGCGACAACTTTGGTACTCATTCCCTACATAGGTCCAGAAGAACCTTGCTGAGGAAGCTTAGATTCTCATCGTTAGAACTTTGCCAAATAAATGTGTCATCGTGTGTTTTATCTTCCGGGACTCTGCACAGACCGTCAGAACTACAGAATGAGCCGCTGACGAGGCCTGGCCTTTGACAATTGGCTGGACCGATGGCCCTGACCGGTCTCGATCGTGTTCCTCTTCGTCAAGCACATCTAGGATACAGCAACATTATATTGGTGATCATTAACTAAACACATTCAGTATCATTCCTTCCATTGTCTGGTGGGACATCACTGTCCGAAGTCAAAAAGGTATAATCCTCTGGGTCACTCAGAATCATAGCGCGACGAAGGCGCCAACAACGGCGCCGGCAAGCAGAGTACCAAGGCTCAAAACGATGGGAACAGTGTCGAAAGCAACAGGACCCGAAGCAGCGTTGTTGTCGTCACCGGATTGAGCGGCGGATGCTACGACTGTAAATGCTTGATCTGCTATGGTCTTGACCTCTACAGCTCCTGAAGCGGCACCAGACGTTGCGACAGTCCAAACCTCCCCACCCTTGCTAGAAATTACAGTGAAAGCGCCTTCGGCACCGGCTAGGGAGAAGTAGATATTGGTTTAGACGCGCTACAAGGTGAAGAGAGTCGTGCTCACATGTTATGGTTGCGAATATGCTATCCCCTGCTGCTGTAGCATCTGTAAATATAGATGCGGCTCCAGACGTTCCCTGCAAAAGCGTCAGTGTATGAAAGGGTATCAAGTACCTTGAAAACGCACATCAGAAAATACCGAGGCAGCTCCACTCGTTGCCTATTTGTATGTTGATTGAGAAAAGCTTGACAAGAACAGAAAAGTTGCTCTCACATCGCTAAGGACCGAGCCAGCACCACCCGTCACCGTAGAAAATGCACCTCCCACTGTCAATAATAAAGTGAGGGACGAGGAAGAGACAGTGAAGCATAGTACTTACCAGCACTGGTTAAGTCATCAATCTGACGGTCCTTGATCTGGGCAGCAGATGCAAAGGCAAGGAAGCAGGCGAGAGTGGGCAAGTACATGTTGAATACTGTCTATTCCGTTTTACAGGCTCTTTTTAAGGATTCTGGGAGACGACGTCATAGTACGAAGCCCCGCAGTGTGCTGACGCGTAGTACGTAAAGCAAGATGCCCAGAGCCATCATTTCACCGAGTGTCCTCGCCTCTGATTTTGGTCAACTCACTGCAGAATGCAAACGCATGATCAAGGGTGGTGCTGAATGGCTACACATGGGTCAGTATTTCTCCATCATCGCTAGCATTTTCTCATTTTGAGCAGATGTCATGGATGGGTATACACATTTGCCTCTATCGATCAATTCATTTTGACCTCAGAGCAGCCACTTCGTTCCCAATATCACCATGGGCAAGTCTACATCTGCTCTCTCATGCATGTCTCTGATCATCCAGCGCAGGAGCACCCATTCTGTCTTGCGTACACAAGGGTGTTCCCGATATCTTTATGGATTGCCATATGATGGTCTCCCAACCCGAAAAGGCAAGCTCGTTTTAAGGTCAACTCAACATGATTTCACCTTTTGTAGTGGGTCGATGATATAGCAGATGCAGGAGGAGCACTCTATTGTTTCCATATCGAAGCAACCAGTCCGTTAATTATTCCATATGCACTACGACACTCACATCTCCTTCAGCCGATCCTGTCTCTCTCATCAAAGCCATCCATGCTCGCCAAATGAAGGCAGGTGTAGCAATCTCACCGGATACTCCTTCCACCGCTATTACGGACGAAATTGGCAAGGAGGCCGACATGTTGCTGGTCATGACTGTTTATCCCGGTGAATACAGAAAATCCTTTGCACTACACAACTCTAAACCGTCCTGTTAGGTCGAGGCGGTCAGAAATTCCTGGAAAGATGTGTTCCCAAAGTAGCCGAGCTACGAGCTAGATTCCCTGAGAAGGATATCGAGGTTGACGGTGGTGTTGGCCCAAAAACTATTGACGTCTGCGCTGATGCGGGTGAGTTCCTTCCAAAGTATCTCCTCTGGGAGAGTATTCAAATTTGAAAAGGGAGCAATGTCATTGTGGCTGGAACAGCCATCTTTGGAGCTGAAGACCCAGAGGCAGTCATTCAAACACTAAAGAGCACCGTTGACAGGGCTCAAGCAAAGATCGCCTCAAAGTAAAGTGAATAGATGGATTAGTCGTACAATATTATGTAGATTACCGAGCGTTATTACATCCATCCCAATGCAATTCTAAAGTAGAAACTGTTGCCTTAGTTCTACCACTTGATCCATTCCCCATACATGTTTGGTCGTTCACCCCGTATATAAGACTCAAACGTCCGTTTTAGTACAGTTGACCAGTCTAAATCTCGCCGATCTCCCTCTTCCAGACTAGCTTTGACCTTGGGGGAACTCTTTGCTTTCAATTCTCCTGCTTCGAAACGTGGTCCTAGGTCCGGCCAGTTCCTTGAAGGGTCGAAAGGTTTCCACCTACGTTGGTTGCGTCAGAAGAGCGTCATTCAAAAATCCAATTGATTTCTCACCAAAAATTGTGAAAATGATACGAATAGGCTCCTTTGAAAAATCCATCAAAACCCAGTGCCTGTGGGGCAGCGCTGTTTGCCATTGGAGTATCAAAGAACTCTGCGAAGCTTCAACATCGACATGAATCAGTTTCAATGTGATCTCCGAAGAGCAGTAAACTTACTCTGAAAGGTAAGGCTGAGGGGTCGGTCCCTCTGAAGATACTCCGTGTTGAGCCAGGCGGGATCGAACAATGCATCAGGGAGCCGAAGCAGTAAACCTTCCAGATATGCTTCCTTCAGATATCGCGAGACCGTTATAGGATGGAAATCCAGGTCGTTTTTGAGAGCAGTGCGGAAAAGAAAGGTCCCTAATGCTGAACCTTTATTGAGGTGGAGCACTGCGGTATTGTACCGCTCTAACCGAGACCACCGGTAGGCAAATGCACCCTTCCATCCCCATACCTCCTCCCAGTCTCGTAGAATTATGGTATCCGCATCCAGATATATCCCGCCAAATCTATGACAAAGAATGAACCTCGCCATATCAGAGAGAATGACAGAGAGTCGATCGTAGGAAGCTGAGGATTTCGAACCTGTACGGTGAATGGGGTCATCGTGTTCGTGACGCATAGAAAGCCTCGCAGTCTCGGTGTCTGACTCCTTTGGAGAAACAGCATGCGAATCTTTATTGGGAACGTTGATCACCCTCCCGCCAGAATTGAAGAGAGTCTCCAGTGACCGCCATTCATCTTTCAATTCAGGAATACCATCCAGCTGTTCCGTCGTGTTCCATAACTTGAAACGAATGACGTTCTTGAATCTTGGATGAAGAAACGGTGATGCCCAAGGATTAGACTTGAGCTCATTGAACATATCTTCAGTGGCACTAGGGTTCGGTACGGAAGCAGCCGGACCAGGATTGATCCACATCCAAAACTGAGGACGACAGGCATGTTCATGGCTGTCGTGGTCGTGTAGGCCGCAGTTTTGGGTATAAAGGAACGACAAGAGAGCCATGTATGGCTTGTCGGTAAAAGGCCCGGCCCAGAACATGTGGAAGACACGAGGATAATCTGCATCGCATGGTGTAGAGAGTCGAGAATGCGAACGAACTGGAACAGAAGTGGAAAGCATCAAAGGCGGCTCCCAGGGAGCGCCTGGTTTCTTCGTCAAACCACTCGAGTCCGGGCTCTCGAAATAAGAGGACGTGAGGCTTCCTTCGGAAACAATTTCTCGTGGGGCGATAGGCGCGGGTTTTGTTCCATTTGCTTCGAGGAAGATATACTTCCAATCATCCATATTTCCGCGCCTCAGCCGTTTCCCGTTATCCAAACCTGCTCCATTACGAAGGACTTCCAGGCAGTCACGGACAAACTATGAGCAGCGATGAGGCGAGAAGACCAGGATAATGAGATTCTTCGCACCTTTCGTTGAGAAAAATCACAGTGCTCCATGACTATGTCAAAATCTGCAATGCTTCCAGAAACTGGTCTAGGCGGATAGGCTATGTTATCGTATTCACTCTGAATGTCCAGGTATATTCGTTTGGGCCCAAAGCCATTGGTAGGAAGGGAGTTAGGAGAAGCTTCGTATGCGATGGCTAGAGGTGGCCGTTTACGAGGAGGTAGGGAAGGATTATCGGGGATGAATTTGAGACCCAGCTCAAGGGGTACTGGGAAGCTGCTTCAGTTACGGGGGTCAGTAAAGAGCAATCTGTCACATACTAGGTTGTCTACTCGGATAATGCCCACTAGCAATTTCCCAAAGCCATATTTTTGCCAAATCATCCCTTCGAAAAACGAGTGTAGGTGGATGCCCTACAAAGGGTGGTCGTGGCCATCGTTTTTCCTTCGTCCCGAACCGTTGAGTCAGAGCAAAGGTAAAGTACAACGCGAATAATACGAGACATGTCATTAACAGGCATGCCCGCTTCCGACCACAGCGCGCCAGTGCGAATGGATTGATGACCCAACATTTGAGCGTACGTGGTTGACGCCCGGGAAGAGTGATTATGACTGGAACGAGCCACGAGAAGGCGGGTTGCTGACGGGGTCGTTTCTCTTGCGCAGCAAAGGAGTATTGTGGCAGACCATTGGACAATCGACGACTGTGAAGCTTCTGAGGTGAATGTGAGGGCATAGGCTAGGCAGAAAAAGCAAAGCCTGAACGCCTCCTGAGGAAAGCAACAGAGACGCTCGTATGGTAGCCGATGGTGGTAAGCAACTGCAACACGGCTAATTTTTCAATAATTTATATTTTCTATGTCATCTTTGAGCAAGCATCAATTCACAAGATCTAATATACGAAAACCAGTTATACTACGTTTAGGTCAAGTAAGTACATTGCAAGAAATTCGTCAGTATCTACAACATTTTATATGTTATTCTTTCACAGCTTAGACAGAGCCCAATTCCTGCAATTCAAGGTCTGCGGGGTCGTGGGTATACTGATGATACGAAGAGTGTTGGTGTGACCAAGGCCTCCTTTCCAGCCCTGCACAGCGACGACCGTGCTTCCAGGGGTGACGATATTGAGCTTGAGAGCGCTACGCAAACCGAAACGAATACGATTGTCCACCTGCAAGACGGCTGTCAACAACATAGCTTCTCACACTTTGAGTACCACGTACATCTATCTGCCACTGGTGGCTTTGGATACCTCGAGGTTCGGAGTACCAGAATGGGTAGCATCCGCGGTGCAAGTGAATTTGACGAGCTGTCTGTTCGTTACGGGTAACTGCCATGGTATCCGTATCAGCTTCAAGAACAATGACTCGGTTTTACACGTACCAGTGATGATTGGAACACGAGGGCGGTACTTGGAAATGAGACGGGCAGTGTTTCCACTAGTCGAAAGGACAAGGATCGCACTGGCTTCTTGCTCAGAAGCTGCGGCTACGGCAGCAATTGCCACGGTTTCCGTTGTTTCGGTTGGACGAGGCTGGATAGCGCGAATCTCATCGTATAGGGGAGGATAGCAGATGGCGTACTCAGCGAGGAGACATGTTTCAGCCATCATAAGAACTTCGGGGATGATGAGCACAGAATTGGAGCAGGAGGTAATCTACTACTGACCTGACTGGACGGGGTATGATCCTTTGGCGGTCTCTCCGGACAACATAACACAGTCAGCACCATCGAGAACGGCATTGGCGACATCGCTGACTTCAGCTCGAGTCGGCCTAGGGTTGTACTGGACAAAACATTAGCATCCCAACTCTGCACGGAGGGCAGTAATTCTATTCTCACCGTCATCGACTGGAATGGAAGGAATCAGTGTTGACGTTACCCTGGAAAAATGACAACTCACCTCCAACATTTGCGTCGCAACGATTACAGGCTTCCCAACGATATTGCATTTGGCAATCATCATTTTTTGGGCCAAGAAGACTTGGCTAGCAGGTATCTCGATACCCAAATCACCACGAGCAACCATGACACCATCCGCCTCCTTCAAAATCTCGTCAAAGTTGGCAACGCCTTGCTCGTTTTCAATCTTGACGATGATTTTAATGTGAGCTCCATCGGAGCCGAGGACAGTCCTGATGTCCTTGACATCTTGAGCACGACGAATAAACGAAGCGAAAACCATGTCAACATTGTTCTTGACGCCAAATTGCAGGTCCTTCTTGTCTTTGTCGGACAGAGCGGGGAGGTCGACATCGGTCTTTGGGAGGTTGACACCCTTGCGAGAAGAAAGTGTGCCATTGTTGATAGCACGGACGCGAATGTTGGTGCCATCGACGGACAACACGAGTAAGGAAAGAATACCTACTCTGTGTTAATGACAGGCGAGGAACCAAAAAGGAAAACACTTACCGTCATCGACGTAAATGAGTTTCCCTGGTGCTGTTACCTTGGAGAGGTTGGCCTAAAGCAGCGGTACTCGTCACTGGCAGCTCAAAAGTCGGGCTAGAAATTACACACATAATCCATCCACATAATTTTGTCGTCACAGATTTCTTGGTATTTGGGGTCGGTAGAGACAATGAATTCGTGACCAGCAGATATAGCAATCTTGTAGATTCCGAGAGCTCAGTACATGATTCAGTCGCAGTGAAAACGAGACGCTCACGTCCATGCCATCTCTCATCAATCCTGTACGGATTTCAGGACCTTTCTGTAAAAACCATGAATAATTTGTGAGGTGATTATGCATCAAAGAAACCAACAGTGTCGAGTGCAATAGCTACAGGTCGTCCATCGGGATCCTCTGCAGCAAAAGTTAAGCACGAGAGTATACGTAAAAGAGAATCAACACATACGGGCAACCATTTTTCTAGTGTTGTCAATGACACTTTGATGGTATTCATATGAGCCATGAGAGAAGTTCATACGAACTTGCAAAGAAAAAAAAAAGGACTGTTCTCAGCATATGAGCCAGCCGCTAACGATGCCATCCACATACCGACATTGACACCAGCACGCCTCAGTTCTGCGAGTTTCTCGACAGAGTTGACCTTGGGACCTGTTAAACAGTATGAAAACTCAGTGCCCCCCTGCGATCGACAATGCCGTACCAATCGTAGCGATGATGGAGGTCTGATCGTTTCAGGGCATCAGAAAAGCGTAAAGAGAGGGGGAAAAAGCTGGGCAATACCTTGCGGTGGAACTTGGTCTCCTCAGTGGGCAATGGAGCCTTGACGGTGCTCAGAGTGGAGGACCATTCGAGTTGAGAGCGAATTCCGTCGGTTGCGAACATGGTTGATTGAGAAAGAGCGGCGTTAAGACAAGCTAACAATTTATAGGCGCGGTGGACCCAAGCGTGCTTTGGGCTATATCGATAGTGACCGTATCTATTCTATCGTAGCCAACGTTCCTTGTCTTATCTAACATCCAGTGCACTCATCATGCTCAGAGAAAAAAGTACAGCTAACCTTTGATCACCGCAAACCCGATACACAGTAATTAATCTTTTTTCAAAGCACTTCGACAACAGCCAATAGATATATATACACGCTACCCGTAAAGGAAGGAACAGAAACAGACAAACTTCGTCACATTACCCTAAGTGTCCAACCTGGCAAACTTTGCAAGCCTCCGTCTCCTACTGCTGCGTGAGCGGCCGTAAGCCAACCAGTGTCAATATTACCTCCTGGATGAGTTGGTTGCCCACTCAGGGGATCCATATGGAAGACATTCTCGCAGGCAATGGTACGTCCCGAGTGATACCCAACACCATCCAACGATCGGATGAACAACAATGGGAGGCTGCGCCCATTGATTGAAGGGGAGGCCCCGAACCATTTCTGCCGTCTGCTGGATGTGTACCATCGGAGGCGTTCTCGGGTCGGTCCGCATTGAGTGGAAGCGCGTCATCTTCTAGGGCCTTAATTACGTCCGCTATGGGAGGCATTTCAACTATAACGACAGTGTGTAAAGGTCCTGGCGGCATGAACCGAGGACCGCCTGCTGGTGAGTTTGGGGACCCAGGTGAGTCTGCAGGAGTGCCATCCATACCAGGCATAGGCTGAACATAAGGCCCAATCGAAGTTAACGGACCTGGAGGCGACGTCTGGTACACGCGATGCGGTAATGGGCCAAGGTTACCCAAAAAGACATCAAGAGCCACTTGTGTTTTTGTCTTGAGATCTTCATAGAAGAAATTGGAGACAGTCAATTCGATTGTGTTGGGTATCGTGCGATACACTGGGGCGGTGAACAGCGTAGGGAAGGGAGTTATGGGTAGCTCGGGTATGTTGCTGTTTTTACCCGACGAATCGAAAAATGTATACTGGAACTTGGCTGGGTACCAGCTGTTAGATAGAATGACATGGTAAGACAATCAGAACTTACATATACCAACGATAGTCCAGCACAAGTAGTCATCTACCTCGTCAGAGATGATATGAATACCATCCTTGACTTCGTCTCTTACTCGAGGCGATTGGAAAATCAGCGGATGAGTACCTGCCTGACCAGAAGCACCAGGAGCAGGAGGCGCAACTACTCCAGTTGAACCGGGTATCGGCCCAGCGGCAGACAGATAGTGTCGGGAACCATCTGGGTTGATGCGTTGGAGGGCAATCTTCTGCATCTGACTGACTGGACCTCCATCATCAGGCGAGACTCGACCCTTGTCAACCTTGCGGATGATCAAAGGGGACGTAGAGATGCCTGACTGGGTATCCGAAAGAATAATCTCACAGCCATAGGTGACGGGCTGAGGGCCTGCTGGGAAAGAATGAGTATGTGGGAGGGTAAAAGTTCTCATCACATGATCTACGCACCAATGTTCGGGACTTCGGTAGGGCGTCGTATAACATTGACATTAAAGGCGGACCACGCGACATTACTTGCGCACAACTGTGCGTGGTCAATGGTCATGTATTTGGTGCGTACAGTTTGAGAATTGATGCGATTAAATAGAGATACGGGTCCACCAGCCAAAATACAAGAAGAGATATTTCTCGTCTTGGCAGTCTTTTTGGATGGTTTGGATATAATGGTGACTGGGGCAGAATCAAACGAAGCCCAAATGCGTCCGGGAGGGCCTTCTGCTTCGGGATTGCTGGCTGTGGCAGGATGAGGCTCAGCGATGTCGAGAGAGAGCTGGAAACTCTTCGCTTTAGCGGTCCCGGTAACATGGAGAAATTTGAAGCTGGACGTCATGTTGTTGTCCAAAGTCGACTTTTGCTCAAAAGAACGTTCACCAGTCTCGGATACAACGGCCATTGAAAGCTGCTGGTTGCGCATGTGCCAAACCGGGCCTTCGATATGGACCACGGGAGGAGGACAGAGGAAACGCTTCTCGCTGCCGTAGGATTTCTGGGCAACAGCGGCATGAAGACAGATGACGGTGGTCATTGGCACGACGCGAGGAGGTTCGGGAGGCACAATGTCGCGTATGACGCGGCGAATTTTGTTCTGCGAATCTTCTGCATCGGAGTCGTCCAATTTGCGTTTGGACGACTGCAAAGAGATGAGCAGGAAAGCCGATGGAGCGATTGGGAAATACGCACGTTGGGAAGGGATGAATCTGAAAGAGCCTGTGAATCCCAGGGCAAATTGCCGTTTGTAGGGGGGTCCTTGTGAGATGCGGCGAGTATTGACTGTAGAGAAGGACTCGGGTTGCCTGGGGGAGGAGTTGGAACGGGCGAAGGAGCATGGGGGACATAGAGGGAACCAGGATTGGAAGGAGGGGACGGGCGAGTGGGGGCGACTTGGGCCATATCAAGACCCAGCGGCAGCTGAGTCTGCATCTGAAGTAACTCCCCTTCTCTCACGTTTTGGTAAGGAAACTCTCCTCCACGAACTCCCAAGACTATTTTAAACTCCGCTCCTTATTTGTCCGAGTTTGTCAGCCGGCTTCTCGCCGCCCGGCGTCAACTGACCATTAAATATATCTGCTATCTATACCAACAACGTCCGTACAAAACTATGAGTGTGTGTGCAATGTCCAAGAATGATACTGTAGTGAAGGAGAGTAAAGAAAAAAAAAACGAGTGTCTGATGTCACCTCAGGGTCCAAGCATATCCCGACTACCTCTCCGTGGCTTGTTCTGTCCTGGGAACGGTACGCTATCCCTCGACCGTTCCCGTGAGCCCTCCGTTTCCTGCTGATAACGCTGCCAGTCTTCGACTTTCATCGTCGACAACCGTTTCGAAGATGATCCACCCAGTTTATCTGCACTCAGCGACCTAGAGTGCCGTCGTTGGTTCCCACGTCGATCCTGGTCATCTTCAGGCTTCTTCAAGTTTCGCCGTTCCATCAGTGCGGCTTGCTCTGCCTGTCTACGCGTAACGGCATCTTTCTCCAGTGCCTTGGACCTTTCCCACCGCTGCTTCGCCGCGTCCAATTGAGCCTGTTCAGTCTCTGCAGTGGTAAGTGGCTGTTGCATGTCCCTGATCTTTTCCCGATGCCTTTCATTCAACTCTTCAAACGTCTTCGTCCGAGTTGGTGCAGGCCGCTGTGGGGTTGGAGCAGCAACTTTTTTGGGTGGTAAGATCGTCACCGGAATGTTCCCACCTGCAGAGCTGGTACGAGTTCGCCGGTGGCGGTCGCGTTCAATCTGTCCAAGAGGAATATCTTCCGAGCTAGAACCGTGCTCCACCCCTAAACCCAGTGCACTCTCGCGTTTTTTCCGTTGTTGCAGCGCTTCTGCTACAGCTGGAGGCATTTGAATCCGCGAGGACGTTTGAGGTGCGATCGGAGTCGTTGCTATCGGCGGGCTGACACCTTGAGGTGGCTGCAAGAGCTTCCTCTCTTGGATATACTGATCCCAGTCAACGTCTCGCAAAGGTGCGCTGGTCGGCCTACCAATTGATTCACCAAGAGCAGTATTGCTCATCAAGTCCATGGAGTGAATACGAGCACGAGGATCTCTCTCTCGAGGGGGTCGAAGATGTGAGGGAGTCGGCAAAAGCGCGCCATTGGCGTCAATACTAAGCGTTCGACGAGATGTCAAAGACGGCCGCCTCGAACCAACAGGTGACGATGAAGCAGGCGAGCCTGTCTTCAACGCATCTATGGATCTCCGAATGGTATCGATCTCTGCGAGCAATTCATCCTTCTTCTTCTGGCTTTCACTCCCGCCAGATACCTGAGTCTGGTACTTCTCGTCACGCGCCATAAAACCATCGGGAACATCGTCCTTGAGGCCCAAACCCAGGTCAAGAGCAGGAAGTGCGCCGGGACTTTGGAGACCTCTGGTGGCCCTTTTAAGCTCGTCATCAGGCGTCGGGGCAGCCATGAAGTCAGAGACGCCAGAATGGTGGCGAGGACGCATGTCGGCAACATGGGTGCTCTCGGACCTGGGGGAGGTTGACCCATCATGGTCCTTCATCAAAGGCATGCTTGAACCACTTTCACGGCCAGCATACTTGCCGTGCTCCTTTTCCCATTGCTCCTTGTCACGTAAGACGTGAGCAAAGTCTCCAACTGCTCGAACATCTGCTTCTTCATCCCGTCTTCGCTGCTCATCGGAGATTTCGTCAAGTTTTCTCCTCAGCACTTTGTAAATGCGCAATTGAACTGCGGTGCCCATGAGCGCAATAGCGCCAATGAGGCCTAGTTCGATCTGCATCGTCTGAGAGACAGGAAACTGGATGCCGTTACTGGTGAATTTAGGGAAAAGCGAGTTGAAGCCGATGTTCCAGACGTAGAACTATAAACTAATTTTAGCATACGTAAGTGTTTCACAGTGAGCCCAACTCACTTCCTTGAGGTTCGCGGTGGTGAAACAGTCGACACCCAGAATCAACGCGGTGGATCCAACTATTGCGGTTGAAATGAGGAGTATGTGATAGTGTATCTTTAATCAACAACAAAAAGTTAGACTTTGACTCGATGAGACGTCAATGTAGTGAAGCACAAACTTACCTTCGGGATGGTACACAGCACAAAGCCCACGACAGCGCAACCTGACACAAGCATGTCAAGCAACTCGGCATCGAAATAGGCATCTGGCAAACTCACCGACGTAAAAAATCCACCTGAACCCAACTGGTTTGATAAGACCGCCGTCGTGGAAGCACTGGATCCAGAGAGCCAGTGCAAAGCCTGAGAATCACGTAAGTGGATGATTGGTAGGAGAACATGCATGACGGCGTACCTCCCCAACCTCCAATACCATAGCGAGCAACCTTCCAGAAGAAGATGGCAATGCCTCCTCCCGCAAAACCTGCAATCCCACAAGCAAGGACGAACATGCCACGAACAGTTTTACTAGGCGGGTTGACGGCTCTTTGAACTCCAAATCTGAGAATGATCACAAAGCAGACTAGCGATAGTGTGTAGAAACCAATCAAGAAAAAGGAAGTCCTAGAACATCGGAGAAAGCGAACGCGTAAGAGGAAAAAGACACGGCGAGGACATGGAGATTTACCATCTGTTCTTATGACCCCAGAATGCACTAGGAAGACCAGTGAGGATGAGGATGACACCAAGAACACCAAAGGCGGGATCGAGACGAGTGTCCAAAGTGATCGGCTCTGGCGTTGCAGAAGCCGAAGCAGTCGACGACGACGAATCAGAGCTAGCTGTGGAAGTTGGGGTAGGAGTGACGGTGACATTGAAAGTAGTAGCTACAACGGTCGTAAATTGAGTGACTCGGTTGTTTGACGTGGTGGATGTCGTGATAGTCGTTGAAGAGGTAGTAAGCGAAAGAGAAGTAGAATTGGATTGAGCAACAACATTGGAGAAAAACAGAGTAAGGGCAGCGAACAGAGCCCAAACGCTGAGTTGTCGCATGATGGTTGTTGAAAGAAGTGGGTGAGGAAACGGCTTTCTGGGAAAATTACTCAAATTGATGGTGCCAACCCACGCTGGGGCGCCTGAGGCCTCACAAGGCCGTCCTATATTATCTATTACCAACTAGTAATGTACCATGTCGTCACTACCGTGCTACTTCTATGATCGTTGTCATCGGAAGTGCGTGAAGCGCACTGGACACACTCCGAGTCGTTTCAGGATAATATCGATCCGTTCTGCTTCCTCCTCGCTCGGAACAACAGACACAACCTTGCCCTTTCTCCCAAACCGCCCAACTCGGCCTGCAACATGGATGTACGTGTCGATAGCCGACAACCACCGTTCCTGAAGAGGTTCTGCCCCCATGATAAAGACATGTGACAAGGAAGGCATGTCTACTCCCCTGATTGTAGCCGGGGTTGCTACAAAGAGGGTAGGATTCTGTGTTTTTCCTGCTCCACCGTGTATCAGGTGTGATTTGCTCTCGCTATCAACCAAAAAGTTCATCGCATGCGCATTCACACCTAGAGCACGCAAATCATAAACAGCCCGGTGTACGGAAGCATCAGAGGGAATTGTCAGAAGTGCAACAGACGGCACATCCAAAGCAAAGGCAGCTGCAACAGCTTCCAGCACATCCTGATTGAATGGAGACGGTATGGTGGAGAATTCTAGCACAAATAGTCAACGCCTTTGATTTGATTTGACAAGTATGCGCCCACTTACTCCTCTCCCTTTCAGTCTGTTCGCTGTCATCACCATCAAGTTTTGTTACCTCCGCATTGTCCATCAGAGATACCTCGATGGCGGGGTCAGGGTCAACCATCTCCACTTTCTCTTCGACCGCAGCGCTAGTATTTTTGATGCCTTCATAAGATGCTACCAAGATGGAATGTGAGATTTTATGGTTCACCGCGACATCTTCTTTTGTTGGTGCCCTGTGTGCCATAACTGAACCGCGAACCTTGACGGTACCCTTGTTCAGTAGGCCTGACTCGTGGAAAAGATAGTTCTTCAGGTGTCTCCGAAGGGTGGCGCTAGCTACGATAAGCTGCGGCCCAGGTACACCCTCTACGTCGTCCATCTCTGCAATGTCTGGCCTTTGTCGTCTATCTGCATATATTGTCTCTAAGAAATCCCTCGCAGGACCAGGATGCATGGTGATCTTCTTCCTTGCCTTGCGCAGCGCAACTGAGTCCCCTTCAGAAGGAACCGTCTCTATCATGTAATCCACATCATCCAAGGCAATGCTCGACAGTTCTTCTAGTCTAATGGCACTAGGATCCTTCCGCCAAATCTCTAGCACGGCAGCGGGTGTTCCTATGAGGACGTGAGGCGGCGTTTCTCGAAGCAAGGACAGGGTTTCGTCTAGATGGATTTTGTTGTTGCGCACCACGACTTGAGCAACTTCTTGCAGAGGTGTCGGGCGCTCAGAAGATGCGTCAACAACTCTTCGGATCCAATAGAGAAATTGGAAAGCCAGGTCGCGATGAGGTACGAGGAGAAGAGAAGTGATAGAAGGTTTTGGTTTTAGTTGGCCATGTTCTGGGTCGGTATAATGCAGTCTCGTCTTGTTGAGCAATGCCAACATTAAGCCAAAGGATCTGCGTGCAATACATATTGTGATCTTGTGAGACGGTGCAGTGAAAAGAACAACGTACTTCCCAACACCAGTGTCATCCTGTAACAGGACATCTTTACCACTAAGGATGGCAGGAATCAACTCGGCCTGGATTCTAGTAGGCTCCTGTACGTTTGGGAACCCAGCCAAAATTGCCTTGACTAAAGGTCGTCGAATTCCCAGATCGGTGAATGAAACCGGAGTAGTCGTCTGGGTATCAGTGGTAAGGCTTATCCACCGTGTTCCTTCTGAACGTCGCGTTGGTTTTCGCAACAGGTGTCGAAGACGAAGACATGACGAAGAGCTGAAGATCTTCATAAGTACTCACGTGCGTTCGAACGGAATAGAAATGTCTTGACAGCACTGCTAACTCTCTTTCACCCACATTTCAGTAATTTCTTACTGCTTATTGTGAACGGACGGTTGTTGTCACTAGAATCATCATTAAAGTAGATATATACAAGCGCGTCTGGGTCAGCTACAAAAGACGCTCATAATGGTCATAAATCGGTCACTCTGTTCAGCATTGCTTGGCGCCACGTTGATGTACGACTCGCTTCGGAGACGTGGCTGGCAGCATGCAATGAAAGTCTAACTGGCGGCGACAGGCTCATACGAGCGATTAGTGTGTCTCCTGAATAATTTGCCAAAGAAACCTCGGCGGGCACGACGTCTTGGGACATGGTTGATAGCCATATTGCTGGCAGGAACAGAACCACTGAGCAAAGACGTCCTTTCAGAGTCAATCTCAGTTTCGTCGTCATCCTCTTCATTTTCTTCCCGTTCCAGACGTTCATCTGCAGATCGGCTAGTCAGTTAGATAGCAAAGAGAGTAATGAATCAAGTTTACCTTCCCCAAAGACAGCATCCATTTCCTCAAGAGGGACGCCCTTTGTTTCAGGGTAAACTAAAGGCAAGGTGAATTAGTGCGGGCAAGCTCTAGTGATGTACTCACGGAAATAGACTGTGGGAATGGCCAATCAGAGTCCAACGTCATACTAACACAATCTTAGGCTTACCCAAGACAAAACTGCAGATACAGAAGAAGCCATGCATAGGATAGAGGCGCCATTCGATGTATTCTTGCAAAGGTGGAGTTGCTTCACCAACAAGGAAGTTGAAGGCCCAGTTCGTGCTTGTAGAGAGTGAGACGCCTTTGGCCCGAATAGCGAGGGGCATGATCTGGTCCGGAATCCATGCTGAGCGCTGACTATGCGGAAGAGAACTATCCAACACACCTCAGGAGGATATAACCATGGAATTGGTCCCCAACTGCGATGAATGAATGAATGGATATTAAGAAAAGTTGAGATAATATATACCTGTATCCAAAGGCAGCGTTGTAGATGATAACACAAATGACTACCGCATTTGGTGTCCTCGGAACATCAATAAACATCCACCATCCAGTTGCACCCAAAGCAATAGCCATCTGAGATCGGTTAACAACAGTTGCGATACTTGAGGAACAGGAATACGTACGACTGCTGCCCCAGACAATAAGATTGCACGACGACCCCAACGGTCCACCAGATACCATCTGTAACCTGAATGAGTTCAAGAAACACAGCAGATTATTGAAGACTTACGGAGGAAGCGTACTAAGGACGTAAATGATGGAGTTGATACCTGTCATAAGAATAGCATCTCGACCAATCCAGCCAGCCTCTGTGTCGTGTTTCGTACATGTCAGCTATGCTAGAGTAAAAGACATGGTTGTGCATCAAACCTTCGAATACTCGAGCTGAGGGAAATATATGATTGAGTTTTCGATGGGTGTGGAGCGAAAAACAAACTTACGAGCATAATAAGAGATTACTGTTGCAATCAGCATTAGCAACAACTTGCAAACAATTGACCATTAAGCGTACCATTGATGCCGTTCTGAAAAAGCATCAATTATATACGGATACCTAGCAAAATCACGGCGACTTACGAGTTGAGCGAAAGCCTGAGACGACATTGCGAGTAAGACACGGCGCTTGTACTTCCTCCACATTGCGGCGTACGAACGAGCTTCACCGGAATTTCGCTGAGATGATGTAAGAACAGCACTACTGGCTCTGGAACTTGAATACTCACATCCTCTATAACTTTGTCCTTAATCTCTTTGAATTCTGCCATAGCACTCATATCCTCAGGGTCACCTCCATGCAAATCTACGATGATTTGCAGGCCCTCGGCGTCCCGATCGGTGTCTAGAAGCCAACTGCATACGTCACGAAATCAGCTGAGTAGATGGTGGGGTAGGGAACATCCTTACCGCGGACTTTCGGGCATGACTAGGGAACCTCCTGCTAAGATAGCCCCAATGATGCATTGGAGAAAGAGAGGTATCCTCCACGAAAGATCCGAATCGATGTAGGAGCAAAAGTAGTCAACCCACTACAGATGGAAGTTAAGCAAGCAGTTCGGTCCGTGGTGACGAAACTTACGACAGAACTGGAGTAGCCAATAATATTCCCAGTGAACTCCACACATGCCAGAGCACCTCTCTGGGGTTCCAAAATGAATCAAATTGACAAAGTTGCGACAAATTGTAAGCACTTACATGGTCAGGCGGCGAAATTTCACTTTGATAGATGGGTACGATAGTGCTGTGTACAACCCGACAATGAATACGCGCTCAGAGTCAAAAAGGCTGTATGTAGACTTACGAAAGAAGACCGACACCAAATCCACTGATGACACGACCCACAATCATAGTCCAAAAACCGCTGGTCAAGGTCTGAACCGCGCCACCAACCGTAAAAACAAGTGCACCAATGAAGAGTGTGCCTTTGCGGCCGATGATGTCCCCGACGCGACCAGCCGCGACGGAAGTAACTATAAGTATGGGAATGTGAGATGAAGGTAAGACGGCGGGTAACAGTCAACGCACTGAAGGCACCGACTTCAAGCACGGCAACCATGGTAGCGATTTCAAACGCCTCGGGTTCGTTAAAATACTTGCGGAAGTAGGGTCCTGTAATGATTCCACTCATGACACTGGCACATGGTTAGCATGTACACACACAGTTTACTGTGCAGACACACCCTTGATCATAGCCAAACTATGAAGGAAAATCAACACCGAGGACATAAACGTCACGAATGGACATACCAGAAAGACACCAAGGCTGGCAAAGACGGAAACAGCATACAGAAGGGGTTGGCCAACAAGCCTGTGACGAGAAGGAGAAGCATTGACCATGATGCATGGGCAGGGATAGTGGTGGTAGTAGCAAAGAGACTGCAATGCAGTCTGAGTTAGCGTAGTTGTGAGGATGACCACGTGGTTGAGTTCCGGCAAACCTTTAAACCATCACCAATATGCCCTCCTCCCAGCTCTCTATCGACGATCTTGAATCAGAAGTTTCATATGATTCCGACGACGAGTATTTTCTTGCCCAGCAGGAGTGGGAGGAAAGTCTCCAGCAGCTCCAACAGCTTTTGTCTGCCGTGTTGTTGCCTTTAGTCGGGAAATGGGCTGGTCGGAGGTGGAGCTACTGGGGTCTTGTCTTCTCTCATCTCTCCTAAATCACCTGTACTGATTTCCTGTCCAGCTTACGCTCGTTATCTGAGGCTTGGCTTGGGGAAGTCTTTTTTCTTAGGAAAATAAGGAGTCTGCTATTATTTATTGGAGGTTGCTATTGTATCCATTACCGACAGCTCCAGGTCGTCTCGTTCCAGTACTTATTCGTCTATATACCTTCCCAATCAATTCTGACAAAATGCCAGTAGGCCGGAATCCTGATTTATTCATCTCGTTCACCACTTCGCTCGCCGTCTTCCACTCTTCCCGTTCCACTAGAGCTGACAAGATGAGGCACCACGTATTGAAGATGATGGGCACTTTTTGGCGGAGCATTTCACGGTAGTAGGAGAGTGCTGTCTGTATCTGTCCGTTTTTGATACTAGCATCTATGAGAACGTTGTACCCTTGGGTTGGTAGCTTGATATTACGACTTCGCATACGCGTCAGTATCTGTCGAGTCCAATCCTCCGCTTTGTCCCGTGGAAGCCATTGTCCGCGATGTATGCCAGTGATGAGAATGGAGTATGTGATAGCGTCCGGTTGACTGTTTGAATTCGTCTCCATCCTGTGCAACAACGCTACAGCACCCTGCAGACTCGTCTCGTCTTGTTCTCTCAGCAACCTGTCTATAATGGAATTGTAGGTGGTCACATTGGCCTCTGTCCCCTGCTTTTCCATCATCCGGAACACCATATCCACTCTATCCTTGCGACCCATCCTCAGAAGGACGGACAAAATCGAGGTAAAGGTGACTGCATCTCCAGGAATCTTCGCTGCAGCCATTCGGTTGATCATTGCTCCGACACTCTTAAGATTTTGGGCCCGACCGTAGTGGCCTATGAACGTATTGTAGGATACGACATCTGGCTTGTAGGGCCCAGTTTCCATCGAGTTCAAGAAAGCAAGCGCATGATCAATGCGGTTGGTCGCTAACAATCCGTGAAGCACCGTGTTCATCACCAGCAGATTTTGCTCGCCAGTCAATTGATTCATGAGCTGCATCCGAAATTGGTGATACCTCTCCATTGCCATCTGAGGTCTTTTCCCGTTGAATAGAGCGGAGATGAGAGCTCGATAGGTGAGGACGTTGGGTTCGACGCCGGCAGAAATCATCGAGTCCCAAGTAGCAACCGCATCGCTGAAGGATGCCGTCTTGGCATAGCCATCAATGAGTGCTGTCCACATTGATACGTTATGAGACAGGCCTAATCGCAAAACATCTTGCCAGACCTTCCCGGCGAGGTCCTTGCGCCGACATTCCAGGAAGGCGGAGAGAAACGATGTCCAGCCAACCTCAGTCATTGCGACAGATTTGTTGGGGGTGATTAATGTGGGGTCTGCAGCAAGATAAGGATGCGGGTCTGTCATGCCTTGAATGACTGACTCGTAGAGCTTCTGTAATAGATGAGTGGCCCCACTCTTCGCGAAGTTCGTAATTTGTTTGGAAAGGGAAGGAGGGCGGGCAAGAAGCCTTGCGACGCTTAGTCTGCGTGTGTAGAGCTCGACTTTGCGTTGCAGGAGGGGATCGTGATCGAGGAGTGCGCAAAAACTCCTGGTACTGAAGTGATGAAAACGCACAGAAGTTTCCGAATAGGTGCGCAAAGCGTCCTGAAAAGAGTCCCGCATTGCGTGTGCAGTTGTAGCGGCCAGGAGGAGGTTGACGCGACCGGGTATATATACACCAGTATTCAGGGATTCGGGGGTCAACGCCAGGGAGTCATGCCGCTCGTGTGATTCCTGGGAATTGTCTCCCAAGGGTTCCCCCTCGGACATGACGGATTTGCAACGGTCGTAGAGGTCGAGGACGGCTTGTGGATTGTTATGCCTGATATGATAGACCATACAGGACTTCAATGCTTCCGTCTGATGAGCATTAGCGGCCATGACAGAGATATCCTCCATCCACTCTCGGGGTGAGTCGAATGAGACGGAAACATCGGGAGATGAAAGGTACGAGACGGCAAAATCGGAAATTCTGCCTAGATCCCAGTTTGCAAGAAAGCGCGTCAGACCCTTCTGCTCGAGGTCATGCCAGCAGCGATGAAGGCCATCAATATCCTGTTTCTTCAATGCCATATTTATCTTCGCAAGCAAGCGATTGAAAACATCGGCTTGTTCTCCGAAAACGTCAACGCCATGAGAGGTATGTTTTCTTATGATGACATCCTTTATGCGGTCGAAGAGTTGGTTTGGGATGTCATCCCTGGCACGTCGACGATGAGAAACAGGGATAGATACGAGAATTGGTCTGCAGGTGGACGCACGACGAACAAGAGGCAGGTCGAGGAAAAAAGTCAGACGGCGCATATGACCATGTGACCTATTTTCTCTTGAGCTCATCGTTTACGACAGTCTGCATCACAAATGGGTCATGGCAACAGCGACAAGCTCTACATCACTCATGCTGAGCACGCCGGTCAGTTCGGCAACCATTCCGCCTCAAAGGGCTATAGGCAGAAGCAAGACGCTCCTCATCCCGGCGCAAGGACTCCATTCGACTGTTGTTCTCTCTCCTACCAGCCCTTCTCCCACCCAGTTTGTGCAAGGAATAAAGATGGAACTGGCAATGTATTTGACCTCGTCAACATCATTCCCTGGCTGAAGCAGCACAACAACACCAATCCTATCACAAATGAACCACTTACACCCGCAAATCTCATCACTTTACATTACTCCCGTAAAGAGGCAACTGGCGAAATCCATGATCCAATCTCCTTCAAACCGTTCAGCGAGCATTCTCACATAGTAGCTGTCGCGACAACTGGTAATGTTTTCCTGGCAGAGAGTATCAAAGATGGTCGGGATTTGATCAATGACGTTCCCTTTGCTAAGTAAGTTTGGATATTTGCTGTTTCTATCCTTCACTTATTGGACGTTAGACAGGATGTCATTACTCTCCAGAACCCACATGGCTTACCTCCTGCCTCTGTCCCCAATTCATCGCTTGCAAACAAGCAAGTAGTTCAGGAGCAGAAGAAACCTGCACCAGCTAAAACGGCGCCGTCTGTCTCAAAGACCAAAGAATCCGTGCCCTGTAAGTCTTTCACCCGAATACTCTGCACTTGACTCACCTTCCTGTCCCAGGGAACATTTCGCCTTATTCCAATGGTCTTCCGGGTGCCTCGTTGACTTCCACCTCGGTCGACCCACAGATTGCTTCTGGTGGAAGCAAACTTGTCTGGGACGAGGTGGGGTCTCTCATGCTTAACATTAGCACTCCTTGATTGATCTTTTCCGATTCTAGGAAGAAGTGATGTTTGAAGAAATCTCGAATCCCCCTAAAGGGAAAGGGAAAGAAAGAGATGTTGGGAAACGTCGTGCCTACGTCCGTGTCGTCACTAGTTTAGGCGGCGGGAGCCTTAATTTGGAACTTTACTGTGAAAAGGTTGTTCTCTCCTGGTGTCTTACCACTCTATTTACTTACCACTGGTCTTCAAGGCCCCAAAAACGTGTTACAATTTCTTAATGCTCGCCCGACAAGGAAAATACGACAACTGCCTATTTCACAGACTGGTTCCAGGTTTTATGATCCAAACCGGTGATCCAACTGGTACTGGAGCCGGAGGCGAATCATACTGGGGCACACCGTTCCGTGATGAATATGATCTGAAGGGCGCGGCTAAACACGATAGTCGAGGCGTAGTTGCGATGGCTAACAAGGGTGCAGGAACGAATGGGTATGATTGTCATCATGCTCTCTATATCAGGGACTAATGAAAGCTATTCGTCAGGTCACAGTGGTACGTTACGTTCAAAGAAACGCCACATCTGGATAGAAAACATACAGTGTTCGGAAAGTTAGTTGGTGGTGAGGATGTGCTGGACGCGCTCGAAAAGCTACCACGGAAAGCTGGCACGGAGAGACCTGCGAAGCCCGTCAAGATTACGGAAGTGATAATGTGAGTTTCGACCTATTTGTTTTGGATTCATACTCACATTTCAGTCGCATTTCAGATATTCTGATCCCTTTGATGAGTGGAAAACTCGTCTAGCGAAGAAGCTTGCCAAACGCGCCGAAGCTCAGAATGGGCCCAAGGCGACTCCCGAAAAGAAGGAAGGGGACAATATGAACTGGTTTGGTACCAAGGTTGGGTCGGATACGGCGTCAACCGTTACCAGTGGTGGTGGAGTAGGCAAGTACCTTAACTTGAAGAGGCCCCAAGAAGCAGTGGCCGGTCAACTAGTCGATACTGAGGACACCTCCAAGAAGAGGAAGATAGGTTTTGGAGACTTCGAGGGATGGTAACACAACGGATTCGGTCATTACTTCTACGCGATGTACAGTAAAATGCGGTATGTATACAGATTGGTCCCATCCTATCCTTCTATCCTCACATGTGAATCCAAAAATTGCCAATGAACCAAATTCATGAGGGTAGTGCTATACGTTGTTTCACCCGCTCCTGTGATGGCTCTGCTTCCATAGCATCTTGAGCTGCAGGTGCAGTTGAAGGCGCCTCGGGGAGTGTGATGACCTGTGTTGAATTTGAATGAGTTGAACGGCAAATGAGAATTGGAATGTACCTACCAAAGCAGCCTCTAGTTCCCGTAGTTCAGTCTGCACAGCGTCTTCTTCGTCCAAACTCAAATTGTTCGCAAGCATTTCATTGATTTCCTTCATCCCATGTCAGTTGTATTCGCATATACGACCTGAATGAACGAGCCTCGTACCTCTTGATATGCCCTCGCTTCCGCAGTCTCCTCTAACAACCTTTCAACTGACTCGGGGTTCATTTCTTTATGTATTTCCTTCAAGACATCGTTTCCTTGCTTTAAGCCATGCAGCACGGATACTTCGACCAAGGAGAATTCGATTGTTGAGACCTATGCGAGGTAGAAAGCAATCAAGAGCTTCAC
Organism: Tetrapyrgos nigripes; assembly: GCA_013368315.1. Taxonomy (NCBI): domain Eukaryota; kingdom Fungi; phylum Basidiomycota; class Agaricomycetes; order Agaricales; family Campanellaceae; genus Tetrapyrgos; species Tetrapyrgos nigripes. The sequence continues at coordinate 1,004,223 of JAACJM010000001.1, forward strand.
GACACAATGATGCATGGTTTCAACACACCAGTTGCTCTAGATTCTCCAGCTGACCATCGGTTTTAATTAACAAGCTTTGCTGATACTTCCGTCGCCGCAAAGCAATGAGAGCCTTGTCTTTCTGTCCGGCTGCTAGATGAGTCTTTGCAATGACTTCTTCCCGGTCTAAGATGGCTTGAAGCTACAAAAACACAATGAGTATTCAGCAAGACGGAAGCGTAGTGAACGTACCTTCTTCTGGTACTGTTTCACTTTATCTCTCTGTAGCTTCAGACTGAGATTATGAGCGGAATACAACAATTGAAAGGAGTAAGAACAAACTCCAGTATTGCGCGGTCTTGAGCTGTGATTTTGGGTGCGGACTGATTAACTCCCATGAATTAGAGTGATGAAAAGCAAAGTGCCGCTTGGAGTGCCGAATAACGACTTATATATCAACAAGACCGCAACAAGACCGCAGTGTCTTCACTAAGATATGATTCTCCACTATAGTGCAGTAGCTCAAATGTAAGATACGGAATACGATCTACATTACATTATTTTAAATAACCATCGCCCAAAACAAGGATATCAAGCTCATACTGTGGTCGCCGCGCGTGGTCGCGAAACAGATGACCCTCCATGCAAGGACCTGACATGCAGTCTAGGAAGGTGAGTCAACTCAGAACTACCTCTCCACGAAGACTCATCGGTTGTATATTCCAGACTGGATTCTGGGAATTGGCTGTGCATCGTTGTTGAAGGGTTAGAGGTTTGAATCATTGAGGGTGAGCAACGGCGACTTGGCAGCAATCCAGGCCTTGTCAGGAGGAACAAGATGACGTTAAGGATGCCGGAGGATGAAAATAATATGGCTGAGAAAATGGTGGCGGAAGATGGTACAGGTCGGCCAGCAAATGCTAGCCAACGGACTAGAGTGATCGGGCAGATAGTTATAAGATAGATGAGAGGATAACTGTTCGTTGTTAGCATTACTGATCAGATGCCAGCAGTGGAAATCTCACAAAAGCATTTGCATCGCTAGTGTATTGGCTTGCCTCATCTCTCCGCGGCCATGCAGTGCAAGCAGATCGGACACGTTCCTCAATCTTGTCAGCCTAAATCTGAACCTGAAACCGTCCACGGTCAAGACGCCTTGGGCGAGCTTAGCATGAACAAAATTCCGAGGTTGTGATCAGACTCACCCTTCACCACCAGAGCTATCAAGAAGTACCCGATTATGTGAACCGCCGCTGCAAACCACATCCAGACGTACTCAAGGGCAATCCTTTCACCATCAAAATCTGAGGTGATCCAGCACCCTAACGAGAGTTCAATCATGATGCTGAACAAGACGCAACAGTGAAAAAACTTGCAATATTGTGTCGCTCCGTAATAGTCTTGTCTACGATGAGCAGCTAATCCAATGGTTACTATCAAAACCATAAAAAGCTGCTGTCTTATGAGCAACATGACCATTCTCAATGAAAACGAAAGCTTACCCATATCGCAGCAATCACAAGCAGAACAGTCCGAGGCTTTGAGTACAGGCGAAGAACGAGGACAGAGAATGTATGGATTGTAATGGCCTGAAGAGTTTCGTTTACGAATGACAATTTTCCAAAGCTGCATTACCTACAAGAGATCTAGAGTGTCAAAATGAGGGAGCCGGACTTTTGAAGAGAGATTGCGGTGTTCACTGACGTGAGTGCGACACCAACGTCACCCATTTGTTTGAGAATTCCTTCAAGACGGTTTATCATCTATTTATGACCTCCAGAGAGTGCAGAAAGGCAAACCTTGTGCTGTACAAAGAACACCTTCTTGTACTGTCTAGAAATTGGGATTATTAGACAGGCTCTTCATCGGTTGTTATTTGTAAAGCTCACTGCTTCTAAAGCCCACTTGATATCTATTATTCCACCTGACAAACGATTCATCATACGTTACACAAGGCTAGTCTAGAAACTCACCTACGGCTTGAATCAAGTCTGATACTAAAAGGTTGATAAAATAGTAATGTATCTGAGTTGAGACTCTCCAGCTACAGGTTGTATTGACATGAAAACCCTTCAGAGTGACGGACGAGTACTGTAGAAAGGACAGTTCAAAATTCAGAATCAACACAAACCCAACTAGAAGCTTCGGGAGACTCACAAGAATATACAACAGAAGTAGCCCTACTGTCAGGGCAGATACACAAGCAGCTTCTCCAATGAGCACAAGACCCAGTCTGACCCCGAAGTCAAAAGGTTCAGCTTGTTGTAGTGTTTGGTCCGAGCCTGAAGCGGACTCCATGAATGGAGTAAAAAATCAGAGCGAAAGGGATTTTGAGCGTAAGGATACCCAACGGAAGGCAGGACATTACCCACGTCCACTTTATATGCACTGTTTGAAGGTTGTCTTGCAAAAGCCCTCGGTCCCTGGATCAATAGTTGTCACGGCTTCTCATTGAGAACGTACCTTTTCCTACGTATTAACACCGGGAATGGACTATAAACTTGTCTGGAGGCGTCCATTGGCTGTCAATCAGAAGGTGTTGCAACGGCACAAACGCTGGAATCAACCTGGAATAGGATTAGCGTAGGGAAAAGCTGACTGATTGACCTGTCGAAGAAGTAGCACAGCTCTGGTGAGTATATTGGAAACGAGGAAATGACAGATTTTGGGCCCCATAGCCTGAATTATATCTGCAGGGTAATCAAGAGTCACAGCGCGGATAGAGTTTTTGACTGCAACGCTAAACGGTCGTCTTGAAGGCGACTTGTGATATGTGGTAGTCGAGACGATACTCATACGGTGATAGAGTATGCAGCTCTGTTGGCTATATCACACTGCGGGAACGTCCCATCATCGCTATAGTATCCAAACCAATCAAAGTCGATTTCTTCTGTCCTCTGTCTGAGACCGGCCGTAGAGATGTCTGATTTGGAAAGGCTATTAGTGCCATCGAAACAACCTTTGGTACCGACCAGAGTCAGAGCCGCCACGGTGTCATTGAGAATCCAGCGGATACGGGTAGGTCCTTGATGCGGTATACGATAAGACTTGTCCCACGAGATTTGGGCCGAAGACTTAGAATACCAATCCGACCGCCAAAGTAAGTCTTGGCTTGATAGCAGTCAGCGAAAACTCTTACTTCGATGATGACTCTTGGAATCACGTACCGTACACAAGGCCAAAGCTGTAAATTCCGAAGACACACTAATCAAAACGAGTACATTTGGATAAGCTGAAATGCAGCACGAATTTTCGCTGGACGTGGTGCCATGAGTCACGGTGGTATCCACATAAATCGATTGGAACAAAGGCGACGTGACGTCGGGTCAATCTGGAGTTCCACCGATAGTTGAGTCAACGACGGTGATTTTACGTTGCTCGAGGTGAGCGACAAGTTACTTGATCCACCCAAGTGCCAGGGACTGCGCCAGAAGTCCAGGTAAAAGTGTATCGAAGTTATACCTGGTATCAGAGGCCTTCCGAATAAATCATACGTGACAAATGTTCTAAAGCAACAGTCCGTCGAAGAAGCATTGGATGAGGCCCTGGACCATGAGCGCTTCAAGTTGAGCTCTCGTTCTCGTAAAAATGACCCACTTCGTATGGGCAAAGTGGCTGCATTGCGACTAAAGTATTGATTGTGAGCATGCAGGTCGAGAATGGTACTCGATTTGCAAGATATATTGCCGACTAGTTACCCATTATCTTGATCCCGAAAGACGCGACGCCATCACTGGCGCTTGGACGAAATTCGTCTGAAACTAAAGTGCAAATTGACATTATTATTTTTTAAAATCGATCCTGTGCAAGTAAAGTGTTGAAGAGTATGACCATGAGACTTTCCATGTCAAGTACCATCGGCGATTATGAGGAAAAGAGTCCATGGTATTCACTACCGTACTCTTCTACATCAAGTCAGTATTCATGATCATGTCATTGCAGCGTCTACTGAGGGAATTGCCCGTCAGTAATGGTATCTGGATCCGGAATCGTGTAATTCGCAAAGCAGTCAAAGTCGAAATCGATTTCTTGGATTCTTTGCTTCATTCCTGCAATGAACGTTGGGAGATCGCAAAGACCATTAGGATCTTCCGCACACCCATTGATGCCGGTGAGAGGGACAACGCCATCATTGAGGATCCAACGAATATGGGTTGGATTGGTGGAACCGTCTTTGGACAACACCTGTCCAACAAGATTCGAGCCAAAGGGTGCGAGTTGAGTGACGATGTAAGTCTTGGCGCCAGAGAAAAAAGCGTCAGAAAACTGCGAAGAGAAACTAGATGTATGTGTACTAACCTGATTGTCAGGAATATGATCAGTAGGCAAAGGGCCGTTCGCGGCTATGCTGGTGAAATTCATAGCAGTTATAACTGGGGATACATCAATTGGAGGTACTCCATCAGTCACAACGGCGGAACTCACTTGCAGTGATAACGGTGTCGTGAGAGGCTATGGAGCATTCTCAGTGAAGAAATATCCCTGAGCTTGAAATATACTTGGTGCTTACCGTCAACAAAGATAGGCTGGTTGAGAGGGAAAGTTACATCATTAGAAACGATGGTCTCATTTACAGATGACCCAAAGGAAGTGATACGCTCTTGGGTTAGACGAGAAACAAGTTCTTCAACCCAACCTCTGCCTAAAGCACTGGTTGCTGGGTTTCCAGGGCCGTTGGAGTACCAGAAAGCGAGATCTAAAGATGAGGTTACGTCTTGACTACTTGATCTGACACTCTTTGAAACATACCAAGGGAATACTCGAAGCCCTTCCATTCCTCCTCGGTGAAGAGATCACAAAACACTGAATATCCCAACGCCACTGTCTGTTTTGTCGGTGTCAGAACCCGCTCTATTGCGATACGACAATGTATATGCGTACTTCGTAAGGGCAGAGGGTCTGCATATTGTAAATGTCCGCGATTGTGAGGTTGAAGCCCTCAATGAAAGGGGAAAGCCGTTCTTGAGCTGGAGCGAGGTACAGTTGAATCCATTTTTGGGATTGGACAGACCCAAAGGATGAAATATTGTTGTTGGCATTTGGACAAATTTCATAAGGGGCAAGGGTGCTGTTGAATCCATCTGCCTCAATTTCAATCAGCTGATGGTAGTCAGGTAGAATAGCTCTGAACACCGAAAAAGCCTGCTGCGAAATGCAAGCTAAACCAGCGTCAGTAATGTTTAAGTTTTGGCCAATGGCAGCAACATACGCAGAGTCGACCATACGTTCTGCAAAATATAGAATCTTAGCGTCTTGCCATACGACAACGAGAGCGGCAGCATACCTTCTGAAGTTGTGCGCCAAACGGGTAAGTCACTAAAACCTTTCAATAGCTGACCTGCAGCAAAAACTGGTCAGTTACGGAATATTCAGTGTAACCACTGAACAGACCATATTTCACGCGGAAACCAACACCTAAATTGAAGCTACGAGGGGTTGGACTTTCATGTTACATCGACTATAGAAACGCCACATACAGTTGCTCGCGTCCAAAGGGTGCTAGACACGATTAATGAGGGAATACGGAGGACATTACTCGGGAGCTCACTAAGAATTTCAGCGCCCAATTTGTATGTCCAGATGTTCAAGAATTCGAGCGGACCAGTAGCATTGAATCCTACACCTTGAGCGGCGGCATGAAGCTCTGTTGCAAAATCTGCAGGTCCGGATCCCGACGTGGGATAGCGCGCACCGTGACGATGCAGAAGCTGAACTTGCTGAAGAGTATATCCTGCTGGGATGACGGCGGACGCATTGGGAAGCCCAAATGACGCGACCGATTTGAAGGGCGAAAGGTTGCCCCAGTGATCTATGACATTGAAGCTGCTTTCCTTATTATCGGAAGTGTTTGGTTGGACAAGAGGGAAGGCTTGTTCCACTTTGGCGACAGCTGGGGCAGTAGCGATGGACCCTGCTTCATCTCCCGCTGCAAAAGGTGATCAGTACCAAAGAAAGACGGATATTGGTAACCTACTTGGAGTTGGTCCTGCAAAGCCGACCTGTTGAGCGTCTGGGAAGAAAGTATCGGACGCAGTGACAGAGGCATTGGCTGGGGGAATTGGAACGTAGAGGTACTCCCAGCGAAGGTAGATGCAGTGGCGCCTAAGCGCGCTAGGGTGACCGCAAGGGCGCAGGAAGTAAGGAGCAGCATGGGAATCCAACTAGCTTTGACAGCATCGTAAGGTTTTTTATACTTGGATTTGAAAGAAGTACGAAATAGAAAGGTAAAAATAAAATGAATGCAACAAACTACACACGTGCCTAGCGTCACTCTCGCCTTCGATGTATTAGGGACGTGTCTAATGGCCCTTAGACTTGTCCACCTCTTCAGAAACAGTCCCGTTCAATGCCATTATCGCAGATATCATGACTACATTCGATTTACAACCCCAGGCGGCATCATAAGACTCCCCCTCAATAACCCAAAAGTCATCGGCGTAGCCAATTCTCGTGGAAACAGAAGGTACAAAACTGACATGTTCGGCATTCTCTTGCTAATCTCAGTCTAGTCATCAGGAGGACTTTTATGCTTTCGCTGCTTTGTCTTTGGACCCACAAGAGCTTCAGTTAAGTGTCAAAAAGTCATTTGGCATTGATTGGGATCCAGCAGCTGTAGGAGAACCATTTGCACGACAAGCTGTATTTGTTGGTGTCTATGACGGGTGTGTCGCAACATTCATATCTCGAACCCTAGCCTAATCCTTTCACAGACATGGGGGCTCCGCGGTATCACAGACCCTTCGACAGGAACTCCATGGCACATTTGAATCGGTGACACCCTCCATCATTCCCGAACTCTACCTCTGGATAAAAGAGCTGGGTGGTTATTTCAGACGTTTCAAGGGTGGTGCTCTCGCACCCTGGATTTATCCATCCGAAAATTCACCTAAATTTGATCTGGAGGCCAGAGCTACCGCTGCATTCTTCGAAGTTAGTGGTATACTTTCTCGGTCAGATAGGAGACTGAGCAAAGCTGTTCAAGATTGATAGGCAACTATCTTCTGATAAAGTAGCTCAATCTTGCGGAGCTACAGCATCAGTGGATCTTATTACAGCCTCTTGATGCCCCTGCTGCTCCATTCTTCTCAGCGGCAAGAGTAGCCCTGACAGTGGCGCATTGTGGGTTGGTACCTCCGTCTCGTGTAAGGAGTATTCTTTCACACTTTGCGTTTGACAGAGATACACGGGTTCTGCTATGCTCAACGGATGGCGGAAAAGCCTTTGCAATGACCCAGAATCACCATGCTGAAGCTCGTATAGAAGCCTCTCGTCTTCGTCGTCTGATGGGCTCGTCAATGATAACAGATTCTTTCGGTGAATCCAGGCGAGTACTGTTTGCGACAGGTGATCCTCTTTCAATGCTAACAAAGCCATCAGATGGATGGGTGCGTTGGAAAATACCAGAGGGTATGGCTCTCGAACATTCCATCTGCTGAACACCTTCTCATGCATTTCTTTAGCCTCGGTGATCTGCGTTTCGCAAAGTTCGGAGTCACTCCTGAACCGGAGGTCAGGACGAAATTACTAACAGGTCTGTTTTTTCACATTTGTTTCTAGATCAATTAATTGAAGTCGTCTTCCTAGGTGACGAATGGGCCTTTGTGGTTTTGCTTTCGGACGGGGTTTCATCCATTCTCTCAGATGACGAGGTCGTTGATCTTGCTAGAGGAGCGCCTGATCCTAAAGCAGCTGCAAACGCAATACTTTCTTTCGTAGAAGAGCTGGGTGGAGACGATAACACCACCGCTATAGTAGTTCCACTCTCGGGATGGGGCAAGGTTACTGGACCTGACAAGACAAAAGATCTTCGTGAATATAGGCGCCAGCAAGCTGTCGGTTCTGAACGACAAAAGCGGATGTAGATAGACATCCTCGGATTTTGGAGCATTGGACATTGTTGTACACTATAGATTTGTACTTTCTTGTAATTTGCGGCTAGATGTGGATCAGTAATATTTACTGCTTAATCTTATTGCTCTCCATCCCCAGTAATGGCGACCTAAATCTGTGCAACCGCATGTCCGTCTGCACGAAGGTCGGACCCAGCGGCCCAGACAATCTTTCCAGAGGCATCATTGATCTTCTGAATGACCTGCCCACGACCCATCATGCTTCGACCGAACCCGGTGGCCAGCCGAGCGTCATGTCCCATTTCTGAAGAGCTCTCGTTTCAAAGTAAGTTTTATGGTAGATTGCTACACTCACCTCGAAGTTTAGCAACTGTCTCTTCCGGAATGCCTTCCTCAAAGTATACCTCACTGTTAATATCTCCTGCGACACCCGTTGCTCTCGTTTGTGTATCCGGGCTTCCTGCAGAGATGCAGAAACGAGGAGCGTCTAAGGATGCTTGCGGGGTGAAGCCTCGCAGCATGTTTAGCAGGACCTGTATATGACCTTGAGGCTACAGAAATCAGTACCTCAGTAACGTCATCGCTTCTGCCTACAAATGGGCGCGTTTTACCTGCATGAAGCCACCCATGACACCATAGCAGAGGAAGAGACCGTCGCCTCGTGTAGCCATAGCGGGGATGATGGTGTGATAGGGTCTATGAGCAATGTGAGCCGTGTTGGAGTCAGAGTATATGGCAGCTTATATATACCGTTTTCCGCCCTGATGTTCGAAATCAGTAGAGTACACCACGGAATTTACGGCAGAGGTACGCACCTCGAGCTTGTTGAGATGGTTTTCGTCCAGAACAAAACCACTTCCACGGTTTTGTAGAGTAAACCCGCATCCTTTGGGTACAGCTGAAGCGCACAATTGGGTGAGCTTGCATGCGATATCATCAACATTGCTTCTGCCTACCTCCAGTTCCAAAGCCTACAAAGACACGGCAGTGAACATTTGGCTTAAAAGTTTTGACTGAAGGACTCCTTACCGGCGTAGTTACTCTGAATATAGCTGCAAGCATTTCCCCACTGGTCTGTTACTGTAGAATGGCTCGACAAGTGCAATGCCAAGGATTGTACAAGCACGAACCTGAGAAGTACACTGTGTCTGTGCAGTTGACTGGATTTCCCTGTAAAGAAGCGTAAGATTCAAGTCGGCATAACAAACCCCAGACGACATACGTGTACTACTTCGGGATTGGATTTCGTGGGATCGATAAGTTTAGCTCTGCTGGCTAGATATTCCTATAAGCTATGAGATCAGGCTGAAAAGATACATGAGATAAAACTCACTTTGCTCAACAATTTCTTAACAGGTATTTCATACGAGTCAGGATCTGTCACGAAGAACTGACTGTCTAATGTGAGAGGTAAGGAAGAAGTTCAGTGGATGGGAGGACATCATGATTTACCAGCAAACGCAAGTCTAAGGTAATGATGAGTTTTGTTTCATTGCAAGGGAAGTCAATCTCACCGTAAAGTCTCGACAAGAATATGGAGGTACTCGGGAGAGTTGTGTTCCATTTCAGATAGCGGCTTGATGATGCCCTGCTCCTGCAGACTCTCCAATATACCGAGTGCAATGAGAGCAGTTATACCTGTGCAGAGATATGTCAGGCCACAATACTGCTATCTGCATCGTGTCTCACCTTGACCATTCGGCGGACACTATAGGTCTTCTTGGTTAATCCAAACTGATATTGAGAGGTGGAAGCTCACCTCGTAGAGAGAAACTTCTCCTCCGTAGGTATACTTGAGCGGCTCAACAAAAGTCGTCTTGTGTTCGGCAAGGTCCTCCAGCTCCATCACACCCCCTTTGCTCTGAATGAGCTCAACAATTGCTTCTGCAACTCGTCCTTTGTAAAACCCATCCTTTCCTTTCGTTGCAAGCTCCCTAAAAGTCTGACCGAGATTGGGCAATTTTATAATTTGGCCAGGCAAAGGTGCTTTTCCATTCAAGAGCATTTCGTCAGCACTCGGAGAGGCGTTTTTGATCAAATCCTGTGCACAAGTGTGTTCAAACTGCGACCTGATTTTCCGAGATGATTATGAGCTTACTTCAGATCGTTGCCACTGTAAATGGATGTGAACATAACGAGACAATGTAGGGAATGCGTATACTTACTGCGAAGCTGTTGATCTCTGAGACTGGGACACTGGCAGAAAATTAACACTATGTCTTTCCAGATCCGTATAAGGATGCGCACCCTTCTTCCGCCAACCTGATGGCTGGTTCCAATACATCTCCAACAGATAACTTGCCACTGCCAAAATGCTCGATAGTATCGACCCATGCCGCAGCCGCTCCTATTATCGGAATTCAGACTTAAACCACAGGAGAAGCTGAACAACACTGACCAGGAACAGTTACCGAGTTGATATCAGTAGCAGGAAGGCTCGCACCAGTATTACCGCGTTTGCGGACGTGGTCGATCGTCAGTTTCTTGGGGGAATGCCCGGATCCGTTCATAGCACTGACTGTCTTGGTTTTGGCATCGTAGAATAAACAGAAAGCGTCACTAGGACCGAGTTAATCTGCAGCCGACATATACCGGAGTGGAAGCACTCACCCTCCAATTCCACAACAGCTAGGTTCGGTGACGTTCAGTGCAGCAGAAGTAGCCACTGCAGCATCGGCTTTGATAGCAAGATCAAAGACGGCTCTTGGATAGCTGGTCTTCCAACTTACCTGCATTTCCGCCTTTCCTCAGGATCTCAAGTCCGGCTTCCGTAGCCAGAGGCTGAGAAGCGGAAACTACGCCTTTGGTTCCATAAACAACAGAACGACGACTCGGAAATCTCTGGAGGACAAGTTCGGGACTGTCTACCTTTGACCAATCAATCTGGACGGGGGACATCTCTGAGGATAAATGTGAGAGCCATTTGCGCAAGACTGGTTTATAAGTGAGGAATTGAACGGAGTTCCGTGCGAGATTGATATGATAAAAAGTTTTGCCTGCCGCCATCATGGCCGACGCTCTTCAAGACAGACTACAGGCTGCTTCACGAGACTTTCAAAAGCTCCAATCCGACCTTTCCAATGTCATAGAAGCCAGACAAAGACTGGATGCACAACTTTCTGAAAACGAGCTCGTCAAGAAGGTCCGAATCGCGTTCACGTCTTCCCACCATCTGCGACTCACAAATTTGAAACAGGAATTTGCTGATTTGACGCCAAACAATGTGGTGTACAAGCTGATAGGACCCGTTCTTGTGAAGCAAGATCAGGCGGAAGCAAAGAGCAACGTAGACAAACGTCTAGAGTTCATCCATAGTGAAATGTGTGTCAACTTCTTTTGTACGCCCGGGTCGTTCTCTCAACATTTTTCTTAGCAAACGTATTGAAGGCCAGCTGAAAGAAACAGAGACAAAGATGGAGAAAAAGAAGGGCGAAGTGTGTGATTTTTGTCTGTGTTAATGTCCTTCCTGACCAATGACCGGTAGCTTGTGGATATACAAACTACTCTCCAACAACAGCAACAAGCCGCAGCATCCTCATAGTCTCCCCACATTACAATAAGCTGTATTCGTACCCTGTATTTCTATCTGACGTGCAAGCTGAACCTCGAACAAGGAGAGTTGTGAACATTGAGAGTACATGTAGCATCCCCAATAGTGCGGCAGGCTACTGCTGGGCCGCTTGCATTGTTTGAGCACGTAACCGCTGTCGTTCGGTCTCTGGACTTTTAAGTATCCGTTCGAGTTTGAACCGTTTTCGCGCAGAGACAGGAGGGCAGTTACGAATGAGCACCATGTCATCCATGCGTAGCTCTTTTCAGGAAGTGAGATGAGTAGCAGTCAACGTGAGCAGCGAGCCAACGTACTATTCTCTGGATCATGGGTTAGGTACTTTTTGGTCCGTTCTAAACGCTGCAGAAGAATGAATGGGATGAAACAGGAGAGCTGGCGGTATACACACCTTCTTTGTTACCGGGTGTACCATCCACCGCGAGACAGTCACAGTGACCGTCTTGTTCATGAACCCTGCTTTAGTAACCAATCCCTGAAAAGCCATGGGAGGCATTTTGACGAAGACTGCAGCGGTGGGTTTCTTGAGGGCGTTGTGTGTTAAAATCTGGAATGGAAGGTCACGTGCGGAACGCGTCCACAAAGTTCCAACTTGCCAACTTCAAGCTTGATCCTGTTCTCCTGTTTTTCACGACGCGACTATCATCTCCAACCTATCCATCCTTCATATTGCCCACAATTGAGCTCGCCGTCGACGAATTCTACCCTCACACCGCCCTTCATTATTATCAATTAAATTGACCTCAAAATGACTTCTTCACGAGAAGAGGTCCAACGCGTTTCTCTTGAATCCGCGGAAGACTGGAAGCGTATTAAATCCGCATATACTGACGCTGTTCTCTCTCGTCTTGAGGACGAAGGGGTACCCTCTGGCAGTCCCATCATCAAGTATATGCAAAGGGTATTAATGGTTCAAAATGGTGGAACGAAGTCGTATATGCTGACTTTCGAAACAGTTTATCGATCAATCCTTGACCTCTGCTCAACCCAATTTACGTATAAATGGCCGAAACTTTGAAGCACTAGATCAACAAGATGAGCCGGGTAAGACTCCCTGCAAGCGCCTGGTATTGACTTCCGCTCACATTGCATATACGCAAGATATAGAGCAGTTTGACGAAGCTCTCGATAGGCGTGTCTGGTCTCTGGCAGACAATCGACTAGCTTGGCACAAAGAGATCGCCAACAAACGACGAACGATCCCTCAAGAAGTTGAACGTACCCTACATAAGCTCTTTGAACAAGAAAAAGTCGAGGAACGAGATTCGGAACTGCAAGAAGACGATTCTGATGAGCAGATGATTGAGGATTATGGACCAAGTGAGTGATGATAAATGTCCGTTGGTTTGCTCGAATCTGATAGGTACAGACCAACAAGCAGATCCAACAAGTGGTTTCCACAAAACATCAGCTTGGGCGGAGGAGCTTTCGCAGGTAATCATTTCTGTTGCAATCGTTTGCATTCCTGTTTATTCAAGTAAACTTCACCAGTCCATTCCAAGTCAACAAGAACGCTCAGAGCGATTTGAGAGTGTCGCTGAAGATGTCAAAAGGTTGGACAGATAGTCGATGAGTGCTTCATTAATGTCGATCTATTTCCTATCTGTGTCTATTGACTTATGCAACTATTCATTCTGATGGTAGGGTATGTATCCTGTGTAGTAATGTATCTAATACTAGTCCTCCGATCCTCTGTGTAGTACAAAATTATTGTGCATGCTGTGATATCGTGAATGTTCATGCAGCAGAGTTTTCTGATTCTTTTTGGGGAGTGACATCAGCCATAGAAAATTTCGATTTTGCACGCAGTCTGGCACCGTATCTATAAAGCAGGTCAAGTCCGTAAAAGAATGCATTTTTGCAAAGATAAGGAAACGCACTTCATAAAGGCAAAAGGAATTGGTGTCATCGCAAGCGCGATGAATCCAAGCAGAGAAGAAGCCCAACGAGCTCCCATCGCCTCGTACATTTGGGTTGCGAAAAGCGGAAAGATGGCACCAAAAAGACTGCGAACGACGGTGTTGGCAGAAAGAGCAGAGGCAGCCATTGCCAGGTAGGTATCAATGAGATAGTTGAACAGGCTCAACTGAGGACAGAGGTTAGTATGAAATATACCGGTCTGTGGATGAAGAGCTCACAAATATCCAACTAATGCCAAATGCCATTAATCCGCCAGCCATCATGGGAGCCCAGAATGATACGGAAGGATACGATGTCCACCTAATCAGGCCATGAGATTTGTCAAGAAGCTGAGGTTGACATATGCTCCTACCCAAACCAGAAAAAGGAAATCGCGAAGAGAGGTGCCGCAATCCGCCCCATCTCTAATCGGAATTCCGGGGGAACAGGATTTGGAGCCAGTCGTTCCATTTCTCGTTCATATCGAGGATGGAACGTCAGGACATACTACAAGTCTGGTCAGAAAATGACCAAGACACGAGCAGGCATGGACTTACAGTTGTCACTGCGCAAACACCGCCAACCATGACAGGTATGAACATAAGACCGCTGATTCCGGCATTGAAACCGTGACCTTCGGTGAATACGATGGGATAGGCTTCGAAGAGAAGATAGAGACATCCATAAATGAAACTCGTGTAAATCGTTATAAGCCACATCATGGGTTCCAGAAATAGTAATTTGAACGGTCGGGCAAGAATGTTTTCTATTTGCTGACGGTATGTTTTCGAAATCCTTTCTATTGCTGCATAGTAACGGTCATCGCCGGTTTCCTTTCGCTTTTTAGCAGCTAGACGTTGAAGTAATATCGGTCTAAAGAGAACGGTGAGACGTCAGTACTTGTAAAATGACCACTAAATGCTAGAAAACTTACTTGTAGGTCTCGGGGACAGTGAATACGATCAAGACCAGACAAGCTCCTGCAAACATGGTCAAGACCCAGAAAAGCCAACGCCATGAGGTACCTGCACGAAAGTCAGCAGCCTTTCAACGAGTCTCCATCGCTTATACGTACCAGAAACAAATATGAAGCCTGCTATACTTGGACCGAGGGCTGGGCCTGCAAAGGGCGCGACGGTGAAGATGGCCAGAGCTTTCCCGCGTGTCTTGACGTCCCAAATATCAGAAATTAGCGCACTATAGAGGAACCAGTCAATTCCTTTGAAGCGAGTGTGAATCGTCCAAAACAAACCCAGAATTTGCTAGAGGACATGCAGCAAAGACTCCTCCGATGAATCGGAAGACCAATAATGATGCGGGGTTCTTTGCGAGTGCCATTGCAAGTTGGAATACCTGACCGCAAGCAGATGGTAAAAAAGCGCATAGATGAAGCAGAAAAAGAACTTACAGTGTATACAAAGAAGCAGATGATAAAAATGGGTCTACGACCTGTGCTACGTCAGACACGATGGAGTTCGGTGAAGAAAGAAGTTACCGTATTCCTCAGAGAGAGGTCCCCAGAGTAGAGGACTGGTAGGACGCGAATCAGTATCAGCTGAATAATGACACACAAAGAACTCGGAATTACCCTACGCAGTACCCCAATACAAATAGCGATATTGTCAGAATAGCAACCTCCCTCGATAGATGATACTCCTCTATCCAAGCCTGAATGATTCCGGAAGCTAATTATCGAAGATGTCATTGGGATTCGCGAACTGGCAACTAGGACAAACATACGCGCTGAGCTTGCAAAAGTACTGGAGTACGAGACGTCAGAGCGTGTTAAAAGTCTAGAACAGAGGATAAACTTGGGATAGACGCACGCGTTGAGGACCAGCAGACCGCCCATCATTGTAATATACCATTTCCTCCATGTTGACCAGTTCTAGATTTGGGGTCAGTGCAAATCTGACAAGTGGCGTACAAAGAAGTACCGCTGGATTGGATGGATCATCACCGAGATCAGAGATCAAGAAGGAGTCGTCACTGTCAACGTATTTCTCGTCCCTGACTTTCTGTGTCTTGGGGCCTTCGGTGGAGGGATGCACGGTGACTGCTTCGGAAGCGAGACTGGAACGATCTGTGCTGGCCATGGATGAGCGAAAGATTAGTACGGTAGTCCAACATTTATATATAAGGGTGCAAATGTATCAAAGGTTGATATCCGACAGCCAACGGACTTGGTCAATGATGATGACGGAGCCTCGGTCAAATCTTGCCTAGTTACTCCGGATCATAGGAGCGCTCTGTACCATAAATTCATCAGCATCTCTACAATACATATGTAGTTATTTCGAGGATGTCCGATTCACCTTTGCAAACAATCGAATGCCGATGCTATTACGACAGTCACGGGCGCCTATGTAGTAAGCTGCCGAAATTTGTCAGCAGGTCGGGACGACTCGTAATTATCCTGCAAAGCGCCTTCACCACTACTATCACTGTCAATGCTCTCGCGCTCCTTTAGGGCTGCTCGTCTCATCAATGCCCGCAGACCTGCTGTAATTCCTACTCGTTTTTACGCTACTCCTCTCAACAATCAGCCCCCCGAAAATCAAAGGCAGGAGACGGAGAAGAAGCAGGAGCAGGAGCAGGACAAGGGAAAGGAATCTTCCCCTTCAGGAAAGGAGGAGAAGAATGTAGAGGGAAAGTCGAATCAGGATCAGAAGGGTCTCGAGGGGTTTTTCCAGCGTGTTCAACAACAGCGCGCTCAATTCCAGTCACGGAATGATTCCAGCCAGAAATCTGACGGCAAATCCACAAAGAACCCCCCGCCACCGCCTGGAGGAAATAACAACAACAATGGGTTCAATACGGCTATCAACTGGATCACAGCACTTGCCATTGGACATTTCCTTTATTCCAATTCCACCGCATCCTCGTCCCGCGAAATTACATGGCAGGAATTCCGTACTGCTTTCCTCGACAAAGGTCTCGTCGAGAAACTCAGTGTCATCAACGGCCACAAAGTCCGCGTCAAACTTCACTCAAATGCGACTGGATCCATGTATCCGTCCGTCTCACTCGGTGGTGGAGACTATTACTTCTCCATTGGCAGCACCGACGCCTTTGAAAGGAGACTCGATGAAGCCCAAAATGAGCTCGGTATTCCTAGTCACGAACGAATACCCGTAGCTTATAACGACGAAATCTCAACTGTCGGTTTTCTCCTCGAATTCGCTCCTACTCTCGCTGTCATCGGTTTCCTCTATTGGATGTCTCGGAGATCCTCTGGAAGTTCCGGTGGAGGAATTTTCAGTATTGGAAAGAGCAAGGCTAAGCTATTCGACAAGGACACCGAAGTGAAGGTCAAATTTAAAGATGTAGCTGGTATGGACGAGGCCAAGGAGGAGATTATGGAGTTTGTTCAGTTCCTGAAGGAACCATCCAAGTACGAAAGGCTGGGAGCGAAGATTCCCAGAGGTGCCATCCTGTCTGGACCGCCTGGAACTGGTAAGACTCTTCTTGCCAAGGCGACCGCTGGAGAGGCGTCTGTACCCTTCCTTTCTGTGTCTGGCTCCGAGTTCGTCGAGATGTTCGTCGGTGTGGGTTCCTCCCGGGTTCGCGATCTATTTGCTTCTGCGAGGAGGCATGCTCCTTGCATCATCTTTGTCGATGAAATTGATGCGATCGGGAAGAGTAGGGAAAAGGGTAGAGGCATTGGCGGCAACGATGAACGAGAGTCTACTCTCAACCAGCTTCTTGTAGAAATGGATGGTTTCAGTACAAAGGAGCATGTCGTCGTTTTGGCTGGCACAAATCGTGCCGATGTGCTTGATCCCGCCCTTATGCGACCTGGTCGCTTTGACCGGCACATCGTCATTGACCGGCCTGATGTCTCCGGTCGCAAAGGCATTTTCATGGTCCATCTTTCGCCACTGAAGCTATCTGACGATCTCTCCCGAGACATGGATGCCCTCGCACAGAAATTGGCTGTCTTGACTCCCGGTTTCTCTGGTGCTGATATTGCCAATGTGTGCAATGAAGCCGCTCTTCGGGCAGCTCGTAAAGGCCATGACTCGGTCAATTCAGCACACTTTGATGACGCTATCGAGCGTGTCATCGTCGGTTTGGAGAAGAAGAGCCGAGTTTTGAGTCCATTGGAGAAGAAGACTGTGGCCTACCATGAAGCTGGTCACGCTGTTGCGGGATGGTTCTTGGAGCACGCCGACCCTGTCCTCAAAGTCAGCATTATACCTCGCGGAAATGGCGCGCTGGGTTATGCACAGGTAATGTATCCTTTGTCGTTTCCCCTATTCAATGCTGACGCTTCATGTAATCAGTATCTTCCTCCCGATCGCTATCTCCTTTCAAGTCCTCAATTATCTGACCAGATATGTGTCACCCTCGGTGGTCGCGTTTCTGAGGAGATATTCTTTGGTACTGAGAATATTACCAGCGGTGCACAGGATGATCTTCAAAAGATTACGAAGTATGCGTTCGAAGCGTGTGCCAACTATGGAATGAACGAAGTCATCGGCCCTGTCAGCTACGGGGGTGATCGTGGAGCCAAGGAAGGATGGAATAAGCCATTCAGCGAGAAGACTGCTGAGACCTTGGACACCGAAGTGCGAAAAATGATCACGTATGTATATCTTTGTCAACGTCTTTCTCCGTCACACTCAAACTTGTTTCTAGTAATATGTACGACAGGACAAGAAATTTGTTGAAGGAACACAAGGATGACGTTGAAAAAGTGGCCAAGCTGCTACTGGATAAGGAAGTTCTTACCAGGTTGGTTCCTCTTCACTCAACATTACGAATTGTACTGACCTCTTATCTCAGAGAGGACATGATCAACCTGCTTGGTAAGCGTCCCTTCGCGGGTCGTTCAGACGACATGGACAAATGGTTAGACGAGCAACAAAAAGGTGGCGTAGCTGTTCCGGAGCCCTCAAGTAATCCTCCTCCTTCGGACGATCCTCTTCCCTCTCCCACAGTTGCTACGAAACGGGTGGACTCATGATGTCTCATTTTAGCATGCAGCATCCTGTATTCTATGCATTTCTCCGTTGGTAATTTGTAGACGTGCTAGGGATCTTAAACTACTACAATATATCTTAACATCTACCACGCTCTCATATTCACTCTTTTAGTATCCTCTTACATATACAACTATACTATAGAGAATACCTGAATCCGCTCCACTCATCACCTTTGTCAATTCTGGCAGCATTAACACTCGGATATTGCCCGTTCCCGGCATGAGCCTTTGGGTTATCGAAACCATCAATAACTTCGTCCCTTTCTCCTCGATCTCGACGTGCGTTTTCACGTTGCAAAAGTATTCTGAATAACAGGACACATATGAAGCCGAGGGCAATGTAAGCTAGAACGATGGCGTGCCCCATGGTATACCAAGGAGCGTCTGTTGCCCGGTACTGTAGATCTCATGGTAAGCCTGAAAGACTCCAAAAGAGGCTGCAAGGGGCAAAGCTCACAATATTCGCCGTTACAGCGCCATTAATATTACCAAAACCAATGGCCATTCCTAGTCAGATGAGAGTATTGAGGTCTGAGCATTCTCGGGAAAGACTAGTCCTGGAGAACGAACCCAGAGTCACACTCCGCTTATATGCTCCTTCTACGTTTCCTGCAACCCATGCTACATTATTGGCTAGTCGGAACCTTGATGAATGGGAGATAACACTTGGCACAGGAAGGAGGTACGTACGTATAGACGGATAGATGGCCCTAGCGCGCATGTTAGTTGATTATTGAAGAAACCATGAAAATGCAAAGCCTTACGATGCACCTAGGAATACAGCAAAATAGGATAGACCTGGTGTCCGGGAGCATATCAAGATGATATACCCAATCAATCCTGAATTGGCGCTAGTGAGACCAATGTTTGGAAGCGTTTTCTCTCCCAGACGACTCACCAGTCCCGAATAAAGCTCTGTTATTTGTATACTGCTTAGAGGCTCCTAGCTGCCAATGGGACAGGCTGTTACACTCACAAGCTAACGTAGGCACGGCGATTCTTCATGTGGTCTCCCAGAAGCCCTATGACGATAGTCATGAAACAGCCCCAAATATAGGGGGGGACTGTTGGTAGATTGTCAGAAGCGAGGACATTACTGCTAGTGTACGCAACGTAATTCACCAGATAATAAATTTGCCTTAGTGGCGGCAAATCCTGAATGACAGTCTTGAGTTTTTCTGCGCAGAAAAATGCATTAGCGGTAAAGACCTAGCTGGTAAAGGGATCGTGGATCAGTCATTTGAACTTTAAAAGACAAATATCAGCATACCTGATTTATGATGGTAGGTAAAAATAACGAAAAGGCATATAACGGCCCATCACTTGATAGTTTTCGTTAGCATTATGTTCATTGGAGGGGTAATTGAGACATACAAGCCCATGTATATGCCCACTGCGATGAAGTACGTGCGTAAGTAGTATACAATTTATAGCGGTGGCGTTACTTACTGGCTATCCATGTCTTCCAATCCGTAAGACTTTGCCAGATGTACTTCTTCTGATAATCTTCGCCCGCTGCACTCAACCTCATGTCTTCCTGAAGTCTACGTATGAGGAAAACCCCTGCCAGTGGAGTGGGTTGAATTATGGTTTGCATGGTTGAAACATCATTGTCACTTACTTTCCTCGTCACTAATAAAACCAGCCGTCTCCGGAAAATCTTGAACCATCCAGTAGGATAACAGAGCAATGACGATGGTCAAAAGGCCTTCGAGAATGAATATCCACCTAGTTGGCTCTAAGATTTGATAATACACCATAGTGTATGTAAGACCCACCTCCACCCAGCTAGAGAACCGACCCCATCCATGTTATGAATAGCTACGGCGAGAAGACCACCTGGAAATTCAGAAGCATAAGAAGAAATTGAGCCATAGAAGAAAAAGAAGACCTTACTGAAAGCTCCTGCGACCGTAGCTGATGAGAAGAAATATGCTATTTTTGAACCCATTTCATCGCGTTTGTACCAGCTGTCATGAACTCCTCCAGCCTTTACTTTCTCCCGAGAAAACCTTCAGTATACACACCTTGAGATGTAGAAAACAATGCCAGGATACATGCCGGCCTCTGTAAGGCCAAGCAAGATACGTACGGCTGCACCATGAACTCATTAATTTAAACCAACGCCAATCAAGAGAACGTCTCGAAACTCACCCAACAAACCTCCGTAGTTGTGAATAAAACCATGACACATCATTACAACACCCCAGGCCAACATCATTGAACTCAGCCATATAGAGGGCTTGAGTCGTCGTAGAATTACATTACTTGCGGGCTAGGGATAGGAAAACCTATGAGTTGTTCAAGTGTTTTTCAGCACCATGAACTTACCTCGAACAATGCATAAGGGAAAAAGTACACAGTCAAAGCAATCAGATACTGCTTATCGGTAACGTTGCAGTCTTTCGTCATATTATACAGCTACCAGCAGAAGGTCAGCAAATCATCTGAGGGAATAAAGCCTACCTCACGACGTACTTTAGCATTTCCAATGCCACCTCTATCCAGGAAGTTAAGGAAATAGAGAATAGCTAGCCAAGGAATGACATGGAGGTCCACAAGGTACATCAACTTCTTCTCGTTAACATTGCTGGTATCAACTTCAGGACGATACAGAGCAGTTTTGTCGTTACGCTGGATAACGGAAGTCTGAGCAAGGGAGGCCTTCTCTGATTCTGCAGCGTCTTGATGCGTGGTTGTTGACATCTGGGAGAGAACAAAGCTTCCAGCACTTTGTATGCATAGTTTAAGTATAAGTCACTTCATACCCGACATCATCATGTGGGGTGATAAGATAAAGAGATTGACGTTACCCGAGGCCTATACAGAAATTAAACTACACAAACGCACGACGGTAGACGTCTATACCTATCACTTCCTCCAAACACGACAGAGCAGCCTTCAACCATTCCTTGACCGTTTCCGTGTCCTTCCCTGCCACCCTCACTATCGCACCATCACCATCCGGACGTATGAGGCTGAATGACCATAAGAAGTTTGCCGGGGCGCTCGACTTCATGACTGTTATCTTTTCATAGTCGTTCTTGATGTGCTCGATAGCGGCTCGGACAGCTGTGCCACACAACAGCACAGTAGCATAGCATGAATATGGATGCATTCGTTCTGCAAGAGTTCGCCGAGGGAATGGGTCTACCCCAGGCTCATCTGCTTCCAGCAGTATCACGTCTTTGGCAATTGTCGTCCCTTCCACGATAATTTCACTGCAGCTGCTATATCTCGAGAACACCCATTCTTCCCCGAGTGATCTCCGTCCCGAAGTCATCCAGTCAAGGACGACTGCAGAGGCCTCCTTTGTGAGATGAAAAGTCTGGATTTGGCTGTATGAGGCTGCTCGAAAACAGGTGACAGGGTCTGGGAGGAGTACTATTACACTGTTGGAAGAAACTCTGAAATCCATCTTTTGAATCGTAGGAGTAGTGTAGGTTTGAGCGGTAGAGGATTCTGGGAATAGTCTTTGTACCGAGGCGAGCCTTTGTTCTCCTCGTGTCTTGAACACTTTGGTAGATCCCTGTTGATGAATACGGTCGTTTAGAAGAGAAGAGTAAAGAGGAGTTCCCAACCTGCGTTAAAAACACAAGAATGACTCCTCGGTCTATCTCAGCAGACAAATGCACTTGATCGCCTGAAACCAGTCCTCCTCCATAGGTGAGAGCATAGACGACAGCGACAGGTTTTTGGTGGACTCGAGGAGATAAAAGTTTGAGAGGATACGTTGAAGAAAGTTGGGCGAAAACTGGGTCGCCGTTGTGCTGCGACAGCACGATGCGTCCTCCTCCTGCATGTAATTGAGAAGGAGGCATTGTGAGGTACACATCTTGGTTGCATATCAAACTTGCCAAGTGCTCACAGCCCGGATCTTAGAAGAAAATAAACATATGTTCCATATTTGAGTACATATCAGAAATTAGACTAGAGAGAGATGAACGAGTGTGGAGCCAAATCGAAAACGAAGAGCTATGGGCAAGAAAACAAAACGAACGAAATCACAACAGCTAATGCATCGTACATACAAAAGCAGTCCCAGAGTATGAGTAGTTAAAAGGCTGTATGGTCGATGGAAAAGTATGAAAAAGCATACGAAGGAATGGTTCTCAGTATTTGCGTTTAGCAATATCCCTGATTTCATAGAGGTTTGAGCGATCAGGCTCGTCCGATGCGAGTTGTCTGGAAAGTATGTCTCTCCAGCCCTTCATCTCCTCTGCGTGGCGAGCCTCTGCTGCCTTGCAGTTCTTGATGAAATCGTCATCGATGTCGAAGAAGACGGATGCCCTGGATCCCCTGTCACTCCCAGCTTCTGAAGGTGTACGACAGTGGCTGCGAGAAGGACTAGGAGGTTCACCAAGGCTACCCGACATTGATGTAGACGTCCGACTATGGACGCTGGTGTCCGGTGTTAACGTGGACAGAAGGTTGGCACGAATAGTGCCGCCCTTGGCTTCCCAACCATCGACATCTTCCTCATCATCTGCAAGATTGGCAAACACATCCGGTTCGTCGTCTTCAGGTGGCAATGTCGATATCCAACACATTCGTCGGGGATCGAAAATCATATTTCCCACTATCCGTGCTCCTGAAGCGAAAGAACCGACCGGCGAGCCTATCGATGATCCAGTCAAATGCGTGATGAGAGCCGGGCGTGTGGATGTGACCACGGCATCAAAATCGCGTAGAACTTGTTCGTTGCCCTCCCAGCGCAAAGTTTGAGGATTCCATTTCATATCCCCGACAACTGGACAAAGCAAAATATTGGATGATGAATTGCAGCAATAGAAACGGAATGACGGACCTTTGGGAGCAGCAGCACCTCCTGGGTTGCGAATCAAGACAGGTTTTTTCCTCACTTGAGGCGAGGTAACTTTCTTTTTCTTTGGGGAAAGTTTGCTCAAATTCTCTGATCGCGAAGTTCTTCTCAGCGAGCTTGCATTAGGTAACGATGAATCTGTGTAATTTTAAGTATGCATCATCAAGTGTAGCTAGGTGGCACTTACCAGAAGCACCAGAAATGTCTCTCCGCTTCTTTCTAATCGTGCCTCTGTCCGTCGGCTTTGGCGTGTATGTACCGCCAGGTATTCGATTTCCATAACCCTTGGGTTGGACATGGAATCGGCTCTCCTGATCACGGTCTGTTGGGAGATCGTCAAAGCCATCAAGCTCTGTGCCATCGCCATATGTGCGAGCCCGTTTCGGTCTCTTCAATGTTCGAGGAGCCGATGGAGGCGGTGCGTGAGTCGAACGTGATGAATTATTGGAAAGATTAGATGGGGGTCTGGGTAAGGGGGAAGAGGTGCGTAACGCAGGGGATTGGGGTGAGGGGACTGGACTGGAAGTGCCAAACACAGAAGATAGAGTTGGTCTGGATTTTGTCCGTGACAAGACAGTAGGCATGGTGAGGCGGAGGGCGGCGGGATTGGCAGAAGGAGTCGAGGGTCGAGTAGGGGGTACTCTGTAGCGCGTTGTTGCGCTCCGCTGATTTTTCGCCCGAGATGAGGCTGTGGGTTCCTCGTATCGTGCTTTGGATGGTCCGGCCGAAGACGATCCCGAGCCTGACGAGCTCGACTCCATCAGTGACGACAAAGAAGCTTTGCGGGTGAGTTTATGAGCGGGCATAGTTGGAGTTGGAGGCTTTAGTCCAGAATGGGACTTTTGGCCTCTGAGACCACTGGTCTTGGGAATGAGAAAAGATGAAGGAGATGAGGGAGTGGGAAAGATTTGAGAACGTGAGGAGTTTAAAGGGGGAGAAGGTGAAAGCCTAAGTTTCTGCAGCTGGCGGGCTGACGAGATAGGAGGGTTGACGGGGGATTTGGCTCGTTCAGACCTGAGTCTGGATGGGGGCCGCAAGGCGGATGGTTTTGACTTGGAGAGACTTGAACGAGTACGTTGAGACTTCTGCTGCTGAGCGCTGTGCAGAAGCCGGCTGGGGCTGAAATCCACATCCTCATCTATGACCAATCCCATCTCGAAATCATCTTCGGGGTCAGGACTAGCCACTTTAACCTGATCACCGACGGGGAGAGTGGTCTTCTTCATGTGAAGTATTTCCTTCAGTTTTCGACCACCAGAGTCGAAAATTCCGGACGGTATGACGAGACCGTCCATAAGATCTTCTTCCTCGTCATCGTCGTCTGTCTCGGTGTCGGGAAGGGATACGGAGGATGTGGAGTTGGAACCTGGTGAGGCATCGGCGAAACCTAGGGTAGAATATGCATCTGAAGACTGCGATGAAGATGTCTGGTCTTTGTCTCCCCATTCAAGGGAGTTCTTTGAAGAACGGTGGTTGAGAGACAAAGGAGCAAGGGAGAGGCGGGTGAGGTCAGATGGCAGTGCAAAAGCATCTTCAAAGTCTTCTTCGATGGGAGGCTGGGTTGTAGCGGGAATGGGCTTTGGGAGAACGGCGACCTTTATAGTCGAAGCGCCCTCGTCGTCTTCATCGGTGTCAGGAAGCTGCTGGACGTGGGGAGGGCGTATGGTAATCATGCGGGAAGAGTCGTCTGGAAGATCATCGGAGACAATGGGTGGTCTGATGCTGGCGCTGCCTGTCTTTCCCAAATCCATCTCGAGATCCCAATCCTCGTCGTCTTCGTCGTCTTTATCGGTGGCGGAATGGAGGGGCTGGCCGTCGGGGATGTCGAAATCGGCGTCGGGCCACTCCTCTTGTGGAGCATTTGTTGAAGGGGCGGGAATTGTCGACATGATTAGCAGAAAATGTAGGATATGAGCTGGCGAGCCAGCCTCGGAGAATTTAAAGCGGAATGCTGAAAAAAAGATGGACGGATTCAAAGGCGGCCTCGTGTAGTAAACGGAGTGGGAGACGCTATAGCTGCATTACATAAGTTGAGTCGGCCAAGTACTTGTCACACAATGGTCACACTTCTCCTATTGTAGTAGTTTAGTACGGTATTTAGTACGGTTTCAGCCGCTTCAGCTCGCGCGCATTATACTCGATCTCGTCAAGCTCAGAATGCTCTGGTCCGTCCTCTGCCACTACTTCTTTCCACTGCCCCACTGCTTCATCTAGCCCTTTCCTCATCCGGATGCTCCTTTCCGCCATCACATCCCCAATATCGTTCAGTTCGCTTGCAGTAAATACACTACGCAGCGCTCCGAATGCCATTAGATAGAGTCCTGATACGAGTCAGATGAATGTAATTAAGCAGAGAATGAAAAATACCTTTTGACAGCGGACATTCGCCAATGGCACGCTGCAGCAATCGTTTGGCTATATCTAACCGACGTGCCCGCACTTCAAACTCTATGCAAATCCTCCACAAAATAGGACTGCCTCGAGTGCTACAGTAATGGTCAAAGCTTTGAAACAACTGGCCAACAAAATACTCACCGTTCGCTTTCCATGGCACGTTCCAATCCACTCCGTGTCCTTTCAATCTCCTCTTCCCACCGTCCACCTTCCCATCTTGCTATCCACACATCCTGTACTCTTCTCGCAACGTCCTTTATTTCCTCGTTCTTCTCGCTCAACATTCCACGCACTCTTCCCCATACTCCTAATCCCTTTTCGCATTCCAAGACAAGGGCAATGATGATCGAGTTACTTCCATAATGCCCAATTGCCTCATGTACCCGGTCTCGCAAGATCGAAGGCGGTAAAGGATTCTTCAGCACAGTCCCGTATCGGTATAGAAACAGCAACAAAGCCACAGTCATACTCTCATGAGCAACTGACCCAGGCTTCAAAAACCCCAACTCCTCGTCAAACACAGCCACTGCCGAGCTGATGTCGTTGGTCAGGAGATCCAAAAGAGCAATGAGCTTTATCCACGATTCCCTGTCTTTCCAAGGTTGCTCTTCCCGAACAGCATCCTGTATTGTTCGCTTTGCTCGCAGGATAGACACCCCAGCTCGACCTTCAGTCTTTGTAGCTGCCATGATCACTGACAAAGCTCTTTCAGTACTTCCGGACAACCATTCCATTTCTGCCCATTCCCACCACAAACGAGACTCGCCAGGACGGACGGAAAGCGAAGAGGATGCGATAAGAACCGTCTGATACACTTTGCGAGCATCATCCTCTCTACCTCGCATCCGCTCCAACTGCCCATGAGCAGCCCAATGTGGCAGAGAATCACGGGCATCCGAGAGAAATGAGCGCGAGAGCTTCAGTGCACTGTTATATTATCAGTTCGGTGAACTATCACGTAGACAACAGAGAGCTTGCCTTTTCACATTGGTAGCAGCTGCAAACGCCAAAGCCAAAATATCCCATTCCCAGTCATCTGAGCCTAACCTCAGCTGTGAAAACACTCTGGAAATGAATTCATGGTCCAGATCCTTCACGTCGGCCCTCGACCATAAACCTGTGGATCCGAAAAGAGGATCCAGCGGTTCAATCACGCCCCAGGACCAATTCTTGACCGGACCAAAACTGTTGGCGTAGTGCTTCTGACGTCCTACCAATACGCCTGCAACTGAATCGACACCTGAAGCCCTCTTTTCCTCCGCAGAAGGAAAGATGGAATCGATGAAACTTGGACTGCTGACATATGTGGAGTTCCATCTGTCGTCCCAGCTGCCATCATGTGAAACGAGAAGCGTAGAGGTACCAGTTACAGGCAGGCCAAGAACGGCCAACCACGCCAGACGAAAGATATCTTTCGCACGTTGGCTTCGTAAACTGAGTAATATGTTTCTTATATCGGCAAATAGAACTGTGGAATATGGATCCAAGTCGCTAGAATCATCCATGGATCGTGTAGGAAGACGAAGAGTTTGATCGGCTGAAAACTCTTCAAGAGCCCAGGCTTCGTATGGATCTAGATTTTCGTCATGCGCACGTCTGAGTTGTGTAGAAGTAGAAGCCACCATGTTTTGATCTTGCTGACTTGAGATCCAGTTAGCCCAACCTTTGGAGCCTGGCTCTCCGACTCGGGGAGATTCGGATTCCCAGAATTCCTCGAACGAGTCCAAGCAGTTCTCAAAGGGTAATCCATAGGAGGACCGGTGCATCTCAAAGAGCCTAAGACATTCAAAGAATGAGAATTTTTTCCAGAGCGGTGGAACGCCTACTCACAATTCTGCCTGTGCCTGGAACATGGCAGTTGCTCGTTCCGGATAACCTAAAGAGCGACATGATCAAGAAGTCGAAGAGATAACAAATGAGGTATACACTGACCAGCTTGTTGGCAGGCGACTGCAACTCGCCAGAATACCCGCACTTTTCCCACCTCCTCTTCTTCAGAAGAGCCCAATGAGCGTAGAATGCGCTCTGCGGCATCGAATACACCATCAATACCATCCTTCCTAATAGAAATTTGCCATTCTAACCACTCGACCCAAATATCAACATCTTCAAGTTTCAACGCATTCTCCCATTCACTTCTCAGTTTATCATTGTCCCAAACCACGGCCCCTGCTCTAAGGTATTTGAGTTGTAGTCGCTTGGACGTCGCATTACAAGGATCGGCACTCATGGCTCGAGCAAGCAATGAGAGGGTAATTTCAGAGCGAGCTCTCGTTGCGTTCTTGGTCGTAATGTCAACAGTGGACAGAGTGCGAGACAAAAGACGTAGCCAAGTGTCAACAGACGTTGGATCCGAGGAGAGCTGCTGTTCTAAAGATTTGAGCGCCTCTTGCTCAGAGGTCAGGACATAATCATCGGATTCCTCGTCTGAGCTTTCGGGGGTTCCGCGATCTGACTTTAAGGAAGCATCAGAATCGGAATGGTCGTCCTCTCTAGTGATTGAACGGTAATCCTGGGCTTTGGAGCCCTCACGAGAAGCTATACGTATGTAACCGTCCACCTCCTGATATCTTGTTTCACTTCCGCGTATGCGTCTGGTCGATGTATTGAAGAGGAGTCGTCGAGCCTCTTTACTGGCCAAGTCCGTAACCTGACAGACGTTAGTGCGACATACCTTGGAAAAATGTAGTTCATATTGCGCACCTCTTTCCTGTGACCCTTCCCTACTTGGATTCCTTTATCGCTTCTGTAAAATATTGACCATTCAGGAGAAAGTCCAAGTATTTTCTTGCTGTCTTTGCCATCATTAAGGATTAGACGCGCGTAATTGGCAGGTAAACGCACATTTATCGCTATATCTCGGAATGTCTCCTTTGTGAAGACGCCCATACTGAACGTTCAATGGATCCCCTTTGCGATCTGAAAAGAAGATGCGTTGGTTAGAGTAAGCGTCTTCCTCAAAGCGCTGCTCGACGCGGTCATGTTTTCGCTCCTTCCGTTCCTTCTCCTTGTGCTTGGATTTGCTGTGTTTGGAATCATGTCGGTGCTTTTTGCTCTCCTTTTCGCGCCGAGGCTCGCTAGGACCTGGTTCAGCTAGGTCGGGAAAGGAATCGAATGAGGGAGGAAAGGACGAAAAGGAGGGAGTGGTCATAGATGTTGCAATTACGTACAAGACACACTCTACTTTTTACTGCCATGCGACCTCTCACTGAAGACGAATCCAAAGCTCTCTTCACAAAACTAGCAAACTATATCGTCTGTATCTACCTCTCGATCTCTTCTACTTACTTACCCTTTTTTTTTGCTTTCAGGGAAAAAATCTGATACATCTCATTGATAGACCCGACGAACCGTTTTGCTTCAGACTACACAAAGACAGGGTCTTTTATGTTTCCGAATCCTCCATGCGTCTGGGCTCATCGGTAGCACGTCCTAATCTTGTGAGCTTGGGAACCTGTTTTGGGAAATTCAGCAAAAGTGGCAAGTTCAAGCTCCATGTAACCGCATTGGACTATCTGGCGCAATACGCAAAGTACAAGGTGCGTGCTTTTTCAAATTTACTGTGTCCTTTCTGATTTATCGACTGGTATTCCAGGTTTGGATAAAGCCAAATGGCGAAATGCCTTTCTTGTATGGCAATCATGTCGTGAAGGCACATTTAGGTCGTATAACAGAAGATACGCCGGAACATCAAGGAGTCGTAGTATATAGCATGAATGATGTGCCTTTGGTGCGTTCTCATTCCTGTTTTTAGGATACTTTTTCTTACTCATCTACTTCTCAGGGATTCGGTGTCACAGCTAGGTCAACGGTCGACACACGGAAACTAGACCCCACATCTATAATAGTTTTTCATCAAGCGTAAGCTAATCCTTGCAAATCATTCAAGAGGTTTTCTCATTGTACCATCACAGCGATGTCGGGGAGTATCTTCGAGACGAAGTGAGTTTGAGTTTGAGTTTTTGTCTTTTACTGATGTCCATATGTCTTTCAGGACACACTCATCTAATCTTCTGAGGACTGAGGCACGAATCAAAATTATTGTATTCACTCTCCCGGTTCCGAAGTGCTCAGCCGTGGTAGATATTTGCTAGATTTTACTTTGGTGTATGTGGGGTATTTCCTGGTATTTCAATGAACACTTGTCTGTCCCGGTTTTGCTCTACTATGGACTCTCGGGTATACAAAACCTTGAGACAAAACTGAGACTCTTTTACTATGAACTCTCAGGTATGTATGTCAATGTGTGATGTTCACATATGATTTAGTTCGTACAGAGTTGACAATTTTTCACTATATCACAAACATGCAATGAGATTTTCCGCTGATTATCGTCTTCCTTTCTACTCCTTTCCCTGGGCACCGTTTTCTGGAAGGTTGGCCTTGTACGAAAAACTGTTCGCTGCATTGGGAACCTCGTTCTGCTTGACGACGTCAGCTTCCGCCTCTTCTTTGCCTGGGTAACGAGCTGGAGCCCAATTCTTTCCGTTGACTACAGTATGCAGCAGATCAAACCTGGAGTAATTGCCTGTTCCCAGCCGTTAGCACACCTCTTCCACCATTAAAAAAAAAAATTCTTGCCCATGGTATCCGCAACCAGCTTTACTTCTGATATCTTGTCCAAAGAGATCTCCGCATACAGAACGGCTTCTGTGCCGGGGTCGACCGGGGGGGCCAATGTAGATCCATCCGGACCATAAATCTAGTGAGAAGCTTCAGTAAGAAGGCGGGTCAGAACACAAAACTTCAACCCACCGTGCTAAACCCTCCTCCCGGGAATTGGAACCATGGGAAACCCTTCATCTTCATTTTCTCCGCGCCCTCTTCGCTGACAACATGGCAGCAAACGAGCCCAAAGCAACCACCTTCCATCGAGACCAACTGTGTCATACGACTAGATGCTTCTCCACTGACAATGTAGGGAGAGTTGCCTAGGTGAGGGGGAAACCTGGATGAGTGTTGGTCAACAGACGGTTTGTATGAGGCTATCATAAAATCTTACGCTGGCCACCAACCACCTACGAAAATTTGAGGGTGTTGGGCGTAGAAGTGTGTTTTCAACCAAGGCTATGGATTCACTGTGAGTGTACAATATAGGCTTGAAATGAGTGTGACGAACTTGTATATGTTCCTGATCAGTGACACTAGTCAGTCATGAACAGAGAAGAATCTGCATCCAAAGACTAACCCAGCAGTTCAGCGAGCCCAACCTTCCGTACGGTGTCTGGACGACGTTGTAAATAGACTGGGCTTTATCATCACCTCACAACAATCAGTAAGTTTGCAACTGAATTTGTGTGGACTTACCACTTCCGTCACCGAAAACGGTCTTTTCGTAATGAGTAGGCTAATAGGAAAGATTATTAAGTGACTGAGAATTAACCTTGCAGGCGGCACATTGACCTTGATCTTTCTGCGATGGTTGAGGATCGTACCATCTTGGCCGATGGTAACCTGAGCAATGTACAGAGAGGCTCCGTCTACCAAAATGAATTGGAGTTCGAGGGAAAAAAATATCCTGGCTCACCTCTCTCAGCGAAACCAAGAACAATGTTGACGTCGGCCTCTTTAACGGCTTCACAAATGCGCTCCATTTCAGGAGAGTGCAAGGCCATGGAATTCGCCTGGTACTGTTTCAACACTGGTGCCGCTTCGACAAACGTGTTGGACCAGGGCGTCCATGGGTAGCCTAGGAAGGAATCAGTCAAAGATGTAGTCTCACAGATGAAGAAATATGATAGAAACCTGGGATAAAGACTTCGGGGAAGCCAATGATCTTAGCTCCTTCGGCAGCAGCCTCGCGAATGATACGAATAGTCTTCTCGACGCCTCCTTGGAGGTCAAGCCAGACCCTGCAACGTAAGGGCAGTCAGGAAAGGCGATGGATATCGAGAGAAGGTAGCGAGCGTACGGTTCAGCCTGGACGGCCGCAACCTTGAATTTGCGACTGTCTGAGCTAGAAGGAGAGAGGGTGATAGGCATTGTAGTTTGAAGATTGTTCTGAGGATGTCAGGTCGAACACCAGCGTATTTATAGGCCAAGAAGCCAGTGTTTTGGCACCCTACTTCTCGTATTTCCATGGATGAAGTAGTGTTATTTCTGGGCGTGGGTGCAGTGCTGACTTACATCGGGTCAATTCGTGAGGACCTAGAACTGAGAAGTGGACCACAAACATCAAAGACCCGTCGGAAATGCCGCCAAGCCGGAAGTAGAAGCAGGATGGACAATACATGGAGAATTTCGGAAGCCTCGTCTCATACAAAAGCATTTACCTGCTTCCGTGGATAGGCAGTCATGAAAGTGAAAGTATTAGAAATCAGAGAAGCTTCGAAGAGCCACTTTTATTGTCGTGGTCAAGTCGTGGTGGAGGAGTAACAATACATCATCATGCACATGTCATTTGACACGCGACTAAAATGGCTTCTTCCTCAAACTATGCACGTTGGATCGACCTTGCCGGCAACGAACTCTCCGTTGACAGTGTAGAGGAAATCCTATCCCATATACCTGACGACTTTTGGGTAGCAGCAGCGTGCTACGACAGACTAGTGGACGACGTTAACGTCCAGCGAACACTCCTACAGGTCGGCCTAACACGTACTCAACCTGTCTTCGACCGCGTCAATCACCTCTTTCCCGACACCAATGCCAATGTCAACGACACTCATGCCCTGACCGAGCACTTTGAAAGCAATATTACCGACGCACAGTTGTGCTACATTCGTTCAGTCCTTCTCAAACGTATGGACCGCTTGAATACATTTGTGGAACTATGCAAGGAAGCACCGGAGTATTTGCAAAGGGAATCAGGGATGGATGAGGAAGACGCAGAATGGGAGGACGATCCTTGGGCCGAAGAACCATCCGCGAAACCTCCAGCAAAACCACCTTTTTCGCTCTCAGAATTTCTGACTGCGGATCTCCTACATTCTGCATATCAATTGGCGTTTGAGAGATGGTTTGGAGCTCTTCGGGTGTTGTTTGACCGACATGGCAAATATCTTTGGCCATTTAGGTTTGCAATCCTCGACCAAATCCCAGACTATGCTCCACCGTCGGACTATCATCCTCTTCTCCCATCCTGTAATACCCTGACAAATATGGAGCAATCGCCTACTTGGAACGAATGGAGGCTTGAACCTGACTGGTCCGAGTCGTCCATGGTCACCTCGGCTCTCGAGTCTTGTCGCGACTCTTGGGATCTAAGCATCTTTCAAGAGGCAGAGATACCAGAGCCTCCGTTCCACGTTGATCCTCTCACCGGAGAGCAGCTGTCTGCTTGGTATCAAACTCGGGTTGATGCCATCGTCTCTTCCACAGGCATGATAGACACAGTCTTAACAATGGTTCAGCATGGGGCCTCACATGGAGTACCTTTACTCGACGAATTAGGGGAAGACTTGAGCCTTCTTTCTAGACTGGTTTATGATACGCCTCGCAACAGTGACGCCCCTGATGAAGACTGGACGCTCGCTAGATGGCGTGTCATGGATCCACCGGCGATAGTTCGTGCATACCTTAGTCGGTCCTCCCCTACTACTTTACCAAGAGATATTTCTCGGCTGGTGATGCCATATCTCTTTGTTCTGGAGTCACGAGCAGAACGTGCTGGAAATCCGGATCCCTCCCTCGCCCAGAGACTGTTGCACGAGTACATATTGGGAGCTCCATTGGAGATGGCAGCGGCTGTCTTTGAAGCTTCGAAACCCACTCTCCCCCCTGCTCAAAGATTGATCAAAGATGATGAGGTCGTCGTTCGTCTGGCTCTTTCATGCCTTTACGGAAGTAACAGTCTGAATGAATGGTCTACGATGAGTCGGATCTTTGAGTGTCTTCCAGCTTGGGACATTCCTAGAGCTGATTCTGAAGAGGACGCTGCAGATACCACTGTCGCATCATTGGGCGCATACGTCACTCCCTCCACAGCCCGTCCCACCTGCACCCCCTCCGACTTGTTAATCTTTTTCAGCCCTCTGCCTCTTTCCTCACTATCCCGAGCTCTTGATATCCTCGATGTACACTTGGAGTCTGGAGAAATACTTTCCAGATGGAGTGTTCCGGCACCACTTCATTGGTTCCTACAAAGCAGCAACGACGCCGCTGAGCAGCGTGCTTGGGCTAACAGGATGTCTAGGAGAGCAGGAGGTGCTGAAGATCAGCTGAACGCACTCGAAGACTGGGAGTGGTTGCTCGAAGACATGCTCAAGCTGAATGGAAGAGGAGATAACAAGATTGCAGGGGCATTTGGCTTGCTCTCCCGCGATGAGGTATTGCGAATATATTTCAGTGGACTGTTGAGTACTGGCAGTGCGTCTTCCGGTTTATCTTTCTCTATCTCTGTATCCTCATTACCATTACAGAGTTTGACATTGCGAAGACGCTCTTACACTCCCGCAAGACTCAGCTAGTACTAGACACAGAAATCATCGAAGATATATGTCTCTCTAGTTCCAGGGAGTTTTACGACAACGCCAATTCTGGGAATTACAATTTCGGGGATATGAAGCTTGCTTACGAATGGTATGAATACTCTCCTGTTGGGGTTTCTCGGCTCATCTTAGTTTCTAGTCTGGACGTCCCTATCCCATCCGATCGCATCCAGAAGGAGAAGGAATTCATTGAAGCCACCTCTCGGTTGTCCTCTTTCAATGTCATGTCTCGACCAGGGATTCCGATTTCTCCCATTGAAATCCGACTTACAAAGGACCGCTTGTCCTTGATCTCCCGAGTACTATCAAGCAACAGTGATGCTTACAAGCACACAGAAGTCATTCTAGACCTTGTCCACAAGCTGGGTTTCCGGAATGACATCGTCGCCGAAGTCAAGGCTCTGGCAATGCTTGCTGACTCTGCGCTCCAAGCGGAAGATTTCACTAGAGCGTACGACACGTGTAGACGCATGACTGACACGGTGCTCAGTCTGCGAATGTCTGACATGGGAAGCGACAATCCTCAAGTAGCCGAAGCTAGCGAAGTATGCTGGGTCGCTTGCTTCCAACTGGGTCGCCAGTCCGAGTTTGATGTCACGAATCAAAAACTATCCCTTTTGGGGCGTGCCATTGAAATATGTCCTCCAGATAGGTTGAACGATGTTTTGACTGCTTGGCGCAGGTTGGAGAAGGAGGATATTCAAGCTCGGGAAGAAAGACTTCACGATCGCCGTAATGGCGCCGTGGAAACTGACCACCAGAAACACGCAAAACGTCTTCCGGAAACTGCAGCTGATTCGCTGCAAGCACGCCTTAGAAATTTCCATATGCCATCTCCCCCGTTGCTCAGTACCCCAGACGCTGCGGCTCTTGCGAGCAAGACTTTCCGATCTGTGACCGCCAACTTCCCTTTTTCCGTGGGCAGTCACCGTGGCAGATCTCAATTATCACAGCAAGGGGAAGACCAATCGAGTGTCAGCAGTCGAGGAGCTGAAGAGGATGTCTCTGCTCAGGCATCAAGGGTGTTCTCTAAAGGGATAGGATGGCTTATAGGGGCAGATGAAAACCTGTGATAACTGGACTCGGTTCCAATGTATGCTACTGTAGCTACAAAACCAAATACGAATAGGACAACCGCGATGGGCACATAAAAGACAGACATGTTCTCCAGAAATGATAAGGAAAGTAAAAGGATATCGATGAGAGGTTACATCAGAAAAGACTAGTAAGAGTATACAACTGAGATACCGATACTTAACAATAATTAATGAAAGCTTATACAACTAGAAGGAAAGGAGCGACTGTTCACATTAAGGATTGAAAGGAATTTCTGCTCGACCACAGAATCCACGCAGTGAGAAAAATTGGAGGGCTCTTTACACTTTACTCCCAAATCTATTCACGCCCGTCCCTGTTCTTGCCCTAGGCCTATTGACGACACTGATCGGCTTCTGTTCCATGGAGAATGTACGACCACTGTGCATACCACAGTGTTCGCAAAGCAGCCCATCCTTCGTAGACGATGAACGGAGCTCTCGAACCTCTACCTTGAGATCTCTGATTTGACCCTCAAGTTCCCAAACTTGCTGGTGCCACGCCCGTCTGGAGTTGACAATTTGCTCTTTCAACGACTTGATTATCGTTGCTGAGTCTGCGGTCGAATCAACGGTCAGGTCGTCCGTAGAAGTCTTGCTGTCGTTGTTCTCGGGCTTCAAGAAAGTGGCAGGAGTAACTGGAGGGGTGCTTGCAGCAAGGGAACTAGGGGTTTCAAGATCATCAGCTGAAGACGTAGGAGGGGAGGATAGGATATGATCGCTAAAATGGGTGCTGAACATCGTTGATATTGGCCGTAACTTGAGCGCCGGAAACTCGGTCACGTTTGCTGGCGCACTCTGTATCAAAACATCGGGAGCCTGTGGACGGAGGGATCCAGGTGTATAAGCAGAAGCCGTTAGTTGTAGAGGAGGAGGAGTGCGTTTCGGGCTGGGTACAGGCTTCGCGCTGATGGGTTCGCCAAACTGCTTTTCTTCAACCAAAGAGGGTGAAATTTGGGGAACAGGTATCCGATGGCTACTTATCGGATTTCTGGAAACAGACTGTTGAGCATTAAATGCTGTATAACCTTCCGATAGAGAAGGCACAGGAGGAGGCTCGTCGCGGCCATTAAACAGCCTCATGAAACCACTCTTCTTGTGTCTCAATGATTTCCCAGCGGCAGGGCTGTTGGCCAAACCTGGTCCCGGTGACGATTCTGATTCACGCCTATCAGGTTTGGAGGGGGTATTGCCACTGACTATGCTGCTCAAAGCTTGTTTGGCCTTTGCGCCAGCACTTATAGAACGAGAACGGATTCGTGGAGCAGTAACGTGGCCTGCGCCAGGTCCTTCCGGGAAAGGAAGTGTCGAAACAGCAGCTGTCGGCGTGGGGCACATGGTGGCGGCGCGGGCCCTTTGAGCTCTTGCCTCCTCCAAAGATATCAGATTGAAAGCAGGGGACGCCGCACGCTCTGTCCAGCCAGAAATGCTAGTGAGCTGAGGAGGTGGAGCAGATGAGATATCCCCACTGCTTTCTGACATCTCATGAGACCGCAACGCCACGTTACGTATGGATATCGGCGACGATATCTCTTTAGCGTGAACGGGCAGGCGAGGGCTTTGAGGCGAGGAAATCATGGAAGTGTCAACTGAGATTTGCCGACTTGGGGATTGAGCTAATGGAAGCGAGATATTTTTCTGGGAGCCGGTGACTGTGGCAGAAGATTCGCTGCTACGGAGGAAGCCGGAATGGTCCATGTCGTGCATCGACAATCGAGCATGGCCAGGATTTGCATAGGGATGATGTGTCTCCTCGACAGAAAAACCGAACAGCGGTCTAGAGCCGCTGTCGTCGACAGAGGACCCTTGGCGCAATGAATATACATTGTCGGGATACTCAAAGGTCGCATAATGAGGGTTGGGAGGTGGAACGGGTGATGAAGGAGGTTGATAGTGTGAATGAACGTGCGTGAAAGGCTTTCTCGAACCACTCTGGCTGTTCAGCGAGACGGAAGACAAGCTTCGTTGAGCCGAATCGCTGAGAAGAAGGATTCAGTAAACAGAAGACGAGAAGGGTTTGAAACTTACTAAAAAGAAGTCTGAGGATATGGCGGCTGCGAAACGGAGTCGAATGAAGTCTTCTCAGTTCCCCCAGATCTACTAGATTCTCCACTTCTCCTGCCTTCATTACCCGGCTTGGAACTCCCAAACACAAGGCGACGTGGCTTGATCCCAATACTTTGAAGAGCGGAAGTCATAACAGACCGCTGATCGGCACTGCTTTCCCAGTCCTCCTCCTCCTCGGGAAAAGGACTGTCTTGTAGCTCCCAAGGGGCCTTGGAATGGAAACGCATCTTGGGCCCTAGATAGCTGATTCTAGACGTTGTAGACTCTACGCCTTCCTGTATGGTCTCTATTGTGTTGCGGTCATCGTCTTCGTCGTAAGAAGTGGAGGCATAAGATGCACGCGGATCCTCGTCCATATCAAGCATGCTGACCGCGAGATCATTGAGAGGATCTCCAGGGCGAGAGTAAGAAGAGCCGTGAAAGGAGGGTGGGGAGCCGTGGAAACTGGAGACATCGTCTAGGTCTGCTCTAACATGAGAACGAGGGGAGAAAGCATGACTGTAGAGAGAAGGAGTGTCGGGGTAGTCGTCGGACACGCGAGAGTGGAGATCTGCACGAGTCGCTCGCTGGTCGAGGAGTCGGCTGATATGAGAGTCGTCCACTGGCGAGCCGGGCGACCTCAACATGGTGGTAGCGGTCCAAGCCTGTCCCAAATTGGATCACGCTTTCTCTCCCATGGACGTCCATCCTCTTGCCTCTTCCTCTGCAGGCCGCGTCTCTGGCAAGCCCTGGAAGTCCCCCAAATCCGCTACCGTGTACGTCGCCATATCGCACTCTCTTCGCCGTCTAACCTTTACGTTCATCAGCCGTTCACATCTTCCGAATGGCGTCAAGGCAAAAAGTTGGGAGGCTCGCATGGAGCAGACAAAAAAGGCCCTGGCTATAAAAAAGCTGCAGAAGGAACTGAAGGAGGAGAAGCAAGCTGATATCACTAGGTTTGTGTGGTCCTCTCCAACGTTGCGTGCTTCACCTCATGCCTTTTTCATTAGACGCTTGGAGATAACTCGG
Organism: Tetrapyrgos nigripes; assembly: GCA_013368315.1. Lineage (NCBI taxonomy): Eukaryota > Fungi > Basidiomycota > Agaricomycetes > Agaricales > Campanellaceae > Tetrapyrgos > Tetrapyrgos nigripes. The sequence continues at coordinate 1,042,320 of JAACJM010000001.1, forward strand.
GAACGGCGCAAGGCAGCAGAGGAAAAGAAAAGACTCGAGGAAGACAAGGCCAAGGTATGTCGCTCTTACGCTCCCTGTGTTCATCTCATTCACCGTTCGCTGCAGATGGGCGCACGCAAGGCCGCAAGATTACGGCGAAAAATGGGAAGAACCAAGAAGATTAACGGCTAACGGCTATCCATCGTCCATATTGTAGCATAGAATTAGTTTATCATAAAGCCCAAGTACCGTCCACCTCCCCTTCTTTCACAAAAGGCTTGTCCAAGCCAACCACAACACTCTCGCAAAGTGGACAGCTGCTAGCTAACACCTCCTCCAGCTCGGCCCTTAGCTTCTCCGTCTGCTTCCCTTTGCTCTCGTCTGTATCAGTCCGCCTGCCACCTCCAATACCTGGTATCCAGGCAGGGGCAGAAACTACCGCTGCAAGCGCGTCGGGGATGATCAAGTCGCGTATTCGATCTCCCGCAGACAAACCCGCAGAGAGTATGTTTCGTCCCAGAGCATTTGCTGCTCGCGTACTGTTTTGAAGAGGAGCCGTGAAATTGGACGAAAGCAGCGTACGTTGGGTTTGTGGTTGTCGGATAATCTTGGCTGGATTGATCCCACCCAGTTGATTAGGGGTCCCCTTCACTAATTCAGTTTGCAGGGCAAGGATGCGTCGCAGTGAATGGGATGGAAGATATTCCTTGGCCTATGAGAATGGAGACCATATCAGCAATAGCAAAGGGCATTATCGGCCGTCCTTACCAAGCCAATGAGACAGTCTGCATGGAAGTTGTGTCTGCACGGGAAAACATAGAATTGTCGGGTCAATAGGAGGTGTGAGCAGTGAGAACATGTCTCTCCTGCATCAATTGTCACGAAACGATTCCTTAGTGACGCGATGTCCTGCTTGATGGATTCTGCTGTCTTCGTGGCATCCTCCATTTCATTCTTGAGAGAATCTATATGTGATGAATACCCCTCCAATGCATGAGCAATTTCTTCCTTGAAATCATCAATCACGACAAAGTCTGGGAAGAATGGCAGGATGTCTTCTATCTTCAACAGATCTGTGTCTTCCAGGAACCGCATAGCACTATCGGCTTGTCAGACCGGACAGAATATGTTTCCAAATGTACCATCGCTCACGTTTTGATGTCTTTCTTATCTTGCACGACATATCTTGCAATTTTAAGCCAAAGCTTCTTGCGTAGCGGTTGATCATCTTCCGGCATGTCAGCATTGATCTTGGCAAGCTCCAAGTCTCCCTTCTCCAGGGCCAGATCTACGCTATTTTCGTAAAGGCCCATCTTCGAGTAAATATGGACACAAGGTTGTGTCCTACCCGCTTGTTTGCACAATCGCAAGGCGTAGTCGAGATCGTAGTACGGCTTCCCGGTCAAGGGATCTGTTGGGGCTGTGGAAAGAAAACGGAGTAGGGGTCCATCGTCGTAGGAAGATGAACTTTGTGAAGAAGCAGGTCCCACGTAAAATGTGATCAACAAATTGTGGATAGTTGAATGGGTGTTGTGCTGTTCAAAAATGACGTGATTGAGATATCGTATGGCTTGATTCGGCGAAAGAGGGTCTTGAGGAGTGTGTTGGAGTTGTAACAAGGACGGAATGAGGCGCAGAGGATCTAGTAGGGGCTGTTTGAACCAGGAATCGACCATTTCCTTCGGTGCTTGCCGTAAAAGCACTGTGCCAAATCGGTAGTAAAGCTCAACGTCTGACTAGATCAAGAGTGTCAGCTCTCACAACCAGACTAAATGAGTAAGGCATACTTGTCGGTTGAGAACATCAATGGCTTTAACCCACTCTTCCTCCATTATCCAATGTTCAATTACACGCTCATGATCTCCTACAGCGGTAGCGAAATGGAGATACATGTCCGTCCGTCCGTGGCTTTGGATCAGCTCGTATGTGGTTCTACGATCAAGATTACTCTGTTTGGACATGGTGTCAGCCTGTACTTGGATACCACAGACCACAGACTACCTTGTATGTCTCCAAAAAGTGGCGTAGATCTTCTTCGGTAATGGTCCTCTCGGCTTGAACGTTGTCAACGTTGGTGGAGACGGATTCCGAAGCGACGACGTCGTCAAGTTCATTGCACTTGCTAAGATAAATTTCAACCAGCCACGTTGCCAGCATCATTCTCTGTGTAAGGTCCTAAAAATCCAATGATATCAGCAACCCAAATAAAGGTGAACGCAGAGATAGCACACAGTCTTCTTTGTTCGTTCAATGCGAGAAATGAGATAGTATCGTAGCGCATCGCGTTCCCCGGCATCCAAGAATTTGAGAGTGACTTCTTCAAAAGACACCGAGCATTGGGCATAGGCCTGAGCAGCTTGAACAAAACGATGTTGGTCAAAGAACCAATGAGCTTGGGATGACAAAACTTGGTTTCGCTGACTTGCGGTCTAAAATACGAAATATGAGTCGGGGAGGAAAGGGCCTTTTGACAGATTACCTTAGCATAACGAAGTGCGACGTCAAACTGCGACCTCTGAAGATAGATTTTCCACACGTCTCGATCTTCATTGCCCACTAATAGCTCAAAAATGGACTGGTCTGTGTAAATCCAGTACGTTTTGCGCACAGGATCTGCAGTAATTCCTCTGACTTGTTCATTCACTTTCTAAGCTGCAGTATGAATGGGGCTACAGCCAAAGGATAAAAGAAACAAAAACTGACCAAGGGTATAGGCTCTTCATATGTTACTTTTTTATCGAGGTGACAGATACCTGTTATGCGATCCTTGTAGACCATGACGAAGTGAAACTCGGTCAATGCCATCGAAATAGGGAATTCATGGGTTCCGATAGACGATAGACCGTAGGGAATAACATCAGCAGCGTCGATGAAATCGTCTGAATGAGAGTCAAAGTTGAGGTTTCCAGAGTAGATGCCCGGCGCTGGAGAGATATGAGTTTTCTGTCACTATACGAAAGTACTGTCACTTGCCAGTCATCCAAGCCAATGAAGTTGGCAACGAAAGAGCTTGGTCTGCGTTTGGGGTATAATAGTGTATTTCAGAATGCTGGACGTCCCCAGGAAGTTCCAATATTCCTAAAAATGCATGAGACATAGATCCAGCCCGTAAAGAGCAACATACTTGGAGCATTTTCTCTATAGGCACCAAAGAGACCAGTAAAAAGCCGACCACCATCGTCATTTCTTCTGTCCGGTGTGCCAACGAATTGATACATCCGTGAGGGAGTGGTGGCAACGACCAGAACTTTGCGAGGATCCGACACGGGAAAGAAATCGTATTTAACCCCAGTTACAGGATGTCCCTCTGAAAGCACGTACACGCGCTGGAGATAGCGTTCTTGGGACTTGAAGAAGTCTTCCTCCGCATTAAGTATGGCCTCGTATATTGCCCCGTTCCTTGCCCCAATCAATATTTCCCGAGTAGACGTAGGTTGGGAGGAAGACAACAACGCTGCTTTGTTCCATGCAACACTTTCAATGACCATTTTGAAAGTCTTTAATTGCCTCGGCTTCTTCCACGACCTAAATAGGTACCAATTCTCTCCTTGTGTAGAGGTGATGAGGATATGTCTGCCAGAGGGGTCCATGAACAATTTATGCAGTGTCATCTCTGCTGGTTTACGAGGAATTTGGATACGGATCACTTGAGTCGCATGAGCCAATTCAATGAGAATAAGAACGTTGGAAGCTAGGCCCATCACCAACATGTCCGAGCAAACGACGAGAGAAACGAGGGGAGCATTGATTGCGCACTGAACTTGTCCGAGGTCAAATATGGGGGCTTGGGCAGTATTCTGGTCTCCAGCTTCTTGCTGTTACACGTCAGAATGATGATACAGTGGAGATGGACGGTTACACACCGTCAAGCTTGGGTCAATATCTAAAGCGTCCTCAGGGTTAGATGGTTCAAAGCCCTCATACTGCAACCCTGGAAGAGCGCCATGACTGGCAGGGGCGGAGGTAGAATGTTCGACATCTGCAAAAGAGAATTACTAGATATGGACCTTTGAGAAGAAATCAGACTCACAGTCATCGAACATTGCTCACGACGTCAAGGACGTACACGGTGACGCTGCGCGCTGACTGACCGTGACGGTAATAGACGGTGATTGTGGTAAAGTTCACGCGCCAGAGTGCATAATTAAATAACCCCCAGTAGGCTACTCCTAAACTTTTCCCCAGCTCTCCATCATGTCTTCCGAGAGCACTCGTCCAATGCCACGTCTGTTTCTGATTCGCCATGGTATCTCTCTTGTCTTTTTTGTTTTTCACAGTACTCATCTCAACTACCAGGCGAGACCGAATGGTCGCTGAACGGGTCGGTGTGCTGCTGTTACTTCGAACTAAACTAATCGATTCATATAGGAGACATGTCAGTACTTTTATCTCGGTATAGATTTCATTTCAATGGGCCCTCAGACTGGCCGAACGGACATTCCTTTGACTGCCAGAGGCGAAGAACAAGTCAAAGAAAAGGCCCAATCCTTAGTTGGGGACGGAAGTTCGTCATCTTGACCTTCAAAAAGATTTATAGATACTAGAGGCGCATACTTCTAGAGCTCATCGATCCCACAAATCTCTGCACGGTCTTCGTTTCTCCCAGGCAGCGCGCCCACAGGACCTTCCATCTCCTTTTTGAGAATGTCGAGACTCCGCACCATCTTCTTACAGAGAGTGCCCGCGAATGGGATTACGGTATGACCAGTGTAAAGCTGCTGTCAGAGTGTCCTTATCTGTTTCAAATAGGGGATTATGAAGGTCTTCTTTCTCGGGAAATTCAGGAGCGTCAACCTGGCTGGGATATCTGGAAAGATGGGTTAGTTCTGGGTTACGTTCCTGAGCTATACGTTCTAATGAGAAGTCTAGGTGCCCTGGAGGGGAATCGGTCATGGAAATGCAGAACCGTGTTGATGAATGCATCGCCAAAGTAGATGTGTTCCTCTGATTCTGGTAGAGTATCTTGCGGCTGATTGGATCCTCCAAGGTCCGCGAATACCATAGGCAGTACAAGGAAGAAGGTCTGCACACTCGAGATGTCATGATTGTTGCGCATGGCCATTTCAGCCGCGTCTTCATTGCGCGTTGGATCAACTTTCCTCTTCATCTCGGTTTGTGTTGCCTATACGTAGTGCCGCCGTTGTTTGACTGTTGTCATCAGGTACACATTTCAACGTTGAAGCGGGGGGCGTAAGTATTACTTTTTCTTCCGCTATTGACCAAATTTTGACCTCCACAAAGATTGCAGTCTTGAGTTATAACCACAACTCGCTGGGTGAACCAGCCTTGAACGCGCTGAATCTGTATGCGAACATCCGGTAGACGTAGACATGAGAAGATTGAGGTGCTTATAATTAGATAACACAGTTGTATGTACTACGATTTTTTTACCAAACGCGCGTACGCGGAGAAAGATTCCCAGGACCAGTGGCTTCGTTCCAAGTCTTACTCCAATCTTTAACCTTCCTTCATAATTTATCATGGCCGACGTGCAGAGCACGGCATCCGATCGAGACGACAAGGACCTTGCATTCGTGGCTGGAGAGTCTGGTTCTGTAGCTGGTACGTCGACGTAGTGGACACGAGGCTCTCTTCACATTCTCATATTGGGCTGTAATCATCCGTAGCTTCTGAAGAACACGAAGTGTCGCGAGGTGCCGACCCTGAGGAGGCCGCTACAGAGCCTCCCGTTGACCCTCCACATCCCGAGGAGGTTCCTGTCCCTGTTCCAGAAGTCACTACTCCTGCCGAGCCCAAACCTCAAGAGTCGGACAAGCAGTCAGAGAGTGTGTCCAAGGCCAAGCCTGCAGTTTCAACCAAACCAGGGCCTACCGGGAAAGCTAATGGTGGTCCGACTACTCCTACTGTAAAAAAGGTCGGCTACAACGTGTTCAATGATGAGATATCCTTTCTGATGCAATTCTTCTTACCTCAGATCCTCAATTCCGGAACCTTTGGAGCTGGAACCGCGAAGACCACTGCACCCAAAGCTCCGACAGCAGCATCAGCTCCTTCCAAAGCCACTCCTGCCACGTCTCTCACCAAGTCCCTTAGCGCATCATCCACTCAACCTCCTGTCAAATCCGCTGTAGCCGGAAAGACTGCTACAGCACCCACAGCTAGCGCTGCAAGCAGACGGGCTTCTGCCGTTCCTTCCAAACCACCAGCCCCTCCAGGCAGATCAACTCTTGCATCCTCCACTACTGCTAGACCGACAACCACTACAACACCCGCGTCTGTTTCTCGTGCCTCAGTTGCGTCTTCAGCTGATAGCGATGCGAAAGCTGGGGCTACAGGTCGCCCGCGCGCTTCGGTGTCCGAAGGAGTAAAGAGGACAATATCGACCTCTACTTCCCGCCAGAGCCTCTCCAGCTCAACCACAAAGCCTCCAGTTTCTACTGCAAGTAAAGTGACGCCCCGAACAAGTGTGGCCCCTGGTGCAAGACCGGCCCGATCAACGGCGTCAATATCCTCTATTCGGGAGGTTCATGCTGATGACAAGGCTGTGGAAGAATTACAGAAGAAGGTGCGTTGTCCATGAGATGTCAGAGTGTCAGTAAAGATCAATCGCAGTTTAGTTGAAAGAAACAACTGAAACCTTGAAGGCAAAAGCCGATGCTGTCGCTGAGCTGGAAAGTCAAATCGAGCAATTGAAGAGTAGCTTGGAGAGTGCAAAGGCCGATACTGAAGCTAAGAATGCTCGGCTCACAGAACTGGAGGAGGTCAAGTCAGATTTGGAGGCGAAATTGAGGGAGGCTCAAGACAATGTGGCCAGGTTGCAGAGTGAACATGATGAAGGTATCGCTACATTGCAGACTGTACAACAAGAGGTGTGCACATTTGTTCTAATAACTCTGCTAATACTGACAAAAGTGTAGCTCGAAGCTGCGAAAACGTCGATGATTTCTCAGAAGGAACTAATCGACAATCTTCAAGAGCAAATCGCAAAGCTGGAAGAAGAAGTCATTGCGACGAAAGAGATTCTCGAATCCTTACGGTCCTCACAAACATCCGATACTTCCGATGCTGCGGCTGGAGCTTTGGCAGATCGAGAAGTACTTGCCAAAGCCGAAGGCGAGCTCGTTGCTCTCAAAGAGGAGATCGACGCATTGAAAGCTTCGCACGCGACTACGTTGCAAGACGCTACGAATAAAGCTAAAGCGTTAGAGGAGAAGGCAGCGCGTGCAGAAGATTTGGAGGCTCAGGTGGCAACCTTGAAAGCTGAGAAGGAAGAAAGTGCCAACAAGGTGTCCGAGCTTGAAATCGAGATTCTCGAACTGAAGGAGGGACAAGAGTCTGCAGATGACGATCATGCGCGATCCAAGGCTCAGCTGAAAACCCTTGAGGAAGAACTGGCGAAGGCTTCAGCGGCGACCCAGGCTGCCATAGATGAAGCTAAGACGAAGGAGGCGGAATTGGTATCACAGGCTGAGGATACACAAGCCCAACATAACGAAGCTTTGGAATCTGCAAAGCAGGCTCACGAGGAGATTGTTGCGCAGTTGGAGGCACTCAAGACGGAGCTGGCCGAAGCACAAGCTGATCACGAGAAGACGAAGGGCGAGTCGCAGGCTGCTGCCCTAGCACAGTCGAAGGCTCTGGAAGAGGCTGAACAGAAATTTATCGGAAAGCAAAGTGAGCTGTCTGCCGAAATACAGCGAATTACTACTGAGCTCGAGGTATGAACATGCTTCCACTTGTCCGGGCCTTTTTCAGCAGACTGACCAGCGATTCTTCACAGGGCCAAGAAGCTCACTATAACGCGAAAGTTGATGCTGTCAAGGCTGAGCACACAAAACTGCTGGAAGAGGCTTTCGAGCGCGCCAAGGTAAGTTCAGATCATCACTACCTTTCTCGTTTGTTCCTCAACATTATTTAGACAGAAGCCGGTGACATTCACAAGCAAGAGCTATCTGCTGTGCGCTCAGGCTTTGACGACACCGCTGCTCAGCTGAAAACCAACCATGACTCTACGCTGGAGGGTTTGAAGTCAGAGCACGCCGAACTCCTGGAGGCTCAGGCTAAGAAGTACGAAAAGGAGATTAGCAAACTGTCGCTTGATCTCAAAGCAACACAGGATGACCTCAGCAAAGCCAAGGCCCTAGCTGAGACCGCCAAATCCGAGGTTGCGAGTCTGACGGGTCAGCGGGACGAGGCTCGGGCGGCCGCTGACGCCCCTTCTCAACCGCCAGCGGAGTTGACAGAGGAGATTTCTCGGCTCGCGAAGGAACTCGCAGTAACGAAAGATGATCTGGCGGCAGCATGCGAACACCTCGAGTTGACCAAGGCCTCCATGAACGACATGTCGAATAATCAATCAAGAGAGTTGGAAGAGGCTGCGAAAGCGCGTGCCGAGGAGGTCAACAAACTACGCAATGTTCATGACGAAGAAGTCTCTGCCTTGGCTGGCCAAAAGTCCGAGTTGTTACTCAAGCTCTCTGACATGGAGGGTGAGATCGCGACTCTGAAAGCGACGCTTGCTGCTGGAGCATCTGCTCCGAAGAGCAATGGCAATGTCGCTCCCCAGTCTCCGGGTGTCACCAAGGAGGAACTGCAGAAGATGCATGAGGCACATAATCTCAAAATCCATGATCTGGAAGCTGCTCACGACAAAGCTATTAATGCATTAAAGGACGACCTTACGACTGCTCAACACCAGTACGAGACATCCCGGAATGAAGTAGCCAGCAAGAATATGGAGATCCAGTATCTTGAATCGGATTTAGAGGAGCATCAAGAGCAGGTTTCACGGTAAGTGTTTTTTAGTTGTCCAAGGTGCGATTTATCCTGATTAATCTCCAGGCTGAAAGAAGATATGGAGGCTTTGAATGAACGGCTGTCGAAACAGACAGCTGATGCATAGGTCCCCGCAGCGCCGAAGCACATCTACCTTACTATTTTGTGTATGGACTCCTCTGCCCTAAATTACTACTACTCTTCATTGCTATGATTCGTTTATTCTCGGATATTTTTTACCATTACTCGCAGCACTGTCATACCCCTACATTTACCATGTTGTTACTTCTTTCCCAGAATCCGAGTTTGTTGTCTTCGTAACTGTTATCGTCCATGGCCAGATTGTAGATTACGGAAAAGGGTTCCGCACAAGTGCGGGGACTCCGTGGTCCCATTGAGGAACCGCGGGTACTCAGAGTAATGCATACGAGCGCTGGCTGGACACAGGTAACGACTACACGCATGTCTGGTAATTCTGGTCGATTTCCAGTACATCATCGTCAGAAAGAGCATATAGAAGAACAGATCTGTCAAGAAAAATCTGCCTATACGAACAAGTAAAGCCAAAGGGCCCCAACAATTACGGGAAGTGCGCCCTGGCCCATATATATAATAGCATGTAATGCGTGGGAGCTCCGATTGAGCTCCGATCAACCAGGGTAGACTCAATAAATAAGTGGCCAGTTTCGAAAATTTCTTCTCTATCCCTCCTTTCATTTCTTCCCCTTAGTCTCCTCTCAGTCCTCACCACCATGGCTATCCAGAAAGAGCCCGGACAGAAAGGCGTTAGCTGGTCAAACATCGCTGTCGGTAAGCGTGTTTCTCGATTGGTGCGTTCGTGGAGAAGCTGATTCCCTCCCCAATAGGTGCTATCATGAACATGGTGGGTTATGGATGAATTTACACGTCCCGTGAAGCTTAGCAAACTAACACGAATGCATGTTTCTCGGTCCTTTCTACGTTCAAATAGTTCGTGAGTGACACGTCGTTTGTCCTTTCGTGTGCGGCACTAACGCAAATTCCAGGAGGCATGTCTACTTCTCATCTTCCTATGAGTGTCTTGGTCAACCATCTTGACAGGTCACAACTCTCGGTCAACCTTTAGAGGTTTTGAAAACCCAAATGGCTGCTAACCGGTCGCAGACTATGTGGCAAGCATGTAGAACTGTCTGGTCTCGAGGAGGTTTCGTCGGTTTTTACCAGGGTTTGATCCCTTGGGTGTGTTTTCCTACATCCCCCGAGTTCTACTTCCATCTATCTAACTTTGTAATCTACCTAGGCATGGATTGAAGCATCGACTAAAGGCGGTGTTCTCATGTTCGCTGCTACTGAGGTTGAAAACGGTACCCTCGCTATGGGCCTCAACCCGGCCTTCGCTGGATTGCTTGGTGGAATGACTGGAGGCGTTGCACAGGCTTACGCGACAATGGGCAAGTTTTCATCCCCTGCCATCATCTCCTTTACACCCCTTCGTTCTTATCATTTTTTTGGATTGTGACATTCTTATACCTTTAAACTTTTAGAGCTTACTTGGGTTTACAGGATTCACGACATGTATGAAGACTGCTGAGATCACCCGTCAAAAGACCGCCGCTACTGGAGTCAAGCCACCGTCTACATGGGCACTTTTTGCTGAGATTTACAGGAAAGAGGGTCTTGCTGGTGTCAACAAAGGTGTCAATGCTGTAGCAGTTCGTCAGTGCACGAACTGGGGTTCCCGGTACGTGCTTGATTGTCATTGACCCTGTGTAATCTTGCACTGAGCTTGTTCTTTAGAATTGGTCTTGCCCGTCTAGCTGAGAGTTCGATTAGGAAAATTCGTGGAAAATCTGAGAATGAATCTCTTGGAGCTATGGACAAGATTCTGGCCTCGTCCGTCGGTGGTGCACTAGCCACATGGAATCAGCCTATCGAGGTTATTCGCGTTGAAGTATGTGTACACCTTTGATACTCGCTCAGCGCTGACCTTTTTTTTCATCCAGATGCAATCCATGTCCAAAAATGCCGCAGCCAATGTGAACAGGCCTGCCAAGCTCACTATCATGAACACCCTTGCTTTCATCTACAAGGAGAACGGTATCAAAGGTCTCTACCGTGGTGTGACTCCTCGTATTGGTTTGGGAATATGGCAAACTGTTTGCATGGTTTCATTCGCGGATTATGTCAAAGAATGGTATGTTCTATTCCCTATTCTCTGTTCTCTTTTATTTATGCGTCATTGCAGGGTCAAGGGCAAATAGATGATAGACTACTTTGAGACCTCGGAATTTTGGGACTTGCTTTCCGTGGTCGATTACTTGTCGCTTTTAGTTAGAGTTATATCTTATCTTATGTCACGCCCATAATAATAACTGCCACTATTATTTCTGTTACACTGGAGGGAAGTAAGTTTGCAAGCAGCGCTTGCCTGAGGTTGACCGTTACCCGGATGTGCCTGCGGCGGCGTGCGGGCACGGGAGTTGAACGTTGAAAGGGAATTAGAATGGCCGACTTCCGGCTTACCTACATATTCTCACTAGTCACTAGTCACTACCGACCTTCTCAATGGCTAAAGTATCCAGCGGACCCCATCCTTTGCTAGCCAGATACTTGGCCGAGCTCGCAGCCAATCCCTTGAGAACCAAGGCAATTACAACTGGTAAACGCCGATCACTGATCGTAATTTTGCGGGGCTAGCACTTATTTCCTCATGTCGGTCTTGCAGGCACTCTCTGTTTCCTCAGGAAGTCTTAGGAAGCAATCTTGCTGGCCTCCCTCCCAAGAGACCTTCCAAGGACGCCCCGTTTTTCTACCATGCGTTGGCTCAAACTCATATCGACCAGAAAGCCGTGAAGATGGGGTTGTACGGCTTCCTAGTTTCAGCACCCTTGGGCCACGTCCTCATTGGAGCACTTCAAAAACTTTTTGAGGGGAGAAGTGGATTAGGTGCCAGGATTTCTCAGATTTTGGCTAGCAATCTCTTCATTGCACCGATTCAGACTGTGGGTGAGTATCCATCCAACGATGCACGCTGAAAGTAAGACTCAATGTCTCATAGCGTTCCTCGTCTCCATGGCTGTAATCAACGGTGCTCAGTCGGTCGATGAAATCATCAAGACGGTCAAGTCTGGTTTCTTCTCAGTCATCCGAGTACGCCCGCAATGACTTGTCTCGTTCGTTTCGTGTCCATGACCTTCTGATCTTCATGCCCGTAGATTACTTGGGTGGTCTCTCCGCTTTCCATGGCCATTGCACAGAGGTTCATCCCTCCCCACGTACGTTATCTTTCCATGAGTCCAAGTGTGGAAAGGCTCATACAATATGCTTTCAGCTCTGGATACCATTCTTCAATGCTATCCAGTTCATATTGGGCGTAAGTCGTAACGTCATTACTTGCCAGTTTCGCAAGCTAATTGCATCCCTCCAGACTACGTTCAACACAAGAATGAAGCTGCTTCGGACGGCTCAGCTCAAGGAGGAGGAGGACAAGAAAAAGAATCAACACTGAGCGTTGTAGAACTCCTTATCCGTTCCTTAAATTATTCTTTCGTCCAAGTATCTCTGTATTATTCTCTCATTCCAATAGGCTACGACAACTACAACAACACATATATAAATCATAATTTTGCTAATCTATATATATGCAAGCAAGTTATAAGATCTGAACGTCACATACGCTCAGACGAGGTCTCTGCTCCGGCAGATGCTCCTGTAGATAACGATGACGTACGCGGCCGTCCTCTTCCAATACCTCTGTCTCGAGGACCCAGCCACAGATTATGTATGTTCCTGGCCTATTTACCCATAGCTTGGTCTGTAATGAAATCCGTTCTGATGGTTGCAGAGTTCCACGGAAGGTAGTTCGACCTATATAAGGTGCTGGCAGACAATCTCTGCAAATGGTGTGAGCACAACAGGATAAATGAATAAGTCGGTGAACATACGCACGGTTCAGCTGGAGAAACTGACTGATCATTGACCAATCTGAGATTGAAACGACTACACAGAAGAAATGAATAGTTTTGGATGGTGAACTGTACGCGTATTTGACAAGACCTATTGGGAAAGAATGAAGCTCAAGTGTGGAGAAACACAAAGACTGCCTTACCCTTGATCGAAGTTATGCACTAAATTTCGCTCAACATGAGCAGACAGCACCAAGGGATCCATTTCTACGTTCCATTCACTGCTCTTGATCGCTGCAATGACTTCACTCTTCTCTCTCTGCGTTTCCGCATACATGCTACGCTTGATCTTGCCTGTTTCTGCTTCCTCGATGACATCACGAAGGCAAGCATGCCCAGCTCCCAGATTTAGACTGGTAACAAGCATACTGCAGGTGCGCTGCGGCTGCGAGGAGACCCTCCAAGATACTAAGATGTCCAAAGAGCGTGGGTTGTATAAGGGAAAGATATGCTGATATGACCGAGAAGGAATGTGAGGATGCTTGCTGATTACAGCCTGGGTGGTACTATGACACCTCTGACGGTAGACAAAAGTTCGCAATGAAGGCGATTTTAAAAGTTTACTCGCAGGCGTCTATAGAAAGGGAGGGTCAACAGGCGTTGGAGTTATTATGAATGCATGTACCTTGACTACGTGTTTGCAGCACAATTTAGACGGAGGTGGTGCTGATGACTCAACTTCTGTATCCTGTAAAACACTTCTGAACTTCCGTGTCACAAATTCGAGTACTCCAGCAGAACTTTCAGCATTCTGCCAATTTGAGACACTGAAGGTATAGTGAGCAGTCTGTAACGGATGTAACAAGAGGTCACTTTGGCTTTTGTTAGTTCGTGAAAGCTGTGCGATGAGGAAAGCAAATTACGGATTCAAGTCCGAGGGCTGCGCGCAATCCCAGCTTGGACTGATAGTGGTTAATTGAGTCAACTCAAATGTCGTTATTGGTGAAAGATTTTCAAGTTCAAGGTCCAATAAAAACATTCCCTGGCTATCGAGCGAAGGTACAGCACTGGCAGTGATCTTGATTGAAGTTTGCACCTCAAACGACTGGAAAACCCGCAACTGTTGAAAAGTTTCGGATTCGTCCTGTGCGTACGATTTCAGCAAAGATCCACCATCCAGAAAAAGAACTTGCGTACCCCACGGTACATCAATAAGATACAGAAATCATGCTGCCCCGCTTTTCGTCCATGTAAAGTCATTGAGAGCTCCAGATTATCGCCCGGTTGTAGCGTCGATGCGGGGAACGAAATCTTTTGAGGCCCTTGCAATTTGAGTGAATTTTCACTGTCCAATATTTCACTAGAGGAAACATCTGTATCTAAGGCCGAATGGTAAGCCTGGACCCAAGACGCGATGATAACGAATTACCTTCTGAGTTCGTATCTTCGTCATTGATCCAGATATCATCTTCTGGACCAATGATTATCCATGCTTCACCTATTGATGCTTCTCCAGTATTTGAGAGCCATAGCCTAACTTGCCTATCTTCGCCTTGACTAATAGATAGTCTTCGATCATCGACAAAGTTCGCCAGCAGTTTATGCTTGGCTTCTGCCACCTCGACCTTCATCAGGACATCCGGCGCATAAGTACGTTTTTGCCGCTGGGCAGGAGTATCGTGAAGCCTTCGGCCTCGATAGGATAGTAATTCGCTGGATGGAAGGAGAGAGAGGAAATCATATGCCGCATGTGTTATTACTAGCGATGCAGTACGCTTTGATTTGACGGAAATTGGAATCTATAGGATCTGCATAGTGAGTAGACATCTCGCAGTATACCAATCCAAACGTACAGTTCTGATTTCTCTAGGGCCGAGGACGACAGTATCAACGATTTCCACCTCAACAAAAGATTTGGAAGATGAAGGATCGTCTGAACTAGATTCCCGAATTCCAATGGTCAAATTTGATAGGGTCACTTCAACTTCCAGAGGATTGTGAACAGCCAACTCAACCCAGAACGTTTCTTTGCAAGCTTGAGAATCTCAAGAACCTCAGGATGTAGGAGTGCACGTACCATTGACGAAGGCTGTACCACGCTTCGTTGGGCCAGATTTAATTCTGGTGTCCTTGCAGAATGCGCTCCATTCTTCCTCTCGCTTTTCCCATTCCGACTTGTCACCTTCATTGTTCTCGTGAGGGAATTTGAGACGACTCTGCCGGGGATTGCAGAACGTGAAGGGCAACTTGAAATCCTTTAAAGAACGTGGCTCTGGGGACGTCGCACGGAGATGCTGCAAGTAGGTCAGAACACTGCTTAGAAACAGAAAGAGTAAACCAATGTCTTACATTTAAGGCAACTCGAAAGTCTTCGAGGTAAACTTTATCGTTTTCCCCGGTGCTTTCAGCTGTAAGAGACCCTGATGAAAGAAGAGCCGTTGAAGAGGTCCTATACAGAAGGCCGAGGAATATACCAACAGCTTCCTTTACCTCGCCCGTCGTATACAATAGTCTACCTATTATTAGGATCAGTCTTCCATAGGCGGACTCCGAACACCACCGATCATACCTAGCGGGTGCTCTATACCAGACACAACTGCATCGACCTGTTGGGATTTTTCGTCGCCTTCCGACTCCCAAAACGACGGGGACAGCTCCTTCGAAGGACGCTCTCTGTACAAGTCGTGTGCTCTCCGGAGAAAGTACATTGTGAGTGGTTTCTGAAGGAAAATTAACTGGGCTCATGTACAGAAGAACAAGATCTTACAATGCCAACCTTCTCCAGTCTGTTAGCGGCGGTCAGGTACCATAAGGCAGCTCGTCTTCTAGCTTTTTTTCGGGCACTGAGGAACGCGGCGTGACCGAGTAGAATAGCTAATGGAGGCTCTTCTGCCTTCAGATATCGTCAGTCTGAGAATTTCATCGGCTCGATTCATGTCCTTACGCTTCTGGCTGCCAATACTAGCCAACGTTCTCCGTCAAGAACATCGCCAGTAAAATCCGAACCCTCGATTCCAATTTCCCAGCGAACGGCATAAGACAGTCCACGTAATTGCACATGGGCTGGAGGCTCTGCACCAGCATTATGTAGATTGCTGATGGCATTTGAGGCATGAAGTGATAGAGCAGGCGAGGGTGAAAGAAGGAGAGGTAATATATCCTGCAAGAATATTCATACAATAAACAGCAGTTGGACAGAATGCATCTCACAGAACCACCCTTTCCTTCCTTTCTTAAGGTCTCCCAAACTGAGACAGCCAACTTGAAGTCTCCCAAAATGGTGGCATATTCTGCCAATCGTCTTTGTTGAGGAGGCGGAGATGGCTCTGATGCCAACGGTGTCCCACTGAATGTAGATGACCTGGTGATGGAAGACACGGAAGAGTGCGATTGGTGCGTGGGGCCGGGCGATGGAGACGGCGAACCAAATAATCGACGAGTAGAAGAGAACAAACGAGAAGGGAGCCGACGAGTTGAGGAGAACTACAAGCTATGTGAGATTCGTCAAGACGCGATCGATGAGTGTGACGCCTACATTTTCATTCCACTCAACAACACACTTCTCCATCCACGGGATGAGGCTCATTGTCAGAAATTCGCGTGTAAATCTGGCAGTTTGTTGAATGTCCTTATTATTCATTCTGAGGGTATTGGCCGCACTCGGAGGACTTGTCCCACCTGCGCTTGGAGAAGCAGGTAGGGGCGAGAGAGGCGACGCAGCCGGTAGTATTTTTGGAGAGTCTGGGGTCGGAGGTGGGAGGCGGGGCATAGCAGCTGGTACAGGAACTGGAGCAGGAGGAGGATTCGGTAAGTCAAGGGAGAGGAGAAAAGTGTGCAGCCCGAATTGTTTTTTGACGGCATTGAAAAGTGCGTTCGCTCTACAAAGTAGATGTTAGGCGAGTGATACAACTTTCATGTTCACTCACTCTTCGTCTGAGAGAGTCGAGTTCTTTGTATGAACGATCAAAGTGTAACGGAGGTACGATGGATCAACCCAAGACGGAAGTTCGATAGGGCGGGCGTGCAGGTTGGTGATGGCCTGTAAAGGGTTCGGTGTATTGGTCGAGACAGCCAATATGACTGTTCAAAAAGTCATTGACAGATACACAGTGCTGAATGCAGAGACAAACCTGCAGCAGGATGATTCCAAGTTTCTGCTTTGGATGGGACATGATTTCCTTCCACGCAGCGTTTCACTTCCTCCCACCAAGGGATTCTTGGTATTGGCTTGTCTCCCAACTTGTTCAACTCTTCAACCCAGAGTGCACATCTCCGATTGATACGAGCAGTAATCCAATCAATAGTGCGTATGGCGCGCTGTTCCTCGTCTTCTCGACACGCAGCTTCGATATCAGGTAGATTGGAGAACCGTAAAGCGAATGAAGCATGTGGAACCGAAGTTAGAGAGGTGGTTCGAGTGGTCACTGCATTGAATGAATGAGATGAGAAAACGAGCTAGACAAATGACGAGGTATACCCTGGGGTAGAGGCGAGAAAGACTGAAGAATGTCTGGCAGAGATGGTAGAGATGAAGAAGAGAGCAGATCATCAAGGTCAGGTGAACAGAGGATACATATGTGTGGGCTGAGCGACGCTGGCAAGACCATCGTCGGTGGTAGTGGTAGACCGTGACGCGTCTTGAAATGTTTCGCCACATTGCTCGCTATTTCACAACTGGTATCTTCATTTCTCTCTGCTTCTCCTCACTTATCTCATGATTTTGTAGAAATGGCAAGCAAATCATTTCTTCCACCCCTTCCTCCAAAAATTTCTGGCTGGCCAACACCTTGGCTCACATTAGAAGAAATGGAACAATATCTCATCCCACTCCAAGAAGCGGCCAAATGGCAAATCCCAACTGACTGTCGTCCAATATCCTTGCAAAGATCTTTCTCATTTACCAATGGTCCCTCAGCTCTGAAGTATATGCGGGAGGTTATCGACATAGCCAACACTGAGCGAGTACGCGACATATGTGTGGTTTATTAGGTGAATGTTCTGAACGCAATAGTAGCACCATCCCTCGATTCTTCGATACCAAGACACTCCAAGTCCACGAGTTGACATCTCGATACATACTCATTCTGCAACTGCACCTCCGAAATTGTTTGCTGAGGTCTCTAGCGCTTATGCTGGTAGGTGTGCTACAGTCCTTGCAATACACGATCTCAATTCTCCGGAACAGACAAAGTAGAACCTATCCCATTACCGGGGCTCACCATGCGCGACGTCAGGTTTGCAATCCTGGTGCATGGGCATTTTCTTGGCCAGCCAAAAAGCGTCCACTCGCAGGCAGAGCCATTTCAACTTAGACATCCCCAAGAATTTATTAAACAGGCACTGAAACTTGCAGGTCCGTGAAGGATGGTGTTGGCGCTTCCCAAAACTCCAGGATATAATCCATCTTCCGAATACCAGAGGTACTAGCATAACATCAGTACCAATCAGAAATATACTACTTTTTTTGGAGCTGCTGGCTTCGCAAATGATTTTACGACCTTGATATTCTTTGACTGCTGCAGTCTTTCTGCCTTCTCGTCCTTATCCAGCTGCAACTTTGTCCTCCCAATCGCATGGAAGTCATCCTCATCAGCACCGACATTCTCATCTAGTCCTATAACTCGAGTCAACGAATTTGTGTCTGTTTCAACTTATCGTAAGTCTGCTGGTTTCCAAAGCTGGGGATGGGAAAGTCACCTTTCTTCCTCAATTCACAATCCTTTGCTAAATGAGTCGTTTCACCACAGAGCTTACAACATCCTCCGTTGGGGTAGACGCCCTTGTCCTTGTTTTGCGGACACGAGGAGGCTAAATGCCCCTTGCCACTGCACACGAAACACGACGCGTATGGTAAAGGGTCCAATGGGTCCTCAGGTTTCTTGCACCGCGATAAAGTATGCCTGGTAGATCCACATCTGTACACTGCTTAGAATCTGTTGAATAAAATAGCAAAAAGAACGCACCGGTAGCACATCCCAACTACCTTTGTCGCTCGATCTCCATTGCCAGCCTTGGGGCATTCCTTTGCTGAATGACCTTGCTCTCGACAGGCAAAACATGTGGTAGAAGCTTTCTTCTCGTCTATGCGTTTTTGTCTCCTTTGTTCTGAGCGTGGTAGCTTTGATTCTCGACCTTTCGCTAAAAAGACATATTATTATCGAAATTGAAGTGAAAACTGAAAGAACCTACATTTTCTGTTGTGAAATCCCTTCTTCGCAAGACTCCTTGCCCGCGTAGTTCCCTCAGTTATTTGCTGTTCTGCGAGTCCATCTTCTCCAGTCGTATGGTCTTCATTCTTTTTGGCCTTTTTCGTTCGTTTCTTCTTCTTTGGCGGACCTTCAGTAGTGGGTTCTTGCGAAGGCTGAATATTCGACTCTGTTTGGGCAGAGCTTACGGCCTGATTATCGAAGCCAGCCTCGACGTAGGTCCGTTTAATCCCAAAGTTTGTTACGCGAGTCATTCGTTGGAAGGCAAGTTTCAATTCGATGACGTAAAAATCCAGTGGAGTACATTACAGTAATACAATCGTTGACTATCGTTTGTCTGTCCGGGGAATATCCATAGTACAACGTCCTGACAGATCAGAAATCTCCAAAATCACCCCCATCAAAACCCCCTCCGCCAAAATCTCCATCTGGGCCATCAAGAGCTTCACCTAGTAGCAGACCTCCTGCCAGACCGCCGACCAGAGGTAGAGCCATACCACCCATACCACCCATACCACCCATGCCACCTCCAGGCCTGCGTCCTTGACCATAGCCAACTTGTGGCTGACCGAATGGTCCAGGCGCACCGTAAGGCTGCTGACCATACTGCCCAGGTGGAGGGCCGTATCCATACTGAGGTTGTCCGTAGCGCTGGTTATACGCAGCTTGCTGAGCTAGACGCTGTTGACGACGCTGCTCCTGAAGCTAATGCATAGACCCTGTCAGAAATGTCACAAGACGATGGAATTACATCAATCAACTTACCATTGCCATCCGCCTCTTTTCCGCTTCTCGTTCCTCTTTAGTCCCGATAGCCTTGTCCTTGAGTTTGCCAAGGAAACTGCGTTTTTCGGTTGCCTTGGAAACTGGAGCATTGCTAGAATTCGAAGCAGACGGTGTTCCTGCATATGAATGACGTCTATTTTCCTCAAATTTCATTGGAGCCTGAGTGGAGACAGGTCGTGTTTTCTGCTTCTCCCGGGCTTCAGGATGTTCTCTGAGATACTGCTCGTCCTCCAAAGGATGGACCCAGATGGACCGGGGTGGATTTTGGGTAGTATCGACCTTGTTTTTTTGGTTTTGAGATAAGTACATAGATAAGCCGGAAGGGATGGACTTACGTAGTATGGTTGGCCGGACTCATGCCATTGCTTAACCCAGCCATTGGGCAAAGGTCGCTCCTCATGATTTGAAGACATGGTGGTTAAAAAGAAAGATGTAAAAAGCTGTGAAGCTCAGCCAAAACCTTCCACCAACGTTCCAATGACGTAAACGCCAATGATCATCTAATGAAATGATCGGTGGCTGTGTAAATATCTCTCAGTGGAAACAGAAAATCTGTTGTGGTACACAAGTACACAGATGTAGATGCTGAATCCAAAATCGAAAAGCAGAAGATCTTCACGTCTTGGAACGAATTTTACGAATAAGAGCGTTGATCTTTTTCACTTTTTCGTCAGTAGGTAGCTGGGGGCCTTGGTGAGATGTCCGCCACAGGGTTAGCAAAAAGAAAGTACCTCAAAAAACCGGTGCATTTGCTGTTTGCGCGCAGCAGTGACTGCTTCCTGACGAGCAATATCCTCCACAAAATCAAAGCCACTGGGAGCAGGCTCATGAAACGAGGTTGGCTTGCGGCTGGAATGAGACTCATTTCCTACACCCCATCCTGCAGCAGCTTGACGTTTGTCAACACCCCATTTCAATGGATCGTCGCGTCCATTTGATGAACCCCAATGCCATATATGTTCTGAAGACTGACGGTTGGCAAGACCGCCGTAGCACGACTGTGCATCGACATGGGTCCAAGGGTTGGGGACGCCTCGTGGAGGCCAGGCGTTAGAGTGCTCAAGCTCATCGAGAAAATCGCTGAGTTTTAGGGTCTGACCATTGTGAGCGGCTTCGATGGACCTGAGCCAGAAAGGGATGTAGTCTTCGAGCTGATCACACCAGAAGCGATGCTCGCGTTCACGCAGAAGGTCTCTGGTCAGGGATGCGCCACTGATATACGTTACTGTAGGGTAGTTATTGAAGGGATGGGACCGACCTTAGCCTGGGCATGCCGGGGTTTGAGGGAGCCATACAAAGTGTGTATGCCGAGCGGCAAATTAGTGCTAGCCTAAGCCAGGTTTCTTTCGTCTCCCATGTCCCAAGTCCCTGTTGTCCAGTCCGAGTACCGTTTCGCCCTCGAAGATGACGACCGCTTCTTTCAGACGTTTTCAAATCCGTCCTCTCCTGTCCACCCCCAATGGCATATGGTACACCACCCGACAGACACAGACACCTTTGGCCAGATTCACGGGTTTTACCACACCCAGCTCCCAGTAGACCCATATCCTCAGCCAGAACAGTACACCTTTCCCCAATATTCCTATCCTGAAGCCTCGTCTAGTCTTACCTATGGCACACCGACGATGCCATACCTTCCAGACGCCACATTGGTTCGTGTCAGTCCATCACTTGTACTTTCCAGCTCCTCATTTCTTTCGCTAGCCTCTGTCTAATTACTCGGAGCTCGCGCACGCTCAGGACATGTACCACCAGCCTTCGCTATCAGACTTTTCCTCTTCCAGCTCCCCCGAAACTGTCCTCTATTCACCCGTCGAGGAAACACATCAGCACTATGCAGAGTCCCAATATCTGCCCACCCCTCCGCCTCCGGTACCGTCGGCTCCAAGTCTGCTACCCGAGACCGCTGAATCGTCAGAAGACATGCCGTCACCAGACTCCAAACCGTCTCTGAAGCGTCGTCGACCGACTGATTACCCTCCACCTCGCGAGAGTTCTCGGTCCTACAACTTCTTCAAAATTCCCCTCGAGAAACATTCACAACCACCTGCCCCCAAAATCTCAAAGACACGCACTCCTGCACAGGAAAAGAAGAGCTTGGCACTAGCTTGTTTTTTCTGTCGGTTAGTCTTTCATTCACTTCTGTCGGCTTCGTAATCTGACTCAAACTGTCCACCAGTGGGCGTAAGATAGCATGTGGACGTCAAGACCCGAATAGCCCGGATCGTACGTGCAAGTAAGTGCGATTTCTGCGTGCTTCCCCGCATCTTCTGAAACTCCTTCCCCAAAGTCAATGTTATCGCCGTTCTCTCAAGTGCGAATACCCCACCGAGAGCAGACGGGGCATGCGTAAGAAGAAACCTGTCGTGGCTGATAATTTGCGCACGCTAGCCGCGGATTAATCATGAAACCTCGACACATACCCTACCCTGAACCCGAGAAGTTATCATTAAAAACATAGTATAATTGAGTATCATCTGTTTGAAATCGCTCTTTTTCTTGCTCTGTGTATTCCTTCCATTTCGCTGTTGTTATTCTTTCCTGCTGTTTCTTGGATCTTTTGTTATGGTTAAGGCTTAAGGATTTCTATAATGTCCATTGAACCATTAATGTTGTTACATGTTCCTGTATATGATTGCAATATATGATTATAGATGCGTGACCAGCAAATGTATGCCATTCATCAGAACGAAGCTCCTGGAACTGGGTCAACCCACGACCCATTAGGGAATAGAACCGCAGCATTCGTGAAGTCTCCAGTTCCTACAGTTCCTACACTGGATGTGAGCTGTAAATGTATAAATTAGAAGCTACTTTCGGGGGGAAAAACGGAAGAACGGATTGGAACTCACGGCAAGCCTGAAGAAATGTGGCAGAGATGCATTCAGGGACGCTAAGGAAAAGTTAAGAGCGGCGCCAGCATATCTCTCCACGTCGTCCACGAGCAACAAGAATCCGTCCCAATCGCTGGGTAATGAGTCCCAAAGAATTGTTTGATTGGCGAAAGGTACCGAGGAATTATAATTTGTCGAGTTGGTGAGGAATGTAGGAAGATCAGAACCCAACACTGCATCCTGACGGAGCTGGGAACAATGTCATTTTATTATTTAGTTATTCTGGCTCAAAGGGTAAGGAGAGCCACTCACTTCTGCGGGTGTTTGCAAAATTGAATCCAAGCCGAATGCTGCGGCTCCGTTCAAGAAGAGCCCAAGTAAGAAACCCTGGTATACTGCGCTCGGTCTAGTAGGCAACGCTGTGACAGGCATCAATACAATTCCGATAATCCAATGGTGAAGCCGGAAGGTCAGCCCTGGGAGCAGAGCTAGTACCATGGCTACCAACCCTCCTGCGATATACCAAGCTAGATAGTGTGGGAGCCACCCTGTTTTTCGGAAGACTCGCACTTGGTTGATGACCAGGACAGTGACGACTACAACGATAATGACGAGCGCGGTAATCGCACCGGACCTCTTGGTCAGGTCTGAAGCAACCAAACGATCTATGGGTATTTTATCCAGGGTAAGATTCGATAGAACCCCCACCCAGAATGGTCCGAGATACCAGATAGAGGATTCTATGGGAGCATTTTTGAAAGCAGGCAGGGTGTAGCGGAAGCCCACGCGCCAAAGCCCGTAGGAAATAAAAAGAAGAGGTAAAAAAGTTTCGAAAGCATCATCAAGTGCCGGTGGAGGCCCAGTTGGTTGGGAAAAGAGTGTGATATGCCAGAAGCCGATGCAAACCAAGCACCAGAACTTAACGATAGCTTTGGGCCGGAGGAGGAAGAAAACTATGCAGGTTACTAGTACGTTGAAGGCGAGTCCAAAATCACGGTTGTCTGCGCAACTCGTCAAGGATGTCGATTCACTGAACCTCCAGGAAAGCGGGAAGACGGTGGGAAACCCAATAGACGACAGACCATGGGCAGAAAATGGCAAGAAGTCGGTAAAGTTTCCTAGAAGGTTGACAGTTGTACATCCTCCTCTCTCGTCACTTATCAGACCACTGTGGGATACAGTCAGCAAAGGGTCTCTTGATTGACAAAAATAAACCATACGCTTGCACGGCAGCTGCGCAAATAAACGTGTCCCCCCGATAAGTTCCCTCCGAATCACCCCCACCAACAATGAGTGGAACTAAATTTGCCTGTTGGTCTCCCACTGTCCTAGGGTTTTGTAAGATGGTTCGAGAGCACTGGGCCGGACAGCGGAAATCGAAGGATGGGATATCAAAGGTGCACTGCTGACCATCCAAACCACAGGCAATGTTGGCTCCCCAAAACACATCAGTACAACCAATGAAAGATTCGGGTGGTGTCAAAAACCACTGGGCACGGGCAAAGAATGCAAAGCCAATTATGTAGCCTACTACCAAGATGACGAATAACCAGGGATTGGTCAAGTGTCGAGTATGTCGAAGGAATCTCGATTCGATTGGGAGAAGGATATGATGTCCCCGCACATGCAGGTCTACATCGAGTAAAGGTTTGGGAGCTATGCCGGCTGTAAGAAATGAGAACGAGATTGCAGCAGCGGCCACATACGAGGAAGATCAACTTTGGGTCTGGGGCCACGCCAATATCGAAGAAAACGAGAGGCTTTTTCGTAGAAGCCGGGGTATCTGGACGCAACCTGTGTCTTGACACGAATAACAATATTCCAAGGGGTACGTGGATATTGCGTGACGCTTTCTGGGTCTTCCGACGAGCCTGAGGTTCTCAAATTTAACGAAGCTTTATCTGATGAGCGACCACTAGAATCATGAATAGAGGCAGAGCTAGTAGCCTGCATATGAGGGAGTGGGATAGAAAGCGCAGTTCTGGTTCTCGACCATCAGGGTAGCATTACTACAGGGCATCAGGATGAGCCGGCCGAGAAACACGAAACACGGCGCTTATGTCCGCGCTTGGGCCATGAGACGAAGGAAATCATTGCTTGACAGTGGACACGAACTATGCCAGAACTGTAAAGCGTAGAGCGTCGATGCTTCGTACCGGAGGTCAATGTCGGTCAGCTAGTGAGACTACACCTGCACCGAAGAGCCAGCGACATCAGTCTACGTGGACTCGTACATGAAGGATACAGCGAAATTGCAAGCAAAGGAGACTTTATTCGAAAAAAATGATCGAAATCGTATACTACTATGTAAGCTACAAAATTTCATATTCGTTCTGCATCTCATAGCGATCCAGCTAATCCTAGTCAGTATTTCTCCATGTTTCAAGGATGACAGAGTACTCACTGTAATCATAAACAAGTCGAGCATCTATCACTTCCCCCTTAGGACCGATAAAGTGGACGTGCCTGGCGTATCGTCTTTCTCCGTTGATCTCCTCAATACCCCAAATTTGTTCTCCCACCTACACAACCAACAGGCTGTCAGACAAGTGCAGAGAGTAAAAACCGTAGGTACCCACCCAGGTGGTTCCACTTTTGGGCGTGTCGCTCTTCACCCAGGCATGTACGGGACCAAGCCTCACAGTGTCTTCCGTCCAATTCTTCTTCATGAACTCGTTCTCAATGTCCTCGGCGAGATTCTTGACTCTCCTGGACTTTCCGACCACATGCCCGAAAAGAGGATCGTTGTTTTCTCGCTCAGTCCAATCGAGTGTTCTTCTCTCTGAATTTCCTGGAATTCCACCGGTCATAGTCTGATCAATGTCAATGTGGTCAACGCCGTTATCGTCCTTGTAATGATTAACGCGAAGGGTGATAGTGGCGACCTTGATAGCCTTGCGTTTCATCCAACCCATGCCCTGAAGACGAAGAATTTCGTCGTGAGAGTCACTGAGAGTCTTGTTCTACAGTGCCATTTATTAATTGTAGAAGAGAGCATAGTCTATAAATCCTCACCATGACAAATTTGCCAGAGATGTTATCGATTGTAAACTCGGTTGGGACTGCCATGGTGCAATGGACAAAGGTGGGTAATGAGGTCAAATGTACTTCACTTACTTGACTTTATACTACACGGAATCGGGCGCCATGTGATAAGAGTATCCCTCCACGGCTCATCCTGTTTTCCTGTTATCCTCAGCTGACACTCTGATAACTCTATGTGTATCATCTGCATCAGGAAACCGGGGAAGTCGCTGAAACGTTATACGACTTCCCGTCTCATACAATAACAAGTAATAGGGTCAAGTGCCCGCAAACAAGCGTTGCAAACCTATACCGCGCAACGACATCTTGAAACGACCTCACGTCGAAACACCTCGCGAGCTGGTTCAACCTTTTCATTTCATACAACACTCCGGAAAAGGGTCAGTACCGAAGTACCTATCTGAGTCTCCGTGGTCCCATTGAGGAAACAGCGGGTAATACTCGGTACCAGAAGGAAGGAATTTATTCACCGCACCGCAAAAGCTACAAAAGTGTAACGAATAGTATCGGTAGGGGCAAGCGCGAGGTAGCACCTACTCAGCTACAGCCTACCGGACGACGTTAAACTACAAAACAATCAATCTTCTTCGACCATCCACCTGCAACGACAACGCGTTGCAACTTCTGCTCTCTTACGAAATTAGAGTGAACTTTTCCTCCTATATATGTGTGCTCTGGCATTGGAATGCCGTGTGATATCAGTCTTCTATGAGCTTGGAAAATGGTAGAAACTAGTGTTGTACGGTACCGGTGCCGACATGTCAATGAGCAGCAAGTATGGCTTTAGCTTTGGACCGAAACATTACTGACAGCAGATTGGAAGATGGGACCAGTCCGAGTCAGACAATGTGTTGGATGAAAGTAGCAAACCGATTGCAGAGTTGTAACATCAAACATTGCGGCGACACCTTGGAAGTTGGTATCACAATGAAAGTAGATGGAAATCTGGCGATGGACAGGTCGATGATTGTCAGTCGGACCGACGTAGCTGCTGCACGGCGGCGGTAGACAGCATGCTGGAATGTTCGACCTCGCAGGTATAAACTTGCAACTTGGTCAAAACAATGGCAACTTGGTTAGTCTGTTACAAATCTTTTGGTGTATCAAGTCGCGGATTTCCGGTTGGTCCGACGTCGACAGGATATTCGAATGTACGAAACCGGAGTTAAGTGACATGGCTATAGGAGATGGCTAGTCTGTTAACGCACATTATAATGCATCGGCTAGAATCATTTGCAAGATTAGATACATGGTGATTTGGAATCCAACCGCTCAGCTCGCTGAACGGTTGAATTGCTGAGCGGTTGGTCCCAAGGCTGCATGGTGATGTATGGGGTCAAACCATAACGTGTCGCCAGTACCTCCCCAATTTCGTCATATGTGACCATCTACGTCGAAGACTGTAATGACCTTCCAGACTGCATCCTTCCCTCTTTCCCAAGCCTGCGGTCCTGTCGCCTCTACACCGCCGAATTCTACTAGAACCCCATCCTTGGTCCACTCACACCATATCCCTATTGATCCACTGGAAGGGCCCGATCCTCCACCTTTTCGATCCGGTTCTCCAAGGACTTGCACTATATCTTTTCCTTGACTGTCTCGATGCAGCTCGATGGAGGCCGGTCGTGACACGACCTTTCCATCCTTGTCTTTAACGTCCTGTGCCAATTGCAGTACAAGAGGGGAAATAGGGAAGGAAGAAAACGCGATCTCGGACTTTTTAGATCGCACTTTATCGTCAGGTTTCGGTTTCGGTATGTTGTATATATCGAGGCTATCCAGAGTCAAGCAGTCGTCTTTGAGTTCAGAACGTGTGAGGCCAGTCTTTGGTTTGTAGCCGCTAATAGGCTTGAAGAGAAGACTGAGCCCTAATGGATAGTAGTTGAGATAGACCACGTCCGAGTAAGCTTTGACTTCTGGAGTGACTGTCTCGGAAGAAAGAGACTTGATGTACTCTGAGAGAGCCTCTGAATTGAGGGAGAGGCGTAAGAGATGCTGGAGAGACATTATGATTGAGGATGACCACGTGTACAATGAATCAAGTGCAATGCGCACTCTTTCTGTTTCGGCCTCGTTCTTGGACACTGATGCACTCAACCTGTCTTTGACTGGCTTGGAAGTCTCTCTCAAGTCTCTTATGGATCCAGAAAAGATGCCTGAACAAAAGAATCCTCGATTCTACGATGCTCCTCTCAACTCTCTCCGCGACTTCGCTTCAAGATCCTTTCAAGCAATAGCTGCTCATCTCATCTCTATCATCGCTTTCTGCATACTCATCCCCGTCATTATATCCATCTCCATATTTGCCGGATATCTGGTATGGAAAAATGTTGCAGTTGGCTGGGAGTCTCCATTGTATCTGCAGTACGGGTACGTAAATGCTGCCTTGTACTTGTATCCTCAACTCTAACTGGGCTCTTCAGGGATGGTGTACCACCCTATGCACGCATTTCCCTTCCTCCTCTTGCTTCAAGACAGCCCTACGACATAATACTGCACCTAGAGGTTCCATCTTTGGAATCCAACTTTGCATTGGGCAACTTCATGAATAGCTTGACTCTCTCCACGCTCTCCAATAGGACTGTAGAGTCCGTCAGACGACCTGTAAGCTCCTTTATATACCACAGTCAAATCTTTCTCAACATAGCCTGCAGGCAATCCTCGTGCCTCCGAAGCCGTCATGGTTTACTGGAACACCAGGAGTGGTGACCGTCGACGTCCCCATGTTGTCTGCGTTTGTTCCGGGAACATCTTATCTCCATGCCGACGTACAGATTGGAAGGAAGGATAATTGGAAAGGGTTAGGGAACGGTGAACAACGCGAGATATCCGTGGTTTATGCATCCTTGAAAGGTGTTGTTAACCATCGGGGCGTAAGGTACACATGTCCACTCATCTCTTTCCACTATTGTCATTCTCAAAAGCTATTTCCCAGAGGGTTGATGACCCGATTCCCGTTGACACTTGCATTCGTCTCAGCGACCACCTTCCTTGCGATTTTGGCTCTGATTTTGGGCGCTTGCTTGTTGCCATCCATGCTACCGAGGACCACTCCAAGTGCGCCCGCAACAGAAACGTCTCCAATTCCTCTGGAAGACACCAAAGCTCTCGTGCCCAAGGCAGAAGAAGAGGAAAAGTCTAAACGCAGGCGAAGACGCCATCGTAGAAGGGATCATAGTCAGGATGTAAGTGTTCACTGCACTGATCGTCCCACTAGTAGGCTCACCTACCCTCCTGCAGAGCTTCAAGACTGAACCAGATCCCGTATTAACACCCTCAGCCGATCAGCCTATCCAACTTCGACGACGCCATTCAAGGGCGTCGCAGTCGGAATCAGAATCATGACTTTTTTCTGGGCTCCAGTGTGTGAAGACTCAGAGCGTTTCTTGTTGCCGAAAAAGCTGGCTTTGCGTTCACAATGTACTTACGAATGGACTTGTGTAATACGTAGTGATTACTTCCTATTTCTTACGACAGCAGCTACAAAGCCTAGGGACAAAGTCGGATCCTTCCGCTTAGTACAAACTAACACTGCGTCAAGAAATCTACACCGCCACTGACACAACTATAATGCTCATGAAAATCACCGCTGCCGGTTGCAAGAGCCCGGGGTTATAAGGATCCGAACTCTCCTTTCACCTCTACCATGAGTTCTTTCGAGATTCAGAATCTCTTTGGTGTGAAAGGCAAAGTCGTCCTTATCACGGGCGGTAGTCGGGGGATAGGAAAAATGGCACGTATCTTCTCTAAACGGTTGAAATTGACGTTTCATGAGTCTTTCAACCAGATCTCTACGGGGTTCATCAGGAATGGCGCCAAAGTACGCGTTCAATGTATCGTTGTGACCACAATGTTGAGTTTTATCCCTAGGTGTACATCAGCTCCCGTTCTGCTGAGGATTGTGAAGCTACAGCTGCTGAACTGACAGCTCTTGGTCCCGGTGTCTGTGTCGCCATTCCCGCTGATTTGCAGAAGTACGAAGAGGTGGAACGTCTAGCCAAAGAACTTGCTACCAAAGAAGAAGCTCTCCATGTCGTTGGTATCTTAGCTTTCTAGGCTAACACAAATAATTCTGACGTTCTTTTTTTCTCTTCGCATAGCTGGTCAACAACGCCGGTGCAGCATGGGGGGCCTCTATAGACGACTTTCCGGTGTGTTCATATAGTCCAAGTTGCGAAGAAAGGATGTTACATTGTTTTCCAGGACGCAGGTTTCTCAAAAATTATAACCCTGAATCTTCAGAGAGTCTTTACCCTTACTCAGAAGGTGCTCCCCCTTCTGCGGGCTGCAGCTGACAAGTCAAAAGAAGGTGCAATATATGCTGATCCTGCCCGTATCATAAATGTGTGTGCACTCCCTTGCAATTGGTCACTTACAAGCGAGGAACCGTGCTTATTCATAAGTCAAGATTGGCTCTGTCGAAGGACTCAGTGTACCACCTCATGAAACCTATTCATACTCGGCTTCCAAAGCAGCTCTTCACCACCTAAGCCGACACCTTGCTTCCCGACTAGGTTCAGAAGGCATTCTTTCCAATACTATTGCATGTGGACTGTTCCCCAGCAAAAGTGCGATTACCTTCCCTATTCTATAACGTGTGCGATTCTCTAATACTTTTTTTCCCTAAGTGACTGCCCACACAATCAAAACGGCGGGGGATGTCATTATCTCTCGCACTATACCTTTGCAAAGAGCAGGAAAACCTGAGGATGTGGCTGGCACAGCGTTATTCCTGGCTAGTCCCGCTGGTTCATTTGTCACTGGGGCGACAATCACAGTGGATGGAGGTTTCCTCGTAGCCAGTAAACTATAGGACCTCTTTACACACTACAAAGCTGTGATTATACATTGGGAATTACATATCTATTCCTTTGGCGCTGCGTCGTCCGGTTTTGCTGGCTCTTCTCCTGCAGCGTCTGGAGTTTCTTTACGGACGCTCCCGTCCTCGACTGCCTCAACTTTCTGGTCTTCCACTTTCTCGTCCTCTATTTTTTTGCCATCTGTTTTCTTGTCCTCCGTTTTCTTGTCTTCCACTTTCTTGTCCTCCGCTTTCTTGTTCTCGTCGTTCTGAATGCTCCCTTCTGCTCGCGTCTGATCTTTTTCAGCAGAACCACCAGACAATCCTTTCACCAAATCCCCAGCCTCATCACCGTCCAATCCCAACTCAGCAACAAGATCAATAAGATCCTGCTCTGAAACCTTCAAACCCTTGGATTGATGTCAGAACTGGACCATAGGAGACAAGAACAATAGTCACCTGCAATCCAAACCCAGATAACTCCTCCCCTACGTCGAATTCATCTGTCCTCTTGTTGACTGGAATAGGCTTGCCGGGAGTAGAAGGACTTCGTGCGAGGATCTTGGATTTGAGGTGGTCGGGGGTCATCTGGAGAGGCATAGCGGCCCCTGGCACGCCGATAGGTTGCACAGGAAGTGAATTTACTTCGTCTACGTCTGCACTCCAAGATTCTTTGAGACGAAGGAACCTGTCGAGTTCGTCGAATTCGACAGCTTCTTCGCTAAAGGCTGACATTAATATCCACTCTTGAGGTGAAGAGTATTCGTAGAGAGGGACAGGCTTACAAGTCCGCAAAGGTCTAATGAACATAATTATACTTGAGCTTGAGCGTAGAGCATTGGGCAGAAGCTCAAATAGATACTCACACCAGGAAAAGAACCGCCTACTAGGATTCCAGGCAACTGTTGTTTGTCTGAGAAAACCCATGGTATTCGCCATAAGTCTGCGCAGTGAGGTTGACGACTAAGTACCTAAAGGTGCCTTCCGCTTCCAAAGCCTTGTGCATAGCGGACCGCCATCAGTCCATCACACTATGATCAAATGAGTAGGCTCTACCTCTTCGCCGATTCGTCCGACGCTAAATCATAAGAAGAGAAGGGGATCTTCTTGACCTGCAAGATCCTCAACAGGTACTCTGTTTTCGTGTTCAATTTCCTCAAACAGTCTGATTCGGAGAGCAAAGCGAACCTTGGCGCTGCCTAAGAGCGGGTTGAGAAGCGATAGTAGTCAGAAAAACTTGGATGGGAGGAGAAGGCATGAGTGAAAGAAGTGAAGAATGGCTATACTTATTGAATTATTCCATCAACTCTCTTCTCAACCATCATCATGGCCCCTGATCTCAAAGTCCTGGTCGTATGTCTAGGCAGGATTTCTTTTACAATCTAATTCGTCGAGACTTTATGATCTTAACTCCCATCTGCTCCATTTTATTATAGGTAACATATGTCGTCCACAGTTATGATTTTGACCTACATATGGGCTTTCAATTTACAGGTAACATTTGTCGTTCCCCTATGGGAGAAGCCGTCCTCAGAGATGTAGCGAAGAAACGCGGGATTGAAATTGAGGTTGATAGGTGTGGACATTGCTCTGATCACAACGCGTACGGTATTCAAGCCATATTTGCAGTTGTGGAACTGGCGGATACCATATTGGAGAAGAACCCGATGACCGGTGACTGAAAAATCCACGCAACGCCGACGGTCTCACTGATACTTTACAACTTTCCAGTACAATCGCAACTTGCAAGAAGGTATTTTTAAGACCAAGCCTCTTTGCTCGTCACTCACTTTCTCTCGTCACGGTCGAAAGCACAACATACCCATTGAACACTCCGCACGACAGATTAACACCTCTGATTTCACAAAGTTCACCCATATATTGGCTTCAGACGAAAGTAATCTTAGAACTTTGAAAAGTATGAAGCCCAAGAACGCCACTGCGGAAGTGAGGCTCTTTGGCTCGTATCTGGACAATAAGCCTATTGCTGACCCGTATTACGGTGGTCTGGTGAGTCTTGCCATTCCCTGCTATTCTACAGACAAGTTGACATAGGTATAGAATGGGTTTGAGAAGGTTTACGAACAGTGTAAAGCATTCTCAGATGCTTTCTTGGACGAAGTTGTAGTTATCAGAGACTAGAAGAACTCCAACTTGTAAAGTATCTTGGAGGCTTTTGCTGAGACATAAATGTACATGTGGATACCAATACAGACCATCCGTTCACTAATTACAAAGTTTAAGACAGCGTCGGCATTGAGACTGACGCCCTTGTGGAAATAGCATCCTCTGCCCTCCATAGACTTGTGATAGTCTGATAATCCTAATGAGCGAATGGAGTACACCGAAAGAGATTGACTGACCTTATTCTGAGTGTAGAAATTGATTCCGCTCTTCCCATAGAAACCAATATCACCCAACACGCTGGCCTGTGGAAGTACGTTAGAGACTAAGAGGATGAACTGGACTAGGAAGAGCTTACCTTGTTACCACTCCATGCAAACATGGGTAGAGGGACAGGAATTGGCACGTTGATACCGATTTGGCCGACGTTGACTTCCGATTCAAACTTGCGGGCTGTTGCTCCAGACTGCGTGAAGATTGCTGTACCATTACCATAACGGTTGTTGTTGATAATGTCCAGTGCATCATCCAAGGTTTCGGCCTTCAAAACCACCAAAGCAGGTCCGAAAATTTCTTCACTGGACAAAAATGTCAAATTTTGATCAGGGGGGAAGACGCATAAGCTTACTTGTAACATTTCATGCCAGGATTGGCTTCAATGACTGTTGGTCCGACGAAGTTGCCTTCAGGGTATCCAGAAACGGAGATATTGCGGCCATCTAACAGAATTTTCCCTCCTTCAGTTTCTGCGGAAGAGACGAGACTCAAAATCCTTGATTTGGCCTGTGGCGAAATGACTGGTCCTCTGAACGAAGCTGGTTAGCCCGTGGAAACAAAGACACCATGCCAACGTACAAATCTGCTCCTTCTTCAAAGCCTCCATTGACCTTGAGCTTACTGGCCCTTTCCACAAGTTCCGGAAGCCAGGATTGCGATTCACCGACCAGAACAACTATTCATCGAGTCATGGATATGCACATAAGAG
Source organism: Tetrapyrgos nigripes (assembly GCA_013368315.1). Lineage (NCBI taxonomy): Eukaryota > Fungi > Basidiomycota > Agaricomycetes > Agaricales > Campanellaceae > Tetrapyrgos > Tetrapyrgos nigripes. The sequence continues at coordinate 1,075,697 of JAACJM010000001.1, forward strand.
GCGGAAAGAACTACTCATACCAACGGATATGGCCATACATCGCTGACCGGCGGCTGCAGTAAAGGTAAGTATATGAATAAAAACCTGAACAGTAACACCGTACCACCAAAGGCAGCTCCAACAATGGAGTTGAGCGCAAGGTTTTTGTTCGCTGTTACTGAGTCAGTGGGAAGAAACCTAGTAGCATCAGGACGATCACACCATCAGGCATAATGACAGCATGGTTTTTTGCACCGAGGTTTGCCTGTGGTGAAGTGAGAACTGAAGAGTCGGTAGTGATAGTTCGGGCACACACCTGTACACGCTTGCCATTCTTCGTGCCGCTATCGTGATTCGTAAGATTGAGATTCAAACAAACACCAATATTGGGCGCCTCACCGCTCGTAAATATGTTTTCCAGCCTTGTCACCGCCAACGAAACTGATTGCCTTGATAGCTGGATCATCGCAAATAGCATTCACAGTGGGTACACCTCCGTGTACCACGTTCAGAACACCATCAGGGAGACCTTTGAATACGGCATATGAACATTGACGAAACAAAGTATAGCCTACGGAACCCTTACCAGCTTTCTTACAAAGCTCGGCAATAATCATCGCTGCACCTGGATCCCTCTCGGATGGTTTGAGAATGAGCGTATTACCCGTTACTGCCGCCATAGGAATCGTCCACAAAGGTATCATGCTGATGGGATACCACAGTTAGGGAACAAGAGCGAAGAAAGTTCGGAATGACATACGCAGGGAAATTGAAGGGAGCGATGCTTGCACAAACACCAAGTGGTAATCTCCTAACTTCTGTGTCCATGTCCTTGCTCACTGGAAATTTACACTAAGAGAATGCTGCCGAGGGCTCGAAGAGTGCTTGCCTTCAATCTTGTCCCCCAGCAAGGTAGAAGTTATCCCGATGGCAGTCTCTACCACCTGAAGACCTGCGATGTTTGGTGTTGAGCATTATTGCATTATGCAGTTTCGCAAGAACGTACCCCGTAATAGGTCCCCGTGAGCATCTAGTAAATGGGTAAGGACGGAAAGATCAAAACGTGATAATGAGCATCTTACCAGGAAGAGTCTTCCCTTGCTCTAGGACAATGCTTGCGGCAATGGCATCCGCATTTTGACGAAGTAAGTGCTGCAAACTGACCAAACGATGAGAATAGAATCACAGAACAAGAAGTATGCCGCACTCAATCGCAAATCGTTGACGTCGGAGTACGCTAGTAGTGCTCCATGTCTTGTAAGCGTGTGAAGCAGCATCGACTGCTTGCCGGAACTCATCCTCGGTGGTTTGGGGCACTCGAGTGAGCACCGTTTGGGTTGACTGAAGCAAAAACATCAGTTAAGTAGAGCAGAATAGAACCTGTGGCACTTGCAGGATCCCGAACGTCTATCCACTCCGTCGACTTACTGTCGAGAAATTCTCCGCCTATGAAATTCTTAGTGTTGTCTCCTGTTGCACTTGTTCCAGTAAACTGAGAAGATATGAACTCTGCTTTTGGACGAGCAGCTGCACTCAGAGCATTTCTGGATGCAGAAGTTGAAAAAGGACGGCCACGAAGAACACGTAGAGCCATGTCTGAGGAAGAGAGAAGCGAAGTTGCAGGTTCCGGAAATTAACACCCGTCTAACCCTAACCCTACGCAACTCTCCGTTCTGGCATGTCAGTTCTAAGCTTGTTTATTCGTAACCGCGAGGTCGCCATGAATGGGGTACATGGCTACGGCCACCTACTCAGGGACGTCGATAGCAACAACTACGCCTCTACCAGCTCAAATTCTAATCCAGAACATCCTGCTCAGCAAAACATGTATAATGCCAACGTACAAGCTTCTCAGTTTCAATCACCTCTCCAGTCCCAGTGGCCACAGCACCAGCAGCTTCCCCAGCAATATACAGCTCAATGGAATGGCCAACCTGCTCCTTTTCTCAATGCAATGAGTGGTGCAATGAATGGGATGGGAGGACATATGCAAAATGGAATAAACGGTCTACCAACAAACGTGGGTTATAATGTGCCTATATTTTCGCAGCAAATGCTGCACGATGCTTTCGCGCTATCTGTACCGGTTGCCGCAGCCGAGGAACCCCTTCTTGTGTCTTCGTTGGTTGAAAGTCGCGTAAGGAATGAAAACTACAAGGATACTTTGAACAACCTTCACGGCGTGCGTGGTCCATTTCACATCTCATTTACGCGTTTTCTCATCGATACATACAGAAAAATAGCCATTCCGCAGCCTTATGGAAAGACTACTACCTTGAGCATAAAGATCGCATTGACGAGCAAGTAAACGCTGGGATCAAGAAGCGAGAGATCGAAGGGCCCAAGCCCATTAAAACGGCAAAAAAAGCCTGCTTTGGACAGCTTTGACGACGACTTGTCTCCCGTTCGTTCTTCTTCTCCCGCCACAAAGTCCGGAAAGGCTAGGGGGCGTCCCCCCAAAGCTTCTACACCCAATCCGACCAATTCCAAAGTTTCCACATCCAGAGCATCGTCATCCAAGGCTTCTACTCCTGTCCAAAGCGATTTTACACTGACAGGCCCAAGTGGCCGACGGCACACTATCAACAGTCTGACGGTACATACCCCAGTTTACAACACGCGACTTCCTCCGCCCAATTCTCAAGTTGTGATACCAGAACCACCATCACGCTCACCTAGCCCACCTACCAAGATCATACCGCATGTACGAGGCAACAAATTCACCGATGAAGATAAAGATTTTTTCATCAAGTTCATATCTTGGCGTCTTAAAAGTGACCCCAGTCTTGAACGACTAGAGCTTTGTGATGAGCTGGAAAAGAAGGCAAGCAGATATTCATCGGTGACTAATATCACCTTTCTGACTTGGATTACAGGCACCGCACCATACCAGTGCCTCATGGAATTCGTAAGTCTTGATTTGAAATTCTTTGTTACTAAGATTTATCTTGCCACAGATATTGGTCTAATCACCATGACTTACCGGATAAAATCCTTGCAAACGCTCATGCATTGTGCTGGGAAGAGGAGCAGTCGGAAGGAACGGATAAGAAGCGTGTATTTGTTCGTCAGCGCCCGAGTTATAAAGAGTCCAGCTCAGAGGAAGAAGAGGAGCATCAGGAAGAAGAGAATGAATCAGCAGATGATGAAAGCGACGAAGATATCGATTCGATACCACTGGTCTTCGACGAAAGTGCTATGGGCGCCAGTGGATCTGCATATACAGATGCCGACTTGGCAATCTTGGCGAGATACGTAGCTACTTTCCCGGACTTCCTAGTTACCCCTTCTAAGGAAAAATGGCCACCCTATAACGCACGAGTGAGTGTTTCGCTCGGTGATGCCTTACATTGTGAACTCATATCTTTCTATCTGAAGTATCCTCATCGTTCGGCGAAATCATGGGCAGAATATTTCAGGAGAGATGAGAAGCGTGAGTAGACCATACAGACTGGATTGATCAGTGTTGGCTGACGTTTAAACAGGAATCATGAAGCTAGCACACAAGGTTCGCGACCAAGGCTTGCACCTTGACTCGGCGCCTCTTCCAGAGAAGAAGCCTCATTGGAATCCTTCAGACGAAGTTAGTGGACCTCCCAAAGCGAAGCGGAAGTTCATCATGGATGACGAGAAGGATGAGGCAGGGAACCATGCAAAGTTCGCTAGGTTGGAAGACACAAAGGAATGATTGACCGTTTGGGCTGCTTGCTAACTTTTTGGGACTGTGATGTGTAATCTAGAGCTGCTTTATTGATACGTAGTATAGACACCGTTAACGATGTACATTTTGCTTTCAGCACGGACCACGTGTGCTTGAGTAGCGATCGATATGGTATATATACGGCAAGTCGTCCAGTAGTAACCAACTCTCACCACCACTACCAACTCACCATGGATGAAGAATACGATGTGTGTCTCTCTGCATGACCTCATACTCTCTGTTGACTCCCGTTCAGGTCATTGTTCTCGGTACCGGCTTGACCGAGTGTATTCTGTCTGGTCTCCTCTCCAAGGAAGGCAAAAAGGTCCTCCATATGGACCGCAATGACTACTATGGTGGTGAAAGTGCTAGCCTGAACCTAACCCAAGTATCTGTCTCTAGTTCGTCCAACTAACGCATGCATACTGACATCTGCAACAGCTGTATCGCAAGTTCCGTCCTGACCAAACCCCTCCCGACGAACTTGGGCGTGATCGTGACTATGCCGTAGATCTCGTTCCCAAGTTCATCATCGCTTCCGGAGAACTCACCAAGATCCTCGTTCACACCGAAGTCACTCGTTATCTCGAATTCAAGCAGATCGCGGGTAGTTTCGTCTACCGTGATGGAAAGATCTCCAAAGTACCCAGCACTGAGATGGAGGCCGTCAAGAGTCCATTGATGGGCTTGTTTGAGAAGAGGCGGGCCAAGAAGTTCTTTGAGTTCTTGCAGAATTGGAAAGATGATGACCCTAGCACTCACCAAGGTAGGTTGTCTCACACCTCCTCTTAAGCGTGTTTAAACAATGGATGTTCAACAGGTATCAATCTGGACAAGGACAGCATGAAAGTCGTCTACGAAAAATTTGGCTTGGAGCCCGGTACTCAAGACTTTATTGGACACGCTATGGCACTATACCTAGATGATGAGTACGTCCTGTCCAAGGATTCGTGCTGGATGATGCTAACTGTGGTCGCTAGTTATATCACGAAACCTGCACGACCTACTTATGACAGAATTATCCTCTACACCTCTTCAATGGCGCGATATGGAAAGTCGCCTTACATTTATCCACTCTATGGTCTCGGCGAACTTCCTCAATCCTTCGCACGTCTCAGTGCCATCTATGGTGGAACCTACATGCTCGATAAGCCAATCGATGAAATTGTCACCGATGCTGATGGTAAATTTGTCGGTGCTCGAAGCGGCAACGAGACCGTCAAGGCTAAACAAGTCATTGGAGACCCAAGCTACTTTGGAGCTGGTCAGGCGGCGGCAAGCAAGATCAGAGTTGTGGAGGAAGGAAAAGTTGTTCGTGCCATCTGTATCCTCAAGCACCCCATACCTGGTACCGAGGATGCAGACAGCTGCCAAATCATTATTCCTCAGAACCAAGTAAACCGACGCAATGGTGTGTCAATTGATGGCTTTTCGTGTTCCTTTGTCTAACTTGCTTCCCTCAGATATCTACGTTGCCATGGTTTCCTCTACCCACAATGTCTGCGCAAAGGACGTCTACGTCGCCATCGTCTCAACTGTCGTAGAGACGGATAAGCCTGAGCTTGAAATCAGACCCGGTCTTGATCTCCTTGGTCCTATTTATGACAAGTACTGCTTGCTATTCTGCATTTGATTTCGCTGAGACTAATACTGTATATCTTCAGGTTCGTCACCATCTCTTCCCAATACACACCTACTGCCGATGGCAAGCAAGACAACATCTTCATCACTCGTTCCTATGATGCAACCTCACATTTCGAAACCGTCGTCGAAGATGTACAGGATGCGTGGAAGCGTGTGACAGGAACCGACCTCGTGCTCACTAAGAAGGAAGTTGAAGTACAAGAGTGACCAGTCGGTTATACCTCTCTTTTCAGTTCAGCAGTCAAGGATCTATACAAATAAATCAAGTGTACATTTGCCTCTTACAATCCAGTATCCGTAAAGTTTGAGAATATATATAATCATCGCTCTCTTACACGACACAACGCCTAGATGCAAAATTCAAAAGAAAGCATTCATGTCGAATTCCGGTACTTTGACATCCTGTTTTGCAGATTTCATCAAATTACCCAGCCCAGCTTTTCTTGCCATGAGATCCGGCTCTTCCTGAATCGGTTCTGGACCTTTTCTACTTGGGTCTGTGCCATCTGGTGAAGCTGCGCGTGTAGTAGGATACGAGGAAATGTCCATATCGATCATCATTGAAGATCGGTGTCGGAGGTGATGACGTGGTTGGTCTGAGAAGAATGAGCGACGAGAAGCACTCGGGCTGAGTGGTGGACCAGAGTCTCTGCTGTCGTTCAGGTCTATAATGGACGCAGGCCTTTCGAACCTCCAAGAGCGAACGAGATCCAAGGCCAAGATATGACATCCTTCACGAGTGGTCAGGATCGTTCGATGCATAGAATCAGAGGGTCACCTACCCATTCTGCAAAATACACGAGCAATCTGAAGAACAAAATTGAACTCCAGACGACCAGATATCTCATAACTGCCTTTTGCAGCCTGCAGTGTTTTGCCTCGTAACTGGGAGAACAATAACGCAAGACTGGGATCGTCGTAATTCGATTCTCCTACTTCGGCAATTGGTTTGTCTAGTGTCCTAGCAAGGTCCTGAAGTGGAGTCTTGAAGATCAATCATTGCTTGTCAGGTTACATTCAAACAGCAGTAGCGGACGAGGCAACGTACCACTAATATTCGGACACTCAAATCTCTCCGATGAAGTAACCAAAATGCCCAACTTGCAAGCCACCTGTTACCCTCTCTGAACGCAGTAGGAAGCACAGTCTCGTTCAGAATGCTCGTGAGTATAGGTCCTTCATTACTTTGCTCCACTATCCGCGCGATAGCTATAGCAAGCTGAAAGTCTCCCAATTGCTTGATACAGACATTTACGGCGTCTTTCAACGAACTTCCCAAAAGAAAGAAGGCTGCTGCATATTCTGAAAGCTACTGAACACGGGGGAGTTGTCAAGGAGTCAGCAGGACGTACCGAAACGTTGTTTGCTCAGCAAAGCAAACGCATTCTTGAGCGCAGCTGTCTTCCACCGTGACTGAGTAAAGTCATTAGAAAGGAACTTCAGCATGACATTCTGCTCCTTATGCCAAGACGCCTGTCTCCAAAGTCCGTGGACAAGTTTCGTCTTCCCAAGCGCGAAATAAAGCAGAGAACAATTTGTAGGATCTCTCGTGTCGTTTGCCATGTACTCGTTTCTTGCGATTTGTCTCAGATTGCGATCTCTGGAATGGACATCGTGTCAGGGTCAAAGAAGATTTTGTTATGTATAGGGACAGGCTACCGACCAGTGAGTCAATGGAAGACAACCATATAGGTACTCCAAGGGCCCTGGCGTCCGCCCAACACATTTTGCCATTGCACGCCGCTGATGAAGCACTGAGAAGGAGGTCCTGGCTTTCGCTGTGAAACGCCCATATCATGTCTCGGTACCGTAGACGTTCTCGACGAGAGGTCTTTTGCTGCATACAGTTGTGAGAAGCCGGACTACTTGGTGAAGAAGCTCGGCGATTGAGGATGTAGAATGACCGCATTGATATTAGGTACCGCAATCCGTTTGCATCCAAGGACCGTCGTTGCTCATCGACCTAAGAGATTGAGTATTGTAAGAGGGATGAAGTTAGAAGCAGTGTCACCCTACTTACTTCCAAAGTTGTTTGTATGAGCACGGAAAGGTGAGCTTGTTCGTTGGGTGTGAGACGAGGAAGATTTTCTGCTTCAAGGGTTTCGAGAAGGTCCTTTACCAATGGTCGACCAAACGCTTCTTCATTGCTATAGAGTACTCAACGTTATAATCAAATGACAGGTGCAAAGAAAGGAAAGGTTACTCATTATGACCCACAGGCTCATCAAACAACATCATATACCGCTTTTTATGCGATGACATCGAAACCTGAAGAAGGGTTGAACCCATGTAGCACGCATGAAATCAGCAATGCATACCGTTTGCTCAGATCGATAGAATTTTTCAACCGGTATACAAGAACTCGGAATCCTTTTATGTTCAAGGTCTTTCGCCAGATTGACGATTATCTCCTTCACCAGTTCGAGTTTCTCTGCCAGAAATGTCCCTTGATCAGCAAACAAGCAGTCGTATCAAAACAAAACACCGATGGAACATACCCCAAAGAAGACACTGAAGCAGAATCTGAGGATGATAATCTTCCAACGGCCCATTCTGCCTAGCGACAAATTCAAACAGAGTCTCCTCCCTCATCTCGTCTTTCTTCGTCTTGTTATTACTGGGAGTACCATACAAACACATTTGATTCCCTGCACCAACGAGAAGGGAACCATTTGCCAACCAAATAGAATCACTGATTGGATATGGAATAAAACTAGCAGTAGTATTGTGTGTCATTTGTCAGTAAAGCCTAATTTGTGCCAAGCGCGGTACACTTACCTCCCAATATCAATCCTCCAACATCTAGTCCAACTATAACCCTCGTCAAAGTATGTCATCCGTTGCTGACAAAGAATATCAACATGATGAAGGAAACCAACGGCAAGGATCGATTGCATATCTGGAGTGGAGGACCAGTCGAGGTCGTTGATGGATTCACTGTTCAGTCACCATGTTGAGGCCTATGAGTGAAAACGACGGTACACAGAGCAACAAAAGGACTGACCTGTAGATAATGCGATACTCCAATCCAGATGCGAATTCCGACTCTTTTGAGTCCCATATGGTAAGCTCTTCGCCCTCACTGATGGGTGTAACTGCAACAAAGATCAGCTCATAGATGGGAAAAAGGGGGTAGGTAGCTCACCCAGTGCCGTCTTCTTCGCCGAACTACAACTCACTTTCGTTATACCCGATCGTGAAGTTTTGACTCTACCTGTGCAGATCCACCCTCGTTCGGATTTTTTGAAGCCATCCCCATCTGCTCCAGTACCGTTAGTCAAATTCTCAACCTCATTCCCCACAGTCTTCTTTGACTTCGACTTGGCCTCTTCCGGAACCCAAAAAGCCAATTCTCCAGAATCTGAAACACTTAAAAGTGCGTCATGTTTTACCCATGGGTGGTTGATACCCCAAGCCATCGGATCGACAGGGATAACCATACTTGGAGAGGAACCAGGAAGACGGTCGTGATAATGAAGAGATAGCGTGAGTGGTACTGGTGCGCCTAAAGTGTTTGCCGGTAATATTCGAATATGGACGATATAAAAATCAGATGTTATCCCCATGATGGCGTTATGGACGTCGTTTGAAGGAACGGTGAAAAGGGAAGTTATGACTGGGAGTTCGAGGGTTAAAGCACAAGGGGTAGTATGGACTGTGAGGATTGAACTTGCATTGTTGTAAGTTGCAAAGAGTCGGCCTGATTATGGGTTTGGTCAGTGGTAGAGGATATTCCATGCTGACTATGTACATACCATGGTCAAGCACAAGAAAGTGGTCTGCTGCGTTCCAAGATCCCGAATGTTTCAACGTAGATAATTCTTGTTCTAATTGCCAGACTTCTCCCACTTTTTTTTCACGAATGACACCAACACCGTAGCCTTCTGGAGCACGTACAAATTGGACGATTCGGGACTGTTCTGTTGGAAACCCTTCTGGTGCCCGAGCAATTAATTTCATGCTGTCGGGACGACCATCGAAGAGCTCTCTTAGGGATACTTGGAAAGAGCATAGAGGGGAAGAAGTAATAAAGCTGATATCGCACCCAGTCTGATTGTTGGGTACAAGGTAAAGATAAGATGGAGGTGACGTCAAGGCTGGTCCTGAGAACTGCTGGAAAGTGAACTGTCTGAGGAGAGTGGGAGGTCTACGGTCGATGTTCTGTATTTTAAAGAATTTAGATAACGTTTTTCGATCCCACTAAAAAAGAAACTCACTGCTACAGCAGATATGACAATAGTACCATCACTGAGAACGCGAAGGAATAAATCCCAGCCTTCTTCTTTTACATCCTGGAGTCTTCTCAAGCTGGCATTATCTTCGGCGGATTTTTGTGCTAGTAGGTGCTGCAAGCAATGATTTAAGACTTGGCGGTCCATCCAGAATACGGATGAGGTTGGTTTATCTTTCTGGTCTGCTATTGGGTATGATACGGAAGAACGAAGGTCTATGGACGCATGAAGTTTGCAAGTGTTGAGGAGAATCTAAAACCGGAAAGAATATACGAACGACAGAGTCTGCGGTGATCGTATACAATATTAAATCGTCACTGCAAAGGAGATGAGGGGTTGATTTTGCTAGGATGACTTTGGGCGTACCGATTAGATGTTTCGGACAGACGCCATGACAAGTTGATGACAGGTCGAGGATGGGGTAAGACTTGTGTTTGGCGACCAGAAGTGGTGGAATGCAATCTGACGGTGTTGTCTATCTGGGACAACGCGTCAGCATCATGGTTTGAAGGGGGAAAGGTAACATACATCGGTAGTTGCAGCAATGTACATTAATGAGGGCGCAAACCGCACTAATCGTGGTGAATATTTGGACCTGAAAACAAAATTAGAGCCAGAGAAGCGAAACTGAGTGAATTATGCATACGACATAGTCCATTTGCGTGACCAGGTGGGCAGGTCATTTTCGAGAATCAGTGTGTAGACAGACAGTCCACGGTCCAACCCGACAGCAAGGAGACCTGAGTATCATGAGCCATCGTCCAAAAATACGCGAGGTATGTTTAATACCAGAACAACTATCCATTGTTGTTACATTTCGGTCAAGGGTGAGGGAAGAATGAACAAGCCAGGAGTCGTTTTGGATTCCTGAGAGAGACCATGAAGCTATTTTGGAACCCATTGCTGCAACTATATGCTTCATGCCTGCATCGACTGAAATGCAAGAGATGCTATCGGAGATATGGGCGAGACCTGGGAATGCTTGCCAGAAGGCGAGGACGCGTACAAGGGCGAGAGTATGTGCATCAAGAATGACGATTGAGTCGGCTTCAGGATAGAGCAAGAGATGACCAAGAAACTTGAGTGGATGCTTTGGGGACCCATGTAGGGACTCTAAAAGACTGAGCATGTAGATTCTAAAAGACTGAAAAAGAGCATTAGAAAAGAAAAGTTGGGGCGGAGGCAAGGCTACCTGCGCACGTCGAGCGACAATGCGTAAAGGGTACCCTAAATTTCCAAAATATCTGTGTGCACGTGACCATTTAGGGCAGGGCTAGGCCTGAAGCTTGCCATCGTATAGATCCCACCTGCGAAGGTGAAGGATCAACGGAATCCGTAGTACCTACCTTAAACCACCCAGGATTCTCCAAAGTTCTACTCAACAACCTCGTGTTCCTCAAGTCTTTGGTGGCAATTCGACGGCAACCCCTTTCATTTAGCCCCAACTGAAGTTGCGGCCTAGTCTCTGACTGCAGTTGGAGACATCTTCTCAATCAGCAACACCCTCGTTCAGGATGACCGCAGAACTCAGTCCACAGGACCTTTTACGCAACAAAGATTCAACCCGTAAGTGTTTGTAGCACTATCTAATCAGACAACTAACCTTGGATAGGCACCATAACTTTTGGAGATGGTCTAGCTGGTGCCCTCCATAGACGTACCCAAGAATTTATCACTAACCCAAACCGTCGGGTTGTTTACCAACCTCCTTTTGGCTCTACTCGTGATCTTTATCGTCGTTCGGACACTCGGTACGGAGAAGACGATCCTTTGTAATGGCCACAACCTTACAACTCGCAGAATACCTACCTCGCATGTATCCCCATCCGTCCTTCAAGTCCAGACGATACATACTACGACAGGTCGTGTCTTTGGGAGGATTTTACTCTGAGTGGCATGCAGAAAAACGTTGGATCCAACTTGGGAACTGTCCAGGCCTATATTCTGAACCATCTCCTTGATGCTATTCAGTATGTCCGTCGTCGCAGCAAGAAATTTCGGAGTGATGGCAGTCAGCCTACGATTCGGACACTGCTTACAGAGTTTAATGACACAATTACAATTTGCCAGACGAGACTGTCCTCTGGTTCGAGCTCCTTCCGTGATCTGCAGCGGGGTGTGGTAGAGCTGCAACGCGCATGTCTCTACACTCTGGCTTTGTTGGACTATCTAGCCATTTTCCATCCGAGGATACTTTCGGAAGAGCAGCCTACCCATGTCGCTGATCGCATGGGAGCGTTTGTGTGGAACGATAGAGATGCGTTGTTGTTGTACAGAGCGGGTCTGCCTACGTACCATGTACGGCACTACAGTGACTTTCATGCTCAAAACATCCTCGAGACCACTGAACTGATTGCGCCAAACTCAATCTGTACAGCCGCCGCCATTCCTCCCTACCCAATCATTTACACTGGCCAGGCTGGCGCAGATGAAAAATTTTCCGCTATCAGGACTGCTTCAATCCGTTGTTTTTCGGGCGAAAATCCTTTTGAAAATATGCATCTACCTGGTGCCTACCAGTCTTCCTACGAAATCGGCGTCAGCTCGATAGTCTCCTCTACACGTTCCGCTCCCTCCCTTCCTGGTCCCTCAAGGACAGTAGCGTCACATGTCATCGCGTCTTCATTAGCTCCATACCCAAAAACCAAAGCTCAGCGGATGGATGCTAAAAAACAGAATACGGACAAAGGAAAAGAAAAAAGCGTCAAATTGTAAGAGTTTCTCTTTTATACTGCGGCCATTTACTTATACTATTACTAGCTCCAACCAGTTCACGCGATACGTTCGCAGATTTACCCGCCGAAGACGATTTCGCACCACCTGCTATCCCGGCTTGGAGGAACGTCAACCAGACCATAGATATCACCCAGAAAGACACTTTCGCCGTGAAGACCTCGTACCTAGAAGCACACCTGTTCCCGAGCCAGGTGTTTTTTTTTGGAAATCAGGACAAGAAGAGGCAATTGTCATATATCAGACAGTGGTCCTATATGCGTGCGGTCTGGCTGCAAACGTGTCGACAAGGGCAACCCCTTGTAAAGGCTAAAATTTGGCGCAAGATCTTATCCACAGTGGTCACTGGTCCTTGGAAAACTGACCAGCAGGCCCGCAAAAAGCAGGATGGAGAGCATAAAGAGGCGACGGAGCTTCTATGAAAAGTATGCGCCTAGTGGTTCTTTCCTCGCTCCTGCTGGGTTTGGCGAAGGCTTGCAGCCGTCCGATGCCAAGAGTCTAATTCGGGAAGTCAGTCTATTCAATTTCCGTTGCCAGCTCTCCGCTCTGGATCAAGTAGCTGACAAGACACGACCCAAACCATCTCCCATGCTTTCTCAAGCAGACTTGGAGACTGCTTTGGCACATCATTGTCGGACTCGCGGACGATTGATCGAATCAGTCTTCAACATGTCTGACAGGTTCACCCATTCCCCCGTTCCCTTCACCTTGCATTCGATGGAGACCAACACTGGACTGGCCGCAGAGCATTGGGCTGAGCGTCAAAAGTCGGTACACGCACTATGGAAATTGATGGATTCTTGGCCTGGAACTAAGCCCGATTTCTGGTACCGAGGGGAGGATGATAACCTGGTCAATATGCCGGGTCCTGGAGCTCAATGGGAACGATGCGTGGCAGAGTTTTATGTTCAGGCGTTCTATAATTACTATGGCTATCCACCCGTATTACCTTGCAGAATTTGAGCATACTTGTAACTTTTTGGCAGTGCGTTTATAATACATGGACTTGTCCTTATTACATTGTGTATCATGTAGGCTATGTAATGAGGAAAAGGAGCGGTCATTACGATAAGCTTCTGCGAGCCTCGTGTAATAGTGGACTTCTCTACTATTATTATTGAGGGATGAGGGACTAGTAGGGGTGGGACGGCATCACCCGACGAGTTACTACTCGTAAGGCTTTTTTTTCAAGGTCACTTGCTTGCTGACCACCACGAAATACCGCGACCTTGCTTTCTAACGCATTATTGTGACCCCAACTGTAGCTGTGGTTTTGTATCTGACTGCAGTCAGACACGTCGCCCTGTCCGATATCTTTTTTTTTCAATTTTGGTACGCCTCGGTAAGCATTCAACAGTTCACGACGCGTCGATTTCTAGCTAATCGCATCTCTACCTCTAAGAATGTCATTCAGTGATTCTTTTACGCCTCTCAAACACGGTCTCTCAACTGAGAGCCATCGGACGGCATTACCCCCAAGCAAGCGCTTACAGCGCTTCTCCAACGCGACAACCACGAACGGTCGTTCGCCTCATCACGTTCTGATGATGAGGAAATGACCATCTCCCCTAGAAATCCTTCAGTGGGCCAGCTTCTTCCAGGCCTTCAGACCAGCGGGGACGAGGACACGGATACAGACGAATTCGATCGCGCGAAGAAGACGAGAAAGAGCAGAATCCGAAATCGTTCACGATGGAAGTACTAGATAGCGAGGAAGGGAAATTTTTCGCCACGGACGTCTTAGATACAGATAGACAGCCTGGACTACGACCTTCAGGGACGTCGGAACCCAACAAGCCATTACCTTTTGACAGAAGTCTGCTCTCGCAGTTTAACCATTCAACGAACTCGACCTCAGTGCCTCCCAACAACTCACCTCATGATGTGCCGTCTTCATCCCAAATCATCTTCACCGAGGACTCTTGGCCCTTCACTGATGAACTCTGGCCTCGTGTAAAAAGCATGTCCATCGGAAACACGGATGTTGGGGGCGAAAAACAGGTTGACCAAGAGGACGAGCATGAAGAAGACTCAGACGCCATCATCCGGTTTGGGTACAAAATATCCATGAACTCACTGCCTTCCGACAACATCTTTACCAAGGAACTTTGGCCTGATAGCAACAGTTCCGGAGTCCTTCCTGACACAAACCAGGATACTGAAATTCCTCTCTTTCTCTCCAACGACGCCGATGAAAACGACTACCTGTCCCTTGGAGACTGCTTTCCGAAGCAATACTCCCACGACTTGCTCGTGGATGAGCGACCTGTCGAACCACCTGAACCTTCCTTCACTCCACACAAGCCATGGACGGTGGTATCGTCTGGGAACAAACAGAATAAAGCCAGGTCGAAATGTTTGGTCTGTGGAAAACCCAGTGATCTCAAGTGCAAGATCACTAAACCAGGGAAGAAATCAAAACGTCCCGCCAACGATTACTTCTCTATTCCCGCTCGCTTGACAACGTATACGGACACCGTCTGGGTGTGTTTATGCAAAGATTGCCACACCAAAGTGGACGACGGACTGAGCGAAGAGAACGGGTAGGAGGGGGATGGAGAATGCACAGGTCCTTGCTGGAGGGAAGGGGTAGTACTTACCAGAGGCAGAGACATGTGTGGGATTTGCGTTAGGTTCCTGGAGATGCCCCAAGTGAAGAAGGAAAAAGTCCCTGCTTCGGAGAGATGCAAAAGCACGGGCTGCAAGCGGAAGAAAGCTGAGGAAAAAGTAAAGGTGTATTGCGGAGTACATTGGAGGATGCTGTGGGAGTCCGTGCATCGTCTTAGAGACAGGAAAGTAGGACAAGGGCCCAACTCTCCTACACCTCAGCCTGAAGGAACGTGTCAGGTGTACCGTTGCTTAAAACAAACTGGAAGATCCAATGACGGTTATCCCGACTGGCTTTGCCTCTGTCCCATTCATTGGCATCGCCTCCACTTCCTCCTCGAGCATCCGCTCTGGGGCTCGGTTCTCTCTCGTGCTTTAGGTCTCACACCTATCTCAGATCCTGCACTATTATCTGTACCTCCCGACGCAGCACTTCCTGCACCTGCACCTCCAGAAATTCGGAAATCAAAACCCAAACCCACGTCCAATCCAACGCAGTCCCCCTCTGAGCCACAAGGACCGTTTTGCATATGCAAAAAGCGGTCTGGCATCCATCCAGCAGACGACCTCCGTTTAACAGAAGCATGGGCTCTCTTTTGAGAGCAATCGTGGTCCATTACCGGACCCCAAGCGCGCACAATTATGCACATCATCCTCCTCTCAGTCTCAGCTCAACGCCACGAAGTCCACTCACGAGCAGTCGGGTTCTGAGGAGGAAAACATCATCTTTCCCGATGAAAAAAATCTCGCCAGCCAGAGTATGTCCTTTCAGGACGGGGACACTGATACAGATGGCGAAGATGACCAGCGAGAGCAGGACATTGCAGCAAGATTTGGATATATTATATTCCAAAACTTGTTTAAAATGGAGCTACCTGACGGGTTACGATATGGCGATTTTAAGGAGTTTACCCTGGGCGTGCTAGATTGTGTATGGTCGGCAGACAAAGTGGAGCTCCAGTCAATCACAGAAGAGGGGGCAAAAGGGACTAAGGGAGACGAGGCTGAAAAGGAAGAGAGAGTTGAGAGAGTTGCCACCGAGGAAGAGTTAATGCCTCTCCGGGCATTAGGATTGTCTGAGCAACCAGCGTCTGCTGAGGTGTGTGAAAATATTATGGAAAAGTAAGTGAAACTGCGGCTTCTACTCAAGTTATTGACACCATTCTGACCAAATACGCAGATTCAAATATCATATTGAGCCAGGTCAGTTATCCCATGCATTCCATTTTTTTACTTATCTTTCAACCCTTTTCTAGATGAGAGTCACGAAACAAGAAACCAACGTACTGTTCCGAAAGAAAGGAAAGAACCTGGGGACAACGCTCGCACGCCCTTTCATGTGCACTGGGTGGTGCTCATCTCAGAAATCATGACTCGAAAATTTGAAGATTCTACGACTGATGATTTTAGGAAGAAGTGGGTGGATGGCATGGCCGAGGTAAGTTGTGTGTGTCTTGGTATGGGATAGGTTGCTAATGATTTTAGGCGAGCAACGCCTGGCAGAAGATCAAACTCTCTTATGTGGACAGAAAGCTGCTGACAGAGGCCCTTAGCATTGCTTATTATGACCGAAATACAGAACAACAGACTGCTGTTGGTTATTTTGCAGGAGGAAAAAATCGGACTCCCAGCATTCAGATCCTGTTCGAACAGGGTGTGAGTGATTTCTTGTCTTCATTTGCGTGCAAGTGCTCACATTTTCTCTAGATTACCATGGAGTGGGTCCCTTACGCTCAAAAGCTGGTTTTTAATTGATTCACCTTTTTTTAGAGGTAATAAGATTCGGCGAAGACAAGAACTTGAAGCTAGGGGTACGCAAATCACAGATGATGAATGTACAGTGTATTGTGGCGAATGCGGCAGGCGCGTCCGCCTTTCGGGGGCTTATGTGTCGAGCCATTGGAATAAACACAAGTCCCGCTGTGCAAGGCAAGTATCACTGATGTCCTATGAGTATATTGTCCTGACCATGATGTATGTTCTTTCAGCATACAAGCACGGGACAAGGAGCTGGAAAATAGACGTGCGCTTCTTGAAGCAGACGGTGCCGAAGTTGGGGGAGAAAAAGGTTAGATGTAAAGGGTGTCGAGCAGAGCTCACCCTCGCTACAGTTTATGGGTGGGGCCATTGGGAGGCACACAAGTCTGCGTGTAAGGGGTGAGTACCACTGACATCTTGGGAGGTCTTTGTTTTAACATAAATTATTCTTTTCAGACGTTCTTTGGAAGCAGGAGCAGGAGCAGGATCTGGATCTGGAGGACGGGGAAGAGGCAAGGGAAGAGGCAGGGGAAGAGGCAGGGGAAGAGGAACAGTGCAGTAAGTATCTCCTTGCTCTGAGGCTGGAGTCCCCGACTCCGACCGAAGGGAGGGGAGGGAGGGGCCAACTGACTGACATGCATCCACCGTGGCCGGGCACGGTTTTAATTTCTTGACGGTCAGCTCCGACATGGAAAGTTCTTTTGGTTCTATACCCCTAGTTTCGTCGTTCCTGAACAATGACCATCTCTGAATCCCTTCGTTGCGCTGCGAGTAGTTGCCCACGGTTCCTAACGTTAACTGCCAAAGAATACTCTGTTCTGTTCAACAAATTGTCGGCGACCGACCTTAGACAACTGCGCCTCCAAAAGGCAACTCAAACCTGATCGGTTACAGGCTGTGTCTGAACTCTTAGTACAGAAAGTAACGACACTAATCAATTGATCCCCATTGATCAGTGCTTCGCCGATTGGCGCTAGAGATCTCGGTCAACTTGTTGCTCGAGGACGGATAGAGAGCTAGGCCGGCAAAACCACCAAGGAACATCGTTGGTTTGAAAGTAGTTATGGTACATTGAGTAGATCTAGACGACGCATGCACTATCCTGGGAGTAAATATATCGTCAATGCTTCAAAGAGGCGAGATTGCGTTGGGGGAACACACCAACTTGAATGAGCTTCGAGGAAACTCTGCCTCAATCATCTTCAATCCAACCTAGACTGAGCATGCTCAGTGGGTTCCCGTCTAGCAGCAGGTTGAGGTTGAGCGAGAGTATGGCGTCGACTGCGCGTATATGCCGGGAGCGAGCATGTAGTCGCAGTACTACGTCCCATTACATCATCGGTCTTCTTTCTTCTCCCAATGCTTTGGCTCCTCTTTGCACTCCCGCTCTCTCTTGCTCTTCAGGTCCCCTTTGACGTCCATGTCTCATCTACAACCCTCGTCGATGCTCTCAGCAACGACTCAGACTACTCTTCTCTACTTTATCTCCTCCAACGGGCCCGTCTAATACCTACGTTAAACAGGTTGAATGGCAGCACCCTCTTTGCTCCTACCAACGACGCCATCAATCGACACCGGAATCCCCTCTGGAATGCTATTATTGAAGATCCTAATTACTCATCCAACGACAATATCAACCAGCAGCTACGGCAGGAGCTCTTCTACCATCTGCTGAATTATTCCATCACAGCTTTTCCAGAAGACCAAGCCTCTTTGCAGGTACACAAGACCTTGCAATTTCCCCATATTCCTCTCCAACCTCCAACTCATGAACCACCACCAAATCCTCCGTGGTTACCCGTCCCGGGTGGCTCTTTGGGCAACGAACCGCAGCGCTTGCGAGTGGCATCACGGAAGGAAAACGCATGGGTTGGTGTAGACGCATTTGCAAAGGGAGGTGCGAAAGTTGTCAAAGGCCGAGTGGATGCCGGAAACGGCGTGTTGTTGGGCATAGACGACGTGCTGGTATCTCCACCCGATTTAGGTGTGTTGTTCTTTCATGTACCTGACGTTTACTTGGTATTCATCTTTTTCGCAGCCACTGTTCTATCGCAAACAAAATCGGCTTCCTACTTTCACAACGTCCTTACCCCCGAGATTCGCAAGCTCCTGAATTCAACCTCATCGTTGACTGTTTTCCTACCTGTGAACAAAGCATGGGATGCTTTAGACCCATACGAGCGGATATATTTAGAGAGCCCTTATGCGACTGACGATCTGAACCGCATATTGAATATGCATGCCGTCGTTGAAGATGATGTGAAATGGTCAGACTTGTTTGAACCAGCCATAAACCGTAAATCGTTTTCCAAACCCGTCCATTCTTGTTCTAACTTGACCTGCAGTAACGACAATTGACGGAACCACTCTTGAGATTGTTGTCGCTCCCGAGAAGACAATGATTTCCACTGCCGAGCTCGTCCATCCCGACATATATGCTTCAAACGGTGTCCTTCACCTGGTCTCATCTCTTCTCATTCCTGATGGTGCCCTCCGAATCACACCTGAGAAATATCTCCTCTCCCTCGGTTGCACGTCATTTGTTGACCTCATACATGATTCAGAACTCACGTCACTTATAAACGACACCGATGCCCAATACACGATTTTGGCACCAGACGATGATGTCCTGTCAGTAAATGGTGGTCCCGACCTTCCGGAGCGTGGAAGTGAAGAGTTGAAGAAGTTGTTGCAGTATCACTTCATTCCCGGCATCTGGAAACCCAAGAAATTCAAGAATGGAATGCTTGTGAAAACAGCACTTTTAGAGCCAGGGTTAAACAACGGAAGCCAGGTCCTCAGTGTTGAGGTTGATGATGATAACAAGCAGGATGATTCTTGGAAGTCTCTGTCATTTGGTGGTGCTAGCGTTATGCGTGAACCTGGTAAGTAAGCGCAGTCATTTTAGCCCTGACATTCTTGCTAAACGCTGCCTACAGTCCAAGTGAACAATAATGCCTTGATATATTTCATATCCAAACCGGTAGTTCCTCCTACGGACGCTTTGGAAACTGCCCGTCCAAAATTGGACCTATCCGCATTCCTTCTTGCCATCTTGGCAACTTCCATCGGCGACCAAATTAGAAACACTTCCAGTACATCTCCCTTAATTCCACGTAATCCTGCCTTTGAGCGTCTAGGCCTTCTCGTCAGCAACCATCTGCTGGTTAGTTCGAAACCAGATCTAGAAAAAGTGTTGCTGCATCACACACTGAATACGGTGCAGTACGCTGCTGCTCTAGAGAATGGTACTCAACATACTTTTGCAACATTAGAGGGTTCGGATCTCAGTTTGGATAGGAAAAGTAATGGAAGTATCTTTCTAAGTGGAAGTGGCGGGTGGGTTGGGATGAAAGCAGAACTCTATACTCAGGATATGCTCACTCAGACTGGTGTCGTACATGAACTTTCCGACATACTCATCCCGAGATCCGTCGAATTGACTATTGGCAAACTGGTCAAAGCCGGGAAAGGAAGTACCATGGCCAGTCTTATAACCAAGGCAGGAATGGATTGGGTACTCAACGGAACGGCACCACCCGAAGGTTCACCATGGGCTGAAGAAGGGCTCGGTAACGTTGCAGGCTGGACACTTTTATGTCCCACGGATGGTGCTTTCAAGGACTACAACCTGACTGAACTATTCGAGGACAAGGAACAGCTCAGGCTAGTTGTCGGCCAGCACCTTATCCCTAATCCTATCAACAAAGACACCGATTCCCTGGAGGATGCCGAACCAATGTATAACAACAGGCCTCTGATTCTCGATAATTCTCCGACGTACTCGACAGTGTATTCTTCCTCGTCAGCCTATGGAGATGTGGTGTTTAAACCATCTGAGGACGCTCAAGGGGATATATCGTCGGTATTAAGGGGGCCAGAGGGACGGACGGTACAGCGGATTGGGCTCGAGTTGTGTCATGGGGTAGATCCACTACTGGAAGCGGAATTGGAGGAGTGATTCAAATCGACCAGGTCTTGGTACCATATCAACCTACATGGTGGTATGAGTATGGAGCGCCAGTCGTGGTAGGTGTACTGGGTGTCATGCTTATCTGTGCATTTTTCTACGGTGTGAGGATTGTCTGGAGGATGGATACGACGGAAGCTACGTACGAGCCTGTAGGTGGGTTTGGGCGGGAAGACGATGAGGATTCATAAATTTTTGTATATATAAACATGTATAGTGATTTTAGACTAAGTTAACGATACTGTCGATAATTGCTATTTTGGCTTTCTTTGACCCGTGTATTTTCACGGAAGTCGGGAAGAAAATCATGTGCTATCGTGCAAAGTCCGGTTGAGGCTAAGCGCTAAGCTCGTAAAGCATGCTCTGTATTTCCGACGCCCGCACCTTCCTTCCTTAGAGTTAGACAACCATGGTACGTGTATTTGTTTCTCGTCCATCTCTGTTCTTAATAGTCTTTGTAGAGTAAAGGAAGCAGTTCCGCAGCGGCGGAAAACATCAAGGCTTTTACTGCAGGTGGTTTCGGTGGTGTCTGTGCAGTTCTTGTTGGTGAGTAGTTTGAATCTGGTTTACCTCCTTTCGGTTTCTGACAAGACCCCTCGTTCAGGCCATCCCTTTGATCTCACAAAGACCAGATTGCAGACCGCAGCACCTGGGACTTACACTGGGGCGATCGACGTAGTGAAGAGGGCGTTGGCAAAGGATGGGATAACTGGGTATGTTTGGGTATTCCTGCTCCCATGTCTAGTCATGCTGAACTTGAATTCTCTGCACGCTAGGATGTATCGTGGTATGGTTCCACCTCTGTTAGGTGTTACACCGATATTTGCTGTTTCTTTCTGGGTAGGTTTGAAACATATTCCCCGGTCTACACAAACTTGACCTACATACACCTCAAACCAGGCCTATGATGCGTCAAAAAGGCTTATCCTCACTCTAACTCCGAATCGCAAAACCGAGACGCTATCTACACCGGAGCTAGCGGCTGCGGGTTTCTTGTCTGCAATTCCAACGACTGCGGTAACTGCTCCTGTCGAAAGAGCCAAGGTCCTTTTGCAGGTGAATGCGCTTTACCCTCGCAATGTCTGCGTATTTCTGAAAGATGTTTAGGTGCAAGGTCAAGGAGGTTCTGAGCAGAAATACAAGGGCGTTCTCGATGTCATGAGGCATTTATATAAGGAAGGAGGTATAAGGAGTATCTTCAGAGGAGCAGGAGCTACCGTTGCGCGAGATGGTCCAGGAAGTGCTGCGTAAGTCATCGTCTAGTATGTTCGTAGAGCTTTCACTCATCTTAACTCGTAGATATTTCGCAGCGTATGAAGTGACAAAGAAGATGGTAACCCCTGCCGGTTCTTCACCCACGGACTTGAACCTTTCAGCAATCATTTTTGCTGGAGGTATGGCTGGCGTGGCGATGTGGGCAATAGCTATCCCACCAGATGTGAGTGTTTGTGTCTGAACCGCTCTACGGTGAATTTGAACCCATCCTATGTTTAGGTGCTGAAATCTCGTATACAAGCTGCTCCCACTGGGACCTATTCTGGATTCATGGATTGTGCTAGAAAGACGATTGCAGCTGATGGTGTTGGCGCGTTATGGAAAGGATTTGGACCTGCTATGGCACGAGTACGTCCATAGATTTCTGTGACATTTCGCTTGCCGTCTGATATACCTTCCCCAGGCTTTCCCGGCTAATGCTGCTACCTTCGTAAGTCTACTCGTAATCTTCTTACTCACTCAACTCATCTATTTTTCCTAGCTCGGTGTTGAGGCCTCGAGGAAATTGCTAGATTCCCTGTTTTGAGCCTGTACTAGTAGTGTACATGTTGCCTGCACGTAATAGCACCAGGAATGAATAGAATATACGTATCGCGTGGTTTTAATTATGTTGCGCGTGATGAAAGGTTCGACTTCTCTAAGCAAAGGTCCTTTCGCGTTTCCTTTGCTCTTCCATCTCTTCTCTTCTCTCTTTGCTCACGACACTCACGATTTGACGACAACACACGACTGCAAAACAATTTGAAACCATGTCCTACGCGTAAGTGGTATGATACAATTTGCTTCCGTGCTGAGGGGTTTTTGAAATATCTAGTACCTCTTCTGGGGTATCAAGTGGCATCAGGCCGCAAGCAAAGGCCCCTCGGACCAAAAAGTGCTCAACGCGCTTTTTATCAGCTAGCGAGATTGCTAGGAACAAGACACATTCTGAGACCTGGCAGCACTACCAGGGCCTCGAACAGGCAAACTACAATGACATTCCTGAAGATCTGAAAGCAGATGTCCACGGCGTCTTCAATATTGCGGGCAGGATTCCCTTGAGTTGGGTAAAAAAGGTAAATACGTGTGTAGAGGTCAGAGATGGTACTTACTGTGATGGAACTCGAAGGGATCTCCAATCGAAGGATTTGCGACACCTGGGTTCTTGAAATTTGTGCGTCAGGCACATAAAAGAAACAAAGACTTGTTTGGCGAAGATGACAGTAGCGTGGATTCTGGAGGATTATTCATCGACATTTCTCTGGTGTTCGCCGCTTGGGAAAGCTTAAAGGAGATGGCCAACTCGAAATCGAAAGAAAGCTGGTCGGAGGCCGATTATGTCGCGCATGTGTAAGTGCTGAAATCTCTCGAACTCTGTATCCCCTGATACTCATTTGGATTGTCTTTAGCTACACTATCATTCGTCAAGCTGGTGTCAAGCGAAGTACGCGGCGGTAAGTGTTCTGAATGCTAATTGAATTCAATCCCCGAGTCCGACTGACACTATCTCAAGGAACCAACGTCGCGTATGTCTTCCTCAGCCCATAGTGCACGACGGAATGGATAATGAAGCTAGACGTATCCTCGGAGCGAAGATTGTGATCCCGGACTGTGTTGTCCTCATTCCTCAGTCCCTTGTCAAGAATCTTTCAGATTCTAAAGATTCTGCATTCAAGAGACTGAAGAAGCACAAGATTATAACCAGGTCGGGCGCTCCGAGCAAACACACTTCATTTCCCTATCAAGCTACTCCATTCATGAGTCTGCCTAATGCTGCTGGATTCGAGTTTGCCAGCAGCTTTTCCGAGGACAAGAAGCCTTCCCATGAGAGTATGGAAGATGCCTACCGTCAGAACAGGATGTCAACAGCATCTGCAGTGCGACATTTACATTCGCTACATGTGGATGCTCCTGTGTTTGGCCTGACATGGGCTCACACAAAGGTCAAAGCACATGTTGACTGGTGGCGACGTTCTGAAGATGGTCCTGACCAGCTTGTAAGTGTTTTCTGAGACTTGGATATACGGATATTCTTGGTTTGACTAACAGCACCGTAGGTTGTATACTCCGCTACATACTCACAACAGAATGAAGAGAAAGAGTGGAATCTGGAGGATCCTGCAGATTTACTAGAGGTATATTTCTTGCTGCGAAACATCGACTCTTTCACGATAGGCAGCTTTCGTGAGAGGGTGAACCAAGGAGTTCAGCGGCTTTTGGGTGCTGTAGTCGATGAAGGGAAGACATTTGAGCCTTGGAGGCGATCAACGGAGAGTGTCAAGCGTCCAAGCCGTGCACAGAAGGAGAACCACTCGACCTCCTCCAACTCTTCACCTGCTTCTTCCCCTAAACATTCGAAGCAGAAATCAGGCGCTCCCCGTCGTAAGAACCGTTCAAGTCATTGAAAGTGATAGTATTGTATTCTATAGTCTTCATATCCTGTAAACTAGTCATACATAAGTACATACAACGATAACCACAATTCTGGTAACTAGATTTGTTGGCTATTTTGAGCATCATTATTTTTCCAACTCGATGGAATTTTGGTCACCACATTCGTCCATGAAGACAAACGGCCCGTCTCCCAACTCTCGATATATGACAAACCCTGACTGCCCCGCCTCCCCTCTTCAATCTTTAAGCGTTTTTCGGCGTCGCACCAGAACAGTACCCAATCACCCATCCGCATATGGCCAGAACTCCGCTCGAAATACCATTTATTGACGGGATTATTGCCACGACTCCTCCAGACGAGATCCCTCCCATTCCCTTGGCCCTGTTTTCCTCCATTAGGGTTCACAGAGAAGGGATGGCCAAGACCATAAGACTCGTCATGAAGAGCCACCCATAGAAAGTCAACAGTCCCGTCACCTTGATGGCTAGGAAGGACCGCAAACTTGTCGAGGTAGGATATGGGAAGCTCTGAACCAGGGGCAGGTTCATTGGTGACGATTGCGGCACCCACATAATCGCCTGCGACGACAACAAAGTCAAGGTGCTTCTCCAAGCGAGCGTAGAAAGCGTCTTCTTCGAGAGTGCGCCCAAAAGATTGCTCGAGGAGAGCGTTGAGTTTCGGACGGTCAATTTGATCAAGAGTGCGAATAACACGGATTGGAAGCCCCTTCCGTAGAAGGGTGGGAGTATGTGGGGTCAATTTACGGTTTCCTTGAAGCAGAGCGTGGGGAAGACTCGAGCTCACGGCTGGTTTGTTGGTAATTAAGTTGCCAATCAGCGAGCTCTGGGACCTGTGGGAGACCATCACTGCAGAAGAGGTGGGAGGCATATATGCCAAGCAAGTCCGTGCCAATGAAAGATTGGAGAGGGCAGTGCGATGTGTCTGCCGCCAGGAGTCCTGGAACGTGTCATGGATGAATTCATACTCGGATGCTAAGTTTATGAGAAGATGAGGGTATCCGGAACGTGCGTAAGATGGGACACCTCCTTCACGGTTAATGATCATGAGGCGGAGGGGGGTAAGGTCAACTTCAGAAGGATCAATGGGTGCATCCTCGGTAGCTTGGTGGCTAGAGATGCCAGCCTCTGCCATACCGCGGGCAAGAGCACCAATCACATCGTTTGAGTCGATACGAACCGAGCGACAAAATGAATCGAGAGCGAATGGAGGAATGACCGGGATTTCGCCGGAGCGAAGTGCCGAACGAATACCAACGAGGTCAGAAGGAAAGGTGTGAGCTTCAGGCGGTGTAAGGCCTAAGGATTCGTCTTCATCGGGTTTGGGGCCAAGGCGCACAACGGCACCCAAAACTGGTCTAGCACGGGCACCACGCTTCTCCAGAGCTGATACCACACGCATTGTATCCTCCACTATGGCGGAACGGTCATCCTGATCCCCACGTATTGATTCATCGTTTTCCACGACAATGACGCTAACGAGCCCGAGTTTCTCAAGGTACACCATGCCTCGAGCTATACTGTCGAGTTGCACCTCGGAGAATGGTCCCTGCATCTTGACAAGAGCAGTACGCCTGACAACGGGATCTAATATTGATGCCACAATGGGACTTGGCTTGGGATGCTCCAGCGCGATGGGTATTGACTCGGGGTTCGTTTCTATTGGGGATGTTGTGGGAGTTGGTGCAGTCGTGGGTGTGGGGAAGGAGATAGGCGAGGCTTGAGGCTTGGGTCGAGGACCAAAGGATGCAAGATACGAGCGCGTATCACGCAGCGAGGGGTTGGCGCGCAGTATGGAGAGGATAAAATCCTGAAGGGAAGATTAGTTGAATATACTGACGAGGAAGAATGAAAATAACAACATTATCAGAAGGGTTGTGGTCGTCGCCGGCATCAGGATAGGGATCCCGACCCCGTACCGTCTACAAGGGAGATAGTCAGACACAGGCAACTAAGGCATAAAAGGGCTGCTAACTGCATAACAAGCTTGGAGCGAGGGCTTGGAACACTTCGCCTTGAGAGCAGAAGCAAAGAGAGAACGATGACAAGGTGGGTGCAACATGAAGGGAGAGGAGTAACGCAGCAAATAAAATCAGGACATCGAAGGTGTTTAAGTAAAAGGGCACCTGCACGGTGACTCGTTCGCTAAAGCGCGCAGAAAATTTGATCATATCTGATAAGATAATATTTCAATGGCTCAAAGCCCTCAAAGCTCAAAATGATGCAGATCGTTCTAGTATACATATAGCTTTACACGAAGTACATCCGTAAAATCCCTCAGGCGTCTGTTTAGCCATTGGCTGCATCAGAAAGTGAAGACGCGGAACTTTGAGTTTGTGTCATGGCTATTCCGGAGCTGTGAGGTGTATTAGCTTGGTCCTTCGAGCTGTTGAAAGAACTGCGTACATGAACAGTAATTAAGGAGTCTTCACTGCACATCACAGCATCGGGTGCTTTTGAGGGTTCGAAAACAAGCGCGCTTAGACGGTAGGGTAGGGTTGTTATCACTTCTGCATCGAAAACGTCTGCCGGTAACTTTGTCGCAGTAGTTATACATAGCGACGGGTCAATTCCGGGCACAGACACTGCTGTGTTTGGTTCTTCTGTGTCTGATGTGCTCGAAGCGCTTTGGGAGAGCGCTCGTTTCAGGGCATACTGGTTGAAGTCGAAGATGAGCAACGTAGAACGGTTGAGTTCAAAGTCCATGTCTTCGTCAAAATTAGCTTCCATGATCACGAATTTTGAGCCGAAGACATAACACTGCCAGATCAGAAAATCCGTGCTGATTGGACACAGATCCAAGAGGCGAGTCTCCTGTCCCCACTCATCCCACTCTAGCTTCCGACGTTCAGCGTCCATAGCCCCCCGGTGGGCCAGAAGAATCTTTTGAGGCACAGCGATGAAAAAGAAATGTCTTCCCCAACGTCCAATTCCGACCAAAGATACGACGAAAAGCCTATTTTCTGTGGATGTGTGAAATGGAACCCCGGCATCCTGACGAGGACGCCAGCCCGGTGAAGGATCGGAGCGAATTTCGAAGCGAAAAAATACAGCATGCGCGTTCAATGCTGGAAAGCACAAGGTGTAGCACTGTTCAGCATCTGCGTGTGCTTTCCGATCCGCGGACTCCCGTAGAAAATCGATAACCAGAAGGCTAAGTTGGCGGTCCGTTTCCAGGATGGTGAGGATAGCATGACATTCTGACATAAAACTGAATGATTTCATTTCGAGTCCGGTAAGATTCTACGACGGAGACATCAGTAAAGCGACACGGTAGAACCTGATGCATTCCATGTACCAGTTGCAAGGCGCCGCTTTTCCAATTGAAGACGTAAAATTCATTCAGGCCCTGGCCTCCATGGAAATCTGGGGCACAAAGGCAGAGCAAACCAACAAAATCTCCCGAGATTTGAATCGAGTACGACACCTCGTAAAGGTTGTTCACTTGCGACTGGACAATGACACCCGAATGTAAAACTCGAGGATGCTTCGTACCATTGGACATAGTCTTGCAGTAGATATAATGGTTTGGGTTCTCTCTTGGGATCCCGTCAGCTTGGAAGCGTGAAAATATGACATTTACATACCTCACCGGTGCTTTTAGAAGTACCAATAGATCCTGTGCGGGGTCCATACCAAAATCGCGCACTCCCGACGGTTCATCAGGCTGGACTGTCCACACCTTTTCCGGAATGTTGCGTAAACCGGACGGAAGCTGCCTGAAGACAAACTTTCCTTCCTGTGTATTTTGTGCGAACACATTGCCGAAGAGTTCCCAAAGATTTCCTGTCGTTGGATTTGCTGCCGTTGGGTACTCTGTTTCATTTGTCCAGTTCAGGTTATTCCAAGCCATTTGGTGTTTCTTGAGAGCAGCCAGCTTCTCCGAAGGAGGCAACGTATTGTGGCCATTGTCCTCTGAACGAATTCGTGATCAATCTTAAAGAAGAATTCGACAAAGGAAACAGATCCACCATTTCCGCTGGCTGCAAGCTCTATTTTGTACACCAAATTTGCGGTCTCATCGACAAGTTCACGAATGAATTTGCATACTCTCCGGCAGATGAGCAACAAACGGAAGTCAAGTTGGTCCAAAATGACAATTATGAGCTCCGGGGGAAGGTCTAGGAACTGGAAGATGGACGTCATGGAAAAAATGGGGAGTCTGAGGTTTTGATTACAAAAGCAATACGAGTGATTCACTGTACGGTCTCCAGGGTTCTTATGCCACACGAGGATTCAAAGCATCTGGTAGCAAAGGTCTGTCTACTTCTGTTCAGCAAATCTTCTAATTAACCTACCTTTGTTCTAGTTCTACCAGCAGGATGTTGTCGCGAAAGCAGGATCAAATTCATTCGGCATCGTGCTCGTGAGTTGAGGATGTTTCTTTTCTTCTTTCGCTAATTGCTGTTGTAGAGGTGTTGGCATGATGCGGAAGACATGGCTATACCACCAGGTGCAATGTCAGATCCACTGATGAGACCCCTTAAACCCGGCGAAGTTGGTGTGTCTTGGCTGAATGAAAACGCTCACTCTCGCGAAATACTTCCTGAATCGGAATTACAACTCTTGGACCGAACCCTTCAACCTGGCGATTTCTGTAAACGAAGCGTAGATGATCTACAGTCGGGAGTTGTCACAAATATTCAAACAAGGTGTCGTATAGAGCACGTCATTTCGAAGGAACCAGTAGAAGGCTGGAAGACATCTGACGATTTCCAGCATCGAACTGATGCTGATATTGGAGATTATGTGGTATATAATGATTGGGTTGGGCAGGTACGTGCAGAGATCCTTTCGAAGGCTCGATCAAGCTCATTTCTTCGTTCAGGTCATTGAGGTGAGGAACCGACCGCCTGCAATTCTTCGTCACAAGATATATTCATATTCCAGTCTTCACCAGCTTTTTGATGAAAACATTATCGAGGTGCCCTCAGGTCAACTCGTTCGTCTTCCCGAGTTCAGCTCTCGACTAGCAGTGGGAGAGAAAAGTGAGGTCAGTGAACAAACGCAATGTCTTATCATGCAGTATTTGACTGATTATCTTGAAGAGTATTCTTCCGCCTCCAGGAGGCATGTCAAATATGTTGGGGTTTCTGTTTGGAAATACCGGCCGTTCTGGTGGTCTTGAGACTGTCATTGCTGTCAAGGTTAGTTGAGTGCATACCTTTCCCCATGATGACGAATCACATACCAATGATTCACAATGTAGCACACAGTCTTCGCGATTTCCTGGCTTGCCATCAACCAGACAGTGCGGCCATTTACTTCTTATCCCCGAAATTTCGACTTAACACTATTCCTAGCTCGATGCGAAGGAAGCTCAAAGTCGACAACGACCGCAACGGTTCTGGTACGGTCAAGACATATCCAAACTTACTCTCCTTCAGTCTCGTTCAGATTCTCAGAACCGAATTGGCGACCGAATGAATTTGAAGAATAGCGCGAACATGCCTTTCACAAAGCATGGGCAAGAAGGCGAAGCAGGCGGTGTCGTTTCTGTACAGTGCTTCAATGTCAGGTCTACAGAGACAACTTTGAATGTCTTATGGCAAGACGGGGCCACAGAGTCTCTAAGTGCCGCAAACATCATTCCTTACTTGAACCCGGACGAATATGATTGTTGGTTCGTACGTTTTCACATTCTTCACAATGCAGACGCTCATTTTTGGATTATAGGCCTGGAGATCACGTCATCTGGAGCAATGAAGGCGTGAGGACTCCAGTAGTAGTCCAAGCCGTCGATGCAGCACAGAGGACTGCCAAGGTTCTTTTCACGGAAACCGGCAAAATCGAGATGGTATCGCTTCTGGAACTCGATCCTCATGGCACATCAGATCCAGAACTTCCACAAGGTGGTCTGGATGGTCTCGGTCTTAGAAGAGGGGACTTTGTATTCATCCATAATGAGGATACGACAAATGGTTACACTCCCCCACGGGTGCCAAAGATTGGCGAGCTCGAATCCTGGGTACGGGAGAACCCTTTTGCTGGTGGCACCAATCAGTTGTCCGGATGGAGGAAGGAAATGGCTGCTTTAGGTACCAATATCGCTACCCGGCGAGGCAAGGATGGCGTTGTTGAAGGTCAAATGCAGCGCTCACCTGAAAATGGCTTTCTTCATTGGATTGGTGAAGTTTATGATGTGAGTGAGACATTCTTCACGGTCCGACTGGACTTTGAACTATGATACAGCTCAATCTAGACGGCACGGTGCAAGTCGAACATCCTGATCAAGTAGTCAAAACGTATCCTCTAACACGGCTGACGAAACTCTACGATGGGATCGAGCAGCTGGAAGACGAGATGTTTGAAGGCGAAGGCATGTCCTCCCCTTTCGATGAGGAAGAATCATGGGTCATGAACGAAGATGGCGATTGGGTGCCTCAGGAGAAAAGCGAAGACTGGGAAGAATACGAGGACGAGGACGATTTCATGGAGAGCGATAGCATTGACAGCGACATTCCGGACACTGTAATGCAAGAATCCGAACTGTTATCGGAGTCGCAAATGCACGCCCATGCAGAAGGTATCGATATCCTGGCTACACCGTCAGATAGTCTCCACACAAAAGAAGTCAACTCGGAAGACCTGCCGACTGCAAACGGAGATTTGGTGGATCAGTCTGAAGATATCGATATGAGCGCAGGCCCTAGTCAAGAGGGTGATAAAGCACCATGGAAGCGTTTCGAGATTCTTCCTCAAGCACCTCCAGATCATGCCTATCACTCCACGATACCAACACAACCCTCCCGTTCATTTCTTTCTCGACTGTCTCGCGAATATCGTATTTTGATGAGCAGTTTACCTGGTGAGCAAGAGCAATCAGAATTTCGACAACATTTCCTTGTTTTGACCTCAATTTACTGCAGACTCAATAATCGTTCGCGCCTTCGAGGATAGAGCTGACTTGCTAAGATGCCTTATCATTGGCCCTCATAACACTCCATACGAAGATGCTCCTTTTGTTATTGACTGGATGCTAGACTCCAATTTTCCACATTCGCCGCCTCTCGCACATTTTTTGAGTTGGACGAACGGGAACGGCAGGGTAAACCCGTCAGTATATTTGGTTGTTTTCATTGTGAATGGAGTCTCAAAATCTTTTCAGGAACCTGTACGAGGACGGTAAAGTGTGTCTCTCAATTTTGGGTAACGATGATCTGTTTTCGCATTTGCTCTAGTATTGACTCAACCTTTAGGGACATGGGCCGGCGACAAAAACGAGACATGGAGTGCCAGCAGATCATCATTACTCCAGGCTTTCATCAGTATCCAAGGTCTTGTACTAGTCAGGGAACCTTGGTTTTGTGAGCCTGCGTATGAAAAGCTCAGAGGAACAAAAGAAGGAGCTATTAACAGGTTAGTGCATCTGCATCCCTTTGTCTTATCCGCATATCTAACTCCAAATATCTCAAGTCGTCTATACAGCGAGAAGGCATACGTCTTATCAAGAAATTTTGTCTTCAGGGCGTTGAACATCCCTCTTGGCGGCCTCGAGTCAGAAATTGAGTGGATATACTTTACAAACCGAAAACTGGAAAAAGTAGTGTCTAATGCGAAGACACTGATCCAGAAGAGCAGGGATGCACCGTCTTCGGTGACTATGGAAGATGAGCAGGAAGCAGCAGCGGTGCCTAGGCTAACAGCGGGAGGCATAATTACTCTTGAGCGGACGTTGACTAAATTACAAGGCCTTCTCGACACTCACTCAAAGATAAACAGCAGTGACTTGACAGTCTAAATAGCATTTGTATCATATTATCACAGATTAGATGAATTTGTGGCATGAAACTCGAGTCATACCTATCAGTTGAGCTCCCCGATATCATTCTGTACAAGGGGAAAAGATTTCCATTTAGGACGCTTGCTCGGGCTCCATCTCTCAGCATTTGCGTTGTCCAAGCTGATATCTTTTACGTTGAAATACACAAGCATCGGCCTCGTTTACAGTAAAAATGAAGGAAGCCATATAGTATGCATACAGGTACTACAGAAGGGCCAAAGAAAGGCGACAAAACTGACTTGACAAGAACAAGAACAAGGATATGAAAAATACACAATAACGTAGTAAGCTACAATTGCAAGAAAGTAAAGCCAGGTTCATCGCCGCATAGATCTATCTGTCTACCAACTCGCGTGCCGTGCAAAACCAAAAATCTAGTTGCATCCGTCAATAAGTTTGTTTCTGGGAGGGGTCTGGCCGGCCTGTTTCCATGTCGTCAGGTTAGGATTCGTGTAAGCTTCGATGTATCTGCAAAGAAGACAAGTTGAGTTCAGACTTGCTCAAGTTTGAGCCGACCAAGTGGGAAACGTACTCATCAATGTATGCTTTCGTAGGGAAATTCTTGGGGTCGCAGCCAATGTTTATCGAGCCTTTCCTTTGATAAACTCTTATCCAGTCTACCATCATCGTTGTCGGGAATACCAATCTTTCTAGATCGACTGTACCAAAGTTGGTCGACATTCCGAGGTTGACGATGAGATACTGTTCATTTGATGAACATCTTGACGTCATAGTACATCAGAAAAGAATGAACGTACCATAGGTTCTTGAGGGATGGGACGAGCGGAAATCTCAACACCGGTGTCAGCGGCAAATCCTGCAGCCTTGGCCGTCCATGCGCCTTGGCATTGGCAATCCATGTAATGTACTGTGAGAGATGTCTTGGTATCAGGAAAATCGTTGGAAGGCGTAGGAAAATGTAACAAAAGGCTTACCGCATCATCATAGCCTGGTAGCCGGAGTATTAATCAGGCTATCATGAATATATATACGCTGGGCGCTTACCTGGCTTGTACTCGAACCCATACGTCTCATAGACCTGTGCAGAACCAAAGTACGCATCCGGATCTGCAATGGAGGACGTAAGTCAAAAAACCCGCGATGTGAACGCATGCTCAACTGACTCGTTTTAGTGATACAAGACGAGGCTTGCTGGAGAGCACCACCCAAGTAGGAATTCATTATTGTCACATCAGGATCGGGAATGATGAGGTTATCAGTAGTGTTGAACCACCTGTAAGCCTCGTTGAATGGCTTGAAGTGAGGGTTAGTCGACTGAAATATTCAGTGTATAGATTGAACTGGAACCTACCGCCCATTGTCCTGATTGCGATACTTCGCCCGTGTTGGGAGTACCGAAATCGCCACCGACCTTTAGAACTTCACGGTGAGCTTGGACCTCAAGAGAAATTCACTGTTCTCTGACCTGAGCTTCGAAGATATCGATTTCTGGAGCGGCTCGGCCGACATAGGTTCCGTCAGCATGTACAGGTCCTGGATGTGATTCACCTGGGCAGGTACATCTCGAAAGACGCTGTCCAGGGAGATAAGAGAGTACACCACCAGCACCTTGGTCGCCATTGACTGTAGCTGCATAGGGTAGTCCATTGATCGTCTGATTGGGAGCAGTACCGACATCGCATGCATCATATGTGTATGGCCACTGCAAAGAAAAGGTTTCAAGTTCATGTTCCAAACACGGGGCAAGGTACGCACCATTCCTTCCAGGCTTGCACCATAACCAGCACGACCTGTAAAAGACATGAGAGAATGAACTGACTGAAACAAGGCTAGGATACTCGCCCAGATTTCCCATCGTCCAGATAGCAGGCCATAAACCGACAACATTACTGACACCAGGTAAAACAACGGAGGTCACAATCAGTCCTGGGGACAGATTCAATCTTCTGGGAAGCTTCCAAAGCAAGGAAGGAACCCACCGCCAGTAAAACAAAACTTATTCCATGTTGACATCATCCCGCCCTGGTATTTCAGATCGTGGTTTTCCTTCTGCGAAAGCGTAACATGCAGAGAACCGCCCTTTGTGGTGATAGCTGCAGGGTCATACCACTCCATGTTGTTCGTCTGTTGAAAAGGCATGTCATTCCCAAGTCGAACGCCGGTCTAGAAAGCTGACTTACACCCCAATAATGCAGATCTACAGCCTCCCAGAATGGATCATCACCTGCGCTTTCGGGGTCAACGGTTGAAGTTTCAAAACAAGACACGGATACGCACCAGGATAGAAAGTACGCCCATCGGTATTGAACTCATCACTGAATACCAACTGCAACGTTTCTCCATCACGGAAAGAAGGGTATGTGTACGCGTCTTCAGGAGTTTCCACATCAATCAGACCCCAATTACCAGACATCTTGGGAACCTGTCAAGTGCAGAATAAGAAGACGCCAAAGCAAGCAGATGGAATAGCATCACCTGCCCTGTCGCGTTTATCCCTCCCAAATTGAATCCACCTCTGAAAGACAGGGTATGCTTCGTAAAGTAAGTGATCATAGGATATCCAGCGCTGCAGAGACCCGTCAATACTGATACGAAGGTACGAAGACAGGACGCGCACAAAAGAGTGAGTAAGCCGACGCCGAGAAGGAGAAGACAGCCCAAATTGCTGAGGCCACGACCGGTGAGGAAGGAGCCTCCATTATCGTTCTTGCAATCACGGCGGGGATCGGGGTTGTGAAGGTAGTCGTCGGGTTCTGCATTATGCAGAGAAAGATCTGCGCCCCAAGCAGCTGGGTCCGGAGAAAGAGAGAATTTGCCGGCTATGGAAGGACCAAGGGACGATGAGGTGGGAAAACGTCTGGTTGGGATTGCGGAGTAGGGCGAGTCGTTCTGTTGGAAAGTTAGTGGCGAAACGGGTTGGAAGGGGAAATACATACAAAAGAAGAATGGCTGGACATGTTGCGAACGGGGCCCCTTGCAAGAGTAGGTTCGAAGCGACTTGCCGAGTTTTTGCGTGTGGCTGAAGGGGGTATAAGGTTTGTAGAATCCATGACGGTTCAAACGAGAGCTAACTAGATACTAAACACTTTAACTACTGTCACATAAAAACTCCACTGTCACGTCAACCGGTTTTTGCTTCCAGCACCTTCGGTCAGTCCCAGCAGTCCACTCTTCTCTTTGCCAGCTCGTTCTACTCGCTCAATCAGTCTCCAGCTTTCTTCCTGTCGCGGCACGGTCGCTTGCGCCTGCCTCAATCTCTCCAGAACCTCAAGATTGGCCTGTTCTACGACTCTGGAGCCATCCGCGCCCTCCCTTGTCTCGATTTCCTTGAGCAAATTGGATTTATCCTGCTGATACGCGGTCAGACTTGCACGTGGCGGACCCGCTACAGACGTCCTTTGCATCCAATCTTCCACTGCAGCTAATGCATTCATCGATCGTTTGGCACTGTCATTACGCGTCGGTCGTCCTGGACCTCTTTTAGCCAATTCTCCTGCAGTGTCGCTTGGGTCTACGCTTATCTCTCGAGGCAGAAACCGTGGGTTCTGTGCACCAAGGTCCGAGTTGGGTACGATGTGGAAGACTTTGGATTCTACTAGATTTCCGAGTATGTAAGATATTGCTGGTTTGAGAGGAATCAATTGCTCCGAAACGAGGCTCGTTGGTAATGTTAGCAACGAGGCGTAATGGTCTGAAAATGTATCCGTCGTTGAGGAACATGTAATAGGAAACAAATAGAGAACTATACCTAAGGGTATCGGGATATGGTGCACTCTTTGTAAGGGAGGTGCCGATCCTGAGGGTTGTGTGTTGAAAAAAGTGTACAGACCAAATAGCGCGACGACGCGCGTAAAGAGTGCTTCGGTCTTCACAGTGCGCTCTGGGCAAGTCAGGTTGCGTTGGTGCAGCTATAGGCTCTGAACTGACCCAGAAACAATCGGAAACAAACTCTGAGAAAGGCCTCTCTTGATCGAGCTTCCAAGACCTTGAAGTGCATGTAGTCCCATCCTTGGGCGCACCAAATCTTTTTGAAGAGCGTAAATGGGTTTTCACGGAGTGCATTGTTTGAAAAGAGTTCATGGTATGCTTGGACGAGACTCCATATGTCGTCGCGAAAGGGGT
The DNA here is from genome assembly GCA_013368315.1 of Tetrapyrgos nigripes. Taxonomy (NCBI): domain Eukaryota; kingdom Fungi; phylum Basidiomycota; class Agaricomycetes; order Agaricales; family Campanellaceae; genus Tetrapyrgos; species Tetrapyrgos nigripes. The sequence continues at coordinate 1,111,852 of JAACJM010000001.1, forward strand.
CGACGAAGAGAGAGGAAGTGAAGAAGGCAGGGTCGAGGATGATCTCGCCACGAGATGATGTGGAAGGGCGCGTCGCGATAGAGGTCATGAAAATGAATGCACATGTGACTTTTGAGCTACTTATGTTCAACCATGTTTCGACCATCATCTGCAAACTCCGTCCAATGCTTCTTCTGCAACCAACACATCCACAACCCACGCAATCCTCGCAACTTTCGCTGCAATCACTGCGGCTGCTGGAATCGCTACGATGACACCGGCGAAATATCCTCTTATGAACCAGCCATGTCCGACGAATCTCTCAATGCTCGTTCGTTTTCAAAACGAGGTCAGTCTTCTCTCCTATTTTCTTTTGTCGCTTACTCACAGCCTGATAGCCTCCCCGTCAAAGAACAGGCTGCCCACGGCCTATGGAAGTGGCCCCTTCTGCCATACTTGCCAAACGAATCAAATGCTTCTCGTTAATTTACTATCAAACTATCTGCCGGCCCCTTCTGTGCGTCTGTCAACTCTGTCGCCATATCTCATTACCAAACTCTCTTTGCAGAACCCTGAATACGAACGACGTCTCGAAATGCTCCCCGAATACCGCGAGTCACTACACGTGCGCTATCCACCCGTATGCGACAACTGCATGCCCGCAGTAGAGGAAGAGATCAGGAAAAAAGATAGCATGGCGCGTAGTCAAGCTCTTGGTGGATGGCTAAAGGAGACCAAAGGGAAAACGACACAACGACGCGTCTCACAAACACCGGAGCAACGTTTACGCGTCTCAAAGCAGCTATTGATTTGGAGGGCTCGTGGATGTCTATGGTGTTTGACTCTTTGTGTTGCACTTTTTGGGAACATCATAGGTGTGTCGGTTGATTTTCTCAAGCGCTATCTTTTCGCTTATACGTGCTGCAGCTGCAGTAAACGAGTCATTATTCAGTCCATTAGCCCCTCTGCACCTACTCCCCGCCATACTGCCACTCCTTGTCCTAGTATCTATCCTCTGGACAGCCTGGGATCCGACATACGCTTCCGTCACCAATGCACGAATAGAAGGGCGAGATGTCCGTGTCCAAGGCAAACAAACGTACAACGTATGGTATTCGTTGTTCAACCGTGCGCCTCCTTTTACTGATCCTCTCTACAGTATCTCCAAATGAGCGCTTGGTTATCAAGGCTCATAACCTCTTCATTACTTGCTGTGCGATGGTATAGACCACATCTAGACATCTTACACCTATCTCATTTCCCATTACGGACTCGAGTGTACTTTACAGGATCTTTCCTGTTGGAACTAGCTGTTTGTCTCATACCTTTTTCGTGTCTCTCCTTCCACTAACATTTGCATAGATCCTCACCTATTCGTTTGTTGTTCTCCGAGTTCAACAACCTCCTGCTATCCGACTCATAGACTCTAAAACACTCAGCTCACGCTCCAATACCCCCATTTCCGATCAAGCCAATCCCAGAAGCCGTACAGGCACACCTATTCCACCCAAACTGCCCGAGCCCGACATGTTCGCCTCCTTGACGCTGTCCAACAAGCCCGTCGTGACCTCCAAAGCACCGGTGTTCGGCATACCCTCACTCCTGTCTTCTACTCCACCTACCGAAGAAGATCGCGCAAAGGACGACGAAATGGATTGGTCTCCAACTTCCGAAAATGTCAATCCAACGCTCCCGATGTCTCCTGGCAAAAGGGCTCCAGTGGACGATGGTTCATGGCTTCGGCCGCAACGTTTTTTCGCTCCGGAAAATCCTACAGGTTTGGAAACCCTCTTTGAGAAAACGAAACTGGTGGATGATGTTACAATGTCTGATCTTGCTTCAGGGCAGGCACCTATGCGGATCATCAAGGCACATTTAGAGCGATGGTGGTGGATGTATGGAGCTGGTCTGGTCTTGGTGGTTGGGGTAGGACTGAGAATTTGGTTGGGACAAAAACTCAGTAATGAACAGATCTTACTAGAACATCCATTGCCAGGGATTGTAGACGAGCTCTCAAGTTCAGGTGTTTACCGACATACACAACGTCCTGTAGATCTGAACGAAATATAACCTTTTAATCAGTGCAGTTGTCGTCAAAGATGGTGAGAGATTGACTGTCAACCTAATGAAGTGAGTAAAATATCATCTAGGTACGCGTACAGAAGTACGGAAATGATGGGTATTGAGACAGCAACTGTCCATATAAGAGCAAGTAATTAATCAGAAAGCCGTAACGAAGTATATCCAGCGGCGATGAAGTAGCAGGTAGGGAAGGAGCGTAGGAAAGTAAAGAGAGCCATACACGTCCTTGCAGAATGCCAGGCATGGATGTATGTAGTACATGATTGAGTGCCTTGCATCTCACTACACATCAATTAATACCGATACCCTGCTTGGTGATGAAGAGGGACTCCAACATCATAATCGGGCCTGGTGAAGCTAGGTCCACGACTTAACTCGTTCATCTGGGGGCCGGGGCTAGGTCCGCGTGCGAGGTCGGCATAACCACCAACAGGTGCGAGATGAGCGGGGCCAGCAGTGAAATCGTGATCAGGGAGGTTTGGAAGAGTGGTGGCACCATAGCCGTGACCGTGATCGGATCCATAGCCTGCATGGGACGTGCCTGAGTGGAAAGAGGAGGTGTCTGAAGCACGACGACGAAGAGCAGCTGGGTCGCGATCATCATGATCCGTGGGCTGTTGCCAGTCAATGGGTTGCAGGCGCTGGTCGAATTTAGAGGAGCGAGCAAGTTTCCACTTGCGGAAAACGGTCCAGAGAATGACTACACCACCAATGCAAGAAGCCACTACGATGAGAGTAGTCAGCGCAGCGGTCTTGGCCTTGCTGTTGTCCGTGGCTGCACCGCTGAGTTCGCTGGCAGCCGAGGTACGTTCAGGACCAGTGGTAGAGGTCAATGTGACGACGTGTCCTGAAACGACCTCGGTCACTAGCGCTGGAGGAGAAGATTCCGGAGTCTGGGCAGGAGGAGGCGAGGAGGAGCTGGAACTGGAGCTGGAGCTGGAACTGGAACTGGCGCTGGAGCTGGAACTGGAAGAACTGGAGGACTTTGAAACGCTGCTACTTTGAGAAAGAGACGGCAAGGAAAGCTACACAGGACAGAAGTTCAGAACTCGGATTTGAAACTGTAGTCGTCAGTACTCACCGAGAGGTTCAGCAATCCAGAAGCAGAAGCAGAGGACGAAGCCGAAGTCGAAGGGGCAGAGGAGGGGGCGGAGGAGGGGGCGGAGGAGGGCAGTGAACTAGCACTGGAGGGCGCTGAGGAGCCAGAGGAAGGTGCAGCACTGCTAGGCGTAGGATTTGCAGAGACACCGGCAGGGTCTTCACCAACGCCTACAAGCTGAGGGGAACGCTTCCTGGTCATTCGATGGTTGCGACGAGCGGCGACAAGGTCGGCATTGGCGAACGAGGTGAGAGCGAGGACGAAGACAAGGCAAACAACGAGCGTAAGGTTTAATTTTCTAGTCATGATAGTGGCCAGCCAGATGGACACGATAAAAACGAGCAGACGAGCTCGATAATGGGAGAAGGAGTTTAAGCGGCTTTTCTTGACAACAGTTGTTTGTTTACATAGTATTTGGCGTTTCAATCAGATCTATCTCAATTAGTGCAAGGTTTTTCTTCCTTTGCAGGGTTCAACGAACCAGTTATCAGTACAAGATGTTGTATTAGGGTAACCACAAGATAAACGATCTACCAAAGTCCATAAGGGTCATTATGCCAAATATCTACAGCTCAGTTGTGACTCTCCAACGTCCAGCCATCCAAGTTCACCGATTTCGGAGTCACAGCCGTGAATCCATTGCCCCACTGAGGTGTGAAGAGTACCTGCAGGTTGTATGCACCAGCAGGCAATTCAATGATCAAGACAGTGACTCCAGGATTCTCCTGGTCGGGCACAGGAGGCGCAGGATCAGACTCAAACCGCACCGCCTTCGACGTAGAGAAGCTCGCTCCTGAGGAGGGACTCAGAATCTGGACCGTCATTTTCTGGCCGTCGAGCTCCAAGTCCGCCGAGCTACCAGAGGGGGTGACCGTTGCGTTGGTGTGCATTCTCCATTGGAACGAGCTGGTGGTTGTAATTTCGTCCTGAATGAGAACTTGCTTCCGCCCGTTGAGCAGACGAATACCACGTTTGGCCGAAGAGCTGCGCAGCTGTCAGAAAGAGGACATGACAGGCAGGAACATGATTACTCACACGTCGTTGAAGTAAGCACTCGTGATATCCGCAACCCAGAAGGCAGTGGAAGACTTATCGACCTCGAGGACTGTACTCGAACCTTGCTTGGTGCCGGACGACCCACTGCTCAAGATCTTGGGACGAGCTTCAACGTTCTGATTCTGCTTGTTGACCAAGATGGTATTCTGGCCTTCAGTCATCTTTCTGTAATAGAGCCATCGGTCACTGCCTTGCGTATCGTTGCTGAAATAGTTAGGTGAACGGTAGTCTCCATTTCCAAGTTCGCCGGCCCAACGCGTGCCGAGAGCATCAATGACAAAGTCCCCGGCGTCCAGGTCATTGTGAGTCTGATGTCCCTGGTTCATTCCAGCTTTCATCGCGACATACGTTCCCGTCAAGTCGGTCCAGCTGCTCCTCATCGAGACCCACTGATCTAGATCGTTGTTGAAAAAGGCGTCGAGAGGTTTCTGGTCCCAAAAGGCACCGGCCACACTGGGGTCGTACCAGAACATATTCCAGGGATCAGCCGCGTCGTGCTGATCACGCTGATACAAAGCATATTGTGGCTGGTTGAATAGCGAAGCGTAAAGGATCATGCCGTTAGCCGTAGCGGAGAACTTGTTCGGTCCGTGGTCTCCCCAGTTGAACAGAGACGTTAATCCCTGCACATACATGTGGAAGTCGCCGGTCTTGTAAAAGTTGGAGTTGACATCCGCAAGACCGAAGTGAGAACCAGTCGCAGAGAGCAGGGACGATGTCATCTCTGAATGACTAGTTGTACCAAAGTACCAGTAGTTGGCTGTCTCTGCCCATGTACCGTCGTCAGCGACTGCGAGAGCACAATTTTGCTTGGCATTGTCGACGGTGAGTCCAAGGAGTGTCTCGGCATTGCCGGTATCATCGTCGCCAAGTATGGCAAGGGAAGCCATGGTCAACCCGTTGTTACAGACGCAATTCCAGTTACCGGTCGTGTTAGTCTTCCACCACGAGGTCCAAACGTTCGGGTTGGTGAAGCCTTGCACGCCGGGTTCAAGGGCGTACAGGTTGAGAGTCCACCTCATCTGCGCCTTCTGCTCGTCGCTCAATCGGTCGTAAAGCCAGTCATAAGCAATGGCATAAGCGGCAGCGAGCTCAGCGGTGTCGAGGAAGTGTTGAGTGTTCCATTTATCCACGTCAGGACCGAACACAGTAGTGTAATTTCCAGCAGCATTCTACATCCTTGATCAGGAAGCTGAAACACGAACACTGTAGAAAAGACGAACCTTGACCTCCAACCAAGCACGATCAGACCATTTGGTATCGTTGGTCATGCGATAGGCGTACGAAAAAGCCTTGATTCGGCGTTTGATGTCACGAGCATTGTCCAAAATCCCACTGTCACCGTCCATGTTATAAACGACAGGTTCCTGCCCATACCAATCGGAAGCGTTTCCAAAGATGGTGGCATTCCAACTCTGGAGATAGACATCATTCTGGATGAGGCTAGGGAGTGCTGCCCACTTGTATGACGGTGCGATGAGTCGAGGCCTATCGGCACGGAGACTGGTGACACTGGGACTAGAAGGATTCCAGGGATCATCTGGCCAGGATTTGACAGTATTGGAGTCGGGAAGGAATGTAGGGGAGGTGAAGGCAGCGGCATTCGTCTTAAAAAAAGTTGCTTGTGAGACGATACTAGGGGGAAATGGTCATACAACACACCGTGCTAGGGTAGATAGGAAGCATCCATTCGCTATCGGTGGCAGTCGCAAACAACCCGAGTTCCGCCTTTGCACTGGCCGCTGAACCTGGCGAGGCTGCACCTGAAGAATCGGTCTTGTCGTTGTTGTTGTTTCTGGTGCCAAGAATGCCACCGACTACGGCAGCGGCGATGACGACTATCCCCACTGGAATGCCAAATTTGATCCAATTGCTAGTGCCCCTCTTCGGTGTGGGTGCAGGGGTGATGTACCCAGTAGACTGGGCATAGTAGGGGTCGCCGGAGCCATAGGGTGAGTTCTCGCTGTATTGTGCAGAATTATTGTTGGTATAATTGTAGTTGTGGCCACTCATAGCGGCAGAGTGAAAGGAGAGACGTGCAAATTAAAGAGAGACACAGACGAATCGTCTGAAACTTTTTGAGGAGACCAGAGACGACGGAAGAAAAACAAGTCGGATGCGGGTGGCGTGGTCGCCCTGTCGGCTCAAAACCACCGAAATTTCAAACAGTTACATCTGTCGCTTATCATATTGCTACGACTACAAAAGTAAATTTAGACCAAGCTCTAGCCCTCTCTCACAAAGACACTCGCAGCCCCCATGCCAGTTCCTATGCACATCGAGGTGACTAGGATCTATCGAATCAGAACTCAGCGCCTCGTTTACATATATGGACATCCGACTTCCTACCTTTCCTTGGCGCCGATGTAATTCGTTAAGACCTGTGGCTATCTGGCGAGCACCTGTGCAGCGTATATATCCAAAAATAAAGATCAAAAATAAAGATGTCGTAGAAATAAACAACTTATCTAGAGGATGCCCCAACGCAATTGCTCCACCATTGACGTTGACCTTGCAAAGATTTATTTAGTCTGAAGATCACCAATTTAAAAATAGCCATACCTTCTCGCTGAAGAACAGGACATCAGATATTCTCCTCGAAAGTAAAGCTAAGAACGACTCACATGGGAAGATGAAGAGCTTTCACAGAGTACAAGTATTGCGACGCGAAGGCTTCATTGATCTATTCGAATGCCATATTCACGCTGAGATATACCCCAGTCTGGATTAAGGACTCACCTCGAACAGATCAACATCATCTGCGGTGATACCACAAGCCTTGAGAGCCATAGGTATCGCATACGCAGGGCCTACATGTCGATTGAGATCAGAACTGCTTCAAACCGGCACATTCACGCATACCTATTCCCATTATTCTTGGAGGGACACCTGTAGACAGTGAGAGACATTCGCGTGTCTTATCAAGCAAAAACTTACCCGCGACGGAAGTGGTGATATGCTTGCCAAGGATCGGTAGGCCGAGTTCCTGAGCCTTGCGCCGGGTCATCAAAAGGACAGCAGCAGCACCTGCAGTTTTGTGTTCAGCATTTGGACAAAGAGAAGAGATCTTTGTAAAGCTCATACCATCCGTGATTTGACTAGGTTCGTCATAAGCATGCATGCAACCAACAACAGAATCTCTTTGGACAGCTCACCTAGCATTTCCTCCAGTGGTTGCACCCTTGCCCCATTGAGGGAATGCAGACCTAATCTTCGCAAGAGACTCCTTTGTTGTGCCATAGCGAATGCCGTCATCTTTACTGACAACGACCCGAGAACGTTCACCAGTTGCTGCGTTCTTCTGGAACACAGTGAAGGGAACAATTTCCTTGTCGAAATAACCTGCTTTCTGAGCCTTTTCTGCACGCTGGAAAGAAATTGCAGCAATCTCGTCCTGTTCTTCCCGAGTGACATTGAAATCAACGGCCACATTCTCACTCGTCCACCCCATGCGTTCAGTACAGTCGCGAGCCTGAGTATTGCACGAAATGAGTTCGCTCTGCACAGGTCCTCCGTTGTCAGGACTTGAAGTACGTGAGTACGAATAATCGCGTAGTGAATGGAACACGTACTTTTCAGACATACTTTCAACACCGACAGCCAACCCAACTTCAATCTGACCACTCCTTATTTGATTGGCAATAGTTGTTACGGCCATGAGCCCAGAGGAGCAAAACCTGTTGATACTTTGGATAGGGACAGTGTCGGGGAAGCCAGCAGCCAATGCAGCACCGCGAGCATGGTACAGTCCGTTCGAAGTTAACACAGTGCCAACGCAAATATCTTGGACGAGAGCAGGATTGATTTTGGAATGAACGATGGTTTGCTTGAACATTTCCAGCATGAGCTCGTCGGTTCTAGCATCTTTCATACCACCTTTATGGGCCTTGGTAAGGGGCGAGCGAGCCGCAAACGTGATGACTACGTCGTCTGGAGACTGGCGTTCGAGAGCAGCAACACCATTTGCAGCTCCACCGAGATGAGAAGCAATCTGTCTGATGCGATCCATGACTGAGACGTGAAGCTGGGGTAGTTCGGGTTATTGAGAAACCGGAAATGCTCCTTATAGGGGTCTGTTCGGCAACCGTCGGATACTTACTCGTCCGTGTTGGCCATGGTCCGTCCGTACCAGTCGCAGGCAACTTCCTGCAACTTAAAGGTGGTCGACGTAGACGCACGTAGACTAGAGAACTTGTCCATTTTTTTCGCAGAGAATTACCCGGTTGATAACATCTTTTTGGAAAGGACTGGTTAAGGAATTTTACATATACATAGTCGACGTCTACGAGTGGACTAGCTGGTCAAGCTTCAAGTTTGTAGTGTGCATTTTCACAAGCTTGAGACAAATAGCATCGTCGCTGAGTCTGAATGCCAGCATCGCCATTTGCCTGCGAAAAGCGCTCGACCCACACCAAAGTCCTTAACTTCCCTTTGTGTGCTCTAATCAACCGAATGATTCAATGAACGCAACGCTGACTGCCTCCATAAATTCCCTCAAACGTACTCACTCAAATATCAATGCTTCCCCAGAGGACGTCAAAGACGATCTAGTGCCTCTCCCTACCATTTCCGGTGAACACTTGCTGCAGGTGTTCACCCACAAATCTCTTCGGCGATATAATAATGACCACCCAGAAGACTTTGACAATGGACGTCTAGTGGAACTTGGAGAACGAGCTTTCGAGACGGCTATCACTGCTGTCTTGTTCGATACTCGTCCAGTCCTGACGAGCGAGGAGATCGTTGTAAGTCATCTGATTGTATCTCACCTCTCACTGCATGTTTCTTATGTGTAGACTGGTTGATTAGGAGAAGCGCAATTCCCTTCTCTCTGATGAAAATCTCGACCGATGGGTAGCTTCGTACAGGTTGAGAGAGAAGGTGAGATGCACACATGAAATGCTGAACCACTTATATACACCTGAGGTACATTTCCTTTTTCCCCATCTTTTGACGATGACTGACTCTTCTCTTTAGGAAACAAAAACAATATTTCTGGCATATATGGGGGGTGTACATGCAGAAGGTGGACTGGAAGCAGTTCAGGAATGGGTTACTCGAGTGCTTGGTGACAGCCATAGTAGTGGTGTCGAAGGGCAGCGATCTCAACCCCAGCCTGAATCTTCCGGTCCACCTCCATACATGCACACTCCTGCCCGTACTATGCACCCTCCGAAGAGAATGAAGAGCGAAGGTCCTGATGCGCAATCCATGTTTTTTGCGCATGCACCGTCGTCACCTTTCAGGAATGCTCCTACACATCAGCACATGACGACGCCAACACCCCAGCAAATGATGACGCCTGGCTTCTCTTCTCAACACACCTTTCCGCAATTGCAACCACAGCCACAAGTATTCCAAGCTCATCAAAATTTTGGAAATCCCCTAGCGCCCGCGCAACCAAGCATGGCGTTCCTTCCGCTGTTCAATCAAATGGCTGCACAGAGACGGGTGAGCGTCGAGTATCCGGCCGAGTTTTCCGGGCCTTCACATGCTGGGCGGTGGACGGTTCGGTGTGTAGGTGAGTAGCAGCTTAATCATAGGTTTCTCTTACGCTGACTTTGGCATATCGCAGTTAACGGAATAGCGAAAGGCGTGGGTAATGGTGGAAGTAAGCAGGTCGCAAAAGAAGAAGCGGCCAGACAGGCTTACTATGCTATGGGATGGACCTGAATATTATCCGTTAGTGGCCGGGTTTTTAGAGACCCGTCGGTTTAGTCAGAACAATAGCATTTGTGATACACGGTGACGATGTCGAAATTATGCAGAAATTATACGCGGCACGGTCGGACTACTATTGAGTCGCTTTGCTACATATGCGGACCCGCTTCGGTTTGGACGCAAAAGGTCGTCATATAGGCACGTGAGTTGAGGCAGTCCCAACCTACAGAGCTCTGACCTCTTGCATCTTTTTTCTTCTCTCCACCACCACGACGACGGGGCAGCAAAATGGCTTTTTTTATGGCGCCGCCGCTGCGCACCCCGTCCCTCACTAATTTATCTCTCGACGCTCCTCACGATCACTCAAATCCAATAGACCTCACAGGCGAGGAATCTGACGACGACTCTCCTCCTCACAGACATACCAAACGCGCTCGCGTAGATGCTACCATGTCCCCTAATCATCCTCCTTCTCTTCCGTTTGTGCCCCCGACCCCTGCAGGTGTACCGAACACTTTTGGTATGGGACCCGGTATCTTCGCCACTCCTCCCCCACTCCAAACCACTTATCGGCCTCCTTTTGCTGGACCGTCCAGCTCTTCTGCGTTCTTCCCAGGTCGCCAGCCTTCTTATCCAGCCCTCGCTCCAAGACCAGCTGCGTATTCGCCGCGACAATCTCCAATACCGACACCTACACCTTCGGGAAACGCAGCATCCCGCAACGTTATAGATCTCACTGGATCCCCTTCGCCACCGCCAGCCAGAATTTTTAATAATGATTCCTTACCTCCCGACCTCCAACAAAGAGCACCCGTCTGTATTGGCGAATTAACAGCAACGGCGTTGATCTTGTATCCTGTCCCGTACATTACTTCAACGCCCGGTGTCATGGAGAAGGAATATTGCCCGGTGAAACTGCTGCATGAAAGGAATCCCAATGATAGTACCGAAGAGATTCATATCAGGGTACCCACTGTGCAAGATGACAAAGTCGTAGCTGGAGATCAGTTTGCTGTGGTTGATCGAAAGGTTTCGAGTCATCTTGGCGGCATGCTTGGACGGGGTTTGATCAAGATAGATGCTAAAATTCAGAAAGGACCAGCTAGGGTGTGTAATTGTTTTTCTCCGCACTATTTTGTACTGACTCGATATAAGATTCCGATACTCCCACTGAAGATGTTGATATATACCCCCAAAGGCAACATCGCAGTCGTTGGAAACTTTTTACAACAATGTCATCTCCTCCTTGACCACCCTTCCATATCATACGACATGCGAATGAGTCCTTACTATTTCAATCCTCACAATCCTCCACCAGGAGGTTTCAGTCAAGTTGTACATGCCCATGATCGACTCAGTAACTATGTAATGAACAACAACCGATGGACTGCGCCAGCCGTGTCTGGCAAGAGCGTAGAGGTACAGAGAAGCCAGGTAGACGAACTTTTCAAGAGTTTGAAGAGTGGCGATGAACTTCCGGAGACCGAGCCTGGTATGTGAGCACGTTATATCCTGCGAACACACTTTTGATTATGGTTCCTCTTAGGACCTGAAATCGCGACAAAATTATATTCTCATCAGAAGAAGGGGATAACATTTTTACTCGAACGCGAACGGGAGAAACCTAATGCCGATGGGAACTTTTCGTCGCTTTGGCAGAAAAGGCTGAATCCGAATACTGGAGTGACTAGCTGGTATCATTCAGTAACTCAGAAAGAAATTTACGAGGAACCCCCAGAAGCGAAAGGAGCCATCCTGGCTGACGATGTACGATTATCCTCTCATTTTTTTCCAATCCAAATACTAAGGACATTTTAGATGGGTTTAGGCAAAACGATCACTTGTGTTTCTCTGATGGCAGCCACACTTCCTTCAGCTCGTACATTTGCAACGACATCTGTTGAGCTACCGCAACCAACGAAATCCGTTGCGGATGATGAGGAGCTGCCACCATCTCAGTTCGCTGGCAGTGTTTGGGGCATGCCAGATACCAGTGATCTATCAGCCAAAGCAAAAGCCAAGGTACAACGACTGCAGGAGAAAAAGGAAGCGGAATACACCAGAGCTTCCCGCATCAAGGCTAAAAGTCGTGCCACTTTGATTATCTGTCCACTTTCTACCGTGTCGAACTGGGAGGATCAGTTTCGAGATCATTGGAAAGGAGAGGTATCTATTGTTGGTGGATCAGGTGGTCCTCCAGCCCCTACTGCTGGACAGAACCAGGCTCAGATATCACTCACTTCATCAATGGCGTTGATTGGTGAGGCCAAACCACCCGCTGTTGGCCGTGTTCGGGAAGGAGCTTCTCTGCGGGTTTATGTTTACCACGGAAATGCACGCAAACCTGATCCGGCGTTCCTGGCTGATTTTGATTGCGTCATCGCAACCTACTCTACCCTGGCAACAGAATACTCAAAGCAAAACCGGAGTATAGCTAATGCTGAAGAAGAAGAGGATGGGAACAGTAGTGACGATCCTGGAGGTGTTGATGTGGATGAGCAGGGAAACCAGGTTTTGCGACTACCGAAACCAAAAAAGACTGGTACGAAAAGGAAGCAACCGGGGTTTGGTGGCGTCTGTCCGAACGAGATTACCAGTCCTTTACAAAGCATTCACTGGTTCCGAGTTGTCCTGGACGAAGCTCAGTAAGCATTATACAATTTCTTTGTGAGCATTTACTGACGAGACTGTAGTTCGATCAAGGAAACTAGTACTGTCGGAAGTCGAGCATGCTGTGACCTCATGGCAGACCGCCGCTTGTGTCTCACCGGTACACCTGTTCAGAACAAACTCGACGATGTGTTTGCTCTGATCAAATTCCTGCGAATAACTCCTTTGGACGACAAAAGTGTTTGGACAGAGTTCATCGGCACCCCGGTCAAGTTTGGGCAGGATCTCGGGGTGGTTCGACTGCAGACAGTTATGAAATGCATCACTCTTCGCCGAACTAAAGAATCGAAAACCCAGGACGGTCAACGAATTTTATCTCTTCCTCCTCGCAAAGACGAAATTCGACTTCTAAAATTCGACGACCAAGAACAGGAGATATACAATCAATTCTTCTACGAGTCCAAAGCCGAATTTACCGAGATGTCGGACAAGAACGAGGTGATGAAGAACTATGTTGGTATTCTGCAGAAAATTCTGCGCCTCCGTCAAATTTGTGACCATTTCGAGCTCGTGGAAGGCAAGGGTTGGAATGCGGATTCAGCATCTTCTTTCGAGGATATTGTTGCATCCATCCAGAAGGATGGCCTTAATGCCGCTCGCGTGACAGCTATTTTCGGGCTCCTTCGCGAGGCAGGTACCACGCAGTGCGTCGAGTGTGGTTGCGAACTCTGTTCAGCGACTGAAGCAGCTCAGGACGGCTTTGACGTCACTGAAGGCGCCTCTTCCAAGCGATCGAAGAAGGGAAAAACCAATCAGTCTCGAGGACCTACACGAGCAAGTAGTCCCGCCATCCCAAGAGCCATCATGACCCGTTGTCAACATTTGTTCTGCTTAGGGTGCTTTCAACAGGGCCTGTTCCCCGGTTGGCCGAACGCGCCACCAGACTCTACGAATCGTTGCCCTGCTTGTCAAACCAATCTCTCTTCTACAGACGCCCTCGAGGTCAAGGCGGACCCAGCGGATTGCAAGAAGAAAGGTTTGAAACGAGAGAAAAGACCGAAAGGCGGGACATCGCTGCAGTTCCACCATTCTACAAAAGTCAAGGCTCTTCTTGGCGACCTTGTCCAGTTTTCTCGACAAAACCCATATTCTACCAATTATGACCCCCATTCCGTTGAAATCCAGATGGTGGATTCCAAGGGCAACGAACTGGATGACAATATTGTGAAAACGGTGGTATTGTGCGTTTTTCTCTTTTAGACATTCATGTCACCCATTAAAATCTCTTATATACAGCTCACAATGGACGTCGATGCTAGATAAGTGAGTCTGAGTTTCCTGTCTCTTTGCTTTCCTTTGTTAATAATCCTTCAAGGGTGGAAGATGCTTTGGAGACCGCTGGCATTCGTTACGACCGGCTTGATGGAACGATGAAACGAGAAGAACGAATCCGAGCTATGGATGCACTCAAGCATGATCCTGGTTGTGAAGTTCTTCTCGTTAGTCTGAAGGCTGGTGGTGTAGGACTGAATCTTACCGCCGCTCAAAGAGTCTATCTGATGGATCCGTACTGGTATGTCTGTGTTCGACATTCCATACGCCCCGACTGACAGTTGCGTGATAGGAACCCGGCAGTCGAGAATCAGGCTGTGGACCGCATTGTGAGCTTCTCCCTACATTTCTTGATAGATGTATGTTCTCATTCGTTACAGCATCGTCTTGGCCAGACCAAACCTGTGACTGCGGTCAAACTTATTATCGAAGGTAGCATAGAGTCCCGATTATTGGAGGTGCAGAAGAAGAAGACAGCTTTGGCAAACATGACGCTAGGCCAGACCCTCAGCAAATCGGAAAGAGATGCACGCCGTATGGAAGAGCTGCAACAGCTTTTTGCCGAATCATAGATCCTCTTTACTCTAGTTCTATATCTCATCTATTTTTTCAGCGTACATTATTACACCCTTAAGCATTTCGCTTCACGTTGTCAGGAGGACGAACAATATTCTTATTACTTGTGTTTGTTGTAACGATACTGTAAAAGGCCTATAATCTATATATCCAATTGTAGCTTGTAATAAGAATTCAGAAGGCAAAATGTGCTGCGTTTTTTCGAGCTCCTAAACAGTAGACTGGGCAACAAAAACAAGTTAGGCATCAGTCGACTGGGCGCTGACGTTGATATTCCACCTACCTAATACTTGACTGGCGAATAGACCAACTGTAACACCGGATGCGACAGAAATCATTCGCAACGCGAGAGCAAACCCAGTTGAATATTGCTCGGCCGCGGAGTGAAAATTCTGACCAGTGATCCCACCGTCTTGGGCAATGCCAGACTGAAGATACTTGGTAAGCCACAATCTGCAGGAACACAACGACCAAAGACCTACCGGTACCAAGAATAAAACACCTGTCACCATAGAAGTGAATGCAGTACCACCAGCAAGACGAGAATAAAGATTGCCCAGTAATCCAATCACAAATGCTCCGGTAGCAGACACAAGGTCGGTACGACCAGGCAAAGCCAGACTCGCACCTTTGTTAGCGGCAAAGGCACAACATGAGAAAAACACCATCACAGGCAATTGGACACTTCGGAAACGCTGGAGATTCGACAACGACGAGCAAGCCGAATACATGGGGACAAGAAAAAATAGGGTCCAGAATGGGAAAGGCTGTCTATACCACTTCCATGAAGGATCACGGATACACCCTGAGGAGGGTGGTAAATCCCATCTATAGACAAGATGCATTAAATTTCTTACCTTTGAAGATGTGCTGCTGTTCATTCGTCAAAGGGATACTTTTCCCTAAGACACCTTGAATAACAGTGAGAGGATTCGTCCCGTTTACAAACTCAAAACGACCGTGAGTGTACGTGAGATTATGTAGTACGTTCTTGGAGTAGTAGGCTTTCCGGGCACGTCTATCGACGACCAAATAGAAGTCTGAACCAATAGTCAAGCCGAATCCCTACCCCGAGCACTTAGTGAGACCGTATGCTATTCGCGATGCACTTACCAAGAATAGCGTGTAGATAATTGCATAAACAATCCGAACGGAACCGCAGAACATATTCTTGGACATGAGTTCCAATGCACTGACCACTATATGATGACACGCCGGCCGATCAACAACAATTCGAATTTATATCTCTTTCAGACTCACGAACGGTAAACCCGGGAAGAATCAGGACAACTCCGGCCGAAGATATGGCGCTATAACAGAACCAATCGCCTGGGATGTTACTCAAGGCTCTGGCAACGAAGGCTACAATTATAGACACCGTGATCCTGAAAAAGACGGCCGTTACTTTGAGGAAAGACTGATGATGGACACGAGACTCACTCATAAACCTTCGCATACATGGAACTCTTATGGGCCGCACTCAAGCCTAGATACTGAAGGACACAGGCACAAGCCCCGCTGACCCACATATCAATGAACGAGCCACCGAAAGAGATGGCACAAATGATGGAAGCCTGGAAGAAGGCCAAAATGCAGCGGAAGTAGAGAGGATAGATGGGCGGTTGGCGAATAAGTTGTCTCAAGGCTTTGGTTCCAGCTTCAGCACCTATCTCATCGTGTAGTACATCACGATAGATCAGATGTACCCGATGCAGTGAAGTCAACGCTACACGTCCTGTGGCCCGCACAAAATAAGTTTGGGTGGGAGCAGTATCGCCGTGGCGCATAGAAACAATGATGATGTTGGGAAGGTGTATAAATTCTGTAATTAACGGTTAGCGACTTTGTTATGCAGATCCCGAACTATAACGCACCAGAATCAGCTCCCAATATGTCGGACGCAGCCGTCAACTGTGACTGAATCCTATGGGAAGGTGCGCCAAACATAAGGAGGGCTTTCGCGAGGGTCAAGATGAATTTTTGTCTGGCCTTGATATCTGCAATAATAAAGAAGCGTTTTAGCATTACTAACAAAAAGACAGGAAAAAAGAAGCCACCTTCAACGTTGTTTATAATCACAGAAGAACGGCTCCTACGATTGAGGGCAGAAAGAACTCCGGGTACATGAGCTATTCCAGAGCTTAGAGAAAACTTTCGGTGACGATGATTCTTGGCGTTGCCTTCTGATGAAGTGATGAGAGTCGTTTCGGAATCCTTGAAAGCCGAGTGGTTGGGGAACATCATGGTATCTGCCGAGATGGTATTTGAGGATCTCGAATCCGATGGTACTGTTGTAGAACCCGAGTGACTTGCGGCTGCTTCAAGATCTCTGCCTGCCCTGCGAAACTCGGTCGTGCTACTTGAGGACACAGAAAATCTTGAAGTTCGTGCACGGCGGGAGGAGACTGGAAAATTGGTATAAGCGTCTTGCGTTACAATGGACGACTCGCGAGAAACTGGAGTCTGCGGTGGCCAATTTGTTGGGCGATGTTCTTGAGACTGTTGCAGGGAGCTATCATCCGAGAATTCAGAGAAACGCGATTCCTGTTCTCTTGGGTCATCCTAGTCGCGGAGATGTTTTTGGTGGAGAGTGGCGCAGCTTAAAAGTTCATAGCACATCACGTGAATTCTTCTACAGGAAAGCATACAGCAAGACTTAGACTTAGAGTAGCACATAACAACCGAAAACGGTAACAAAAAAAAAAAAACTACAAGCACAATCACCAGATTTGGGGAGCAGGAGGAAGATAATCAGTAGGGAGCAGGAACGCATCCATGCCATTCTGGGAGAAGGAATTGCCACCCAACGTTTGGTCAGAAACCCAAACAGGGAGCTGTTCTGTCGACGTCATTTCAAATCCTCGCCATATTTGATCAGCTTCAGCAGGATGAAGCTGATGTTGACCATACATTGGACGCTGCTGGCTATTTGACGGATCTTGGTGAGGGAAGTGTCCGTCGTAGATGGGCGAAAATGTCATTGATTGTACATTACCGGAAGGTCCATGGTCGACCATCATAGGGCGCTGAGGTTCACGAGAGGTCCGTGGAGAGATTGAGGCCGATTTTCGCTTTTTAAATCTTTTCAACATGACCTGCAATGTCAGAGCATAACGTTTTCCTGGGACTGAGAAGACTTGAGAAAAAGCAATGGGCACAAATTTATGCAAAGACGTACTTCCAGCCATCAGGTTGGCAAGGTGTTCCACCTGAGACCTTATCTCATACATGTCGCATTCCGAGGGGCTAAAGATAGTAGATATTATGTCTTGAAGTGAAGGATGATGATAAACAACTCACAATAAACGTGCCAGACGCAGTAATAAGGACGCAGCAAATGTAGCTGTAGCATGGGTATAATGGACAGCTAGAACATCGCTCAGAGCGCTGCATCAACTAAAAGAATGAAGAGCCATACCATACTTCATACCCTCTCGGTACGCAGGAGAATTAAGAGTGATATCCAAACCTTGACGGGCAATATGGATAGACCGAATGGCTAGGTCGCGTTGCATATGAGGCATATTTTGGACGTCTTCTGGTCCGTGGATGCCTCTCAAAGCGGTTGCGTTATGAAAGAGCTCGGCATGTATGTGCTGAATCTGCAGACTCTGCCGATAAAAGGCTAATATTTCCCAGATGAGCCTAATGTACCAGTGAAGATATGGTATACATACCCGCATCTTCATATTTTTGGGAGAAGGCTTGGTCCCATGTTGCATACCATCTTCGGAACGAATCATCTGCCCGTCGAAGCTCTTCAAAATCCGAATCCTTTACAGGTTCATCGAACGGAGAAAGAGCATTGTGAATCCGCTCCCGAATTATTATGAGCTCTACGGTGGAGACTAGACGCATGTCATCTTCAACAGCCAGCGGGTGCTGAAGTAACAAGCGGCAGTGCCTAACGCTATCGTCTTCTTTTAGAATGGCTGGTCGACCAGTTCCATACGAAAGTCTGTCGTTGAAGTCAGTATAGGCGTGGTTTGGAGTAGCGAGAAACGTACTGGTGTTCGAATAGGTATAAGCAGAACCAAGTACGAGCAGCAACAACTAGTTCACGGTCGTCATTGGCGCTAGCTTTGTTAGCATTCATTCGCCGCAGTAAGCGTGGCCAGGCCTTATGAAGAGCTGGACGAAGAACGCATATATGTTCAAATGCTGCTAACATGGAAAGAAAGGAGAAAGTTACACAGTTCCATTCCCATGCGGACGGCATGCCCGCCACTTAACCATCCATTGTCTGACCACCCCGAGACCAGAACTGCAGAATTGAGAATTAGCGGTCAAGAAATGGGTGATGCGGCGCCAAACGTACTCATCGCTTGAACAGCTTCAACTCGCGTCACAGGGGAAAAGAGTGTGGCGCAAGATATCGACTGGGCTTCCTCTAGGCACTTTCCATACATTTCACTGGGTTTACCTGCTTAGCGTTCAGTTAATGAGCAGAATAGTGCACCCAAAGCACTCGCCTCCGCCATCCCGAACTCGGGCAGCGACCATACAGATACAATTTACAGCAAATGGAGAACGCTCGTGCAGAGCCTCAAAGGTATCGTGTGTAGCATCAAATACAGGTCTGGTGAAAAAGAAAAAAGAAAAATTAAAAGGGTCCAGGGTGTTCTTTCATCGGAAATTGGATGGACTTACAAAAACGTAGAACATCCGTGATAGAAACTGGGGCAATCAGGTGAGAATCCCTTTGCGGTAGTGATGGAGATCAGAGCTTACATTCGAAAAAGTTCCCGCGCTTCACTTTCTGGAATAACGTTCTTTGATACGACTGCATCAGGAAGAGTTAACAAGCGAAAGACGACGATACGATGCTATTGTAGTCGCTCACTGTCTGGGAATGTCAATACACGAGTAGACTTATGGCGCAATTTCCGTCGTTTGGAAGGTCGTGATTGTCTGTCCGGCGTTGGCGGCCTACTTTGGTTTTCGTTCTCCCCGTTTTCCTAGATCAGAAGATAAGGTTTCGGTGATGTGACTGCAATGAAGAGCCGTCCATACCTTGGCCGCACGCTCGGTGGCAACATCGGCCAGCCCTCTGAGGACTTCCCAAGGTGCTACTAATCCAGAAGCAGGCAGTTCGCCGCTTTCATCATCTTCGATGTCAGAAGAGTTTGCGCTTGTTACGTTGGACGACGATGGCGCGACTCTCTTCGAACCAGATGCACTCGGCTGCTTTTCTGGCTTCTGTTCCTCATGAGCATTGAAGCGAACGGAAGAGACATTCCCTTGCTGCTGTGAATGATGGGCAAGCCCCATGGTTTGAATGGTTGAAAATGGAGGGAGAACGTGGCCCTGCGATTGAGATGGATAGCTTCCATTCCAGAATACGGCTGAGAATACCCAGCAGAGCCAGAAGTGGAGGCACCTTGACTAGGTTGATATTCTGTTGGCGAAATTTGAGCAGCCGACAACGAAGAACTTGAATAAGTAGACATGGGAGGACGAGGCTGGCGCGGCGCTTGATTCATGTGAGGAAAGACGTTGACGTTGGGCCCACCGGTGGTGGGCGAAGGATGGATGTCCGTTGCATGGGTATGGGCGGGAGGGGTGGAGATTGAAGGAGAATGGATGCTGGGTGACTGGTGGTGAAAAGAAGACGGGTATGCGGAGGGAGAACGGTTCTGAAAAGAGCCGCGCAGTTGTGCCTGTATATCAGCCAGGGTACTGAGGATAGAGGCTTGACTGTGCCGGATTTCGACAAC
This sequence comes from Tetrapyrgos nigripes, assembly GCA_013368315.1. Classification (NCBI taxonomy): domain Eukaryota; kingdom Fungi; phylum Basidiomycota; class Agaricomycetes; order Agaricales; family Campanellaceae; genus Tetrapyrgos; species Tetrapyrgos nigripes. The sequence continues at coordinate 1,131,964 of JAACJM010000001.1, forward strand.
ATGACTTTCGAGACTGCGCATACGTCTTGAAGAAGGAATTATCAAGTCATGAACGTGGCATGAGGATGACTGCACTCACTCGAGACCGGCTTCACCTGTAAGCGTTGCCTCTCGCGAAGGCTTTTCGAAAAGACATTCGAGGCCAGTATTGCGGCAGCGCTTGCATGGTGGATTGTCCGCTCCTTCACATCTCATCTTCTGTTTTCTGCAGGCATTCTGTGACATAGACACATGAGACACGTTCCGTTTGAAAAACAAGACCTATACAGACGCAGGCACCTGCAAAATGGCATCAGTGAGGTGTTTGCACCAGCAAAGGGCGATCTTACGGGGAACCCTGTTCAGAGTCTTGACGACCGGCTTGGTCTCGCGTTTCTCGTTCTTGTCATCGGGGTTATCCTCTTGTTTCTTGGGGGAAGGGGCTGGTTGAGCGGGATTCATAGAGGGACGGGAGTGGGAAGATGATAGAAGGAAGCAAGTTGTAAAGTCCGTGATCTACCGTATGTACATGCCGCAAACACTGACCAAAACGGTCTTTGCATCCAACTAGTATACGCTTCCTTGTTCTTTTCTACATTCTATATATGAGCTGGAATACAGCACAAGTCTCGACAATTCTCGACATAGGACGAGACTTGGGCCGTACTTACATCCCAAGTGGTCCATCTGACTGTCTGAAAATTACTCTGACCTCTGACCGAATTCCTTGAATTCGCTTCCTTCAAGCGACGGCAAGCTAGCTGATTTCTGAAGGATACATAGGCAGATGCTCTTACGACCTGCCTAGTTCTGAAGATTCGAGAAGGGTATTAGTAATCTTTATTTCGCGACGTGGCAGTATTTCTTCAAGTTGAAGTTACTCGGTTTCTTTCTTCACACCTACTAGTCCTTGGAAAATGTTCAGTATCTTCTTCTCTTTGATCTGGTCAGTTCAATCCTTGCCTACGAAGCTCTCAATTTACGTCTTTGCTTGCGCAGTGCCTGGTTTGCATATTTCCTCCCCTGTTTTGCAACTTACAAGACCCTATCGAAACGCCCTGTTGTCGAGGCTGACGTCGAAAGATGGTGTATGTACTGGTCCGTCGTGGGCGCTTTCGTCGGCCTCGAGTATGTCGCAGAATGGTTTGTTAGCTGGTACGTATAGGTCCTGAGTATCGCGTGCCACTCATAAACACTTTGTCCAGGTTGCCATTCTACTGGGAAATCAAAACTCTCTTTTTGTTGTTCCTGTCTCTTCCCCAGATCCAAGTATGTGATATTTGTCGTGTCTCCCGCAGCTTGGTTTCTCAATTGCCTATTGTGTCTAGGGCTCTACCTTCATCTACACTTCGTACATGCAACCATTCTTCACCAAGAACGAACGCGAAATTGACGCCGGCATCATTCAATTCCAGACCAGTGCTTTGGCCTTCGTCCAAGCTCGTCTTGCTGCGCTATGGGATCTGCTTTGGAGTGTTATCAGCAAGACTCCCGCCAACGGCCAGCCTCCTAGTGGTGGGCAACAACAACCCTCTGGAGCTCCCATGTCCTTTGAAAACGCCTTGGGGATGTTCAAGTCAGTCGCACCATCTTTCTTGGGCGCTTTCCAGCAGAGTGGTCAGGCCGGTCACCTCCCTACCCCTCCTTCCATGACTCCCACTGCTTCCAGCAGCTTCCGTCGCCACTACCGCTTCTATTCAATCTCGGACCCCACAAGAAAATCCTGCCCCTCCTTTCCCGGAACCTGTCCACATGTAACCTTATTGTTACTTATTACAAAGGACTCGACATTTACCGTCACCAATGGGTGCATCCAAATCAGAATTGGCGTCTCATCCCAAGTCTAGAGTATTGTGATATATAAACTACAAAAGTCCATGGCCAGTATTATACTGTATGTATGCATGAGTATCTATCAAAGATATTATTCTCATGATCCAATGGTATGGCGTTTGAATGACGATTCGACATCCCCTACGCTGTACTCGAGTGATACCCCAGCATCAGGGTAGCACTGAGCGATGGTCTTCGAAAATAGCTTTGTAATCCTGATTAGTTCGTCCTGGCAAGCTTTCCATACGTCAACCATCACTGTTCCAGGCGCTAAGCCTTTTCCTTCATCGCCAGCGGCCCTTTCTTCCGTAAAATGCTTTTCCACTCTCTTGAACAGAGAATCGATATGCTTCCGCACGTCCTTAGCATTGTACTCCTTGACCACCTTCTTGAGTGCAGAACGATTGTAATTGGCGTTGGAGGCAATTTCGCTTGCAGCTGTTGTTTTTAAGAGACGCTCTACGCCCTCGAAAAAGTCCTGAAAAGGGGGGACATCTGAGCTGTATCCATGTAAGCTAGTCGAAAAGCAACCTACGATGATTTTGGAGAACGGTCGTCTGAGAACAATCTTGACGTAGGCAGTGACATTCTCCTCGTAGATTGCCTCGGCCTTTTTCACGAAACTGGCCACAGAGCCAATCTCCATCTCCGAAGTCTCAGCCACAAAATGATGCATGTTCTCTGTAGCACGAATCGTCTCAGTCTCCCAGGGACGGCATGATGAACTGTCACTCACCAGTGACAATGACATGATAGTTCAACTGTCCTTTATCCTCCCCTTCGCCGTCCATCTTCGCCATCTGTTTTAGCGACTCAAACATCGTATCCACAATCCTCTCGTAAGCAGCATCCACACTCATCCGTATCTCCAACCCATCCGCACTCAAAAGCTGAGCCTCAACGCGAGAAATGTAAAAGGGGAAGCGCTTGATGAAGGGAGCCACTCCATTCCTTTTCTTGCTAGTCAACTTTGTCTGCTCGACAGCCTGTATCTGTTCATTCTACAAGACAATAAGTCACGATGAGGAATTCCTGGTGTTGGCTCGGTCAAGACTTACAACATGCCGATCAAACAGTCCTTTTAATCGTGTATGCTGTCTTCCAAGCATATCAAGCAAGATATTATTGCTCCTGTCCTCTGCATCTGCAAGAAAGCGTTCCAGACTCGCAATCAAACCAATGATCTCCCTATGATATTGAAGGGTCAAATGAGTAAGAGTGGTATAAGATGGACGCAGGATAACTGACATATTATCCCGAACAAGTGCGGCATCCAACCAAGACTTCAACTCCGAAGGGACGAAGCCGAATATCAGTTCCAACGCTCCGCGAACAAGCTTCATCGTGGCAGCACTGAGTCCAGTGCTCCTCGCAGCTTGTCGCCGGAAATAATTATCCAAACCCATGTAATCAGCAAAAGACAATGCAACGTCATTAATTTGCAGAAAGTCGGCAAGGAAATCGTCCTCTCGGTAGATCATTGGTGCAATTTGATCCAAAATGAGAGCAAACACCTACGAAAGATTGGACATTGGGGACAAGTTCATATGGACAGAAAGATCCCTACCTCAGAGGCTCGCATGTCACCGTCAGAGCCCTTGTCCTTATCCTTGTTTCTACCTTCTAACGGGGATCGTATGATAGTCCCAGCTCGCTTCATGCCAGAAGAAGCCTTTGACATCGTTGGAGTGGTATTAGAAAGGTCTGTTTGTCAAATTAACACTGGGGATAGAAGGAGAAATGAGCCACACGCACTTTCTCCTTGCCCATCTTCGCTTGGTTTTTTGATGAAGCTGAGGTATGCGGACAGCAAAGCCTTAACTTGTGCACCATGTAGGATACTGGCTGCTGAGAAATAAGCCTAGAAACGATGAGTTGTGTGTTACAGAGACAAGAAACGATGACAAACAGCGCAAAGTTTCCCGTAGACTCCCTCGTCCATTTCCTTCAAGTATAGCATGAGGCCTGAATAACGACCGAGGTATGCTTCCCATTCCGTATGTGGAATGATGGTAGGCCTGCGATTCTTGTCTGACTTGGTCAACCCATCGCTATCCCCGAGAAGAAGTTTTGACTGCAGGCAACATGAGTGACACCAACAAAGCGTCCCAAAAGAAAGAAGAAACACACCTGAGCTGTGAACATTATCGACAAGAAATCAAAAATGCGTTTGCAGAACTGAGAATTGTGCGTCTTGTATTCCTGTAGCCGTTCCATGGTTGCAGCCATGTCCATATCTCGACCTGCCAGTAGAGCCTTGTACAATTCTGCAGCAGCCTCTTCTAGCCGCTGTATACTGGGCGATTTCTCCAACGATTCTTGGGTGAGGATAATCAGCGTTTCTGAGTCGACTTGTACAGTTTGCTGAATAAAGAAACGTGTCAGCAATGCAAAGCATCATACAGGAAGTATATGCATACGACAAGGTTTTCGAGTTCAGCAAGTAGGGCGCGCTGATTTTGTGTCTGAACTTGGAGACCGCGATTCTGAGATTGGATGAACGAGATATCATCAGATACGGCCTAGGGCAGACAGGTCAGTGATTAAAGGAAGCTGCAGGAGATGGTTGGGTTTACATTTAGATGAATTTTGTAAGTTGACACGAGACTACCAATGGTGTCCAATTCAGCCATTGCGTCGTCCATGAATTTCAACACCGTGTTAATGCGGTCGTCTGACTCTAGGAAGGAGTGAATGTTGGCCTGCAGAGACAACTGATGAGTTCGCAAAGAATCTCCGCAATAGGTTGGTCATTGACCTTTTCTAAAGCTGTGAGTTCGTCCAGGAGACGAGCCTCTATAAGATCTGCTGCTCCTCGTGGCGCCCTTCTACTGATGATGTCATCGCTGGCCCATTCATAGCCCTCAATCATTTCTTCGACAATTGTCATGGTGGCTTGGGCATTCTCCTCCTCACCATCAAGATCTCCAGAACCTGAGATAAGTCTATCAATCGTCATCTGGTTGGCAGGGTCAAAGAAAGATATCCTGGCATTTTGATCGCGACGGGAAGGGTCTGTTGTGGAAAGGCCAGTAGCTGTTCGAACAGGTGGTTTTCTGGTACGGGTAGAAGGAGAAGGTGGACGGGATTTTTGCGAGGATGATTCGGAGGGAGGTATTACGGAAAGATTGTCAAGGGTTTGAGATGAGGACTGAGATGAACTGGATTTGAGTGCGGGTGGCAAAGGGACTGGTATCGAGCCATTCATATTACGTGAAGAATCAGCATTGGAGGGACGTCTTCGGGAAGCGGTACTGGTGGTCGATCGTGCTGGAGATGGTGGTCTCGGACGAGAGCGGTTCGTTACTGTAGCATCACTACGTGAGGTCTCTGCAGGTGAAGAAGGGCGTGGTGAAGGTGACGGTAAGCGTCTTGTACTTGCACCGAGGGACTGCATGTTGTAAGAAGGTGCACCATTAGGAGAAGTCGACCGCACACTCGAGCGTGTCTGAGTTACTGGTGTGGGTGATGGTGTCCGCTTTTGAGGAGAGACGCCAAGGTTGGAAGAAGAAGCTCCATTGGGAGAGGCAGATTGGGAAGACCTCATATAGTCATTCTGGATGCGTTGACGTCCTGCTAAACAAAAAACTCAGTACTAATCCAAGCACTGCTAGATATAGACAGGGCGTACATTGAACATTGTCCCCGTTCGACAGTCCTTCCACCCGAAGTGGTGCACCTCCGGTCACGGTCTGGAAGAGTTGCACTAGGGCGCGTATGAATGTTTCTTGGTCTTGAGCATTCTCGGTTTGCCATCGGTAGGTTCGCGAGAGAGACATATTGAACGACATGGGCTAAAAGTGCAATTGAGAGCCTCGTCCTTCAAGACCAGCCAAGCAACGCACACCAGTGACTGAGACTGCCCGCAGTTCAGGTAATCTCCAAGTCTTGCCAACCGAATACGTTCCGTTGTTGTTCAACTTGGATTTGTGGATGAAACCGTTTCCGTTAATGGATTCTATAAAACGCACAATGGATATTGCAAGTAGATCATACAGAAGCAGCAACATACGAGATAGTAGTATGTATCTTGGTTTCCGACCTCCTCCTTCTGGACCTGGATCCTCCCAGATCTTGAGATGAGAGACATAGGTTTCCTCGAGGTTTCCAGCTGCATTACGGCGCGAAAAAAACAGATTCGATGATTCTCTGGCGTTGTTGGTCTGGAGGAGCGGTACTGGTCATGTTTGTTCAGTCAGAATGACATGGAGATGGCACACAGCAGTTGTTTCGGGAATCTTGATTACTTGCCGACATGTCGTATTCTTATTTACTCAAGCTTGCCAGTGGTCCGCGATCCCCTTGTTCTTTTTCAGCTACTTATACATCTTACAGGTCCGCCTGACCCTTGTGCTCAAATGGGTCACAATAAAACACTGTGGGCGCCTTTTGGAAAGAACAAGGCAAGGAACAGCAGAAAGCCATACCGGCATTGATCGGCTGGCAGTAAAATGACAATAAGTTTCGTCACTTTAAGCTGTAACTTTAGGCTCCTTTCTTTCATACTTCCAGGTCGCGCTAGTTCGTGGCCATTTTCTTCTCCTCGATACCCTCTCTTTAATCTATACACTTCCACTCTCTTAATCTTCATGATGCCGGCTACCGCCTCTCACGATTCTTCCAGCCAAAATGGCCTTCTTACTCTCGCTGATGCCGCCGAGCTCCAAATCCAAGCTTGCGCCGACTCTCCTTCATATGAACTTCTTAGCCCTCTTCGCTCTTCTCAACGTTTGAGCAAACGGAAACTTGCACCTACGGGTGAACCATCGCATACTGGTCATTCTCGCACTCCTTCACATAGCTTCTCCCACACATCCGTCTCACCCACTCCGACTTTGGTAGGAGATCATACCTCTCCATCCAAGCCCAGATACTCTCCTGAGCCAAAAAAGGCCTGCCGTTCCTCCAAAATATCGGCTGCACAGAAGTCTGCCAAGGCCGCGAAAGAGCCACGAAGAAGAGAATTATACTCTCGCTCTCTTCAAATCAAATCGACAGAAAATTCTCCCGTCAATGATAGACAGCTTCGCGTCTTGAGGATGGTGTACGACGAGATCACCAAATATCCCAAAGACCATTGGATTGCTCTGATTGCTGTCATCATAAACCGGTACGTCGTCTTTACATGTATGTTCCCATCTGTTTACACACTGATCCTCGGCCAACAGCTCCTTCAACCAAGTGAAGCATTGGTTCTCCAACGAGCGACAAAAGAACAAAGCTGGGGATATTGTCGAGACTTTCACCGACATTGGTGAGAAGATTCGTGTACGCCCACTTGCCCTCCAGCTCTGTCCAGCTTGGTCGGACGAGTTTTTCGAGGACGTGCTATTGGTTTTCAACTTTAGGGTGCTCAGAACTTTGGGATGATATTATTATACACGGACCGCTACCACTCAATGATTTTACGATCTTTACTGAACATTGTGCTAATGCGTATTGTAACTGACTCTTTAGTTATTTTAGGATTCAGATAATTGCGGTTGTAATACCAGTTACTCTATACCGACAGATGCTATTGTAATTCTGTATCTAGCCGCTCATAATTGTCTCTTCTGGGGTTTTGTCGAATCCATGAAAAAAATGTAGTATTCCTGCCTATTTGTTTCGCTGCTCCATTGCGTAGAACTCTGTATCTTCTTCCCCTCCAGATAACTTCGTTCCCAAAAACCGCAAATAAGAAAATAGGGAGAGTGAGGATCTCTCTCCCAATCCATCCAGCTATGAATTCCCAACGAATTGACTCTGAGAGCGGATGTCCAGCCAGCGAGGAGTAGACGTCCAGATCCACCAACAGCAACACGAGGAAATGTAAAGGAATAAGGATCCACGGAGGCACCCCGAAAAGATATCTGAAACTCGCACTTCCTATGATGCAAAGGAGGATGGACTCTGTAAAAGGCTCCAAGATCGTAGCCGTAAAAACCATATGCTTCCGTACTCGAATCCACCGAACACGGCGCCAGACATAATCTGACAGATTTAAGCTTCCAACGACATTGCGAGCAACGTCGCAGGATAGATCATGCCGGTACCCGAGTTCGTGCCAAAGCGCACTGGCAATCATGTTATCCTCTGCAAGGAAACGTCCAAAGGCAGCAAGTCCGCACACGCCCTCCTGCTTGGCATTCGAGTCATTACTCTGAATGGGCTTCAGTGATCCATTGACGCGCTCCAAATCGGAACGTCGGTACAGATTGGATTTGCCAACTACACAGGATTCGATAGCGACAGTGTTGATTGCCAAATACATCTTGGCATGATTGGTGTTCAAGAAGGCTTCTTCTACTCGGGAGCCTATTTTGGACTCGGTGGAATAGGCAAATGGTACGTGGTGGACAAGACCAATCTGCTTTCCGGAACGTGTGTGACTTTGAAGAGCGTCAACAGCACGAGCAAGGGTCCCGGGTTGGGCGGTAACATTGGAATCGACGACCCATAGAATATCGTTTGCGGCTTGACGGTATGGGCGTATCAGATTGTTCACTTTGGGATTTATGCCCACAACTTCTTCACCTAGGTTCAAGTCAGTAAGATACCAGCAGAAACGTTGTGAAACTCGCGACACACCGATGACGACCTTTGCATCAACATCAGGATATTTAGACATCAACTCTCTAACCACCGGGAGCGCTTGATCGTCTTCGTCGGCAACTGAGAGAATTATTTCATAGTTTGGATATTCTTGAGTGAATGTCGACTCGAGATTTTCGTAGAGGTTCGTGTCCAACCCTTTCAGAGGGCGTAGAATAGAAACTCCGGGAGCTGAAGACGGCGACGCTGAAGACAAAGGCGAACGAGGCCGTAGCTTGTACCTCTTACGTCTGTTATTTTCCGTAGAGAAAGACAGTAAGAAAACCTGTAAGGCGAGGTGTCGATTTACATACGCACGCTGTCAAGCATCCAAGTATTCCAATAGCCCACAGCAGCCCGTACCAAACCGCCCCTACGGAGTGTAGGGTGATCAGTAACGCATTAGAATTCTCCAAAATTTGTAGACTCATAAAAGGAGCAAAGGGAGAACTGGGAACGAAGTCATACAGTAGGAAGAATCAGAGAACGCGTTGCGTCTCAGTAAGCAAAAACCGTGATCCTTAACCGAATTACGAGATTGGCGTTCTTGTTGGGTTCTACAAAGGTGTACTGTACTTTGACTGTAATTAGGGCCTATCCTCTAATTCATGAAGTCCGAACACTTGCACTGTGTTCTTCCACGCCTTCTCTGTCACCTTCTCCAGCGGTACACCGTTCAGACTATGGCAGACCCAGGCGACTGCACCGATTGAACAAGGCTCGTTTCGGCCTTTGATTGGTTTTCCATAAACAAATCTTTCCGGCTTCAGCGATTCTGGAAGATAGAGCTGTTTAAGAGAGTCGGGGATATTATCCAAATGTTGCTTGGAAGCATGTGTCGAAGTCATCGTGCACCACGGAGCATCTGTTGAAACATTATACTAGTAAAAATTATATCCAATTGGATGATTGGATGTGGCATGTACCTGTTTCCAGCATGATTCTTTCGGGGCGAATGGCCTTTGTCGCAGCCAGGTTCTCTTCAGTCTTCAGAGAACACCCGTTCACGCTAGAGTTGAATGATGAGCGCCTGCTATGCCTAGTTGATAGTATTGCTCAACGAGCTGACCTGACGTGAAAACCCATATCCATCTGGGCGGTAATTTAAGAGGTAGTTGAACTGGTGGGGAGAAAAAAAAACACACCAATTCTCCAACTTCCTCGACAGTTCCGGTGAAACTGTGAACCACACCCCCTTTGCCTCCTACTCCTTCTCCACCATTTTCTCCAAAGCCTTCTTCACGCAGTATCCTCACGAGATCTGCATGAGCAGCACGGGAGTGAAGGAATAAGGGGAGATGATATTTTTTGGCCAGAGAAAGCTGGGATCCTACAAGAAGAGTCAGTAACTGGCATTATCCCGAGTCTTTGAGGCATGAAAACGACTTACGGAAATGCTGTTTCTGAATTTCGGGCCCAGCAAAATGAAGACGGTCATAGTCTAATCATGAACCCTATCAGTTTCCGAGCTCTCAAAGGTACCGGGTGAAAGTACCAAGCCCGCATTCTCCGATCGCGACAGCTCGACCTTTTCCTGTAAGATTGCTGGCCACCAAATCATCCAACGCTTTGAGATATGCTTCTGGACCACCCCGAAATTTGTCGAATTCGGCTGAACGTGTAGGATGGCAGCCCACAGTCGCAAATAGATCTGTAAAACTGCCATGAGTCACTCCTATCAATACTGAAAACGTACTGTTTTCACCATACTGTTGGGCCATCTTCACTGCAACCTCGGATTCGTGTAAGCTTCCTCCAGTGATAATCATACTTTTTACTCCAGCCGCTCGAGCTCGCTCTAGCATAGCTTCAAAGTCATCTAGTCGAAATTGAACACTCAGTATATGGCTTTTGAAATCAGCGAACATTACCAGCCTTCATGTTTTCTCTTGCCCCGATGGATTCCGCGAAAGACAGGGTCAGTCAAGTTGACTATGGGATTGCTGGAGTCAGTGCAGTCGTAGAATGGAGCTTGACCGCTTCACCTCCAATGTCTGAGTATATCAAGAATCTGCTTCAGCTAACAATGCGAAAGACCAGAAGATTACCAATGAATCTGCAGGCCTTCGTTGCCTCTGCAGCTTGTTTGCGAGCAACAACTGTCACTGACATTATTGTGCGCGATTTGCGGGGAGGATAATGATTAACAATGACAGAACAGAAGAACGTCTTGTGACTCTTGTCAAGCCTTCCAAATTTCGGAACCGAGAATTCAATTTCTGCAATGACTGTATTGCAACTGGCAGTAAGTATGACAATGTCAGTAAGTAATTACATGGATTATGACCGGTGGAAGATAATGTGTCCCGCTATGTAACTGAGTATGATACAGTAGTCCCTTGCGCAAAAAACGGTATAGGTAGTACAAAAGGGTATCTTCTACATCCTACGAGCCAGATTCCTCGATGTCTAGTCCATGCAATTCGATCACATACATGCTGTAATTTCGATTAGTTGCTTGTGACGAGCGAGGGTCATTGGATGCAGGGTCAATTCCGCATTGAAGAGCCAACATCGTTTGATAATCATCAAACGAAAATATCTGTTCTTTCCGTATCTCGTCGAGCATGTCCTGGAGAGTCTTCATCGGTAAGAGCATAAAGACCTAGACGCAATTGGCGTACCTGAGGAGTTATAAAGAACATGGAAAAATAACGTTTGGCTTTCTCAAAGTCTTTACTCTGTTTGCTAGTGCTAGCAATAGTTCTAACACACTGTTGCAGTGCCAGAATATTCCGCTGAATCTTGCGGATTCCAAACTCGTTTGGATACTGTAAGCATCGAGTACTGGATATCAGGATGTGCTCCATCAAACCGCTCAATCCAGCGAAAACGAAACTGATGCCAAAAGGGATGAGAAACGCGGAGAATATGTCAGGCAATGAACATACTTTCGCGCTTTTTTAGGAAGATAGATAGAAACAAGATCATTGCATTCGCTGAGATCATCATTGAGATCAATGATATGCGGGTCCGGTTCGCTGGCTTCGTTGTCTATCGAATAATTTCCCTGCGCAGAAGAAATACATGAATGCCAGAAAAAGATCAGGAACGTGTCAAACACACCCGCATAGCCAAGTCCAAGAAATGTAATGTTCTGCAGCGGATATCTAGATGGATGGTCACAAGAATGAGCTCGGCAAGTTGCTCATAGGTCTTGAGAAGCGCTTGGAACCGCCTATAAAACGGTCAGATTTGGGTCAAAAGGCTGAGAAAACTCGATAGCTCACAGTGCCATCTCCCTTGTAAGAGGAAGACTGATTTGCTCCACAGGTGATCCAAGGGCATTGAAAAGAGGCTGAGGAGTGTAAGGTGCTGCAGATAACGGTTCCAGGTTTTGGGGGGTTGGGGGTATATCACCGGTACGATCCTTCAGTGAGCTCAACTCGGAGGTGAACCATGTCTATGTGTGATTGAGTTTTGGACGCAAAGAAAAGGCGCAAGGTTACTTACAATAGTCTGATAGAGATTGGCTAGCGAAGCCAAATTACGAACGGAGGGAACAAGCTCGATTTTTGATACTCTATTTTGACCTAGGCATCCCAGTTCGAGTTGAGTTTCTTGACGGCACAGTTCTTCCTGTTTGTCAGCGTTATGCTCCTGTATCGAGATGAGACGATGTCTTTTGACGGAGTTCATATGGCTTACAGGTGTGCCCATTAGCTCCGTTAAGCATGGAATAATCTCCGAACGCTGTGCCCACTGCGCCGCCAGCGCTATATGAGACATCATGGAGTCATCAGGACCTGGATGAGATACGAGATCCTGGAACCTATCGCTGCAGCGTTGATAAAATTGAATGACGACTCCTAATATCAATCGCGAATAATTCTCTCGATGGAAAGGAGTCATTTGCAGCATTGCGCACAGGGAGTTGTTCAACGCCATTAGTTGAATACTGGCCTGTAATCAAAGTAATATTATTCAGCATTTGATAGACGACGGGCTTGCACCTCTGATAAGTTACCTTCATTAATGGTTCTGAGGATAGTTTTTTCGAGAATACATCCGGTTGGAAAGCATCAGGGCCTGACTGGATGTCAAAATAGCTCTAAACACAGATATGCTTCGCGGTACATACCAGTTACAGCCTGGTGGAACAGGAGAGAGACTTTCTCCTCTAACTGAGGAAGGTAGACCTGGAGGACGAAGTTGTCGAGTACTGAGCCTAGTGCACGAATTGACTCCATATCTGAAGGAAGGACTTCAGCAACCCGTTGCAAAAAGACTAATGTTGGCTGTAGTAGGATATTGACGTGGAAAGCATTCGGTTTGATCAACAAACGATGATGCTGGCCAGCACCCAAAAGGCGATCATCTGTGCCTATACTTGACAGCACACTTTGTACAGCATTATCCGAAGGCCCTTGCACCAGACCTGGCATCGTGTCTTTGAGTACTTGGGTGAGCTCGTCTTCGTGTGGTCTGAGCTCCTTATTGACTAGTTTTCCGTCGGTGTCAGCAAAACGATAGATCGTCTGCAACATCATTCAGGAGCTATCGGCAAGAGCAGGGGAAAGGGAACAAACTTTTGTTCTATCTCTAGAAAATCGGCCGTCTTGAAGAACTTCATTGATTGAGGAAATTGGATTTCTTCCAGAAAGATTCCCTTCTTCTTCGCCTGTCAAGTAATCATAGATCAAAGTCTTAATCTTTGCAGAGTATCAGAGACCCGTCAACACAGATAATGAGCCACGACGTACCTCAGCCTGAACGGAGATCCAGATATCCCTAAGCGGAAAGAGTGACCCTGGCTTAGTCCCGGAGGAATCTTTGAAATCCCTACGCTGGAGGAAGAGTTGGTGAGAGCTACTACAACAGAAGATCATTGATTGACATACCGATCCTATGCGGTTTGCTACTTCATATACTACCCTCAAGCTTTGAGTAACCGCATCCATCTTGGAAAACAATGTCCAAAAGAAGTCCTTCAAAACCTCATGGTCTAATTGTTGTGCAGACGACTCTAATGCCGCCAACCGCAGTGCAGAAGATCCCATTATCTGCGATTTAGCAGATACAACAGCACCGGGATCAGAAGGTACTATGTAAACACCTTCAGAAGATCTTGCGGAGGAAAGAGAATTGACAGAGAGCGAGTCTCGACGACCAAATTCAGCACGATCAGAAACCTCCTCTAGAGTCGTCTCAATCAAGGTATATATCTCACTAGATAATCGTTGGGCAACGAGATCGAGAGCGCTGCCCAACTTTCCTAGAACAGCCAAAGACTCGAGGACAGTCTCGATGTATGCGAACGAGTCGGCTTCAGGATTGGCTGAAGATTGTAACGTTGCACCGGGGGCTGGAAGTAAGGGAACGCCGATACTACTGTTGCGAGCACTGGCCCCGTTCACATCGATAGGAGGATCATTGGGTTTGACGGTGAGGTTATTGAGGTAACGTGTGAGTCGTGACTGTCGGAAGGAAGGAGAAGAAGGGAAGACGGTGGGAGAACAGAAAGCTTGAGGTCTGCTTCAGATTCAAAGTCTACTTTGGGGACTGCTCTGCCTAGTGAGGAGGATGGATACCGAGGATTTGGATGACAACTTACAAGAGCGTTGATTGGGTGTATACGGCGCCCATCGTGCCTCACACCAGAACGACTTCAGATATATATGATTGTGCAGCTCGTCTATCAGAATTTCACGTAACGCCTAAATCATAAATCAGATTAAAATCCCATCTGTGAAATATAAGATAGACACTGACAACTTCCTGGCTTGTCAGATAGGCCCTGAGATCAGAGACAGCACCAATCTCGAGCATGTCAGGTTTGTTTATGACTTTCAGATTCCGAACAAGGAGAGCAGATGCTTGAGAAGCTGTTTTTCCGACATCAAAGTCTCAAGTACATCCGGTACAGACTTTATCTGTTCTCTATTAAAGATATTCATTAGTCCAGCCACTAGCAAGAAAGTGTAAAAGCATACATCTGGTCTAGAAGACACATCATCTCCTCTAGAGTTTGGCCTCGAGACCAAAGCTGCACAAGATCACCACGCTTGCTACCAAGGGCATCCTTCGATTCTTGAAGAGCAGTCCGCGCTCCATCAATTTGTGTTTGGGTTGCTGACAGATGATTGAGAAGGGAGGCATGATGGGGAAGAGAGGCGGCAAACGCCTGGTAATGCTCTGCAAAACCTTCAGAATCAAGATCACTGGTGCGAGCAAAGACGTACTATCGACTGAACCCTTCAATGCATTGGAAAGCATACTTCTAGTTCGGCGGAATGACTCTATGTCCTTTCCAGCCCCGGATGAATCGTCTAGAAGCTGAAGGGCTAAATCCACGGTATTGAACTGATGGACGACATGGATTCAGGATTAAACGAGGATATTGAACGTCGAACGCACGTCTGTGTCAATGACAAACTCCCATTCGTCTTTTATTTGATCCAATATAGCTGATGGAAAGATGAAAGTCAGAAAACAACGCGTATTTTGTGAAGCAGAAAGTAACGCACCGTCAATGTCTCCAGCACGAGCTCTTTGATTTGGCTTTCTACCTGTTGCTCTCTCCTTGATACGTTGCTGCCGGACCTTCTCAGCTTCCCTGTCATTCCGACGTTCCCTCTCGTATTCCGGGTCCTCGCTATCATTCGTCATGGCACGCCTTCGAGAGCCGGCTGTTTGGAATGCAGATAGGACAGTGCCCAAGGCTGCTGGCGTGGCCTCTTCACCGCTCCCCATGCGGTTAGCCTTTGGCCTAGTAGACACTGCATTTGTATTACGAGACCGGGAAGTGTCCGAGAAGGTGCTACTCGCGACACTGTCTCTGTACGTGCTGTCGGAATATTCTGAGCCACGGCTTCTTAATTCAGACCTTTGAGGGCGAGCTGGGCCGTTGAGACCAGAGTTTGGAGGAGGACGAGGGGAGGTGGAAAGCATAGAATTACTAGGAGTAGTCGGTCGCGATGGTGGCCGATTTATCTGCAGGGGTCTTGTGGGCATATTTGCAGGATTTGGAGGTGAAATGGATGCATTGGAGTTGGATGTCGACGAGGAACGTGCACGACGTGAAGTGGGAAACGGGGGAGCTCGAGTGGACATGGCTGAGCATGAACGAGCTTTGGCAGCTTGTTTACGGCCACATGTCCACCCTTCAAGTTCCTCCTTTCCTCCAGCTACTGTCAGGCGAACAAGAAACTCCGTACATCGAAGCTGTATTTGCACATAAAGACCCTCTGGGTCACGCTCATTCCCTTTGGTGGTCAAGTGCAGACGTGAACACGGTCGTGCTTTTTATACCAGGTATGGCCCAATTCGTAACACTTGGTCGTAGCCTCAATCTTCTCTGAAGGCAACCCTGGATTGGCCAAGTTCTATACACCATTTCTCTCTACTCTCCACGCACACACGCGCAAGCACAATGTCGCGATTCTCGCTCATTCTCTCCTTGGACACGCTCCCTTGGTGAAGACCAAGGGTAACTGCGGGCTTTCTGCGCAAGTTCAAGGCACCATGGAAGCTATATCTTCTATCAAGACCACCTACCCCTCTGCTAAGCTGGTTCTTGTTGGTCACAGTGTCGGTGCTTGGATATGCCTACAGGTTCTGATCTTCGAGAGCAACAGTTCTGTCCTTGAGCTGACTTTATGCAGGCTTTCAAGAACGTTCCCGACGAGGTTCATTCTCTTTTCTTACTATTTCCGACCATATCGAACATCGGAGAATCACCAAACGGACGTCGTTTACAGGTAACATCTTTCCACACTGTGCCATATAAACATTCTCAAGTCCTTGTATCTAGTGGGCATTTCGACCTCCAGCACCATATGTCATCTCAAAGCTATCCTACATCTTGAGACTCCTTCCTTTAAGCCTCGTCTCTGCTGTTTACTCGCACTGGCCTAGAGAACAGATAAATGTCCTCCTTGATCTCCTGAACTCGCCTTCCAGTATCTTCACCTGCTTGAGCATGGCACATGAGGAAATGAATACAATTCGTCGTTTAGAGACTGAAGTATTGGCTGCAAACAAGGAGAAGCTACACTTCTACTTTGCTGACCACGACAACTGGGTTGGGAAGGAAAAGGAAATTATCTTACGTTGCTTTGACGGTGATCCTGATTCTGTCAAGATTGTTCATGGTCGACATGGTATCCCTCACGCTTTCTGCATAAGTGAGTTGATATGTCGGAGCTTTTGTATTTCAGCACTGACAAATCAACTCTCAGACCATGGCGAAGAATTGGGGAAAGTGTGTGCTAACTGGATTTCTAGAATACTCAACTAGCATAGGGTCTCTGTACTGTGTACACTCTAAAATACTAAAAATAGTCATCGTAAAGCACGAAAATAACACCGCTTTGTCATCACCGCGTCGCTCAGTGTGTAATTTCTCTCTTTCCAACCACCATGGACGACACAGATCCTCCCGACCCACTCCTCCTGCTCAGTCCAGTGACCACAGTCCAAACTATTGATCAGAACCCTCCCAACTCCCATAATCGCCGCCAACTCTATGTGTCCGTACCATCTTTGCCCGAAGCAAAAAAATCACTGTATTCGGATATGCCAGAGGAGGGTTATGTCGCAGAGCCGGAGACTGTTATCGATGAAATCGTTGGTGACGTGCAGGACAAGAAGAAAGGTCTTCATCTTTACTATGGCAGACGTGCAGGAGAGCTTCTTCGTGGGGTGTGTAGCCTAGCTCTGTAACGCGCTTTTATATGTTTCTGACGTGTTTCTCGTGTCTTTTCTTTAGTACACTGAAAACACCCTCCGAAAACGTCATAGTCACTTGTTAGAGTCGTATGGTGCGTGTTGGTGACTCGTTGAGCCGTGCCCTTATTCACCCACAGCCCAGCAATCAAGCGAGAATACGGATTGGTCCCAAAGAAATTTGATCCTTCTGGAGACGATGTCGACCCTGATTCACGCCTCTCGATATTCGTCAGCATCGACAAAAAGTCCAAAAAGGCTGATTACTCGTACAGGTCCGGTTCTGAGAGCACGTTCACTGGATCCGACGAGTCTTCGGAATTGACAGACGTTGACGACGACAATTTCAGCGATGGCACCCATAGAGCGACTCGTAGAAGTTCAAGAACTAGACGTCAATATACGCTCCCTTTCAGTCCCAAGAAGACACGGGCGCAGCGTCTTTATCTCCCTCAGGATTCCGATGTATCCGACGACGAGGACGCTTCTCCCAAATCAAGACGCCGTTCCACACGTAACAAAAAAGGACGTGTTATCAAAT
This sequence comes from Tetrapyrgos nigripes, assembly GCA_013368315.1. NCBI lineage: Eukaryota > Fungi > Basidiomycota > Agaricomycetes > Agaricales > Campanellaceae > Tetrapyrgos > Tetrapyrgos nigripes. The sequence goes on from JAACJM010000001.1 coordinate 1,149,557, forward strand.
TTGACGATGGGACTGAGACTCAGGACAGCGATTATCAAATTTCTCGCGTGAAGAGATCCAAGAAGACGAAGGGCAAAAAAAGTTTTAGCGAATCTGCTCGCCCTGCATATGGGCATTTTCGTTCTATAGAGGACCTGGAATACGATTCGGACGAGGAAACTAGAGTACTACGAGCTCATCGAAACTTCTGCGAGAAATGCCTCGAACCTCCCGCTACCCGTCTTTTACAAGTGGCTCTCAAGCGTACTAAAAAGGGCAAGAAGAAAAAGAGCGAAGAAGATGATTTTGAGGATACCGAAGATGACGAAGAGAGAGCTAAATCTTTAGGAGGCTGGGTCCAATGGTACGTAAATCCCATTATTTGTCTTTTTTCCCTTGGTAACAGTTATGCTCTTTCAGCATGAAATGTCCCGTGGCAGCTCATTGGAGGTGCCTGGCCTCCACACAACAGAATGAAATTCTCAAAGCTACTCAGATCCGTGACCGTGCAAAATGGTTGAAAGAACATGAAGGACAGGACGTTGACGTTGCTAAGGATGGCCCCCGCAAACGGCCTGGTCTACAATGTGATCAAACGACTGAGTTTATTTGTGGTGCGTTATTTTCCTTTGAATTGTTCAGCCTATGATATCTTCCAACAGGTTCCTGTACGAAGGGTGGTCTTTGTATGGGTTGCAAGCAGACTGCGTTGGAACCAGTTCCGGTCACTGCTCCAGAATCCAACGAGCAAGGTGTTTCTGAAGGTGCTGCATCTGCGAGTGGTGGAGTAACGGAAGAGACTTCACCGCAATACAAACAACCTGCTCAGCTCTTGTTTCGATGTCGCACGTGTAAGCGGCTGGCTCACTATGGACATCTTGCTTTGCCCGATTTGCAAGAAGATGAACTGCTTGCTGCTGAAAGATTACAGCACAAATGGTTGTGCAACGATTGCCATTCGTATCAGTGGGAACTCGATAAGATACTAGCCTGGCGACCTTATCCTCCAAATGCTGTTGAACCTCCTCACTCAGGTACCGAGCAGATCAACTACAAATCGTCTCTTCCTCGCGAGTATCTTGTCAAATGGCAGGGTCGGAGTTACAGACGAGCCTCCTGGGTCCCGCATATGTGGCTCCTTTCTACCAAGCCATCGAAACTCAAGAATTTCCTGACAGTAGGCTCCAGAATAGAGCTATTGGGTAGCACCTCAGATGGAGTAGGAGAGTTCGATGATCAACCGTCCAATATATTTGATGATGGCGATATACTGGATTCTTCAGCCAGCAGACGCCAAACAACCACGACCTCAGCTCCGTCGTCGATGCCCGATGCTGAAAACAGGATACCTCTGGATTGGAAAACTGTTGATCGGGTGTTATCAGTCGTCTTACGTCGTCCACACCCGCGAAAAGCACGAAACAGGAAGGAAAAGAAGAGGAATCGGAACAATGTAATTATGAGCGATGGTGAAGAAGAAGCTGTTGAGGTTGACGAAGAAGCCGAGAAAGTCTATCAAGCTACATTCCAAAACGGCGAACTGCCTCCCGAAGATTTCACCGAGACCATCTACTCGTTTGAAGCAAGGACAGGCCGGACGTTTGGAGAAGACCCTGAAGATATCCAGCTTATCGTCTGGGCCTTCATCAAATGGGTCGACCTTGGTTATGGTGAAGGTATCTTCGTAATTTTATATTGTCTTTCTCGAAACTCAAAAATTTGCAGCTACTTGGGATAGTCCCCCTCTTCACTCAGACCCAACGTACCATGCATTTCAAGGTGCTTTTCGTCGGTTCGTAGCATCTCGAGAAGTGAGGGTCACGAAACACGGCAAGAATACGGTGACTGAGCTTGACAAGCGAACCAAAGATGAATATCGTAGGACACTCACGTATCAGGATGTTTCCCAAGTACAGCTCGGTCAGGATCCTTCGTTGAAATTAATGGACTTCCAGGTATGTTCTTGTCCGATACTCCGCTTTTGGCAAATTGATCTAATGTTAATCAGCTGGATGGCTTAAATTGGCTTTGTGATAATTGGTGGAACAAGCAGCCTTGTATCCTAGCTGATGACATGGGTTTGGTGTGTCCAATGTCAGATCTTTATATCACCAGTGCTGACTCTTCTTCAGGGCAAAACTGTTCAAGTCAGCACATTTATTGGAAGGGTCATAGGCGAATTCCAAGCTGCACCGGCTCTCATTGTTGTCCCCAATTCCACCATCACTAATTGGATACGTGAATTTGAACGATGGGCTCCCAAGTTACGCGTTGTACCCTTCTACGGTGAATCCACTGGACGAAAAGTCATCAAAGAATTCGAGCTTTTCCACGAAGACGTGGAACAGGGTTTCACTCGAGCTAAATTCCATGTCTTGGTCACTACCTTTGAAACCATGACCAACACCAATGACTTTGCAGTTTTTAAATCCCAACCACGGTGGGAGATTTTGGTAGTGGACGAGGGTCAACGATGTGAGTTTTCTTTCGACTTCCGTGTGCCTTCACTCATATGTAATGCGTTGCGCGTCAGTGAAAAGTGACTCCAGTTTGCTCTTCCGAAAGCTGAATGAGCTGAACACACTGCACAGAGTTATCATGACCGGGGTTCGCTTTTCCTTCATATCAACTACAATGAGTTCAGTCTGATTATGAAAGTCTAGACACCTCTTAACAACACCATAAGAGAATTGTTCAACTTGATGCACTTCCTCGATCCCTCGCAATGGCAAGATTTGGAGGCTCTGGACAGTGAGTATGCAGAGCTAAACGAAGATTTGGTTAAGCAATTGCATGGTCGTTTGAGACCTTATCTTCTCCGCCGAATCAAAAACGATGTCCTGGACCTGCCCCCCAAGGTGAGGATTCCACGCTATACTGTAGTATACATCTGGCGCATACTGACATACCTTGTACAGAACGAAGTGATTCTGCCGGTGTCCATGACTAAGCTGCAAAAAGAAGTCTATCGCTCAATACTCAGTAAGCTTCCTGATGATTTTTGTTCTAATTTGTCTTCTCTTACCACCTCTCCAGGTCGAAATTTGGAGATTCTAGGAAGCCTGACGAAACCAGGTAGTGAAGTAAAAGGTTCAGCCCGCAAGACAAAGATAACCAATCTGTTGATGGAGCTTCGAAAGTACTTCAATCCCTCACTCTGATCTACTAAATCTCACGATCTTTTGCTCAGATGCCTTCAACACCCTTATCTCTGTGACGAAGCAATCGAACCGCGCGATCTTTCACCTCAAGAAACGCACGGGAAATTGATCGACGCGAGTGCGAAATTACGCTTGCTCAAGAGCTTGCTGCCTAAGCTGAAAAGCCGTGGACACAGGGTACTACTGTTCAGTCAGGTAAGTGACACGGTTTTTCGTATGCATCAGTACATTCTGACCTTCGTGGTAGTTTGTCATTGCGTTGAATATTGTGGAAGATTTCCTGGTCGGAGAGAACTACAAGTTCCTACGTCTGGTAATTTCTTACTCAGGTCCTATCGCTCAGGTGCTTATTGTTGTCAGGATGGTAACACTCCAGGTTTCCAGAGGCAAAAGGATATAGACGAATTTAATCGACCAGGGTCCGACGTTTTCGTATATCTTTTGACCACTCGTGCTGGGGTATGATTCTCCACTTTAAGTTTTTCTTCTGCTGACTTGCACCAGGGCGTCGGTATCAATCTAGCTGTAAGTGACGAACATTACCAGGTATATCGCTGCCCGTGACTTAAAATCGTTCTCAGACTGCAGACACCGTTATCGTTCTCGATCCAGACTTTAATCCTCATCAGGTTAGATACTCGCACTCCTTTCTACTGATGTTTACTGACTTCAGATTCTAGGATATGCAGGTATGTCTCTCAGTACTGCCGAAATCGAGATTTCGATTTCATTGTATCACTGTAGGCAATTGCTCGGTCACATCGATTCGGGCAAACCAAGAAGTGCCTGGTGTTCAAGATGATGGTTAAAGAGTCTGCAGAAGGTGAGAGTACTTTTGAGAGTGACCCAGCGTGCCCTCATTCTCCACAGAGCGAATCATGCAAATGGGCAAGAAAAAGCTCGCACTAGACCATTTGATAGTTCAAAAGATCAATGACGAAGAGTCTGTTGGAGACACCGTTCAGTCTATATTGACATATGGTGCCCAAGCACTGTTTGAGTCCGATGAAGGGTCTGCCAAGGACATAACCTGTAAGTTGCGATCTTTTGAGGACACGTTCGGAAGCTGACACTGTTTCAGACACGGATAACGACCTCGATTCTTTAATTGATAAGACCGAGAAAGAGGGACAGGTTGATGACAAAGCTCAGAAGGAAGGTTTCTCTTTTGCAAAGATTTGGACCGCAGACAAAAATGAACTGGAAGAGATTGGGGACGATGATCAAGGGCAAGGCGATTCTTGGGCCCAGACTCTACAAAAGATCAATGCCGAGCGAGAAAGGGTCAAGATACAAGAAGAAGCTTTGTCTGGTAGGGGTGCCCGCCGAAAAGCTGCGTATCGAAAGGTTCGATTCCATCGATTCCATTGTTCTCCTTCGGATCACTTTGGCTTATTTTGGCGTTTCGTAGGAGAACATGTATATTGAAGACTCACCGGTTAAGAAGAACAAAAAGTCCAAATCGCAAGCAGTCTCGAACTCAGACGGAGAGTCTGCTTACCAAGGCTCCGATATAAACTCGTATGGTAGCGATGTCGAGAGTTTGCCCAATGCGATGGGTGTTGAACTCAAGGAACTCCAAAATACAGGCGGGAGACAGGATTATTCGGCCCCTAGCGAACATCGTGGACATAAAGCACAAGTACCTACACCTGCTTCATACTGTAACCTATGCGAGCAGTATCATGGAGATGGGGAATGTTCTATGCTTGAATCATCGGAGAATCTGGTCGAGTACAGGGAAATGCTGATGCTTCACGCAGAAGACGAATCTTGGGAAAATAGGGTGCGACTTGCTGATTTCTTACACTGGTGCCAAACTCACTGTTCCTATCATCTATAGTCTGCTGCAATTCAAGCAATTGACGAATTGCTCTATCGACGCGGTGATGGACATCTACTCGCCGGTCAACCTTTGCACCTTGTCCAGGGACCTTTGTTAGGCGCAAAGAAGGAGAAGGCCAAAATCCCGGGCCAGACACCAGTCCAGATACCAGCGAAAACCTTGCCAGCTGCACCGCGACCTCCACCTCAAATTCAGTATGTCGCAGGACCATCGCTTATGACGAATACTGCACCAAAGACTACTATCCCATCCAACGGTGTTCCGCGACCTCAAGCTCAGCATGACGCAGGCCGTCCCTCACTTACGAAGAATACCACACCACAGTCTGTCGTATCCAACAGTGGTCTGATGCCTCGATCCCAAGCTCAAGTTCAGAATCTCGCTGGGCCCTCGCGTCCTACACATACCGCCCCACAGACCGCTAACACGTCTATGGGAGTCATGGTGCCACAGCACCCACCTCCAGCCCAGCCTGTCGCAGGGACATCTACCAGTCAACGCTTGCCGCCTCCCCATGGGTCCAAACGACCATCCTCTCCTGCTAGCTTACCCCAAGCTCCCAACAAGAGACCAAAGAAAGCTGAAGACACGTGTGCCGTCTGCAAGGGGCCTCTGCATAATCTAGGCCAATGTCCAGTCATCGCGCAGGGTCCTGAAAGGTAATTAGGTCATTCCTTTGGGTGTTTATATCATCTATTCACCTACTCTCTATCAGGGTGCTCATAGAAATTCGGAGGTTCGAGGAGGCAGGTATTTCGGAGATGGTAAATGTATTGCGCTCAGTCCATGCGAAACAGATGCAGATTAGATCTAGAAATGCCCCCAATGCATAGTTTTTTTCTGTGTACCCCACCAACAGCCACCAACCCTCGGATATCATTATCTTGGATTCTTCTCGTACCTGTACATAGATGTCTTATTTGTATTTTTTTTTGTTGCGATTGATGAGCGCTACGTACATATCAGAGAGGTTTTGTTTAATATGAACTCCAACCCTCGAAGTGCATCGTCGAAGAAGGGAGTCGACCACGGTCTAGTACTAGTCATCAATATGGTTGTATTTGGAATCCAGGGTGCATGGCCACAGACTTGCCACAGACCTGCTAAAGCAAAAAACATCGTCAACGTCGTGCAAGACTACCAGCCATTACCTAGGTGGTTCTGATCTTGGAAATTGTGTGTTGGGTTGGGCTCGAGAGTGCAGTATATCACTCTTACAGAAACGCGAGTTTTCTCACTGGTGCACAAACTTTAGTTCAAGTTGCATTAGTTGCATGTATTTTCTGCGCTCATCGACTCGAACATAAAACTATTTTAACCGATAGAACAGTATATCCATGGGAATCGATAGCATTAGTAGTCGCAGGGAGTCGCGACCTAGTAGTCTTAAATCAGAAAAGACCTTAAACAACACACGCCACAGACCTGAGAGTCGGGACCAACAACTTCTTGACGCTGAAATGCATCCTGAATTCAAAGTGCCAGCACTCGACTCAAGACCTTTACAACAGCGATATTACAACATTACATCTATCTTGACTACTTATAGCCTCTCTACTACTACTGAGTATACATCCAAACAAACATAGTATGTCTGGAATCATAATGTACAGTCCAAGATCCAAGAATCCAAGAAAAAAAAAAAAGTCCATACATGTACTCAAAAGCACTAGCAAAGCAGGCATACGACACAACGCTAACGATCCAAGTCATCGATAGTCATCCAATCATTAACCACAGCGCGGAACCAATCAACCATCCCATTCAAGAAGAAGATCCAGAAATCGAATCCCAAACCCAGAACCCAAACTCAGGAACCTAGAGTTGACCGATACCTAGAAAGCACTCCCCATCCGCCTCTTACTCAACACCCTCTTCGGTCCCTTAACCCCCACCACCAAGCTTTTTGACCGATCAAGAGCCTGAGCTTCTATATTCTCCCACGGTAACGATGCAGGCGAAGGCGCTTTCTTAACGGGTGGTGGCATCGAATTATGCGAATTGTGCATGCTGTCGCGTTTTCGGAGGAAGCCGCCTGTTTTCTGTGAGTGTGGCTGTGGCTGTGATTGTGATTGATTGTGGGTGGGGGTGGGGATAGGGGTGGGGATAAGCTTGAGCGTTCGTAGGCGGAGGGCGACCTTGAGTTTGAGCATAAGCATGAGGTTGAGCACGAGGGTGGGAAGGATGAGCCATCGTTGGAACAAGCAGAGGAGGAGCAGTAACATGAACAACACGAGCACGATTATTGTCCGAATTCGACCCGGACCCAAACCCAGACTCGGAGTGATTCGCCAGAGGTTGAAAAGGTCCTGAAGAATGAGTAGGTGCTCTAGCGTTGATAAAAGACCGGGGTTGGCCTTGTAATGGAGCGGGCATGACGAGCTGTTTAGGGATATGACGGGGTTTGAGGCCGTGAGGAGTACTTGTTGTGGTGGTGGTTGTGGCGGTGGGAGCGATACTAGGTGGGCCTAGAGATCGTCTCGGGCGTTCAGAAGGGGGTGGGTTGTTCTGATTCATATTCATATTCATATTCATATTCATGTTCATGTTCATGTGGGGTTCGTGTACACCGCCAGAAGGATATCCTTGATAGGATATATGACGTTGGGCAGCGGGTACGGGTCGACCCATAGAGATGTTGGTACTGGGAGTGGGTGATGGTAAAGAAGTTCGTGAACGTGAGCCAGAAGGGACGTTGAGAGGATTAACAGGATATTGGGGAGTAAGGTAGGGAACAGGTTCTTCGGTAGGATAATAGTTCGCATTCGGATTCTGGTTCGGAAGAGATTGGGACCGTATGGGCGCGTGTGGGTGCTGAGGAGGGTGATACTCGTCATTATGAATCTGATTACGACCTTGCGACTGTGACTGCGATTGCACCTGCAAATGTGACCCCAGCATATGATTCTCCAAGTTGGCAGCGTTGGGTAGTTCAGAAGGCCGTTCAGCAGAAATCATCTGCGTAGGACGGTGATTAGGTGGTTCATAGAGATCTCGTCCAAATGCATCTACAGAGTCAAGAGATTTGTGATGGAGGACATCCAAACCACCAGCGTCAAGATTACGCTTATGATCGTCATCGTCATGATCCGGTTCTTCAAACCAAGCACCAAGGGCACCAAGCAGTGTGCCATCACTGGGATAAGCACCTTCAACCTCATCAACCTCGTCTTCCTCTGGAATAGCCTTGACAATAACGTTGACATCATTCTGACCTCCTTTATCCTCTTGAGCATCAACCTCATTCTCATCCACTTCCTTTATATCACTAAATTCCCGAGGACGATGTGAAGATTTGAGTTCAGGTTCGGGCCTGGGACCAGATTCATCCCATGGATTTGGGAATAATGGACTGGGTGGGACGACCTGGCGAGAGGATGAAGATGTGGGTTCTGCAGGAGCGTTGTGACTCTGAGATGACTTTTGATCGACAGGACGAGTATCACTTGGATTCGAGGGTGGAGCCTGTGGTTGTTGTGGGTGCTGTGATGAAGGAGAAGGGTCCCGGGATGTATATGGTGGAGGAGAATGACTGATGAGTCGTTCAGAGTACGAAGGATTAGGCTGAGGTTGCTGAGGTTGCTGTGGTGGGGGTTGAGAATGATTATTCTGATGAATGTGAGGAGGTCTGGAAGATGCAAGACTGCGGGTACGTGAAGGCGCGGGCTCAGGTGGCTGGAGTGGTTGTTGAGGAGTGTTCTGATGAATGTGGGGTCTGGGGGGTGCAGGGTTATGTGTGGGAGGGGGAGCGAGGTATGGATGGAAATTGTGCGGAATGACTTGGCCGGGACGGAGGTTCAAAGAAGCTCCGAAAGGAACAAAAGGGACTACGGGTGTCGGAGGAGCCTAGGATAATACGTATATGTCACGAGATGAACGAGTCAGCAGGAAACGAGAGAGACGTACATTACGACGATCCACCGAGAAAGAACGACCCAACTAGAGGAAGTAAAAGTCAGTGGAAAGTAGATTATGAGGTATCCTGAAGACGAACTTGGCTTCCCTGCCCATTCTGTGCTATCGTCGAAAACTGTTTGGCGACATCATAAGGACTCGAGTGATGAAACGCGACTCCTGAAAAGTTTGTTTCATCCATTTCGTCTATTGGGTCAAGGTCGGCACCGGCAGGCGGCGAAGTCTTGGCTGGGACAGTGCCAGGACGGTTGGGTGGTTCGACCCGAGTGCCGAGCAAATTCAGGGGCGGACGTACGTCGAGTAGAGGATGGCCGAGCGACATTACTACCACCAGTCGAGGCAGATTTGGTCAAAGGCATGGACTCGTAAGAGGATGGTGGTGTGGAGACAGTTTCTACACTGGAAGAAAAGGCTCCCTCTTCTAGAGAGGAGTCATGGGAATTGGACGGCCGACTGGAGGAAGAGAAGGCTGACAGAGGAGAGGAAATCGGATCTGGGTTTGTGACCACAAAATGGGGATGAGAACGAGGGTCAGATGAGAATGCGGGGTCATTGTACAAATGCGGTGAAATGTTTCTCATGACAAGGTTTCCAGAATTGGACGGCTTTGGCAAGTTGGTTTCCTCTAGTGATCTGATCGACGAGGAGAACAAAGAAGTAAAGAAGCTGGATTTGCCACTGCCCATGGTCGACCTGCGCCCATCACGCCTGGCGATGTCGTCTTGAGCGGTGCTTGTGCTAGGCTGTGAAGAGGGCGTCGTTTTACTGGAAGGTTTCCATGAGAGCGATTTGGACTTTTTGGACAAAGCCATGGCGGTGGAAGGAGGAAGAGAGGCGATTGAAAGAGAGACTAAAAGAGGGGTCCTGAATATTCCACAATTATGGCTGATCATAAGTAAGACTGGTTACTTATAAATACTGGATGTCGTACTGGGTAACCACCGATCCCTGGAAGCCATTGACAAACAAAGACAAAGACCAGCCATCAACCTGAGAGCAAAGAACTTGCACCAGAGTTGTCAAGAGTGCTCAGCTCTTTTCATTCTATGCCAGGCAGGCCTGCTTCATTCTCTTGAACAAGGTCTCTCTCCTCCCCATCCAACATTTCTTCTCTTCATACCAATCTCATATCCGTCTCGTTTCACATATCCTCACATTCTCACAGCACACTGCAATCATACCGTCCATTTTAGGCACCAGATCTCGTAGAATGTCCTTCTTCTCCAGGAAGAAGCAACCGCCCCAACAACCTGCGCCTGCCGCAAATGTCGTCTCCGTAAACCAGTCTCCTAGCGCGGCTCTAGCCCAGGTTTCTGGAAGCGCAAGCAAAGACACCGTCTTATCCTCCACCCCGCCTCAGTCAAATTCGCTCAGAGGCGACCCCTCATACGACCCGTGAGTAACCCGCGACGCTCTCCAAAACTTGCGTTGGCTCATGTATATCCATTTCGTCTGCTTGGAAACCACCCTGCTGGCGTTCATAGCAACTTGGTTCCGCCCTCCGCACTCGCTCAGCAACAGCGTTTACCCGGCTCTCCCAATCCCCAAACTCCCACCTCAGCCCAGCAGCTGCAATCCCGACCCTCCTATCCCTGGTCCGCGCGCCGCCTCGTCTTACTTCCTCCACTTGTCCTCAACAAACCTGGTGTCAACCCTTCTACCAACCCCTCTCCATCTCCCTTCCCTCGCTACGGACACGCTCTTCCAGCTACTGCTACATCTTCTGGCGAACTCTATCTATTCGGCGGGCTCGTCAGAGAATCAGCACGGAATGATTTGTACCAATTCAACGTCCGAGAACTATCCGCTACCTTGGTTCAGACTACTGGTGAAATACCTTCACCGAGAGTGGGACATGCCAGTGCTGTCGTCAGCAACGTGCTCATAGTCTGGGGTGGTGACACCAAAACTGATCCAAAATTGGGTCCCCAAAATGGAGCGCAGGATGACGGATTGTATTTGCTCAATCTTGGTTAGTCTCTCAGCTTTACCATGGATACATTTTACTCATTTGCAACTCAAGTTTCTCGAGAATGGACCCGAGTCTCAGTGACCGGCCCTTCACCTGTTGGGCGATACGGACATGCAGTATCTATGGCTAATACATCCCAGTTCCTAGTGTTCGGCGGTCAAGTTGATGGGGAATTCCTGAATGATCTTTGGTCGTTTGATTTAAATTCCCGTGAGTTTGTGATCAAACATTCCTTCACCATCTTGATGACGTTTCTGTGATCAAAGTACGTACCAAAGCAGCTTGGGAGCTAATAGAGCCTACTACTCCCGACAGACCTGCTCAGAGAACGGGTCATACCTGTATCACTTATGGTGATAGGCTTATCATGTGAGTGACTGCGTTTTAGGAAAAATAAATACTGATTGTTCTTCAGCTTTGGTGGAACGGACGGTCAATATCATTACAACGATACTTGGTCTTTCGATCTAAATACGAGGCAGTGGACGGAACTGACGTGTATTGGATTCATCCCGGCACCTCGTGAAGGTCATGCTGCCTCCGTTGTGGACGATGTGATGTACGTTTTTGGTGGACGTGGGGTTGATGGCAAAGACCTTGGGGATTTGGCTGCTTTCAAATTATCTAGTATGTCTTTCATTCTCTCAAGCTACGTTTCATGCTTATTACTCTCCGATAGACCAAAGATGGTACATGTTCCAAAATATGGGTCCCGCCCCCAGCGGTAGGTCAGGCCATGCCATGGCAGCTATAGGACCCAGAGTCATCGTCCTTGGTGGTGAATCGTTTACGCCTTCTAAACCCGAGGATTCCAACTACCTCCATGTACTGGACACCAGTGCGTAACAGTCTCTCCTGCTACCACTTCCTACTCATGACTTGTTTGGCAGAGCATATAAAGTATCCTGACGCGAACAAGGGTCCTCCTCCACAAAATGGTGTAACACCACCTCCTCAGAATCCAGCCCGTAAATCCTCTATCGGTGCTCCACAACCTGCGCAGAATAGGTCCATGTCTCCCATGCAAACACCAGACGTGGATGAACGGCGTGCCATGTCTCCTACCAACGTCAATGCTCGTTCCATCAAACCTATGAACGGTGTCGCGACCCAACCCTTCCCTGGTGGTAATAATTCTTTCAAAGGCAAAGCACCTGTACGGCCATCTCAAGATGAATCTGCCGACGAGGACCCTAACGTGGCACCCGACTCAATCGTCATGGCACGAGCGAAATCTCCCGAGGCACGCGCCAAGAGTCCGATCACTCAGATGAATGCCGCTACTCGCTCGATATCTCCTAGTGGTGACGAGCCCGGTCAATCACCTAATTTAGTCGGGGTTACCTCTATGGCTATGAATGGACGTTCTTCACCGGTAGTGGACAGAGCAAGATCTTCACCTACGGTGAATGGTCACGTCACTCATAGTTCACGCAATGGATCGATTGGGAACATCACTGGGGATCTAGCACGAGAGTTGAAAGTGAAGGAGATGGAATTGGAAGGTGTCAAAAGACAGATGTCTTGGATGAAAGAAGCCCTGAGTCAAGCCCACAAAACTGGATTTATCTATACGGAAAGGGATCTTGGGCTAGACGGAGATGATGCCAAGGTGGCACAAGCGAACAACGACCTAGTTTTGAAGTTTAAGCAGTTCAAGGCTCAGATGCAGGTGCGTTTCTTTGATTACGTTCAGACTAGATCTTTGACTCATGCCGTGCTGCGTATAGACCGCGATGCTTGAACAAGCTAAACGTGCTTCAGAGCATGTGGCTGATGCTGAACGGATCAAAGTCACTGCTGCCCAAGAAGCGGCTTACTACCGTGCCAAAGTAGTTGCTTTGGAATCCTCCAACGAGTCGGAAGCTCTTCGTCTTGAGCGTCAGCGGGTTGCAGAGCTCGAGCGGGATTTATCTGCCGTCATGAATGAACGTTGGGCGCAGGATAAAAAGATCAACGAGCTGAACGATTCGCTGGCTTTGCAGACCACATTGTACGAGCAAGCCGAAGCCCGTGCAGCCGATGCCACTTCGCGTGCAGAGACACTCGAGGAATCTCACGAGCATGCCTTGAGACAGACCTCGGACATTCAACAACGTCATCGTAACGTTGAAAGTCAGCTTCGGGATCATGCAGACAAGTTATTGTCGTCCTCTTCAGCACTTCAGCAAAGCCAGGCTGAGGAAACTTCTCTTCGAGCTCGAGTGGAAGATCTCTCACGTTCTCATGAACAACATGTTCGTGCTCTTGATCAAGCTCGGGTAGCTCTTCAAGCTGCTTCATCCCGTTCAGAGGAAGTAGACGATCAGTATCAGAGAGCTCGGGAACGTATCACTACATTGGAAGCCGACATGGCTGAACTTCGGGGTGAAATAGAAGCTCGGACGTCTGAAGTCGAAGCCACCCGTGCTAGACTGACTGACGTCGAGAATTCGTGGGCCAAGTCTCGTGAAGAAGCGGACGCTTTCAGAGCTCTAACGACAGGCAGTCTCGGAGAGCTGTTAGACTTCCACCGAGATCTCAAGACCGACGAGGACAGATTGACTCGAGGTCATGTGGAGAGACTGCAAGCCATCGGAACGGAGACTGATGGTCTGCGCACGATGCTGAAGGAGGCTAACCAAAGGCTGGAGGAGTCTCAGAGCAAGTTGATGGAAGAGCACCGTCGCATGCGTAGTCAAGAATCTCAAACTTCAATGCTGCAGTCACAAGTCATCTCCCTGCGTTCTCAGCTATCGAGTGCTCTTGTAGACGTTGCTCATCTTCGAACAGAGCTGTCCGATAGGGAAGTCACCCTACGGGACACTCGGAAGGAGCATTCCGAAAACAACGTCAAGTTGGGCATGCTACGTGCATACTTGACTGAGAATGGTGTCAATGTCGACGACGACGACGCTTTGGCACGGTCTAGGTCGGATGCAGCATCGCCTGTGGTTGTCGCAGAGCTTGAAAGTCAACTGGCAGAGCGTTCTCGCCTACATGAGACTGCTGTGCGCGATCTTCAGCAAGCTACGCGTCATAATCGGGAGGTTGAAGCCCAGGTCATTCAGCTTTCAACACAACTCGATAGGATACGTTCTACTCAGACGCCTTCAGGGGCGGATGAGTCTAATGCAGAAGCTCGTGCCGAAGAAGCTGAACGAAAACTCGAGGAGACGGAACGGGGTTACCGGTCAAGGATGCAGCAGATGGAGGAAGATTATCAGCTTGCCGTTCATTATGTGAAGTAAGTCCTTTCGTTGTTAAAATCTATTAGAATCTCACTAACATGACTGTTTAGGGGCACCGAAAAAATGATGCGCAGAATGAGGGACGAGCTCACGAAACAAAAGAATACCAACACCAGTCTTCAGTCTGAACTCGATGCTGCTCGGGGAGGCAAACCTCGTGTCAACGGCCGTGGCACGCCTTCTTCAGATGAAGGAAATGATGTTCTTCGTTCTCAGCTTGCTGACTCGCAAAGACAATTGCAACGAGTCCAGGGCGAGAACAATGAGCTTCGCGATCGACTGGATTCTCTGGAGAAGGAAGTGGAGCACCTGCGTGGCAGTCTGATGGCTTCTCAACGGGAGTCTGATGACCGTCTCTCTCAGTTGGAAGAACTTCAACATGAGGTGGAACGTTTGCAGTCATCACTAGTCGTTGCTCGGGGAGGAAAGAAGGACGAGACTCTCCTAGAAAAACTGAGCAACGAGAACACGACACTACGTCGTGAAAATGAGCAGCTTTCCCATAAAATTGGCCTGCTGCTGGAGGTTGACCAGCCTACTTTTGGGCAAGGACGACCTCTGTCAGGCATTTCTGCTAGGCGTCTCAGTACATCGAGTTCTGAGAACGCGCTAGCTTTCGAGCATCTTTCCAGCGAACTTGATGACTGGCAACGTCAGCTTGCCAGCTCTATGAGCAACCGGCGACCACTTAGTGACTTTGATTCGGATCCCATGGGCCTTGTTGAACGAACAAGATCTCCTCCACACCGTTCATGACCTCTGTTCTTTCTTATTCGTATATTGTATCTATTCTTTGGTATATACCCTTCCCATCTTCGCTTGGCCGGTTGCTTACACATTCGCTTGGATTTTTTAGTTACATATATAACTTACTCTCTTATGCTTTCTTTGATGTTATATATTCCTTATGAGCAGCGTTCAGCTGTTGTCAATCTCGTTACAGCGAAATAATGATCATCCACTGTTAGATTTTTGCGTCCACTCAATCGCTTTCTGTTTGACGACCTCGGCGCCCTCTTCATCACCCAGTCTCCGTTCTAGTTCCAGCCATTTTTTGAAGAAAGCTCTGAAATCATTCTCATGAGCACTAGAACACGGTGAGAGGATGCAAAACTCACTTTGCTTTGTGACTGGTCATCTTGAGCTGCAAAACTCTCTCGAACAGATTTCTGGAACGTAGAGTAGATCAGTATACTTACAGACAAACGAAACAGAAAAGGGTACCTTAGACTTTGAATGTTTGACTGGCTAGCTTCCATGTCCATATAAATCGACCAGAGATCCCAACGCTTTGGATGCGAGTCGACTATGCCTTCAAAAAGAGTCTTGCCTCGTTCAGGTTCACCCAGCTTGTATTCCAGCTGAGCAAACTTGGAAATCGTCTTCAGATCTGGACAGGGTTAGAATAAACATTATATATACCAAAGGACAACTTGGACTGACGTTTTCGCTTTTCCAGGCTTTGTAGTGAGCGCGGAAGCAACTTTCTACTCTCCTCGATTTCTTCTCTGCGAAGATAGTGCTCGGCAAAAAGTGTCCAGACTTTTGAGCTATGGCCGAATTTTTTGCAGGTTTTCTTGTACTGATCCTCGGCTTTCTGTTACGGGTTTCAGGTAATGAACTATGAAGAAACTCCCATATCACATACCTGATGTTTGTCCGATTGATCAAGGATAGAAGCAAGCCGTAAATGTATGGTCTTGGAATCGTTGGCTCGGGCTGCCTCTTTGAAGACTCTGTCCAGGGAGTCGTCCGTACCATAGACGTTCTCTAGGTTGAGCAACGCTGTCCAAACATTCAGCTTCTCCTGCTCTTCGCGGAAATTAATGGTCTGCAGAGCTCTACGTCCAATCTCGCGGGCTTTATCGACTTCGGAGAGCTGAAGCTGGAAAGACATGTACTGTATCCATAAATACGAAGAACTGGGTGAACCTAGGAGCAATCGTTCAAAGTCTGCGTTCGATTCCGGTACTTTAGAGTGCATATCGGCAGTGAGATCTTGCTGAATCTCTTTCCGTTTCTTCTTCTT
This sequence comes from Tetrapyrgos nigripes, assembly GCA_013368315.1. Lineage (NCBI taxonomy): Eukaryota > Fungi > Basidiomycota > Agaricomycetes > Agaricales > Campanellaceae > Tetrapyrgos > Tetrapyrgos nigripes. Next base: position 1,165,689 of record JAACJM010000001.1, read on the forward strand.
CTTGACAGGTGCTTCATCGTCAGTATCTTCCGAGATATCACTTGCGTCGTCGGCATCTGTGGATGTGCGTTGTCCAAACCACTGGAAACCATCCATGAGCTTCAATGGCCCTGATGACGGAGCTGCGGGTTTGGACGCCGAAGCCAAAGGCTGCACATGCTGCTGGAAATCAATATCGACAGCCATGGCGTCATCGTCGCTTTCTTCATCTTCACTGGCATCGACCTCCTGGTCTTCTTCAGCATCGGACTCATCGACTTGTCCAGAGACATCCATGACCCCTAACGGCTGCGACGATTGATCATCTTCATCTGACTCAGATTCGACTTCCTCATCTTCCTGATACGTTGAGAGAAGCGAGGGCTTCAGACTGAAGGAGATTCGGCGGTCTTTGACGTCTAGGACAACTGCCTTTACGCTATCGTTTTCTCTGAATCCACGTAAAGCAACGCTAGCATCGGCCTCTTTGTTGTCGGAAAGCTATCGGTAATTATCAGTCAATGTTGCAACCGGCTAAGACTCGAGAATTTACCGACCTCTGACCTGTGGCAAAGGCCAGTCAACTTGGTGCCTTCTATTTGGATGAACAGTCCATAGTCTTCTATTCGTTTGACAGTGCCAGAGACAATCTGACCAGGTGTAAGGTCAGCTTCCTTTAGAGAGGTGGGCCTCGTCAGGTCGCCGGAACGGAACGACATTTCGACCTTCTTCCCTTCAGTGTCCACGCTAAGAGATTTGCTCAATTTCCATAAACAGAATCAACAAGGACAAACACTTACCCAAGAATGCGGCCTTTCACCAATTGACGCGGTTGGAAGTGTGGCTTCCAGTCTTTGATGTACTAAACGTTTCCTGTCAGCCGTGCGTATGTAGCAATGAAAACTTGTCACCTACTTCGTCAAACAGCTCGCGAATCTGCACTCGAGCATCGATATTACGACCAATAGTAACGAAAAGACCATGCTCTGCAACACTTTTGATGAATCCTCGGACAGTTTGACCAACGTGAAGGTCACTGATATCATTGATCTCACGATCAACGACATCGCTTGTTTGATTTGGATACATCCTGGATTGACGAGTGGAAAGAGTCAGCTGCTTCTTGTCCTTGTCAACAGCGACGACTGCAGCTTTCAGAATAGACTCGGGTGCAGGGAAGGGCTTGCCAGATGCATAGTTGTCAGACACATCTGTGGGGTGCAGCAAACCACCGATATGTGAAGGTAGCTTCACTAGGGATCCATTCTGAGTATTCCGAATCACACGTCCACCTACGAGCTGCCCAACTTGCACAGTATCGATGGACAAAGCACCTTTTGCTAAAGACTGCTTCGTCTTGGGCTTGTTCGCAACGATGACCAAATTCTTCTCCGTATTCCGTGACACGACCACCAAGTCTTCGAGCTTTTCGCCTGCCTTCAAAGTGACGCGAAGTTGCGCAGGTGTTACACCTCGATGATTGGCCAGGTTCTTGATCGAGATCAGAGCACGAACATGACTGGGTTGTAGTTCCAAGACGGCGTTCTCTTTGTGTATCTCTGCTATCTCTCCCTCAACAATATTGCCAATCTCGATGTTGGAGATGTCTTCGCTAAATGTCTTGAAGTTGGTTCCGGATTGACGGATGCTGACAAGAATGGTCCTTCGCTCCTGGTCAACAGAGACGATCCTGACTTTGACGATCTTCCCTACAGAGTAGAGTTTGGAAAGATCCTGAACCGGCTCCTCACTGCGTGATGGTCAGTATCAAGACCGCGAGCGTGCATGGGTGAAAGTTTGGCTGACTGACCTCACTTCCTTGATAGGGACTACACCCTTGACATTATTGAAAAACTCAACCATTAAAGATTTGGCCAAGACTTTGAATACAACCGCGTGCGTCACAGTACCGATTTTCGCGTCGTCAAGAGACGAGACGATAGGCAATGTCGAGTCTACCAGGGTCTTCTTCGCAGTCAATGAGACCCGTTTCCTTTCGGGATCTACCACGAGCACCTTTATAAAGGATTAATTCAGTATAGGGAAGAAAAAACAAAGAGACTCACCCGGCATTTGATAGTACCTCCAGCTTTGAACCTCTTGGACGGATGCTTCAACGCAATGTCTGCGTAATGATTCGGCCACACGACACCATCCACATTTCCAGATAAAGTGACGAATAGTCCAGAATCAGTCAGCTTTTTGATGGTACCCTTGAGAACCTCGCCAACTTTGACATCCTGGACTTGGAGGTACTTCTGTTCCAGAACAGATGGCTTGAGTGATAGCTGCAGTAGTCCATCGAAATGGTAATAACCGATGACTCTGGATTTATGAAGAGATCCTACTTTCCAAGGACCAGAGTTGGACAATGAAGGTAAGTGATCGTCAGAGATATTTGAGATCTAAATCGAATTGTGAGCACTCCGGCATTGAAAACGATCAACAGAGAGACACAGACATGAACAAATCCATCGACTCCAGGTTTTATCTCCACCGTCAAACCTTGTTCAGGCTCTATTCGAGTAGCCTTGACGTCGTTTACGATGGTTCCAACGGGATAGGCATCTTGTAATGTTGGAGCCTCCTTAACGTCGGAGGTTCGACGAACCTCGAGCTTGATGACATGCTCATTCAACGCGAGAGCAAGTCTCGGAGGAGTAGTGTCAGGAATGTCATACAGTACTCGGGCTTTGATCTTTTTGCCTACTTTCATACTCTTCTCCGTCATACTTTTTGGTAAATGGAACTCGTCTACTGTTCCGTCAAAGAAGCCGAGGACTTGCAGTATGATACCTGTAGGATGAATGGCAGTGACGAGAGCTTGAACCAAGGAACCAGGGAGCACGGAGGAGATGTTACTGATTTCATTCAGCTGTTGTTCCATTAGTGCCAAGTGGATAGAAACATCAAAATTATGCGAGTACTCAACTGATGAAGATGAAAAGAGTTCAGAGTCTATTGATACATTGCACATCCGACCATTCTTGGAAAGAGTCGTGACAGTGACATCCACAAGTTGGCCGACTAGAAGCTTCTCGTTGTCCCTTAGTTTTGCATCCTTGAATGAAAGGAAACCAGAGACGTCCGGTACACCAAGCTCAAGCAGATAACCGTGATCTTCGACACTTTTCACGCTGGCTGACAGAGTCTGACAAAAGACGTCAGACGCACGAACAGAATAAAGGACAAAACACGCACATATCCTGACTTCAAATCCGTCTTTTGGACGCCAGAATTCACGCGTTCCGGGACCAGACTCAATTCCACCCTTCGACTTGCCCTGACCACCTCGTCTCTCGACTTCCCTAGGCCTGAAGCGTCCGTAGTCCCAGGTGCATGATTCACGGTCACCACTGTCCTCACATACTGCCCCACTTCAAATATCTCAAAAAGATCTGGCACTGAATCTGATTCGTCTTCTTCCTCATTCTCGGATTCCTCTTTATCGACTTCCATTTTCTCCAAAAGGCCGGTAAGTTGTGAAGAAACATTTGTTACGGGGACATGACCAAATAGTTGGTTAGGGAGGGAAACGACGAGTGCAAGTGGTTGAATGGAGACGATTTGCCCAAATGTTTTCATGCCTACATGCATTCTCTGTAAGAAAAAGTAAGCACCGGATATTCTTGCAACCTTGGAATGCTTGTCTACCTTGTAGTTGAGATGTTCTATGCGAATGTGATCATTCTTCTCCCCAGTAGTTTTGGCAGTAGTCTGTTGCTTGGATTTCCGCTTAGTCTTCTTTCCTATCTTTGCCTCAGCTTTGGACTCCTAAAGAATGAAAAAGTTGGACCGAACGTTATGAACGAGAAAAGGCTTGTCTCACCTGGAAGAGCTCTTCATTGGCCTCCTTCACTGCTTCAGCACGTATATTCTTGACCTCAAATGGTGTAAAGCTGGACCCGCCCCCTCGAGGGAAATCGACATCGTCTGTAGTTAAAGTTGAGACTGCTGGGGTTTCGTTCTTGGTTGTCTTGGGCTTTTTAGTTTTTTGGGTGGAGGGTTCGTCGAGAGATCGTTTCTGTGCACCCATTGTTGGATGTTCAGGCAGAGGACGAATTCATGAACAGTAACAGCACGCGTCGGTAAACTTTTTTCAGAAAACTGATCGAAGCGGCTTACATCATTCGCATTCGTTTCCTCCTGCAATGGGTGAGTTATCTGCTCTTTTTCCCAAGATTCCTCACTAACTATTCCCTAGATTACCAGGTTTGCTCTACTCGTACTAGAGTATACACAAAACTCAAAATAATTCTTTCCAGAATCGTGTCGGTTCCAAGTTTGGTGGAGGTGGTGTTGCTGGAGCATCCGAGTCCAATGTTGACCGACGTGAACGGCTCAGAAAACTCGCTCTCGAGACAATAGATCTTGCCAAGGTGTGTCTTGAAGCTCTTCTTTCTAAAAGGCTTTCTCACTGCTCCTCCAGGACCCTTATATTCTTCGCAACCATCTTGGCTCCCTCGAGTGTCGTCTTTGTCTAACCCTCCACACAAACGAGGGCTCCTACCTTGCGCACACCCAAGGAAAAAAGCACCAAACAAACCTTGCTCGTCGAGCCGCTCGTGATGCTAAAGACACGCAGTTGATGATCGCTCCTGCCCAAAGCAATGTGCAAAGGAAAGTTTTCCTTAAGATCGGGAGGCCTGGGTATCGAGTAACCAAAGTACGGGATCTCGAGACCGGGAAGGAGGGTATGATGGTCCAGGTGCATCTACCTCAAATTAAAGCGGGTGTGATACCTCGTAGGCGGTTCATGAGTGCTTGGGAGCAGAAACGAGAACCTCCGAACAAGGCGTACCAGTATCTCATCGTGCGTCTTGCCCTTCCTCGTAGACATTCTACATGCTGAAACTCTTTTCTTGCAGGTTGCAGCGGAACCGTACGAGACCATTGCTTTCCGAATTCCGGCTCGAGAAATTGAGGACGAAACCGATGACGCGGGGTACTGGAATTGGTCTCACTGGGATCCTGATACAAAGCAGTATAGCTTCCAGTTCATGTTCCGTTTGGCCTATTGATTTGCTTAGCTTACGGTTGTTTTTCTCAAGTCTTGTGCAGACTGTTGTACATTAGAATTAATCCTTATTCTCACCTAAACGGAATTCTCGTGCTGTGAGTGATTGGTGACTACAGGCATCATGTTTTTCACTTATTCGCCTGCAAGAATATACCAAAGCAAGTTACTGAGTCACTGCGGACTGCGGACTGATTGATTTTGTAAGTGCACGACCAGGAGTCCTTCAAAACATCATGGCCATACTGGTGGATGGTTCAGCAGTTCTTCGGAAATCTAAACCAATTGTTTCGACTCGATATATCATTGCATGCACCATCAGGATTTCCAGCGTTTCCCAATAGTCATAAGCCAGTCGAGCCGAGTACCTACTGTAAACGCTCTCCAGTGGCAACAATACCTTACTGCCACAGCCACAGACACTTGAAGTTTTGCTGATCCGCCTTTGAGATGGAAAGGGCGGCGATGGCTACTACCTAGGCGCCAACATTGGTGATAAGTAGTCGCGTCGTCAACATTTCTTGTCCCTTACCATCACCTTCACTATGAGGCCATTGAAGCAAATAGGAATCGTCTGTGCCTTCTTCTTTTCCTTCCTCCTTGTCTATCATGCTCTTCTCCAGTATTACCCCTTTACCGACCTCCCGGTCTCCGATTCTGTCAAAAAAATCTTCAAGGAGCATGTCACCGACACCGTTCATTGGGGGGGTCTATTAGGCATAGGATACATCCTTTTCGACGGTGTCAACCTCACCATCATCCTCTTTTTCCGTACTATCATCCTGATCGCTATGCACTTCTCCCCAGCATTTAGAGCCGGGGTCGAGGAATACTGCGAAGCGAGACGTGCCACTCGTCTCCAAGCTCTTCAGGAATACGGCGAGCCTGAGCTTCCAAGGAGTTCCAAGTGCGCTATAATCATCGACTGGATTTTTAACTTCAAGTTATTCTGCGTCATTTCAATCGGCAACGACGTCGTCTTCAACCGCTCAGAAGAGACTTCTTTCTTCGAGAGCGCTACCAGCCGAATTTCTAGCAACGCCTCCCTAATGGCTTCTGTGATCGCTCTGGGGATTTTCGTCCTCTTCATCTTCGTCCTTGTCCGAGTCGCTGCTGGGATGGGTCAAAACCGTCTGGAAGGCAACGAGGAGTTGATGATTGGGACCGGTGCTGAGGAGCGGATGACGGTGCAGGCTACGACTTTCAATGGGTTGGAGGAGAAGTTCATTGAGCTTTTAATTCTATGAAGGTGTGGAAAAGATCATGTCGAAGAAGATGCAGTGATGATAGAATAAAAGACTGAGTTGACTTGCGGGAAGGGTTTGATGTCGTCGTTCTTTTCTTCTCGATTGGGACTCTTGTCTGAGCCGCTTTTGTATTTGTAGTCCGCTCCTTTCGATCTCTCAAGTACAGTTTAGAACCTGTTTGGCTTCTGCTCAGACTGCCGTGTGTAATCTGCTCGTATAGAAATGAAATTGTATTATTTATCAAATCTCATTCCTTTTATTTTCCGATTACCTAGAAAAAATCGTAAATCTGGATACAACCCGTAAGGGAAAAACCTCACTGGAAAGATGACTCTACTTTCAAAATCCCTCTAGCTACGAAGTCCTGACTTCGACATCCTCACCACTCTCGCTAACATAAGGTGGTACAAAAAGCTCCCCATCTCCCTCGTATGTATATCAACTCTTGCCGTGCCTCTCTCTGCCTCCACATTTGTCTGATCAAGATTTCCAGCTTGACTCTGCACCTCCATCTGCTGTATCTGCACCTCGAGAACATCCCTATGTTCACCCAATTTTTGTTGATCCACATTTGAGATGGCGAGGACGAGGCGGCCTTTTGCGTCAGTACTTTGGTGCAAGATCAGAGACAGACGCTGAATCCGCTTCACCGGGAGAATGATGCTTTTCTTGCATACCTGGGAAAAGATTTAGAATACTTATGAGAGACTTCAATGAAAAAGATAATACTTGGCTGGGTTCTCGCTGAGCGCTTTGCCATAAAAGGCTCAGGAATTCGATCTGAGAGCTCTTCCAAGTCTCTTTTCCTCTGCTTTCTCCTCCATGTCCACAGGGAAAGGATAGCCATTGCAACAACTTGAAATGCAATTACACCGGTCGTCACTCCTGCAATGAGGCCTCCATCTATTTTGGATGAGCCTGGATCTGAAAGAGCACTACTAGATGTTGGGCCGGCGGCAGGCGAAGAAGTAGTTGTATTGTTGGTGGCATCAAGCAATGGAAATACCGGTTTATCCACAATTGTTTGGAAGGAAGGGGTAAAATAAAGGATGTAGTCGACGCCTACAGCCGTTCCCTCGTCCATCTCTTGGATGTCACCACCAAAGTATGATTACTATCATGTGCCAGATCGAATTCCGCAAACAAAGGTGTATATGGTCCGGGACCCACAATAATTTGGCGAGTATTATGTTGTCCGTCCATCGTGGCTTGAATCCTGAACACCCCAACCTGGTACTCAGGAGGGTCGAATTTGACGCAGAATACTTGAACGGAGATGTACCTAGATTAACCTATTTCGGTTTTCAAGGAATTTGAACATGTAGGTTGAACATGTAGGAACTGACAATACATTACTTACCAGGAAACTGAAATATAAAGGAATCTCCTTCTGTCAAGGAGATATGAGTGTGCACCCCAGGTTAAATCCTCTTTCCAGCTGCCACTCTATTGTATTTCTGCACTAGAATCGTCTACGAGAATGGTTTGACCTCCTAGATCTAACACTGAGCATGTCGTCAAATTCGACATCTTCAGCAAAAGTAAGTGTCGCAGCATCTTTTGAAGCCTGAGTGAACAATGCTCCTCTGTATGAAGGTTGAGGATAGTGGGTGACCAGATCATCTCCTATGAAAAAGGTCAAATTGATTGTACAGTAATGGCAGAGACTCGGACTGGGTATGAGTTTAGTAACATCGCGTATCTGAAAAAGTACTATACCCCACCTGGATTAATAAAGAAGGGTACTAAGTTGCTGGAAGATCCCAGTATTTTGGAAGGAACGAGGCTCCGAAGTCAACGTACAAGGCTTCATGTGACAGATGGCACCTCGAAAGTCTTGTATTAGTAGGCTGATGGTTTAGACGCTTTTGGAACGAGAATGAACAGCAGACGAGTCAATCCATCAAATCTTAAGAGAAGATCTCTTGATGACCTCTTCGTTCTCGTTCAATGTGTGTCCATCTTCAAGTTCCCACCTTAAGCTTCTTTCTTTGCTAGACTGCAGCCCTAGTCTCGCCTCGACCCATGCCTGCCACAACTTATCGCTAAGCCAACAAAGCCGTTTCAATTCACGGCGAAGAGAACTCTTGGTCTGCCACTCTTCAAGTTGGACGCGGTTCTTCATGCGACGTCTACTTGGAACTGTTCAACGTAGGGCGCAGAGGGCCACAACCTGTCATGAATTTTGTCATCAGTACGTCGAGTGTTGCTGACCAGCTTTGATTGATTCTCGACGGCCCTGGGCGCTTTTGGAAGAAGGAATGGTCACACGCCGAAAAGGGACAAATTTCCGCTCGAGGAAAGGTGTACCGAAAGACGTTATTGTACTGATATATCATGTTTCAGTGCAGTACTTGTCTTTCAGTATACCTTTCCATCGAGCAGATAGTTACTAGGTACGTTCAAGTGTGACCGTCCCAGATGTATAAAGCGTGTAAAAACGCTCGGCGTAGAAATACTTTGTAGAAATGTGACTACTTGTGACTGGATGTGACTGAATGTGACGGCGCGTCGCGCATCGTCTTCCTACTCCCGCCTCTACATCTCTACTCATGTCCTCTAAGAAGAAGGAACGCGATACCAATCAAACCCGTGTTCCGAATTTGCCATGAACGAGATTGGAGATAGCGTGTCTCGTAAATGGCCATAAGAACAGTCATATCCAAACAGAATTGATCGGCGTACTCCTGGAAAGTGGACGGCGGGAGTTGCTGCTGCCTCATAGTCATAAGAAGTAGGTAGATACTTGCAGTCTCGTCTCGAAACGTCAGTTGACGAGCCATGTTGATGCGCAGGTGGACTGAGCAGACACGTTGAAGCGTGACATTAGGTAAGCAGCTCTAAAAGTATTTCGAACTACGAGCGTTTCCTACACGCTTTATACATCTGGGACGGTCAACTTTGAACGTACCTAGCATTTGTCCCTTTTCGGCGTGTCAGCAATCTCAGACGACAATTAAAGTTCATCAATCTTCAGAAAAGAGCTTCTTGCAATTTGAATTACTGGAAGATTTGTGTGTCCATGTTCCCGCCGGAGACCTCTATAAAGCTGTCTTTTGCCAGCTGCAGACTTTGCTCCCTACTAGGTCCCGTTCTGGCCCATGCCTGCTCTTGAGCGCGGTGCTGCATGCGACGTCTGCTACGAAGTGTACGATAAAGCGCAGAGGGTACCTAGCATGATACCATGCGGCCATATGTTCTGTTCCCAGTACGTCTATTGTCCTTGCTGTGGTACAATGTCTCTCTGATTCTTATTGTTGTATATAAGTACAGATGCTTGAACCAGATTTCCTCTCAGGCAAGAATCTCTTATCAAGCAGCCTTGAAATGTCCCATGTGCCGCGCACCATTCAGGGCGACCGACATCGTGAGGCTGCTTGTAGATGTACACGCAGTAGATGAGGCATCTATCGTTGCGGCATCTTCAGCTGCTCATCCACAGACTCGGACAAGCCAGGCGCAGCGTAACGCTCCCGACGCTCCGAACAACATAAGACGCACCGAGGCATTTCAAGCCGCCACTGATACACAGACTCAGACAAGCCAAACCCAGCGTAACGCACCTGCCACTCCTACCAACGTACAACCCACTGCGGTATCCCAATCCACCAATTCACAGACACAGACCAGCCAGGCTCAGTACATGATCACCCCTCCTCCATTCTTTCCTTCGAACATGGTGCAGCAGATGCAGAAACTAAATTATACTTTGGGCATGCTAGGGCAACCCTCGTACAGTGCCTCATATCCGCGTCAGCTGCAAGATTATATCTCGGACCTCTCGTCCTTTCTTCAGTGGAATGGACACGGTCATGATATATCTATGGTACGACGATTCCTTCCCAAACCAGATCACATCTTCAAACTTGATCCTAATTTGGCTTACAGGTGCTCCCCTACAGGCGACAACTAAGTCTATTGCTACGCCTCAAAGCCGCTTGGGATGCAGGATTGGTGGAGATTAATCACCTCGGGTCTCTGGTGCGAAGTTTTGCTCAAGGTGACGCCTACTATGTGGAAAGTTTTGTCGAGCAGACAATGCGGAATGGTCCGGTATACTCTCCCTCAGGTACAGTGTGGCCTCAGATTACGCTTGTCCAACATTCAGTTAACTTTGGCTACCTAGCGATACAAGCTGGGTGGCTTGTCGTATAACTTCAGGTGGGTCAAGGACTGAATCAATGATTAAACTCGTCCACCAGGTCGTCGTCTGAATACGACATTTTCGCTCCTTCCTGTTGTTTTCTTTCTTTTCCTATTCTATCATTTCATTTGCACAGATCTCTGTACACTAGGTAGGATAGGATAGCGATGTAAGCAGTACAACAAATACGTACATCTAGGATAGGATTCAAGTTTTTTCTCTCCACTGCGCCTTTAGATAAAAATGCCAAGGGTCAGAAACAGGCGCCTGCACTCTGCAGTTGAACAGGATTCACAGGCATGCAAGGGGTGGCGCGTTGCGTCCCGTTCGAGTTTTATAGGCACCTATATGGACGTCCTACAGAGGATGTCTTCAGCAAACCGGGACCAGCGCACAAACGGTCGAAGTTCAACCGTATCACAATCTCAAGTTCTGTACACATCAGTTAGCAACTCTTTGTATTTAATAAAAGGCACAACAGAGAAATACGTACAATTACTGATTCCAAGTAACAATATCTTTATCGTCGTCTGTGTCATGGTCCCGTTTACGGTGCAGCATCAGTCTGTCACGAGTCGGAAACAAACGATTGCAATCTAGAAGATGAGGGTTCGAATAATCATCACTAAAAGACTGCTGTAGATTCACTTTGAAGGGCACAGATAAAAAGAGCCGTCCTAGAAGTAAAGAGATGAGAACGAGATTCGGAAGTCGAGTAAATGAACACACTCTTCAGGAGAAGTGACTTTGGCGAGAGACTGAGCAGCTTCAAGACCAGCAGGAGTTGTTGACGCTAACAGCTATGATTGAGAATAAGATAACAAAGACAAGTAGAAGAATTACCGTCTTGAAGAGCGGGCTGTGAAGGCAGCACAGAAGGAAGTGGCATGATCTAATGGCATGGATGTGATCCGATACGTCATGTCAACGAACGAGCCTCGACTTCGGTGGTTAGGCACTTGGTCGCCCTATAGACGTTCTGGCTCTCACTCTCCTACTTCTCTTGAAGCAGCCTCAGCACACTCACTCCAGGAAGCTCTCCGCGAAAATCTTCCTCAGCATCCATCCCCAGTTCGACTACGACAACCACCTCTTCTCAACTCACTCACAAGATCCACTCTACCAACCGCAACTTTATCCCAGTCTTCCAGCTCAAGTCCGACATCAATATCTCATAGAATATCTCCTTCCAAAACCTCCTTGGACTCACTGCGTTCCGTCTCGCGGAGAGACTCTACAATACGTTCTACGCATACCAAAGCCGCTGCACCAGAAGCAGAGTCTAGCTCGGGTCTCAATCTAGGATGGTGGTTTCAGTATGGGAATAAAGACAATGTAGACAGTCTGCTGGAGAAGGAGGACCGTGCAGATACTGTGCTAGAAGAGCAGGAGAGAATACGCAGGAAATGTCGGTTCTTGGTTTTCCTCATCGCGCTCTCTTTACTGAAACGTTTCCTTTCAAGATCGTTCGCCGAAGAATCCAGTCGTATTCTGCCATGGTCTTCTAGGTTTCGATTCCGTTACCATTGGCCCTGCGATAGCACCTATGCAGGTGACTCACTGGCGAGGCATCAAGGAAGTTTTGGAGGCAAATGGTACAGAGGTCCTCATCACCCGTGTCCCTGCTACAAGTAGTCCATACGATAGAGCCAGAGTACTCGAAGAAAAGATATCTGAGACCTATCCCGGCCGCAGTGTCCATCTTATAGGTATGTCAAGTCGATTCCTCCTACTGATAATATTCTGACATCATACCTAGGGCACAGTATGGGAGGAATAGACTGCAGATATCTTACTACCCATCTCACCTACCGCAAATTCTCAGTCCTATCCGTCACTACCATCGCTTCTCCTCACCGAGGCTCCTCTTTCGCTGATCATTTCCTCGAAACACTGGGACGTGAACGCATGCCTTCCTTCCTACAGTTCCTAGACCTCTTACCCAACGGTGGCGGTGACGGAAAAGCTTTCGAATGCCTCACCATCGAAAGCATGCGCAAGTTCAACGAGACGGTCCCAGACATCCCTGGCGTCAAATATTTCAGCTGGGGTGCAGTCTACGATCCCGGATTTGTCGACACGTGGAAATGGCCGCATTCCGTCGTGTTGGAGAAGGAGGGTCCAAATGATGGATTGGTGTCTGTCCACTCAGCCAAGTGGGGGAAGTATCTCGGTACATTGCAGGTATGTCAAGTCTATTCCTCCTACTGATAGGATTCTGACGCGATGGGACGTAATGAGAACGTTTCCCATCTGGACTTGGTAGGGTGGACCAATACAGCGAGATACAAGTGGGCAGAGATGACGGGGAGGGAGATCAAGTTCCGACCAGCAACTTTTTATTTGGGAATAGCTGACATGTTGGCTAAAGAGGTGGAAGGACAAACTGAGGGTGAGGGCGAGGGAGAAGGGGATGAGGCTGGAAGAGGTGCAGATGTGGTACCTCCGGACTCTCCTGCACAAAGCTCATCGTCACATAGCAACTTTGCCAGCGGCGAGAGTAGGCAGGGTGAGGCTTCTAATCCAGGCGAGACGATCATGACTTTTGCTAGTCGAGAAGGTAACGACATCAACGAGGACGATACTGTGGTCGTACGGGGACCACAACAAGGACGATGATGCTAATCTCATCAGTCAATATAGCCTACTAATGCACATATTATTACATACCAGTATCGATTATACATATACCTCTCAGGATTAGTGTACGGTTCATAATCTCATAGTCAGTTTTCTTTGTATGATTAGCCCAGAAAGCAATATGTGCTCGAAGAGTTCGTGTCCGTCCGGAAAAACCGTGAAGGCTGGTAATGGGAGGGGGGGAGAAGCTAGTATAGGTGGAGGGACAAATGTTGCCAGCTGAATAGCAGAGCGGTCAGAGACATAACACTGGGGAATGATCAGCGTATACACCTGGAGACAAGAATTGAATTACAATGCACATCGGAGAACTGAAGATCGTGTTCCATTAGCACATACGGAGATGGAAGACCGTAGTTTTACTGACCCGTCATCCAGAGTAGTTCGACAATCCCAACGGAGTGAAACATTTCCTAGCCTCCAATACCAGTGTTTCTAGAAATCGACCCCTTCAACACATAAAGAATAGAAGAGCCGCAGCACCACTCACCTGAGACTGATCGGCGTTAAGAAGACAGTTTGAGAGGCGAGAGTAAACATTGCCCATAGTCACTATTCCCCTTTCTTGATTGAGTGACAGCCTGAACGACTTCAATCATGAATCACTTGAGATAAATGATACACCCACTCAAATTGAGCAACAAAAAGGTCCTCGCCTTCGATGTCGGTTAGCATCTCTAGAGTTGTGGTGTAAGAAATAGGGAGAAATGGATCAAGATTCATTGAGACAGATATTTTGTAGGTAGGACCAGGCGCGTCATCTGGAGGAATAAGGTGCATAGAGTTTGATTCTTGAGACCATGGCGTAAAGATATACACCAGAGGGATCTGAGGCCGAGTATGGCGAGTATAGCTGGAGAATTTGAAAGAAAGATAATTAGGGACGACCTAGAGTGTTACGAGACAGGTGCATTACAGTGGAGGCCGCTGAGATTGGGACACAGTGTACCTGTGAAGATATGTCAAGCTGAGGATAACAAGACGAAGAATTCGTACTCTGGCAATGAGTCGGAGTGAGAGTGAAGGCTCATGAGTATTTTATCTCCGTTTGTCTTATCTTGAGAATTCAAATGACGTCGAAGTCAAGTTATCGATCACTGTCATCTCATTCCTTTCAACTCTTTCACAATGTCTGAAGCTCTCGAGAAAGTCTCTTCTAACAGAGCCTTTGAAGGTGAAATCATCAAGTACAAATTCAAGGTACCTCTTTTCTTTTAGGTTTCTTTCTCGACTCATCTGAAACCACTATACTTAGTCGGCCACTCTTGGCGGTCTGTCTGCAAATTTCAACCTCTTCATTCCCCCAGGCGCCAGTCCCACTAACAAAGTCCCTCTCCTGACTTATCTCGCTGGTCTTACCTGTACTGAGGACAATGGGTAAAAATTAAACCCCATGAAGCCATGCAGTGTGGTTGACTCCGCATTCCAGAGCTCAAAAGGGTGCCTTTCTAGGACCCGCTGCGTCCCAAGGGATCGCGATTCTCTTCCCTGACACCTCTCCTCGTGGCGCCGGTATTGAAGGAGAAGACGTTGACTGGGACTTTGGCACTGGAGCTGGCTTCTATCTCAACGCGACCAACTCGAAGTATGCTGCCTACTATAATATGTACTCCCATATCACGTTGGAGCTACCTCAGATCATCGAAACCGCAGGTCTCCCCATCGTGAGTCTCTCATTATGACTTGCTATTGGTAGTCTGAATCATTTGTCGGCAGGATCTCAAACGTCAATCTGTCTTTGGTCATAGTATGGGAGGTCACGGTGCCTTGACGCTCTATCTGTCTTCTTCGACCAAGCAATATCGCTCTGCCTCAGCGTTTTCTCCTATTGCCAATCCCACAAAATGTCCTTGGGGAGAAAAGGCATTCTCTGGCTATCTGCAAGGTGGTGTCGAAGAAGCCAAGGAAAAGTATGACGCGACTGAGCTCATCTCCAAGAGCAAGGACCCAGTACATATCCTCATTGATTACGCAAGTGTTCTTGCTCAAGTCTGAGAAGAAATTCTGCTTATTGAAATATTTCCTTCAGGGAACCGCCGATAACTTCTATAAACAGGGTCAGCTGCTCCCCGAAAACTTCCTAAAGGCCGCTAGGGATTCAGGCTTCGACGAATTCCAAGTTCGTGTTCGTAGTCAGGAAGGTTATGACCACAGCTACTACTTTGTGAGTGAAAAATCATTTCGCTCTGCATCTACGATTGACACAGGCGTCGTCAAGATTTCTTCATTTGCGACGGATCACATCCATTGTAAGTTTCCAAGCTGATGTCCGGATTAACGAAGGCTCAACAACCCACAGTCCATGCCAATTTTTTGAAAGCTTGATCACTACTATGCGAAACGATACAAATCATATATGTATTATCATTTGTCCCAAACGTTGTATTGTAACACATTCCCAGCGGAAAAAAAGAGAGCATGCGTGGCAGTAGTAATGTTATACAAAATAGCGTCAGTAGCAGGTCAAGAAAGCGTTGCAAGCACACTCATAAGGAGGTTCAAGACTGTTCAGCCGGTCCCAGATTAGCGATTATGCGATCTTGATAGGTACGGTCCAGCATCTCCAGATCACAGTTGATCCATCGACTTTCCAAAGCAGCGCGCACTGTCGCACGATCTTGAGGGTTCCATACTGTCAACATCCTAACCAGTCCTTTCGCTGAATGCTCGTTGTCAGTACAGTTTTGCAGGGGCGTGAGATTAAGCAGACCTTCAGGCATCGAAATCCAAAGCGATCTATCGAAATCAATCTTGTCATGGACGATCCGGTCTTTGAGTCTTGATTCATGATCCATGTAAGCTTGGGAGAATTGCGAGTTGTATGGATCATGCGATTCATGGACATGATTGAGCCAACTCTCCGGCATCGAGTCATCATAGTCAAATGGATGTTGACCACTGCCATCCACGGTCAGATACAGTGTTAGATGAACGTCGCAAAAATGCAGACTCACGAAAGCATGACGTAGAGTATAATACCAGCACTCCAGCAATCGGACGGCATACTAAATGTTGCGTTAAGTCGGGACACTCGAATCAAGGGCCATTGGCGCGTACCCGACGTATCCAAGGTCTTTCTTCTCTAGCGCAAGAATGCCCTCTGGAGGAAGGTACGAGACAGTCCCACAAACGTTGAATGTTGTCTGGTAGGATTTTGGGCGAGCGAGTCCGAAATCTGCGATCTGAATGCGAGGATAAGGTCCGGGAGTATATAACAGGATGTTCTCCGGCTAAAGATCCATTAGTATGAGGAAAAATGTACATCCTAACCGCCCTTGCCTTCAAATCTGAAGGCTCTCGTGAATTACGTATCAAATTATGCAAATGAAGACAAACGCACCACGATGGGATATGCTTTTCTGGTGTAGATATTCTAGTCCTTTCAGAAGTTGGAACATGATGTACTTGGCTTCAGCCTCGCAGATTCTTGACCTCTTCTCCGAGTACAAGGTGTTGATGTACGTGAACAAGTCACCTCCCGTGCACAATTGAAGAAAAATATGGCTGAGGGAAGAATAGTCAGGATCTGGAATACAACTGTAGGAGATAGGACACTGTACATGAAATTATCTTGCTCTTCGGAGTCATATATGCGGTTGATGTTGGGCTAATATTTCAGATCAGGAAGGCGCACAAGTAGGACAATTGGGACATTTCTACGTGGTGTAACGCCATCAGAATCCTGATTTCTTTCATGACTTGGTCCAGTTCGTGGTCTTTTCTAGTCCTGATGCTCTTGCAAGCCACTTGGCAATGGCGCGCAGTGTCCGTCGCCAGATGCACTGTAGCAAATGATCCGCTTCCGAGACACTGCGAAGTGACGATGAAATTCCCTATATGCTAATAGACTGGTCAGGGATATGCAAGGAGAAGGCAGGAACGCAGTCTACTTTGTGCACTGGTTGTCGAGGAGGTGTAGGGTCGAAAACGTTCATTTTCTTGACAGAGTCCTTGATCAATTGAGAGCATGTGAAGGCTGGAACATGTTAGTACGCAAAAAAATCATTGACAAGTCTTGACGCACTGAGAGAGTCTGGTATCCGAATGACATCCCCGTCCATGATGATAATCGAAGACTTGCGAATTCGGTGACCATTGAGAAAGAGTCCATTTTTGGATAAATCCTGTAACATTGTCAGACCGTTCAGAAGACAAGATTGCAAACGAAGGATACCTGGCAAGATATGATGACTCCGCCGTTGGGTGAGCGAACACTTAACATCCACTATCAGCCACGCCAGCATTAAAAACACAACAACATACGCGTTTATCTGGCAGTGGCGGCCAGATACAGAACCGTCCTTAATCACATATGTGCTAGGAAAAGAAGATCAGGATTGCGCATATGGCGTGAAGACTCGGAGAACGGTCGCACCAAAGATCCGGATTGCGACCAATGATTACAGATTTGTCGAGGCTGAGCAGTATCACTGTCCTTGGTGTGAGACGATTACTCTGCGCAGAGATGTCTGAATGGCTACATACCGTCTTTCCGACCGTTCTTCACAGTGACCAATTTCGCGCATGACTTTGAAGAGTGATGAGACTTGGCAAGTGGAGTACGATGATTTGTGGGAGTTGAAGACGCGTCAAGAGAACCCATAGTGGTATGCTGCTATGAAAGGAAAGGAAACAGACTGAGGTACGAGATTGTCAGAGTCCGAGACGCGATTCGCACGTGATGCGCTTCCAGACAGTCAATGGTCATAGAGGATAAGCTACAGTGTTATACTCGTACAGTAATGTACATTCTAGTGTGCAGTAACTTCAATCGTATCCTTTCCCACTGCGCTGTTTGACTCGCTTGGGCTTTTTGTGCTTCTTTCCGGTGCCCAGCTCTTGGTTGGCCATAACTGCCGCGAGTCTAGCAAACTTTGGTGGCAGAACGCTACCATCGTTTGCTACGGCGTTTTGATGAGGGAAGGCCGTGGAGCGGTAGTATTCCTTTCCTCCGTGAGGCTTTTGCACAAAGGCACGACCACCAGCCATCGACTTCTCCTGAAAGAATTCTTGATCCAGAGCTTGCGATTTGGTTCCTTCACCGCGAGCAGGAAGTACTGACTGCTGCGATGACGGTATCGGTGCAACGAATGTGTTTGCATCCTTCCCCACTCGTGTTACTGGTGCACGCTTTTTGCCAGCTACCCTTCGCAAGGATATTTCGTGGGTCCGTTTGTTGTATTCGGCTTCGTCGATAGCTGGAGGAGGATGACAGAACAGGAGTTTGGCGTTGACGTAGTCCTTCAGAACATATCGTGCAGCCCTAGCCTCGTCGGGATTGCCTTGTCCGGATCGCATGAAACCACGAGCAACTGGAACACAATCCTTCAGCAAGCAAAATTGGGATGGGTTCAAAACCGACTTACTCGCATGAGCAATCAAAAAGTTTTCGGCTGTTACCTGACCATCACCCCCTTCTTCTATCCCTTTCACCTTGATGGTTAAACCATATGTCGCTTCCAAAACTTCTTTCGGTATGCGTTTCACAACCAATGACGTCGGACCTGTATACTCTTTGAGCTGATCGATAGGTAGTACCCCGTCACAGACGAGATCTGCTTTAGTCGTTGCGAACTGAGGGAAAACTAGACCGGGGCAGTCGCATAATATTATGGATTCCGAAAGATGGATAGTTTGGAAATGTTTCGTCTTTCCGGGGGTCGACGACACGCTCACTTTCTTCTCTCCGAGTAAAGAGTTGATGGTGCTGGATTTCCCGACATTGGGATAGCCGACAAGACCGACGATTAATCTAGTTGGGGCATTTCCGTCTCGGTCAACAAAGGCTGTAAACGAATGTCAAAGGCTGCGATGAAAAGCAAGGAACATTAAGACTTACCGTCAAGGCCTGGAGCTTTCTTTGTGAACAGATCTTCCAACTCTAAAACTGACAGTACTTTGGCTCTTGGGTCTTGTCCAAGCTCTTCATCCTCCTCGACAGAAAAATACGCATCAGAGTCCGAGTCGTCTGCCGAATTAGTCTGGACATCATCTTCGTCTTCATCTTCATCTTCATCTTCATCTTCATCTTCAGGTTCTGAAGCCGGGGGTTCTTCACTGCTCTCTTCTACAACATTCTGCGTCTCAGATTCTTCCGTACCATCGGCTGCTGGAGGCTGGGGAGAAGCCATCTCCATAGCTTCCCGTCGCGCCTGTTGGATGGCAGCAGCATTCGCAGCGGAGAAGAAAGCATATTGTACGCCTTGTTTGTCGAAGTAGTCGGCCCATTGGATTCTAGTATGATTGAGTTCTTGTCGATAATGGAGAGTATTGTCAAATTCACCTTTGCTGAGCAGTCAGTAAATCTGCCTTGTTAATGAGAAGTAAACTGCGTCGTTTCCCCTTCCCTGTGCCCTTTTCTCCCTCAGGACCTTCGACATCTTTAACATAGTCCTCCAAATCTTCACAACGAAAACGAAGAGGATTCCGCGCGTCTACAATCTGGACGATGAGATGTGATCTTTCAATGACACGCCAGAGTTGTCTCCACACTTCTAGATTCCGTTCAAATGGAGTGAGTAAGAAGCCTTCTTCCTCTTGAAGCCTAAATGGCAGTCAGTTGTTGTATCGTGGGATGCAGATGGTGACCGCACGTTGCCAGTCCTCTCCGCCAGTCAAGAAAAGCAGCCTTCTCCTGTCGCTCCAGTTCAGCGGTAGTCATAGATTTTGTCCATGGTGGTCTTCTAGGCACACGGAGTCTCTGTTTATTTTCTTCGAATTTCCGCAACGTCTTCTTCTCCTCTTGCTCGCTCAACAGAAACGGATTATGGGTTGCCGTAGCCCCTTGCTGAATGACTCTAATACTTCTTCGCTCTAGTGAACTTTAGACCATCAAGCTTGGAACCGGAAAATATGGTACTACCTGCAGTAAAGTCCGTTTCAGCTAACTGGGCAGTATTCAAAAATTCATCTAGATCGCGTTCTTGTGTAACGGATTTGAGACGAGAGGTTGGGTCGACATCCGTCGTGTACTATGGAATATTTTATGATGAGCCTGTAAGCAGACTGTATAAACGTACCATCCCTGATTCCTGCTTTTTGCGTGCATCTTTGACTTGTCGATTGATGATGGCACGACCAAGGCCACTTGAACTATCCTTGGATTTGGGAGCCTGAAGAAACAATCCATGAATGTTGTACTCGGGATACTTAATTGTTTGTAAAGACTCGCCATGAAAAACTGGAGAGGAAAAGAATCCTGAGTCAGCTGTTCTTCTTGGATGCAAACTAGCATCACTTCGCTGTACCGGTCCTATTTACGCCAGATCAGACGCCTTCCTCACCACTATCTTCGGTGAGCTCATACTTGAACAAGTGTAGACATTCTCTAACGTACTCAGGTCTTTCTTTCGAATCAAGGCTTCCGATGATTTTCGCTCCATTGTAGGGACATCCAACCAACACGTTCAGCGCGTCAAAGTTAAACGCGTCTCAAAGGTGACATGCTTGTTTCAACCTGCGTAACTTGCATTGTAAACGCTGTTCGTAGGATGTACGGAAGATTGAAAGAGCACTGAACGGGAATGCGGCTGCTTTCTCCTCTATTTTGGATTCAGCTTATGGCAGAAGAGGCAAGCTAAGATGGGAAATTATGAAGGTGCGCCGATCAACCATTGTCTTTGGCTTTCTCTGATGGTATGTAGCCCATTCTGTCAGATCCCACTTCCCCGCTTCCTGAGCCCTTGATCCCTTCCAAAGCAAAATCGCGACCACCTCTTTATACCAAGGAACTACAAGCACTGTTAACCTCCTCGATTGCGCGGTCGACGGCTACTCCCGTCAAACAGGAATATCTCAAATTTCCCCCAGATTTATCACCTCGCGCAGATCCCACTTCTGAAGAGGCACGCTTACTCGGACCACTGAGCAAACGGCTGGAAATCAATAAGCGCTGGAGATTCTACACCAAAGAATGGAGAAAGGTGCTTCCCCCTGCCGGAGTCTTTGTGAAGTCTCCGGACGGTACGGTAACTAGCGACCTTTCTCAGGTGGGCATTAGGAGCGTCGGTCTGCAAGATGACGTATTCAAGGGGATTGAAGAGATTGTCGGTCCCCTCGAAACTCCCCGACCTATCACGCGTAGAGAACGACGACTTGCCTCGGATAGGACACATCGGCATCCATCGCGATGGCTTCGTCGTCGTTACCAGGAACTTCTAGGCAGGCTGCCGACTTTGGTCTACTCGCACGACCCGAACCGTCCAGAAAAACAAGGCAATTATGCAGTCTACTTGTCTACCAATGCTTTACATCCGGATCTCTATAATTCGGCTATCAGGCGCCCACTTTTGGACGACTGTAATCTTGCTTGGGTCAAGCAGGCCGACGACCTCCAGGACAAAGAAAGACGAAACGGTTGATCTTTTAGCGTCCACCTACATCTACATAATAATGTATATTCTCTCTGGTCATGCTATAGATCTATTGCCCTACTGGACAGTTGTTCAGACACTGTGAAGCCAAGAGTCGTCACGTTTGGAGCGCGCAATGACAGACTCTGCAGCGGCGAGTTGCGAGAATTAAGATTACCGTTGCCGGTTTCTGATTTCGAACCGAATATCAACCATGGCAAGGTAGGTCATGCGCTCATGTCTTGAACATATTTAGTGAACCAGATCTAGTATTGACAGAGACCTACCATCACCATGTCTAATCCCGTCTGGCCCAGAGTAGCCCTTGATGCTGTTGCAGAACGCGACGCTCGCATACCCGAACATCTTCGTCTTCCTCCTTCCTTCTTACAAAGGTATCCTCCTGGTTCAGATGTCACTTCAGCAGCTGCGGAAAGTGGATTGATGTCGGATAAGGAACTGGAGCTCACTGATCATGACGCTACTTCAGTACGCTTGCCATATTGGTCGTGGATCTTGTTCTCGCTACTGATTATTGACATCCCGCAGGTTCTCGCAGTCATTAAAGACAAGAAGGCTACGGCAATGGAAGTGATAACAGCTTTCACGAAACGCGCTGCAATCGGGCACCAATTGCTTTGCTGTTTGAGTCAGATATTCTTCGAAGAAGGTATTGCTCGAGCAAGAGAGCTTGATGAGTACTATGAAAGAACTGGGCAATTAGTTGGGCCGCTCCATGGTGAGTACACTCTGCATGTATGAGGGATTCTCGGTTCTCAGGAATGAAACCCAATAGGACTTCCAATCAGCGTGAAGGTACATGAGGATGCTGATTCACAATTTAGTATACCCGCTGACTTTTGGCAGGAACATATGGCCATCAAAGGCAAGAACGCAACAGGTTCGTCTTCCCTAATCTCATTCTTACTATCGAGCCAACGTATCCTGTCCCAAACCTAGGCGGGTTTTCAGGTGATCTTGGCAAGCTCATCTCAACCGAACATGGGCATTTGAATCAGATTCTATGGGACGCAGGTTGTGGTGAGTATTTATAATTACCTTTCAGATGTTTCTGATGGTTGGAACAGTATTCTACTGTAAGACGAACCTGCCTCAAAGTATTATGCATATCGAAACCTTTTCCTTCTGGGGTCATACCCTCAATCCATTCAACACTAAATTGACCCCTGGTGGAAGGTGTGTCATCCAGTTCCTGAAGTTTGAAGGATCATACAACCTGACACTATTTATGTCCGTCCATGCTTTCAGCTCAGGAGGTTGTGGGGCATTGGTGGCGTTTGGAGGGTCCCCCATGAGTATTGGCAGTGACATCGGCGGAAGTTTACGTTCACCGGCTGCATGCTGCGGGATTTACACCCTTAGTGCGTCCAAGGGACCTATCATTCTGCAATAATGCTCATGAAAATACAGAATCTACGACACGGCGGGTACCATCTAATCTTCTAGCAGGTGCATCAGCTGTACCTGGAGCTGATACGGTTGTGTCGACTGCAGGTCCTTTAGTGCGCAGGTTGTCCAAATATTGTTATGTGCACCCCTTACACTGACATCTTAATCCGACCAGTTCGCGAGATATAGAACTCTTCTTCAGGACGGTGTACGGCGCCCAGCCTTGGATCAAGGATATGAGCCTTACACCGCTCCCATGGGGCTTCTGGACACCTAAATGGACCGGGACGGGAGGCAAAATTCGGCTTGGGGTTTTATGGGATGACGGCGTGGTGCTCCCGCAACCTCCTATTCGACGAGCGATGAGAGCCATGGTTGATGCATTGAAGACCACTAATGCCTTCGAGATTGTGGATTACAAGCCAAACCTACATGCGGACCTCATTAGCACAGCGGTAAGCTAATGGTTTCATATCCAAGGTATTTCCATCCTCACCGATTCGATTTAGTATAAACTCTATCTCCCTGATGGTGGTGCCAGTGTTCGTGAACGAGCAGCCGGCGAACCATTGTGTCAACTCACTGAGTGGTGTCTCGGCCTTCCAGAGGTCAAGGATCACACGATACATGAGCTTTGGGCTGTATGTCTCAGTTTTATTTCTTCGACTTGATACTTGCTGAGTTTTATTCAATAGTTGAATCTGGAGAGGGACCGAATCAAGAAACTCTATGGAGATCATTGGAACTCGCAGCAAGTAGATGCTGTCTTGTGTCCCGCTGGTGTAGGTCCCGCTCAGCCTTTGCAGACATCAAAACATTGGGGGTGAGTGAGCTTGCTGCAGCCTGAAAGTGTAATCTGGAGCTGAGAAACTGTCTAGATATACAATAGTATGGAACCTCGTCGATTACCCCGCTGTGGTATTCCCCACAGGACTACAAGCAGATCCATCAATAGACCTGAAAGACTCGCCGAGGGAACCCTGGAGCAAATATGATGCCCACAGCATCGCTTGCTGTAAGTCTCCATGGACGTCCATAGCCATGATCACTCAATGATCCGTCCTTTTACAGATGAACCCGAGGTTTTCAAGAACGCGCCCTTGTCCCTGCAGATCGTGACGAGACGCAACACCGATGAGACCACGCTGTCAGTTTTGAAGGAAGTGGAGAAAGTGCTTCCTTTGAGGTCATGATACTGGATAATTCATTGCTAGATGATTTGAACCACAAGACAAATGTACAATCTCATAGTAATACAGAAGAAGTGTTACAAACTAAGGAAGGCACGCACAGAAATTCAGAACAGGTCATGCAACGTTAATCCCGAGAGCTTGAAGGCCGGCCTTCCAATCAAACTCAAAGTGGGCAGTCTCAGCCTTTTCATACCGTCGAACAACACCTTCAGCATCAACCCAACATGCTCCTTACGAAGTTATGAGTGGAAAAGGACAATTAAAAAACCAAAAAAACGTACCATGCGTAGCCCATCTGTCGCTACCAGACGCAGTCGTCCTATTAACTATCCCTTGTGAACGAAGACGAGACAGCTCGGTCAGACCGCCTTTCCGAAGAGCGACGTAAAGCTCGGAAGTGACCCTACGCCATAGGCCTCGGCAGCGGAGCGGTCGGGATCAGGAACGAGCACAAATTTCGGGGCCACCGCCGTCTTCCATGTCTCTTCAAGACTTTTCTCGTCACCTTCGTACGATTTCTTGTAGTTCTCGAAGGCACTAGCAAGTATGTTGTCCAGCCATTGTTGCGCTTCTGCTTTCGTACTCGCGTGTGGTAATATGCAAATTTCGAAATCTTTGATGGTGGTGGGAGAGGATGAGAGGAGGATCCTCACAAGGTTGTGAATGTCACGTTCCACCATGGGACACCCACTTATCCGAATTTTTTTATAGCCGGGAGGGGGGGGGAGGGGGGGGGGGAGAGATGGGTGGGGAGGAGGAAGGGTATGAAAAGGGCAAGGAAAATAAAACAAAAAGATTAATACAATTGCAAATCAGAATCTGAATATTCATGGCAAGATTGACGGCGCATACCAATGTCTAGTAAAGTAGAGCAGCACTGGGCGTGCAGGCTAGCAAATACTTGGTAAATGCATGCATATCGTGTGGAGTAGCAGAACGACTCACCTGCAACGGAAATTCTAGCTTTCCGTATGGCAAATTTGGAGCCTTATCGCCAACTTTCGGAGGCTCTGATACATCGGAAGAAGACCAGGACGGTAACAGCGACAAGATATCTGTGATTATGAACATGTTACTATGTTGAAAGTTTGGAGAAGACGTCGAAGCGTCGGGTTCTTATATGTCCGGAGAGGCCCCTACTTATATTAGAAGTACATACGTCATATTGCCATATTTAAACATTCTATCGACTCAAACGTTTTAGATCTAACCGTCTGTACGACGATTGAGCAAATTCAGAATACGTTCTGCTTCCCTCTGCCCGCTCAGTATCGCCCCGGGTACGCTTCCTCGACTACAAAGCATCAATTGGATGATCAGCCACACAAAATGAGTAGAGAACTCAACTGGTTCATTTCAGTCGCTTCTCCTGCAAATCCCAGCAGCCCATTCCACACTGGACGAGCAGCCTCCGCAAAATCTAACGGTGTCCGATCCTGACCAACCATAGTAGGACTACTCGTCGCACCATAAGCTAATGGATCTGTCTTCCAATTCGATCCGAAGATTTTCTTGGGCTTTGGAACAGTTTGACCTGGCGCAATAGCCTTTGCAAGCATGGCGTGAACGTCTTCACCAGACAGGTTCAAGGCTGAATGAGGGAGGAGGACGTGAAGAGTAGCTGGGTCGGTGGACAATGGGATCGCAAGGATAACAGCATTTTCTGTCAGTAGATTGAATGGTCCTGCATCGGGATCCCACCACAAGGAATCATATGAGAGGCATAACTTCTCCAAAGCTCCCACAGATGTTCTAGAAATTGCCTTCTGCCTCCGTGTCGGGAGAGACGGTTCGAAAAAGTCTCCCGGCAACGTCTTCAAAGCACCCAGAGGAATGGTGCTTAGAGCCGTTTGTGCGTGATACGTCGATCCATTCTGAGAAAGAACATGAACGCCATCGTCTCTCTGTGAAATCTTCTCTACGGGAGCACTGAGAGTGAAGGTCCCCTTCCCTGTTTGCTCTGCAGCGGTCTTGAGAGCCTCAGCAAATTTACCGTAACCTCCGACAACTACACCATCTGAACCGGCAAACGCAATACCTGATGCCCAACCTGCATAATAAGCCGAAGTTGCTTCCAACGAAATACCCCAGCCGATTTCCAGTGATCTGGCCAGGGAGGTCGCCATTGCGCGATCTTCCTCGAGAAGGCCTTCGTAGAGCGGTGAAGAGGGAGCAAGCAAGACATCAGCTACACTCGTTTCTTTGGGCAGCGCATCCGAATCAGAGGCGATAGAGCTCAAACGTGCCATTGCAGCAGATAAATTGGACGATAATCTGCCAGCCACAGCTTTATCCAGCGGTCCATCTGCAGTCAACAACGTTCCACGCGCGTTGGGGAGCAATTTCGTGTTCTGATCGATATACACATTAGTACTGAAGGTAATGAAGATCGCAGACCTGGCAGTACTCACTAAGCCAAGAGCGCTGCTATACTGTCGTACCGGGTTCCCTTCGACGTATCCATGAATCGCCATACAGCCTAATTCCACTGGAAAACCTAGAGAATCGTCTGACCATGCTCTTCCCCCAATCCTGTTTCTAGCCTCGATTACATGAACGCTCTTGCCGGCCCTTGTAAGGTTGTACGCAGCTATCAAGCCTGCTATTCCAGCGCCTACCACAATGACGTCTGTTGACGTCGTGGACATTGCAAATGGCCTCTGAAATGCAGTTCTGGAGAATGATTCAAAGAACTGATCAAGATTTATTACTAAGTGAGTTCAAGCACCTGGATGCGAACGCTTTGATAAGGTGTTGCATGGCAATCAGTGTTGAGGGAAAGTCATGAACAACCAGTGATGAGCATTTTCTGATTTAAATTAGGTATGTGTGTATGTACGTATGTGAGTACTTTGTGATGGAACTTGTTGCATGAAAAAATCCAGTTTGACGAGGTATGTATGATGAAGTATGCGATGTACATATATGCGATGCAAAACATGATGCATGAAGACGTGAGAGTTCATAAATCTTAGTATACCTATTGTCCATAGCCATAACGGCGTGGAAGAACACGGGATGGAGCACCATGGCCAGCGGTAGTCGTAGAGGGGTTGGTTGGCTTACGCCTTGCGATTCCGGAAGGCGCTGGTAATCTAGAGGTACTCGGTCCACTACTCATAGCAGAGACAGGTCGAGGGACAGCAGATAGATTTGCTTTCCCTGCTGCAGGCGCCGGCCTGGCTGGCTTGATATTGGCCTTCGTAGCCGGTGCAGATTCCTGTCGTTGAGATTGTATGGGAATCCTTCGGGGCCCAGTCGCGTTTGTAGCCCTGGGTGCTAAGGATTTGGCCACTGCAGCTGGTGCTTCAGAGATAGGGATACGCATGGGCCCACCATGACAACGAACGGCTTTGAAAACTGGCGACAAGGGTGACTGCTCCCCTGATGTGATGCGTGGAGGCCTGACAGAGCTTTCGCTATCGGAAGAAGCAGGCGACTTTTCGAGGTTATTGCCGACAGTCGCAGATGCTGATTGGGTGCTTGCTTTACCGGAGATTGCTGAGGAAGCGGGCCTTTCAAGACGCTTGGTGCGTTTGACAATACGAAGAGCCGGGACCGTGGTCGCCGCGGCACGGTGAACAGCAGGCGTGGCCAACGATTGGGTAGCGGCAACGGTAACCAAGTTCGCTTCGGTTTGGTCCTCAAGCACAAGCGGAGCGGGTGCTATCAAGTCTAGAATGTCAATAGAGAAAGTGACCAAAATTATGTGACACACGTACACGCTTGGTCGTCCTTCATCTCAGATAAAGGGGAGCTAGGTGAACCTTTGGGTTTGAGGACGAGTTCCAACTTCTCTTGCGTGGGTGTGACTGATAATGATAGATGAGATTTCGGATTCGGAATAAATATGAACAAGTAGTAGCGTACCGTCTTTGTCTTCGACTTCATCATCGAGATCAGCAGACGGAGAAGTAGGTCCTGAGCGCGGATGGTTATTAGAGATATTTTCGTGAAAGAATTAGGGACACACACCTGACGTCACTAGGGATTTGAATGTTTGGCTAGGCTCGGAGACGTCGTCGTCGACAATACCAAATGACATGTTGAAGCTCTTCTCGTCCAAGAACGACATTCTGTCGTTCAACAAGTCGAAGCTTGTTTCGGAGGCCGACAGATTGAATGATGCATCGAGATCAAGTGACTCTCTCGCTCGCTCATGTCCTGCTGGGGAAGTCGCTGGCCTTGTAAAAGGTGGAGCCAAAAAGGACGAATCCGAGACGCGAGGCTGAGTAATTGTGGAAGCTGCCAGGTCAAAAGGCGGAGCAGTCTCTTGAATGAGAGAAGACGCGAAACCTGATGATTGTATTCTGATCTCCGGCGGATGACATGTACTGCCAGCATTGGATGAAGCTGTGTGGGAGCGAGCGAAGGAGGTACCCGCTAGGTTGACCGCATCAATGAGAAAAGAGAGGGACGATGAAGATGAGGGCTTGTCGGTATCAACACTGGTGGTAGCTGACTTGAGAGCCAGCTCTCGCTTGACAACCTTTTTGCGGGGCAGAGGGCTGAGGTCACGCTCCAATGGGAGTTCTGCCAATGGGGTACGAGGGGTGCGACTCTGAGGCTTTAACTCGGGTCGACGTTTGGGAGTTTGCATGTCTGTGCCAGACTCTGAGTTTTCTTCGTCGGATGACGCGTCATGGATGGTAACATCCCCGACGTCGACGAGGCGCCTAGTGAGTGGAGCTGGCATGGCGTGATCGCGTTTGTAGGTACGGTTGAAAAACGTGGACATGGTGAGCTCGTCGCGGACTGGGATGTTGTTTTCTTTTTCTGAATCATATTCAGGGTCTGAATCTGAGGCTGGAGGGTCTGAGAGAAGAGGGTCGAACTGGGCGAGGACGCTGGGACGGGGACGGCTCATGGTAGTGCGAGTGACTGTTTTGTTTGTTTGGTGTAAACAACGCGTCTTGATGTCAACAGACGTTGCCGCCCTCAAGGCTGAAATCAAGTCTTGGGAGCGTTCCTTCAAGCAGAGCCATGGCAGGCACCCTTCAGTTCAGGACATAAGGGACAATCCTGACATTGGTGAGCAACCACCTTTCCCCTCACATTCTTTTATTCATCCAACCCAGCTGCCAAATACAAACTCTACAAAAAGTCCTCCAAGACCCAGCCTCAGCCTTCCTCGTCTTCCATTCCTCTTTCTCGTCCAGTAGAAAGTATTGCACCCTTGTCCACTTTCAACCCGTTTTCTCCGCGGAAGGACAAGGGGAAACAGACGCAGTTGTCTCCAACCAAGAAACCCTTTGCGAACCCATTCGCGACTCCCTCCAAAGTCAAACCTGTGCCTCGCATACAGAACTCGCCTTCTCCACCTCCGTCTCCCACTCCCGAGCCAAAGCACGCGTCTGCTCTCATTCGTTCTCCGCCAACTGCCGTCTCTCGCGCGCGCAAACGGCTCCGAGGAGAACCCGTGTCACCTTCTCCAAATAAAGAGAAACGTCGTAGAATCGAATCTCAGACAGCTCTTACTTTTGGCAGGCGAAACACCGAGGCCTTAGACAGCGACGAAGAGGATGGCAACGAGGACCACGCCAACTCATCTTTTGTGGACGACTCTCCGGTCAAACCTTCCACTGCTGCTAAATCCTTCCACATATTGTTTGAAGAGGCTAGCGGTTCGAAAGCTCTCTTCAGTCGATCAAAGTCTTCGGGTCTGTTCGCTTCTCTTTCGAGCACGTCAGCCGAGGTTGAGGACGATCTGGATTGGGTGTTGGGCGACAAGAGTAAAGCGAAGAGACGCCAAGATGGCGTCTCATCGGAAGCTCAATCTGAATCGTCATCAGGACAGCGCTCATCTATGAAGCGGAGCCTATCTGATTCGGATACGGAAATGAGCAACGAGCAGGAAAGCAACGAGGCCACGGCATCTGATCTGGTTCTAGTACCACCATCACCTCCAACTGAGCCTTCTTCCCACCGCCCACCTAACGATGCCAGGAAAAGGAATAATGTCCGCAAGAAGGCGAAACTTGGGGACGATTCTGACACAGACATGACAAGTGGTGACGAAATAAAGGTGGTTGTGAAACCACAGCTGCGTGTAAACCATGCAGAGGACAGTGCCCTTGGTTTAGATTCGGAGCCAATCCTGCGCTATTTACGGCCACTCGACTCTACGACAACTGACATACAAAGTGATGACAATCAAGGTGCACTCGATGTCCAGCTACCAGACAAACTACGAGACATCCTTGCGCTGTCTTCTGCCGAGCCCAAAACCTATCATCCTCCAGAGGATCAGGTTGTCGAGGAATTAATCTATGGGCGGAAGACGGCTCATTATGATCCCTCACGGGGAGGTGAAATCTGGGGAGTAGGTGATTCCGAGCATGGTCGGAATGATGCAGAGGACGAGGATGATTGGGAAGGGGAACCAGTCCCATGGGAGATTGGAGAGTTATGATGACGGCTATCCACCATCCACAAACCGACCGATCCTCGCGTGTTGCACTCATGCCCATCGCCTTGCGCATTGTATACAGCAAGCTAAGTCAACACGTGTACCCGTGATTTGCTGTCTCTCCTGATTGTGTTGTATTTTCAATCTTGTACTTGTCATGCTCTCGCTTATCCCTTAATAAAAGGCTGTTTACTCTGAAGGAAGGAAAGAGTACTTCCTTCCTCTGAAAGCAAATCTTCTCTGGGTTCAAAGCTCGCCTTTCGAACGTGTTGCGATCGAGACTGCCAGTATTTACAGTCACTAGCACTTCACCAGGTGCACTTTCATCTGAGGTGCATGGTATGCATGCAGATTCTAACTTAAGTAGCTCACATTTCTTCCTCAGAAACATGCCCTCCAGTATTCGACTATCCAACCCACTTCGCCGTCGTCCGAGTTTGGCCGAGAGTATACGCAGCGTCGCCAGCAATTTAAGTATCGGCTCATCCTTAGGCAAAAAGAAAGGCATCAGTCGATCTTCATCCTATCACTCCTACACAGTATACACCCAAACTATGTTTCCTCTCATCCTTCGAGATCCCGAGGTTTTCAAAAAGCTGTTGGAAACTATCGTCGAGCTTCCTGGCGGAAAACGTTCACTTTCGAGGCTGGCACGTACTTGCCGTGCGTTTTCGGAACCTACGTTGGATGTTTTGTGGAGAGATTTGGACTCG
Source organism: Tetrapyrgos nigripes (assembly GCA_013368315.1). Classification (NCBI taxonomy): domain Eukaryota; kingdom Fungi; phylum Basidiomycota; class Agaricomycetes; order Agaricales; family Campanellaceae; genus Tetrapyrgos; species Tetrapyrgos nigripes. The sequence continues at coordinate 1,196,792 of JAACJM010000001.1, forward strand.
CTCATTCCAATCATTGGTCTTTTCCCATCGAACTTGTTGAAGAAGGCAAGGAAACCGGGGCTCGGTTTGGTGAGTTGCAGACGTTGTATCTTCCTCGAGTTTTCGCTGAACGGTTTTTTCAAAGGCCAAAACGCCATCCGAAGGAGATTGGGACAGGATTGTTCACTATGGTGGCCGCGTCAGAAAATTCAAATACGATGAGACCGCCACCAACTTTTCCTCTTCCATCTTCCTTATCTTTGCAAACGGTCGTCCTGTGGAGTACATTCTGCCCAATCTGCAGCAATTGGCGTGGAAAGCGGAGACTTCAGCTGGGCTGGACCACTGTCCTCTCTTTTTGAATGCCGAGCTGCAGAATTTGTCGATAGAAGTGGTTGGAGGTAGCCGTTCTCAGAAGCTCAATACCATCCTGGCAGACGCGACCAGCCGTATGAGCCTTCGTGCACTGTCGCTGATTGTGCATACCACACTGCCAGACTCATTCGTCGACCTCATGTCTACCCAGACTGAATTACGCAAACTGCAGCTGGTCGCTCCTGGTGCACTATCTCCCAGCGTGGGACGATTAGCCGCAACACTGCCCGAGCTCAGAAGTCTCCAACTTGACCTTTCCGCTAGGACATTGGTGGCGGTTGAAGGCTTTTTTGATGACCTACCTCATTCGGGGCAATCAACACCTAGTTCTGAGGGGCACACGGATAGCGGTGTATTCTCTGGAGAGGAGTCGGAGGAACGAAAATCCGTTTTGAAAGGGAACGGCGAGCGGAAAATGGCCCACGCTTTCGCAGCCATGCGTCATTTGCACTTGACAGGCGATACATCACATATCGCTGTGTTCCTAAAACATTTCTTTGGAGCCTTGGTGCAGCTCGACATAGTGATTGACGACCCGCCGCAACCGTCCGATTGGAGAGAACTGTCCGAAATCGTCTCTGAGCATTTCGGTCATTCACTTCAGAGCCTCAGCATCTCAGCGTCCGGTCCAGCTCGTTTCAGCGACCTTGTGAGGTCAACCTCACGAGCAGAGCCACCGGCTGGGAGACTTTCTCTCGAATATCTTGGGAATCTTCCTGCTCTCGATCGTCTCGACATTGACCTTCCCGAGTCAATCCATTTCATTGATGCCGACATCGTGTCCTTGGCCTCGTCGTGTCCCAACTTGGAGGAGGCGAAGCTGTGCCCATTGGCTCGCTTCCCACTTCAGACGGGTCCTCCTAAACTCACACTCGAAGGATTGGCACCTTTGCTGGCTGCCTGTCCCAGATTGCACACTGTCTCAGTAGTGGTTAACGCGAAGCGAGGGGGTCCCCGAATCCTGTCTGAAAGATCTGTTTCCTCAGACTCTCTTCGCCGTCTTCACGTCGGGCATTCCTGGATCAACGATTTCATCCACGTCGGTATTCTTCTCAGTCATTTGATGCCTCGACTTGAATCCTTGAAATGGTTCCATGAAAGAAATCGTCCAGGTTTCATCGAGACCAACTCAAGAGGCTGGGAAAAGGTGCAGGATGTCCTTCCACCTCTACAGGCAGTGCGCTTGATGGAGAGAGAAAGGGTGCAGCCTGTCACTATAATCAAGCATATAGCACCACCAGTCGTTCCTAAGGTAGAAATTGGCATCCAAGCCTCTGCGCAGACGTTGAATCAAGGTGTCCTTGCCATACCAAGTGTGACCGAACAATCCATTCAAGCTCGTCCAGAGCTACTCTCCGTCTCTGTCGACGCCACACCCTATACGTCTGATGCATCTGTGGATGCACATCCGGATGCCGTCTCGATCCCAACCAAAACGCTCAGGCAAAATAATAAGACTTATTCCCAATTCCAGAGCTTCACACTTCCTTTGTTTGGCATTCTTTCTCTTGCATATAATATCTTTATTGGATATCCGATTGCTATACCGTTTCGAATAATGAATGCGATCCTTTCTCGGCTTCCGCTGGTAGGACACGGAGGATCTCCTCCACCATCGCCTCCATCCAAGGATGCCGATATCCCTATAGAGTCTCTGCAAGTCCGTGTATAATTTATTGCTCTATTCGATACCTCTCTACTTACATTTTGTACTTGTTTTGTACTATACGCTGGCGTATACATAGGACATGAATTCGATAATTGATACAGTCTCTAGGGAAAACGACAGAGAGGATGTAGAGCCTCCACATATCTATGACATGAAAATACCAGCTGAACGTCTCTGGGAGAAGGAAGTTGCAGTGAGGCTTTGGATTAGGCAACGTGACCATTCCATAACAGGCGAGAGGGCGACGCGTCATTTAGCGCAACTCGTTTCCTCTCCTTACACCATGTCCGATAACAGAAAGCAAGAGAAAGACTATACTTCCGAGGTCGATGCTCTCCTTCCTCAAGCAAAATCTCTCATCGACGTAATCCCTTTTCACTTACCCTCTATTCCCATGCTAATTGCAGTTTAGTCTGGAAAGTTGCAAGAAGGTCTCGACAAACTCTTTACCTTGGAGAAACAATCGAGAAACGTAGGTAGCAAACATTTTAGGAACTGATCTGTTGCTGATGCTCTTTGCAGGCCGCAGACTCTGCCTCCACTACTCGTCTCGTCAAAACCATTTCAGAGCACTGTTATAATGCCCGCGATTACAAACGGTTGAACGAAAGCATAGCGCTCCTGAGCAAAAAGCATGGCCAATTAAAAGCTGTCATTCAAGCCATGGTCGAGCAGGCAATGGGATGGCTGGAAGATATCAAGAAGAAGGATAGTACAGAGAAGTGGCTCGAACTGGTCGAGACATTACGAGAAGTTACTGAAGGCAAGGTGCGCGTCAACTTCTTTCCATGTTCCACAACGTGTGTCTTACAGCCTATATCTATCGCCATAGATCTTCCTGGAAACACCTAGGGCGCGTGTCACCCTGCTTCTTTCGAAATATCACGAAGGTCTATCCAAGACAGCGAAAACTCCGGAAGAAAAGAAGAAGGCACTGGAAACCGCGTCCGAATTATTGTCTGATTTGCAAGTGGAAACCTACTCGTCTATGGAACGTCGAGAAAAGACGGAATTTATATTGGAGCAGATGCGGCTGCTTATTGCAGTTGCGCGACAGAAGGACGAGGAGACGAGTGCTTCTGGCAAGGCTAGTCTGGGTGGAGGCGAAACGGAATGGGTGAAAGTCCGAGTAGGGGGCAGGAAAGTCAATGAAGACTTCCTCAAGGAAAAGGAAAATGAGGTTTGT